>CM061920.1:92346181-92429374 GCA_031002005.1 Vandiemenella viatica
TTGGTTTTAACTACTTTGGCTATTATCAAATAAATATATTTTGTAAAAGTGTGATGAACCTTGTGGCCTGCGGGTTGGCCACCACTAATCTAGATGAATACAGAAAAAAAATGGTGTAATAAAAGCAAGAGTTAAAGCAGGACTGATAAGTGATTATGGAGACGCTCAATTAATGCATGAATCTTTGGCAGACACATTTATTACATTACAAGAGGAATACTCAAACCTTTAACCAATTATCTTATGCTAAGTTGATTAAATGGTTTACTAGAGGTAAGTGAGTTAAACCTCCACTTAACATTAAACCTTATGATCTGATGAACAACACTTACCAACTGAATTTGAGCCAGGGTACAATCTTACTGGCACATCAACAGATATCTCCTGGGACTCAATGACCTTCCTGTGAAACAGTATTCATTTAGCAAGATGATTTACATGTTAGACAACATTAAACAGCAAACAATGACCATCTTATAAAATACATAATAACCTCATAACTACTGAACTACATTCATTTCAATCATGTTCTAAATCTCACATTACTAATCTTACAATTAATTCCCTTTAGTTCACCAATCCCAGATGTTACATCATTAATCTTATTAAAGCCCACTGCTTCTTGTGGTCAATGATGGTTCTCTTTTCGACTACCCAATATTTAATACACTCATTTTTTCTTCCCCTGGCAAAATAATACTGATTTATATTATATTATATTCCAAGCAAAGTAATACAGAATTTAAATGTACAAAAAATTTTGGTTCCACCTCTTTATCAAAATAGCTTTTCTTACTTGTCCAATTTTTATATTCTGTTTTCAACCATTATCATGTGGTGAAATCAACAGACAACATAGCAGGGCTTACTAGGTGTGGACATGTCTGTCTATCCATGAGCTTCGTTTACTTTCTCACATGGCTAAATGGTCATCTCAAATTCCCTCTCCCTTTTCCCTTACCCAGTACCCGTACAATTTCACCTTCACAGCCCGGCCATCAACTTTGGTACATAATGGGTTTATTTTCACTACCTTCATATTAATGTTGTTTAGTGACATTGTTTCCTGCCCTATTACTGTGTGAGAAAGCATATAAATTTCAACTTTTACTAATAATATGAATATTTAGTTACAAAAATAAACCAATGTACAAGTCAAGAGGAGTCAACACGATTTCACTCCATGATAAGCAAAACTATAAATTTTTTCTCTTCCAAACTATTGTACTTCAAGGTGGAGTTCACATGTTTCAATCAATTTTAATCAAAACTGAATTAATATTTCATTAGATTAAGACAAAAAAAATAATAATTGTGTAACCTAAAATTTCTGCTAAAGTTCACGATTATTTCACTTTACTGCGCTATACAATACAAAACAAATTTAAGGTCTATTTATGTTAAGCAGTAGTGTAATCATTACAGTAAATATTATGTTACATTTATATAACTCACCCTTTTTTTGAGGACAATGTGCTGTCAAAATCCAGTTCGAGTGACACAGTGACTCTGCGACAACCATTTATATCCTCAGAGCCGATGTTTACATGGCCTCCCACACTTAGGGGATTTGCCCAACATGTATTCTGTTTGCCTTCCAAAGAAAGGGAGAAATGGGGCTTGCCAGAACACCTATCGATATCAGTATTCAAATCTAACCGAAAGTCTAGCCCTATGGACAAAGATGGTCCTTCACTTTTGACGGCATGTGAGTCAATGGGTTTACTGGGATTAGCTGTGTTTGACACTAAACTGTTTAGTTGAGGAATGCTGGAAGAAATTACAGTTGCTGGGGTTACCAGAGCCACAGTCACTGAGGGATTGGCAACTGGTGTGGGAAGTGTTTTTGAAGTATTAGCAGGAGTGAGTGCACTTAACTGTGAAGGAACTGAAGATTGTTCATGAAATGAAAGAGGGGATGATATGTGTTGATGTGAAATTAATGAATTTTTTACTGGAGGTGAAGCAGACAGAGTGGTCAGGAGGGATGGTGGTGACAGCACAGGAGCTGTCAAATGGGAAATGTCTGATGCTGCTGCTTCAAGTTGCAAATGCTGTCTTTGCAGATTCAGATTACAACTTTGGGGATCTGGAACCACAGAATCCACTGTTTCAGTATCTGCTTCCATCTCAAGAACCATTTTTTCCAATGCATGTGTGTCTGCTCTTGAGCTTTCAAAGTGTGTAACAGGTCCACAAGAAGTAGAATCTGTACTACATTCTGCCACATGTTCCTTTTCTGGCGTATGCATTATGGGTGTTGCTGGCTTCAGAAACAAGACTGTCTTCTGATCATAAGGGTCATTTTCTGAAGACTGTGATTTTGTAACCTGAAACAGAGATAATAAACATAACAAAAAGTGCATAGTTTATTTCTCACCATTACATCTAGTTAAATTTTATGGAATAACTAGTTCATCCTACAGATGCTGTTCTGTCAAAATTTCAATAAATTTGTTTGTGATTGTTATGTGCATTTGAAAAATCTGTTGAAAATGAGTAAACAAACTAAAAATGTGAAGAAAGAAAAACATTTCTGGGTCATCATTGTATTTACTAACGATTGTGTCCATGGTTATTCATTCTGAGGAGTACATTCAAAAGTACGCCAATGGGAAATTTTACATTGGAGGTGAATTCTATTGGCAGTATACCACTGAAATGCTGGAATGTGTGATGTGCCTGAAATGTGATAGACTTAGGAACCATGCGGTTTTGTTCCAAAATTTAGGTCACAATTAAATTAAGTCAGAATTTTATGTTAACTAAATGATTCATTTTTTCCATAAAATTTGAAATCTCAAGGTGTTTTATTTACATTTAGATCGTCACACCACCAAACGAGTGTTGATTGTTTCGTAAATCTTGTATCGTTCGGTTTAAAACCTCCATAGACTTTTCAAGTGACATCGTACAATAATCACAAACGATCAATTTGCAATGCTGCAGAACTTTGGCCACCATACAGTACTTCAAAAGGTTGGAGTTGCATTGATTTGCATATTCATTGGCAACTTGAATCCTGAATGAGCTGTTTGACCACCTTCCTGACGAAGCAAGTGCAATTTCATTCTGCAAGGGAATAGTTGCCAAAATCAGTGAGACCAAAAAAGTATTTTCAGCTCCACTGGGAGCATCCAAGAACAAAATTCCTCTGGTTCCATCCTTCACAACTTTCATGTGCGTATTTTTGTTGCCGGTTCAACGGTGGAACATTCGTTCGAACTGATTCTCTCAATGCATCACAATTACATTATTTTTTGTGTTTCAAATCTTCAGTGAGTGAGTCGTGCATCATACCTCAGACAATTGGGCACTGACATGACTAATTATTGAGGTAATACCTTGTTCAATATCATCAAGAACATATCAAGGAATAGAAATAATATAACCTCATATGTTGGATGGATCGTGAAACAACACAATGCTAAAAACAAAGGTAATTTTATTTTAATTTATGCTAGAAAGCATTTTTCCAGATTTTTCCCAAAATATTTAATTGAGTTATTTCCATCCTGAGAGCATAAGGAGAGAGAGAGGAAAAACGAAATAACTAAGCATATCCATCATACGAATCATGAGTTATATGTCGAGTTCCTACAAAACTCCAATAGAAAAAAAGTATTTTCACATTTTCCTGAATTTTCCAATTTTCCTGACAAACTTTTTCAATTTTTCTTTGCCTACAAACCTTATTCGCACTGCCAAAAACATTAAAAAATAAAATAAAATAGCAAAACTGGTCCACCAAACAGCACTTTCAGTTTTTTAATGGAGTTCTCAATTTTACAATTTTTTCCCCTGTAAAAAATTTATTTGGACTAAAATGAACGTTTTAAAAAAATAGGCAGATTGGTCTGTATAAAAACAGGGCTTTCAGTTTTCCAATTACTAGGCAATTTTTTTTCTCTAAAAACTATATCTGGACTATTACAAATATATTATTTAAAAAGATAGCCAAATCGGCCAGTAGAAAAATGTACTTCCAGTTTTTCCCGAATTTTCCTTGCAACTTTTCCAATTTTTCTTTCACTAAAAACCTTAAACTATTATGAACATTTTAACCCTTTCCTACCGGCTATTGGAAAAAAGGGAAATTTATAACCAATTTCAATTATATATTTGTATAAAGGTACTTGAAATTAAACACACATATTTTTTTTTTATTTTTTTTGGAACTCTAAGTGCTAATTACTAAGCCGGTACTTATAAGTACCATCAGGGACTTTGTGTATTACAGGATGTACAGCAATAGCAATTGAAATCAATTATGTTCATATTGATATAAAATGTTTGCCTCATGATAATTAAAAAAAAAAAAAAAAAAAAAATCTTTTTGCTCATTCAGACACAAAAGACATTGTAGTGCAACATTTGGAATGATGTTTTGAATGTATTTTCTTCATTCTACATAATTCAGATCTGATTTTTACAATTTAGTGACAGTGTATACCTCTGTTTCCCAATCTTACATCTCTCATTGTGGAATAGTATGACTTGTGTGGTTTGAATGGATGAGGGCTTGGTGAAATATATATAGATGACCTTTTCTTCTTACCGATATCCTTCATAGTCATCATACCTTGTGCAAAGGATCTTCTAAAATTTTTACAGACTTTTTTTCAAATATCGGACCATTTACGTTATAGGCATTGACAAATACAACATCCAGAATTCCCAAAAACAATCTTTACGATGATTTCAGTAATCTTCTGTCAGCATTGCACAAAGTCAGCAGCTGATCAGCAGTGTCAACCCCACACATGAAGGTATTGTAGTCCTTGATGACTCCTGAGAATGAAATTGTCGACTTCAGTCCATCTTTTTCTTTGCATATAACTAGTGGTGTAACAACAGGGTGGCAGGATGGGCAAAATGCTATGGGACCTACTGCCGGAGGTGGCCCCCGATGACCGGCCAGAGAGGCCCGCTGGTCCAAGATCCACCAGGTCACCAATTCAACCCTAGAGAGGGCCCATCTGTTGAAGTTGCCATTGACCTCAACCAGTGTAGTGGAGTTTCACCGCTGCCATGAAAATTTGATACTAAATGTATGACCTTTTTATCCTTCCATTTCCAGTAGCAAATACCTAGGTTTGTAAATTCATTGTCACAATCTCCTCTTTTTAGTTTTCCATCAGCAGATGGTTAGAAAGTCCCTTGCAGAAGGGTCTGATTCTCCCACAAACAAAAGTTGTTTCAGTTTTTTAATAATGAAACTGATGAAAAATAATGATAATACTAGATAACATTGTCATTGCTCCATTTTTTTTCAGTCAATTCTAAGACCACTCTTTGACCTAATGAGTAATCTGAGAACATTCCAGTCATTTCTTCATTTTTGCCTTGATAAATTATAAACTTCCAAGAGAAAAGATGATAAATTATAAACTTCTAAGAGAAGAGCTTCAATCAGAGCGTATTTCATAAAAATATCCATTTGAAAATATCTAAAACAATGATAAAACCAATTGTATACTTGCTAAATCTATTGCCCAATAATCTGTATAAAACTACCCAGAACTCCCTGACGGTACTTATAAGTCAACGTTGGTTTTTCTAGTTTATTAAGTAAAGAAACTAGAAAAACATATTTTATAGGTAAAAAATATATGGTTAAATGTTCAAACTAAAAAAGTAATAACAGAAATTGACACTTACCAAATAAATAATCATCTAAAACTTCATTGTAATGTACCACTTGTTAATTTGGTCAGTATGCTGTCAAGCCCCAACTTAGAAAATTATATTTCTCGGAAATTTCACGGAGAATTTAAAAATAAACGTTGTCATTGTCTGACTTAATCATACAACAATACATCAACAGGCTTAACAGTGCAGTGGACACTGGTATTGTTGAATTATATGGTGGTAAATACAGTGGTACTTATAAGTACCGTCAGGGAGGAAAGGGTTAAAAAAAAAAAAATTAGCCAAATTGGTCGAGCCATTCTCAAATGATGCCAACAGAATTTCTCCTTTATTTATATAGATCACAGCACCCTGGAAGGCAGCCAAAATTTGTTATCTGAACTGTTATTTAAATTTTTGAGCAATACCTACTTCCCTCTGAAAAAAACTGAAAGATCAATTACTTTAAAAATACAAATACTTTTGTGATTTCTTTCAGGAATGAAAAATGCATTTAAAATAAATCTCTATTCCCAGAGCTTTAAAATGGTGAAAATACATTCTACAGCTTTAGAATGTAAATATCTCTGACCTCACTCCTGCCACCTACTTCATTAAAACGTTTCTATCCAAATATAAACCTTCTAGATTCAAACTTTACGTTGAATCAGAGAATACACAGATATGTAGAAAGATAGATTTATTGAAAACGTCACCAAGTTACCTTATTTGTAAGTACTTAATAATATCACACAAGGGAACAGAGATTTGCAAATACCTTAATAAGGGAAGGAGGTTTTACACAAGTGCTAGAGCAAAATACGAGGGGGACCGAACATGTAATCATAGGCTTCCACGGCCAGAGTCAGATGATTTTTGGCTGTCCGGGGTGTAACAGGACGTTATCACGCCACGCTACAATTTGGATTTTTTTAAGCTGTTTTTAATTTGTTTTAAATTCAGTTTAAATTAATTAAATTGACCTCGGGCAGCCCAAATGGTATATTTTTAAATGAATATGCAAGGGTATTTTATTTGAGAGGACTCAGCAAAAAAATGTGAGAGCTTAAGATTTCTGTTTAAGCGAGGGGTGGCCACCTCGAACAAGGGACGGAAATAGTACCGTTAGCTCACAGTGGACGGACAATGGATCGCCTCACTGTCGCCGGTCAAGGCCAGCTGGTCGTCCCTCGGCTTGCACAGCGAAGCTGTGAAGGTCAGCTCTCCCCCCGCCCCACCAAAGATGGACGCGCAGAGAACGCTGGCAAAATGCCGCGAATCTGAATGTGCGACGATACCACGTGATTTCCAACCTGCCAATAAAAATCATCGACAGGGGTCTTCATAAGTAAAATCATGGTTTATCTTTTCTGCCCAGCATGTTCCTTGGCGGAGGGGAGAGGCTATCTTTTCCGAAGAGGAAGGAGGCTACTTCTGGCTGGGCTGCGGGCCAAGATGGTTGGGCTTGGGGCAGTACAGTGACCCGCCTATGGTTACAGGCCGGTGATCCTCTATCGCACTGGGACTGATTGTGCGACTAACACCAGTGCTGCTGCCTATGAAAGGGTAATGTGTTAACGCCAGGTCTTGAATTATTGTGTTCTTATGAGACTGTGAATGACCCGTAAACGACTTGAGAAAGAAACTTGTGCTCTTTAAGCAAATCTGACCATGAGCTAGCTGGAATTTTACTGAACATTGTGGAAGCCTTGCAAATCGCAAGTTCCGTGCATTTCTTTTATTTAACGGCGCCCGAGATGCATGTTCATTTTCATGTATTCATGTTTTAATTGATGGCTGTTCTTATTGTTGCATATTGTGAACATTTGTTATCTTTCAATAACTTTAACTTCGTCAGACGATTTCCGATTGAAGTAAATTCATACAATTGTTTGCTTCAGTAAAATCGGCCAATTTGTAACCTCTAGGCTTGCTTGATATCCTAGTGATTATTGTATTAATGGTAGACTTAAATATGCCTAGCGGTGTAGAAGCCAATTGAATATAATAAATTATCAATGTCAGTTTCATTGTGATCTGGCAAGGTTAAGATTCTTGCCAACCCAATAATTGATTATTATAAATAACTAGCTCACCCGGTCAGGCGTTGCTGTGACTTACTAATTATAGTACGTTGGATTAATGTTATTCTAAAATTCCTCAAGTAGTCAAATTAATATTCACTAATAAAGACAAAAACATTGTAGTCGATTTGGAAATTCAAATGTAATTGGTAAAGAGTTACGGAGAGTTTAAATTAAGGACAAATGATCATAAAAAATTTTAATTTGCATTTCATTACAAATTACTTAATTGAAATTATATAAAAATTGATATTTATAAAATAAATAAATAAATTATTTTTATTTATTTATATAAAGTGAAATTTCAGTTATATCTTCAGTCATACTGTTTTTATATTTTTCCCACAAACTCGAAGATTGTGTTGGATAACATGTTGTCAAAATAATTGCAAACAGTTTGACGAATACTATTCGGCGTGGCTGTCAACGCTGTATCAGCAAGTGTCAGGTCCCAGTAATTGTCGTCTACCAGCAGCTGCAACTCGCGACATGCATCTTGACATGTATTGAACACTCGACATGTATTGAACACTCGACCATTAACTGTTTGTAAACATTCGAAAGAAGCTGGTCCGGGAACATTCACCAATAACAAACGCTGAAAGAAACATTCACGTTGTTTTGGATAAACTGTGTAAAGTCTTTGCTTTGAATATTCCTGCGATCGAAGGATGTGGTTCTCCTTGTTTACGTGGCTACCATTTTTTACCTAATTTGTTCCATGAAAAATAGCTTGGAACATCGGTATACGTATAATAATGTTTTTGCGAATTGGCGGAACACATCAGATTTTGACACAATGTGAAAAATTTAGTTTGTGGTTTGTCGTTTTTGGTGGCTCAAGTATTCTTTGGAAAATATTTTCTTCGGTGAAATATACACGTTGACAGTTTTCAAGATGTATTGCAAGATGCTGCATGGAAGGGTCTCTTTCATGGATGCGAAAACTAAAAATATGCTGCTGATGTATTTACCTATTTGGTATCGTGTTATTTCGTCATTTTTATTTACATTTTGAACTTCAAATACGGCCAAATCACTGCCTTTATTAACATATTTGCAAATGTACTTAATGGATTTACAGAACTGCAAAACTCGACGTTAATATGAGCGTTATACGTTTTTGAAAGCATTGGTGAGTATGGTACGACCCACTGATTGTCAATTTCAACTTGGTTTCTAGAATTTGACATTCGCATTGTAAATGTTTGGCCACCATTCTCAGTGTTTCTGCGGCGATACAAAGGATAACCATCGATATCCGTAATAGTATCATTCGTATATTCCTTTGGAAAACGCTTCTTACATTTTCCACCTTCCATGCATGGCGATGTCATGTTAAAAGCACCGCACGGTCCGTGGATCGAGTGACTGGTAACAATATCAAACAATTCTTGATCAATTAATGGGTCCGGAATTTCGGCTGAAATTATTTGATCAATTTCTTCTTGACGGATTTTAACTTCAAGCCAAATCAAAATGTGAGAATGAGGCAAACCTCACTTTTACCACTCAATCAATACAGATAGCAACGTGTGTTACCTAAAACTGAATGTTTTACGATTAAATCAATTAATGATTTTAATTTTTGTTTGAACACACGTGCCGTGACATCATGACGATGCATTAATTGATGGCCTGGTAATAGCAAAGTTTGTATTTCCTCCCAATTCGGATTACATGTAAATGTAACAAACAAATCTGGACGACTATAATGACATATGTAAGTCATCGCATCTTGTATATATTCCTGCATGTTCCGTGAACTGCCGATGTAGCTTGAAGGTAAAATAAATGCATTACTGATATCATTGGCGTTTAAATTTTCATAAATATTGCCGATAACAGTATCTCGTAAGAGGATGTATTCCTCCAATCGTAATTCAACC
This sequence comes from Vandiemenella viatica, assembly GCA_031002005.1. Lineage (NCBI taxonomy): Eukaryota > Metazoa > Arthropoda > Insecta > Orthoptera > Morabidae > Vandiemenella > Vandiemenella viatica. The sequence continues at coordinate 92,355,786 of CM061920.1, forward strand.
TGGTTGTATCGAATAAATCGCAAATGCTTGTTTTCAACCTTGGCGTACATATCCACGACGTATTGAAGGCACAGTTGACGATATCGAAGGATATAGTTATCCTAATTACGTCTAATCATCAATCGGGGGGCGTAGTACATCATTGAAGTAACTTTTTATTTGTTTTATTACCTGAAAAAATAATAAATTAAATAATAATAAAAGAATAAGAAATCAATATAGTGGGCCCCCTATAACCTGGCCCCTGGTCGGAATACTGCGGGTCTACTGTACTAATAAAATAACGAATTAAATAGTTGAATATTAAATTTACCACCAACTGGATCACGCTGTTTGATTTTGATGTGATATTCATTCTGCCCTTGCCAGAATATCAGTGGATACTGGAGTGCGTCATACGAACGGTGTAGATCCGAAATTATACTAACAGTTCTATCTTGACGTGTGACTTTAATCAACTGAGTCATCAACCATAAAAACCAATTCAATACCACAATTGCTCTCTCTCTTCTGCTTGTTCGATGAAATTATACTGGCACCTAGTTTTCAAGCGTTCCTCACAATTTCCAATAGATTTGAAGAAACTTCGGGTCATCGTTTGGCATCGGTATCCACGACCCAATCTTATGGTACACCTGGCCTTGTATTTTGAATTTAGTTTCAAAATGACGTCCATCAGATGTAAGATCGCAAATTTTTGTTGCCCCAAAAGACGTCATCTGGAAGCAAGAATTGAATTTGCGTGTCTTGTGCAGAAACAATTTCGAATCGTTTGATTCGCCAGCAAGAAGGATTGTAAATGTTCGGCTGGATTGGGTAGTGGTAATAATACATCTTTTCCTGATGCACAACACATGCCGGCTGCTTCATTGCGGAATTTCAACGCCTGATAATACTGGCATATTTTGCTCACTGCACCGATTGCAGTTTTAGAATGTGCAGAGTAATCAATGGCTGGTGCATATTGGAACGCAAGACAAACAAATGATACACATGTTAAAGCACGGCTGATTTACTGTCTCTCTCGTTCTCTTTCTCTAAATGTAGCTATGTGCTGTTCTCGTGCCGCTCTTGTTCTCGATATATTCTGTCACAGACGTTCATCACGCTGTTCTTGAGATTCTTGCATACGACGCTCAGCTGTCCTGATTCTTTGAACTTCCTTACTTGCCGCGATTTGTGTTGCTGATTGATGAGCTCTCTTTTCATGCGTCTTGCCTCTCTGCTACACGCATTGTCGAGGTTAGATTCTTTGGCGACATTTCACTGAAAAATATTTGAATTACAACAAAAAATGCCTTTCTGAAAGCCTTAAATAAGACACTATAATACAGTGGTGACACCGGAATTTTTGGGTCCATTGAAAAATACAGTAAAATGGAAGTTAAGAACTAATGAGGAAATTAAAATAACATTGAAAAAAAAAAAAATAACAGAAAAAGAAGAATGATATTTTTTTGATACATTTATAGCATGGATGACACCAGGCTTTCAAGAGGTTTAGAAAGATTTGAAACTAAATAATACCAGTGAACCGTATGGAAAGAAAAAATTTTCGATAGCAGACTTTGAATATGGCAGGATTCAAAGGTAGAGAGGAGTGCAATAATGAAGGGGTACTGGGGAGGAAGAAAGAAAAAACAACAGGAGAGGAATTGAAATTGACACGTGGAGTCTAGCTGACCATAACAAAAAGAAGAAGAAAAATGATAAGTTAGCGAGAAATGCTTACACGATTCGAATTTATCGTAACGTTTTCTTCAATGTTATATTCATGTGTGTAATTACTTTGTCGTTAGGTATAAAGACACACAAACGATGAACAACAATACAGTATAATTATAACACAATACACAGCACAATTAAAATTGAAGAAACTCACACATATGGCGTGGAATAGACCGTAGCATAAATAAATCTAAATACAACGCCATCTACTGAATGGTTCGATAAATTAACACACTGCCATCTGTTAGGAATAAACTGTAGCATAAATAAATTGAAACAGAACGTGATCTACTGGATGATTACCCAACCTAGTTAACCAAGTGTTGTATAGATAAGTTAACACATCGCCATCTGTTAGAAACTTATGGAACTATAATAATAATTACGTGTGGTCGTAGTTGTTTCTTACTGGCTGGGCATTCTGCCCGTCTTAGCCGCCTTTACCTAGCCCGCACATCCTGCCGGTTACAGGGGACCTACATTTTAACATCGAATCCGAACCACAGTACGGTCCTGGTGTATTTCACCTCATACAGCATGCTGCGCCGGGGGTTAATGCCGGGTTAAGTGTCTATAAAAATCCTCGCCGAGATAGGGACTCGAACCGGGGACCTTTCCATCTCCAGTCAGATGCCCTAACCACTTAGCCAGCAGACCGCTTAGCCTTGGTGGCTTACAAATAATTACAAACCATTGTCCTATGACAAACATTTAATGAACATTTATTTCGCAAATAATAAATATTGAGGTCTATATTCCAGATAAAAACTATCCTATCTTTTAAGTTGGACTAAATCACACACATTAAGCCAAATTTCATCTAAATCGGTTACGTAGTTTCGGAGTTCATCCCGGACGAACATCGTGACACGAGATTTTTATATATACAAAGATTAAAATTTATAAAATCCCCCCAACCTAAAGCACTCTCACTACAGGGTGGAGACGTGTGATGTTTCTTGAAACCGATGTTTCAACCCTCATTCTGGGGTCTTGTTCCAGGGCAGAACTGCATCTTCAGTCAGTGAGTGGTCTTGATTTATACCCGAGGCCCGCATCTGTCTAGATGGTTCGATTTACCCGTTCAATCGGTGTATCGGAAGCCAACACACACAAACAGATATCTACATGCCGCATCGCACCACCATCCAGCAACAAAAAGAGGCGTCCTCAAGACCTTGTGTACAAGAGCGACGAAAGTGTGTGACGCAAATAGTTTGACGATGGAGTTCGAGACACTGCAACACACATTCAAGTCCAATGGCTACCACAATCATTGTATTAGATGGGCTTTGTATGCAGCCATGACAGATAAAGATGCCAATTCAACATCTAATCAAGCCACTTCTCAGGAACCATACATAAGTGGCGTTACTGACAGAAGCGGGAAGCTGTTCAAAAAATTTGACATAAAACCTGTCTACAAAGCACACAGCAAAGTCAGCAACCAGCTCGTCAAGGTTAAAGACAGGCTGCCGGGGTCTGAGATTCCGTGCACCTGTGGTCGTGTGTACATAGGAGAGACGGGGTGCACTATAAGGGATAGGCTGCGCAAGCATATCCGCGACTACAAATCTAATAAAATTGATAAATCCGCCACTGCACGGCATGCAGCCGAAACCAATCACACCATAGATTTAGAAAACACTACCCTCATAGTGCGCGAGGATAAATGGTGGCCAAGGAGGGTAAAGGAGGCGCTAGAAATTTCTAAATGTCCAAACAATATTAACAAAGACAATGGACTTCAATTACACAATGCCTGGCTCTCTCTGGTGCGGAGAGAGTATGTCACGTGTCACCTCCCACCAGACTGCATCGCGCCCCACCAGGCCAACGAACCACATGACGGCTCGGACCTTTGATTGGCCAGGCAAATCGAACCATCTAGATGGACACGGGCCTTGGCTACAAATCAAGACCACTCACTGACCGAAGATGCAGTTCTGCCCTGAAAGAAGACCCCAGAATGAGGGTCGAAACGTCGGTTTCAAGAAACATGACGCGGCTCCACCCGGACAGCCAGGAATCAACGGGGAACAAACATGTTGGATATCTTTCTAATAAAACCTGATTAAAATCTTGTAGGGTGTCAAGTGACTGAAGGAATAAGTGATCACTGTGCTGTACTAATGGATATTAGGGGATTCAGTAAACCAGTGGCCAAAATAGTAGGGGGGAAAAGGTATAATTTCAAAAAGGCACAGACTTTAGAATTGAAGAGAGATTTCAGGGAAAGGTTCAGCAAATGGAAGGATTGTGCAAGTACAGTGGAGGCAAAATGGGAAGAGTTTAAGGAGATAGTAAAAAAGGATGAGGAAATGTTTATTCAAACGTAGAAAATACATAAAATTTTAAAACCTTCATCACATTGCCATTATCGTTGTCTAAAAGTGACAAGCAGTCAATTAAAAATTTGGTGTACCGTCAAAGGTACGGCACAAGCATCACATTCCGGTGGGTCCTCCTGGCAGAGAAGAAAACTGGGTGTCAGAGGACAGTGCCCCATTTGGAGGCAAGTTAGGAGAACCTCAAACTATCTCGCCCACTGGAAGGAGCTGCTCTATGGCTGAACGGTCAGTTTGACAAGCCAGAACTTATTATGCTCAACTTCCAGTCACTGCCTCGGCCATCCATCAAAGTTGATTCTTTTTATAGCTGAAGACAACGTCTGACTTAGGGACTGGAGCTAAGTCAATTCTGACCTTGTCACAGGATAACTTGGCAGCTTCATCGGCTGCCTCATTCCCCGATTCCACCGTGGCCGGGTACCCAGAAGAATAAAACCTCCTTTCCATAAAACTGGAGAGCAAGGAGGGAGTCCTATATGTCCTGGACCAAATGGTCTGCTGGGTACATATTTACTTATGCCTGAATACAGCTGAGGGAATGACAGCATATGATGTATTTCATATTGTGACTTACCTTCATATGCTGGAGCGACTAACAGATCAAAACACTAGGCAGTGTAAATGCTGCACCTGATATCCAGCTTGTATTTATAAGTCGCTCGAGGGAACACTACGGAGCAACCACCTCTGTTAGCCTGTGTATGGGGTAAAAGTGTGATGCTGATTTAAAATATTTGTAAAAACATTAATAAAAACATTGTCAGCGGTTAAAATTTAGTTATACCAAGGCAGTTCTAAAATTGTTCTGGGCCGCTTTAAAAGCCAGGGAGGAGTTTTACACCAACCCTGGTGATAAAAAAGGGGGCACTTCACACTCATATTCGTCTAAAATAGCCCCTGTACGGTGGCTGAATGGCTTGGTTGCTCTATGGCATTTGCTGTAAAGCCTTTCGAAGTGTGGGTTAATTATTACACCGTACATGGAACTGCCAGGAGTTGGGACAATATACATATAGCGTCGCACCATCAGGAAATGCTAGCAGATGGAAAGCGGCAGCTCGCCAGGCTCTGCACAAATGCTGGGTATCGGGCTGGTGCGGTAAACACCCATTGCAAGCCAAGTTCATGCATGGTGGACACCATCCAAAATAAAGAGATAACAGTTCCATGCCGAGCTGTATACTATGTAACTGTACTCCAACTGTGATCGTACAAAGGCTCTAAAAATTTTAGTAGGCAGCAGCGGTTGGTGCCTCATGACCTACCACACAGAAAGCATTTGAAGCTTTTAAGGCTCTGGCTTTTGTACCTGTATGATGTGGCATCCAACTTAGCCTGCTATCTAAAATGAGACCCAGAAACCTAACAGTTTCAGTAAAACTTAAAACAGTGTTTCTCAAGGTAAGGTGAGGTTCCGCTAAGATACTTCTGCTGCAAGTAAAAAGTACATAAAGGGATTTCTCGGCAGAGATACAAAAACCGGTGTGCACTTCATCTAGCCTGTTCAGCACAAGATGCAGCTGCCTTTCAGGCTAGATGATATGCAGAAAATTAAAATGTCATCAACATATAAGGAGTACTGGATTGGCCTCATTATAACGGATGAAACACTGTTAATACCAATGACGAAAAGGGTCATGCTTAAAACTGACTCTTGAGGAACACCGTTTTCCCAAATAAAAAGATCTGACACTTCACAACGAACTCGGTACTGGAAGCAATGTCGTGACAAAAAAGATTTAAAACGGGGCAGATTTCGCCCGAATCCTCATTCATGTAATTGTATCTTACATGCCGCCAGGTACTATAAAATGCCTTTTCAATGTCAAAAAATACATCTACACAGTGTTGGATGCAGATAAATGAATCTTATATGGCTGCCTCCAGCAGGATCAAGTTGTCCATGGTAGAATGGAACTCCCTGAGCCCACACCGAAAGTGGCTCAGAAGGTTTTGGTACTAAAGACAACAGACGGGTTAGCAGTTAACCATCCTCTCTAGTGTCTTCCCCACTCGGCGATGTTATGATAGCTACCTGGCAGCAACTTTCTTGGTTTTAAAATTGGGATTAAAGTTGCTTCTTTCGATGAGTCGGGGAAGTGTCCTCCAGTCGAAATACTGTTAAAAACATGTAGAAGGTACTCTTTAGTATTTTTATTTAGATGCCTCAGCATCTGGTACTGAAACACATCAAGCCCTGGAGCGGTGTCTTAGTACTGCTTAATGCAGACTACAGCTGAAAGGATGCAAACGGGCTATTGCATGCCTCTACATCCAATGAATCGAAGCACAGCATGCGTTTTTTGGCAGCAATTCTTTGTTGCTGTACCCAAAGATCCAAATTGGCAGACAAAGTGATGGCAGCAAAATTCTCTGCCATCAGCTGTGCTATGCTATGTTTGTAGGTAACCACATGTCCTCAATCCGGTAATCAAGATACTGGTGGGCAGGAGTACCTTCCTGATATACGGTGGATACTCTCCCATATCTTCAACGATGTTGTGTAACGATTCATTGTACTCGCAAAGTTCTGCCATGAGCTTCTCTTGCTCTCCTTAATCACATGAAATGTCTTTGCTCTTGCAATACAGAATGTTGTTAGGTTGTCAGATGCAGAATGCAAACTAAAACAGCACAACACCCTTCTCCAACCCTGAATGGCAGAACACCATTCATCATTCCACCAGGAGACGGGCATTCTTTGCAGCGTTCCAGAGCTTTTAGGTACAGAAATGTCGGCTGCCTGGTGAATCACTTCTGTGAAGTGATTCACGTTCTCATCTACATTGTTCAACTTCTGGAGGACAAAAGTATGGCAGAAGAGCTGTCAATCAGCTTTGCTGGCATTCCATTTAGGTTGGTTGTTTCTTCCCTCATGTCCAAACTCATTGTGCATCCATTCTGGGAAGGGTTCACTTCCAAGAAGGTCACAATCCACCTCCCAAAGCATGAGCACAGTGAGAGGATGAACTGGAAGCAGTGGTAAAATGAGTCATTTGTACAGTATTCAGGTTACAAACATCCTCTTTCTCTATTAATCAACCAACTACTTGGCATCTGGGTCAATCGGTGTTGGAACCCCACAATGCACTGTGTGCGTTGAAAACTCCTAGTAAGCTGCAACAAGGTGTCTGATAGGTAATCATAATCGACGAGACGATTCGGTGGTAGTTAAATAGAGCATATATTCAGTTTAAAGGGCGTGTGTATCCTCACTGCCACTGCTCGTAGATCAGAGGTGAGAGCAACGGGCTCATAGTGGACAGTGTTTCGAACAAACACAGCCACTTCCCTGTTCGCTTGATCAACCTCGGTATCATCATTTCTATATATGTCTAACCCTCTTAGCACTGGGTGGTGAGTTGGTCTAAATGTGTCTCGTATAAACAGAAATATTGGTTTAGACAGTGCTAAGAGTTGTATTTCTTGTGAGCAATGAACCCATTCATGTTCCACTGAAGTATGGGAGCATCCTTACCTTTTTAACCTCACCCGCACTGGTTCAGGTGGGTCCTCATTCGGTGAATGCTAAGGAATGGGACCAGAATCATCCACCAGCATTGCTGTCTCTTCGGGTTCCGAAGACAGCTCAGTCAGAAAAGGCTTCAGATGCTGGAAGGTTTTTCCTCTGCTGAGACCTTCCCTTCTTCTTTGTGCTGTATACTGGGAAGCGAAGAAGAGGGGGATTTTTTCAAAAAGGTATTGGGTCTCAGTGCCAAAACTTTGGTCCTTATGATCGACTTGCCTTGCATTGCAAGCTGATTTATTGCTGTGGAAGGTGTTGCTGCTGCATTGCTCACAACAGTAGGCTTTTCTGTTATTGCTGGTGGAACTGATGATCTTGATGTCAAAGTGGTCTGGGTTGCAAATGTGCTGTTACTGTCATCAGCAGTTTTGGATTTTAGGGGCTTGGTGCCACATTTGCATTGACATGAGCACATTGTACTTGTACCCTTGTCTGCAAAGGAAGTCTGCATAGCAACACTTCTGACTACTACTCGTTTGGTCCACTTAAATAGGCATTAAGGGGATGTCGATTTAATTTGGACGATACAGTGAAAGAAGCAGTGCAGTCCTGACTTGCAGCTCAACCGAAAAACTTATTTTACGAGGGCATCAGGAAGCTTGTACAACGATGGACTAAGTGTGTTGAAATGCAACGGGACTATGTTGAAAAATGACGTACATGTAAATTTCCTATTTGTATTGCAATAAAATTTATAACTACACTGTGGTTAATAACTGACTTACCATCGTAAAAGGATAAAAATGGTAGAGGATTGTGAACAGCTGCAGGGTGATCTGGACAGTATATCTAGCTGGGTTGGTAAACATACAATGAAAATAAATGCAAAGAAGAGTCAGATTATTAGATACACAGATAAAAAACTAAAGGTTGATTATAATTATAATGTGAGGAAAGACTGCTTGTTGAAGTCTTGAAATGTGAATATCTTGGCATAACATTTGATAACAAGCTCAACTGGGCAAGACACATTGGACAAGTAGAAGGAAAAGGATTAAAAATCGTTCACTTACTGGAGACAGTGGCAAGGGGATGTATGAGAGAAGTAAAGGAATTGGGTTACAAAACTTTAGTCAAACCATTCCTTGATCATATTGCTGTAGTAAGGGACCCACAGTTTGGGTATCAAATACAGGAGTTGGAGGGGATGCAAAGAAGGACTGCTAGATTTGTGCCACCCTTGAACCATACCATCAGGTCCTACCGAGTAGAATCGTTGATCATCTGACCAACCAACCTCTTTCCAGTCATCTACAGTCTAACCAACAGGTACACTAACCGAGAAGATGCACTGTAGCCAGTGGTGTTTTGTTATCAGAGGCAATAGTCTCGGTCTTATGCTAACCTACCCCATCAATGTCAACTACTGCTGCACTGTCAACATGGACACGTCTCTTGTGCACACTACATTTGAATGTTTCTGCTATTTGACACAGTGTTGCCTGTCTGCTGACACAGACTTCACTGGTTTTGGACATTAACTAGTTATCATCTACTCCAACCTTTCAATTTGCACACCCCAAAGGAAAAAAAATAATCTTAATTCTACAAAATGATTTTAATCAGATCCATAATCAATCTTTGCTCTCTCGGTCAAAGACATTCAAGATATCCACTGCCACACCGACAACTTTTCCTACTTTGTCCTTTTAATCTGAATGTCCTGTACTTAACCCACTAATCAAGATTTGCATGAATAGCCTCTCCTAAAACTTTACTTCCGATTTACAAACCACTCTTTCCTCACAGATATTATTGATGAATTAGTATACCAAATTTCCATCAAAGTTTCAACCATTGAGGCCAAACTAACTGGCATGTAGTACCCAATCTTATGTGTCTCTCCATATTTACAAACCAGTACTCGTGTAACCATTTCCACTGATCTAGTTTATATCTACAATAACAATACAAATTTTTGTACCTCTAAGCAGTTCCTTCACAATAGCGTTAGAATACATTGCCAAACTCCTGGTCTTCTCATTCCTGCTTAAATGGAAAACCTAAGATTCCTATATTTCCCTTGCTTCCTCAGTGTGACTACCAATACTGGTCATGTTACACAATGTAAGCTAGCCTAAAATTTCACAAATTGCGTAACAAAATTTATTCACAAAGCTGCAACTTCATTTGAATGGTATTGCACATCAGTTTTAAAATGACTTACTTAGTAAATTCAAGTCAGAAATCAAGTTAAACAATTATAAAAAGTCAGAACATAAGATCAGCATATCTAGTATTTGGTTTTAGAATATTTCGTAAAAGTAAACATTTCCTTCATTTCTAAAGATATTTAGAATTATAACTAGTAAAGGATGATAGAAATCTTGTAGCCAGAAAATCCTATGAAAGAGTTTTAAAACACTGAAACGTGGAAGCCGCTATGAAAACTTAAGATGAAATTGCTATTTTAAAATACTAAAAGTCATATTTTGAAAGAGAGTACGTCAGTTTATACCAAGAAAGAAACGTAATTTTGGCTTACACAGCATATTTAAATTTGGAAAGGTTCACTTAAGTTTAAAGATTGATTTTTGAGGGACTTGTAAAAACTTTCAACACATGGAGAAAGAACAAAATAACCAGTTTAGAAAATATAAGTAAATTCAGTTGAGAAAACTATATTCAATAAAATAGTTTTCAGTAAGTCTTGTTAAGATATATGTAGTATTTTGATCAGGATGGAACAAAGTAGAGATTTTTACAGTTTGAGAAAATGTCGGAACTAGCCAGTAATTAATTCCTGTTGCATCATCTCGAGACAGCGTCTACTTCAGATATTAGTAATAAATTGAAGGAAAGAGATATCAATTCCAAAACTTCACACCTTTTAGATAAAAATACGTAGAATCGTTTAGATTATGTTTCAGAGTTGTCAGTTAAATATTTTAATAGAAATCAATTTCGAGATAATAACAATTTTGATTCAACCTGTTATAAAATAGTAAACAAGGTGATCTTAGTACCAAATGAAAGAGCAATAAATTAGAAGCACGATGAAAATATGAAAGCTATGAAAAAATTTATAGGGACTGAAATTAACATTTATTAGTCAACCTAACTACTGTCAAAATTTCAGGCAGATAGGAATTTATTTATGCACATTGAGAAAATCGGATGACAAAATCCAAGAGCGTGCAGGACTACATTTGATCAGAAGCTGGGCCTGCTTTCAATGTGAACAGGAAAAATGAAGCATTCCCACTGGCTTTTATATACAGCAATGTAGTCTTCACGGGTGTACCGCCGGATTGTGTTGTGGAAACACTATATTTCGACAGCTAGCTCCGCCATCTTCTTCAGGTGTAGAGACATCTGCACTAGTCGGCTGACCCACAGATACTGAGATGGTGTAAGACCATGGCCATAAACCAGAGTTCAATAACATTAGGATACCTGCTAGAACTTCATATTTTTGGGAATCTGTTATCAAAGAAGCGATCGAAATTCAACTGGCCAACACATTCAACAGAGATAGTGTGTCTATGTCTTAGTGAGGCATGGAAACCAGCCTTGGCAAATATCCGCAGAGAACATTTTACTTCCATCCAGCTGCCACCGTAGAGGGCTCCATATTAGCTTGGGCCGGAAGAAGAACCGTAGCCACGCCCACTGGCAGCCAGCCGCCAGTTGGTTGTGGGCCTGGCTCATAGGAAGCCATTGCCGAGGCCAAGTAGCCACCAGACGCTGAAATGTATATAAGGAGGAGCGGCACCCAAACCATCTCAGTATCTGTGGGTCAGCCGACCAGTACAGATGTCACCTGAAGAAGACTGTGGAGCTAGCCGTCGAAATATCGTGTTCCCACAACACAATCCAGCAGTATACCCGTGAAGATTACATTGCAGTCATACACTGGGAAAGTCTTCATTCTTACATCAGGCTTTTATATAAATAGCAGCCCTAGACTCTTCTTTGGCCCAGTCTTTCAAAATCAGTTAGAGCGTGAAAATGCTACTTTGCAGCGCGATAAGGGCAAAGAACTAGGCTGATGCAGATGCACAGGCTGGCATGTTGAACATTGAGGCGAGCGTTTGGCAAAATTAGCACACCTCACGTGACTGCATATTCAGTTAGAGGTCGTAAGGTTGGTCTGTCTCAAATATGTTAATCATTCCTGCAATTAAAATTCTTTGGTGATGATTTATGATGGCATTAAGTTTGTGACTTTATAAATTTTGGAAGCATATGTGGCTTAACAGCGACTTTAATGACTACATACCTTTCCTAATTTGGGGTTAGATCAAGTTAGGTGGCGGCCAAGTTTCAGCAAAGCAGAAACTGTATATCCAAAGGCAACAGCACACAGTAGGATTTAAGGCTGAACGGGTTAGCACTAACCCCGGTGCAACATTTTTCTTACAACATATTTCCCATCGTTATCCATAATTATACGAATGCACTATCTACCACTCATTTGACAAAGTTCTTCAGGAATGCATCCTTAGTTTCAGTGTTTTGATATTGTTGATTCCTGGTTTTACTGTTTAATACATTCCATACTGTACTGACACTTTCTCACATTGAAAGAATTTAAAGTAAAAATTAGTAGAGGGAAAAAGTAGTAGAGGGAGGAAGGAGGTGTAGGAGATTGCCACTGGAGCGGGCACCCCATCGCAATTTTACAATTATTATTATTATTATCTTATCCATCAAGTGCTTATGATAGTATGTAAGATACATTCATTTATTTGTATTTTCTTTTGGAATAAATTTTTCTTCACCCATTTATTCTCTGAGCTGTTCCTGAATTATGTCCTTTGTACCAAAGCCCTTCTTCCACACATAAAACTTTCTCCTGAAATGTTTGCTGTAATTTTCTGAAATCCATCATTTTTCTTCGTTACTGGTTTACTAAACTCTCTCATATTCAACAAAACTGAATTCTAATTATTTATCCTCTCTTTTACATGAACTTTCATATCCTCGTCAGTCCCTATGTATCATATACTAGCTCGTACCCGCAACTTCGTACACATGGATTAATAATTTTTTTGCCAAAATTAAATATAGAAAGTTGTTGGTAACGAAGGATTGGTCCCAAACAATATAGAGTTGGAATAATATGACAGGAAAGCTATCACTATATCATTGTACCGTCGAACCTGTCTCTTGAAGAGAATCAATTTCCAACATATTTCTGTCACCATTCGATAAGGTCTCAAAATTTCGTGACTACAACTGTTACTCATACTGGAAAAAACATCCTGTGCCATTCATACAAATTTCCTTATAAAATTCCATCACAACAATATAGCCATTTAGTTGTCAAAACGTAACAAAAAGACAGACTTACTTCCGTATTTATAATAATATTACTGTGGTTCACCCTCAAACACTGACTGCGAACAACACCTGAGGGATCATTATAACGTAAAATAGTGTACACCTGCAACATTGCAAGACTACCTACGATTTGCCTCGCATTGCACCCCTAACTTTCTAATATCTACAGTTTAACATACAATCCGAATAACCTAAGGCCCATGCCTGACTCTTACGATCAAAAACAATTTTTAAAAATCTTAGCCTCCACGGAGATTTGAACTAGAGACCACGACGTTCGTAAGCAAGCGCTTTAGCCACTGAGCTGCCAGTCCACTACACGGAAACATGGTACGGAAACGTTCATATCCAACATGTCTGTCTATCGCCGTATTTCAAAGTTATGAGACAACATGTGTTATTTATACAGATAAATTTTCAACCAAATGTTGACAGTATTTTTCTCCTTGTTTCAAAGGATAAGTGTGCAAAGTTTCATCGAGATCGGATGAAAACTGTGGATTTGTATGAAGAACAAACAAACAAACATACATTCATCTTTATATATAAAGATGATACCTCCAGGTATTATTATTTTTCTAAGGCGTATCCGCGGCTGAACTTTTTCTGTCCTACGACACACATCATGCTTCTCACAGTTAATTTGTTCGATCTTCTGCCGAGTGTCACAAGTTGGCAGCACTGATTTGAAACTTGGGATTCTGCAGCTGTACAGCACGTCTCATCAAAATAAAGGTAAAGTCATATCTTTTTTCCATTTACAAGTGATTTCACTGCTTTAACAACTTATTAAATCTGTACAGAAATTTCTCAGTTAAAATCAAACTATAAATTAATGTTATAATTAATTTAAACCATCTATAAAAAATTAATGATTGCTTCAAAAAAAAATAAAAAAAATTCATGGTCATTCATTGTTAACTAGCATTAACACAAAGTAAATAACACAATAGTAGTTCACTTGCACTTTTATTATGACCTCAGGACTGAAGAGGATATATTTATCTGCCTTTATCAAGTAGACTGCCATCATGTGTTGCCCCCTTCTAGTTTGCTTAACCACTTCTGCAGAGCGTTCTTCATCAAGCATTTAAAATCTCTGCTTCCTGCCATGCTGATCACATACCAGTTATAAATAAATACTAAACTGCTAGCACCAACACTTCCTTCTGTGAAGTTTGATATGCATTCAGTTTAGCTCCAATGACAATTTATTGCTTATTCATAACCCCACTATGATAACTAGCCAAGAACCTTAAGTTTTCTTTTGTATTACTCCATAAGTAACAAGTGTAACATCTTTGAATAGCAGCAAACTGCAGGAAAATTAGAAGTATCTAATACAGTAAAAAATTAAGAAAGGAAAGTAAACTAATCACTTATTAAAGTTGAAGGAAGAAGAACTGTGGCTGAAGTTGAAGGGAGGCTTTTTTTTTTTTTTGCTTATGGCTTTACACCTTGTCAACATCGAAGTCATTAGAGGCAGGAAAGGATGTGGGGTGAGGAATGGGAAGGAATTTGGGCATGGCCTTTTGAAGGAAGCATTCCGACATTCGCTTGGAGTGATTTGGGGAAACCATGAAAAACCCAAATCTGGATGCCCAGTTGGGGATTCGAACCCACATCCTCCTGAATTCAAGGCCAGAGTGTTAATGCTCTCCCAACATGCTCGATTTGAAGAAAGGAGGTGCCAGCTTACAGTTTCTTCATTTTAAGCTTAAAGTGACTGCTTCGTCCCCAATCCACTGCTCTCGTCCAAATGTGTGGAGAGAGAATGCCCATTAACAAGTTCAAACATGTACAGACATTTTTGCATATTAATGACAATGTATGCAGAAAAATATTTTTATATCTCATTTCAACAATATTTATAATCATTCTCCAGCTCAAGTCTCCCGGGTGCCGGTCACGAGCACTCTCCACTTTTCCTGTCTATGGATAGCTGTTGTTCATGAACAGTCTTCCAACAAAGCCCTAAGTCTTCTATATCCTTCTTGATTTGGTCTATCCATTTCATCTTGGGCCTTCCCACACGTTTTCTACCTTGGATGTAGGCCTTTGCTCTTCTTTCTTCCTCCATCCTTTGGACATGTCCATACCACCTCAGGCGAAAACGCTGTAAGGATATTGCCATACTGATGTTTATACCGGCCTCTGCACAACTGATTTCATTCCTTACTTTGTCCTTTTGTGTTCTCTGTAGCATGGTATGGGAAAACTTTATTTCAGATTCTTGAAGTCTACTATTGTCTCTTCTGGATAGGGTACATGTTTCCAGTGCTTAAGTCAGTAAGGGGATGTAATAGATTTTGAATAGTGTGTGTTTGCACTTTCTGGGAACTTTGTTGTTTCACAATAGAGGTCTCACATGGTTATAAAAGACTGCTGCATAATTATTTGTGATTGTAATTTCATGTTTACTGGTGTTGTCTTTACTCAGAGTACTGCCAATATATTGGAATTGGTCAACATTTTGTAGTTTTTGGTTGTTTAGGTAAATCTTCACATTCGAAGTCCCTGTACCTGTTGCCATGACCACTGTCTTACTCTGGCATACTCCTCAAACAGCTTGTTCCAAGCCTCCAGCTTCTCTTGCACCTCTTCTGCACTTTCACCCCAAATCATGATATCATCAGCAAAGACTAGGGCTTTTGTTTCTCTTCCATACACTTCTTTGAAATTCTTCCATTACAGCAATGAAGAGTAGGGTTGACAGAGCACTGTCATGTTGTACTCTTCTTGTCTAAAACCACCTGCTCTCTCCATTGTCTATTTGCACACAGGCTTTTGCGTTTTCATGCAGCATTTTGATCTTGTTGATTAAGGATCCTGATACCCTTGTTCATTCTAGGCGATCCCAAATTTTTAATCTTGCTATGCTATCCTAGGCCAACAATATTCTTTAGTAAAATTGTACATTTTACGTACATGCCATTAGCAAGATGAGCATTTTGTGTCATAGAAAATACAGGTTTACAAAGTGCAATCTGATAACTTCATAAAGACCTATAGTAAAAACATTTAAGACACAAAAGCTAAACTTGGTATTCAACCTGAAGATTGGCAGGATCCTCCCAAAGGAGGTACAGTTAGCCTAGTATTGGAGTTCTTTTCCTCCTTATGAACCCTAACCTGGTAAGCCTACTGGGTAAAGGAGACGTACAGTTTAACATGGAATCCAAACCATGGAAGCTTCCTAGCATACTTCACATCAAACAATAAGCTGTGCCAGAGGTGAAGGTGGAGGTGGAGTTTAAGGGCCTATGGAAATCCTTTCGATCCAAGGGGACCTTTCGATCTCATACCTCAACCACTAAGCCACCAGGAATTAAAGAGGAGTTAATGAATAAAGTTATGATCCTTCTTTTTAAAAGTTATGCAAGACATTTCAAAAATTGAATTTCATTTTTAATAGAGATTTCCAAAACATGGTCCATAAATTTTAAAGCACGAGTACAGTTACTCAAAGCATTAGTTTCTGTTTATAGAAATTAGTGACAATTGTCACAGGTTTTCAGAATGGCATGGTGGATAGAGTAAACACAGTTGAAAGAAAACTGTGTATGACACGCACTCAGAGCACACTGACTTTATCTTCAGTATAGTTTTTACTGTAAGTATTACTCTAGTCATGTAAGTTCATTTTAATTTTTACAACATATTTGACTTTTTGAACATCTTCTACATAGTCCTGTGTTTGCATATGTTCTGCATCACAAACAGGGATCTTCCAGTAAAGTTAAAGTAAATTTGTATGATCTCGACACCTGGAGACAGAGTTCCAATTTGCTGAGCATTCCACCTTTTATTTGGCTGGACCCACAGTTTAGTGTGGAATCTGAATGAAACATCTTGGTGAGTTCATATAATCAAACAAAAGTCTTAAAATTCCTATCCCCAGTGGGATTTTCAGTTACAATCCTGATATTTAATAGCAAGACCTCAACCACAATCAGACTGCTCATTCCTACCAGTAATCTATTGTAATTTTGATTATGGCATTTTCTAGTAATTTTCTGACATCTTTAATTTGGAAAATAGAATTTTAATTGGTCACTTCCCCTTTATTTGTGCCTACACAAGCTCAAAGGAGTTGTAGAAATAGTGGAATGGTTGAAGCTATACAACTTTATGACCTATTTCAGAAGCCAATTCAACAAACTTGTACATTTTGCTACAACTGCTGTGTTGCTTCAATAAAAAAAGGAACTCCGCTATGACATGTGATGGATTATGTAGTATATTCCTTTCCTGAAGCAACGACAATTTCAGATTTTCTTGAGTTAATAGGGGAGATTTTTTTGATTCAGGTTTTGAATGATAACTTGCTTTATCCAATATGAATACATACTGTACTACCAGCCTCTTGGGTAAATTAGTATACAGTTATCTGATCATTTACTGTTAACTTCTGGGTAATAATCACCAGAAATTTTAGACAAACACTAAATTGGACCCTTCTAAGAACCCACGATTCAATGAGCAGCATAACAATGACAGAGAGCGTTTAGCTACACGAATCCTGAGGCCACCATTTAATTTAGGGATCTTCCTTGCTCGTTTGATTTACCCCCATTTTTTGTCTGAAGACTTATCACTGGCAGTATTTTATTACAATGTAGATGTAACTATTAATATGACAATATTGTGGCAAGAGATGAAACATGTTTAACTGGAGATTGGTCTGTTCGAAGTGGTATGTAATATGAGGACATGGTGAGGTGAAATATGGGGCAAGGGGTATACAACTTGACTCTGCTAATTCGGAGTGAACAGACTGCAGCCATGCATATTAATTTATGTCATGAGATATGCTTTATATACTCATGAGATATGCTATATCTGCAAATACTGTTTTTATATTGTGTTCATGTAGAGTTTTTTGTTGCCACAGTAGTGTGCTTTGTTGCCATAGTAGTCTTTTCCCTCAACTCCAGTAAACGATGAGTTTCTTTTATCCTTCCATATTGATAACTTGATATAAAGGAATTGTTTTCTTTCATGCAGGAATTCTTATTAACACATTATTAAAAAACTACATGACGATCAGAAACAGTAATTAGCACACAAATTATACATTATAGGTTTCTGCAAAACTCCAGAAGAGTCAATGTGAGGAGTAATGTGATTGGCCAGTTCTGTTTCTTTTAATGGCTGAGGCCTCAGAGAATTCAATTATTTGCTTAATTATTCTGCAGCAGGAATAAACTGTTAAGATTACTAGTTGACATAATCCATTACATGTGAATAATTAATTCTATTAAGAGACTGATTTATTTTAAAGCAATTTAATTAATTATTTAATTTTTTAGGTGAAGAAAATTCCATAACAAAGGGTTTTGTTTCCTAGAAGGACACTTTATGACAGAGCTTGTAATCGCTTGACCTAACAACACATTGTTATTAATGGTGATATGAGAAAGTTCAATTTGGATGTCAATGCAGAGAACAATTCTGGATTACATAAAGAAAACAGACTGAAACTTGCGATCTTCAGACAAGAAGTTTCAGAGTGTTAGTAGTGTTTTTTACTCCATCATGGATTGTTTAGCCTCTCAGATTTGTATAACAGGTATTGGTTTAAATTTAATTTTTTATTAAGGGAAAAATATTTGTCGAACTGTATCTACATTCCTTCCATAACTAAATCATCATCATTTTTTGATAAAGTATAACTACGAGGGCCGTTCAGAAAGTAACCTCCGATCAGTCACAGTGCGGGTGGTGGGGGTAGTCGCGACGCCATCTGTGCATTCACGCACTCAGCAGGTCAGTCGGCATCAAGCCGTGGTCGAGTGAACGTCGTACCTGCGCTAGTTTAGTTTTTGTGGCAGTTTGAAATGTGTGCTGCAATAGAAAACCCCGCCAAATGTGAAGTGCGTGCTGTCATAAGGTTTTTTACAGCCAAAGGATATTCTGCAGCAGCTATTCATCGTGAGCTTTGTGCCGTGTACGGACCAAGAGTTATGAGTGAAGGAGTTGTCCGTGAATGGGTACGTTTATTTAAAAGTGGACGAGAAAACGTTCATGGTGAAGAGAGGAGTGGTAGACCATCATTGGTGACTGACTAACTCATTCAGACAGTTGATGCAAACGTTCGTAAAAATCGACGTTTCACAATGTCGGAGTTGTCTACTGTTTTTTCCGCAGATTTCCAAGACTCTCTTGTACGAGATAGTGACAGCAAGATTGGGTTACCGTAAGTTCTGTGCACGATGGGTGCCCAAAATTCTTACCGACCACCACAAAACTCAAAGAACGGCCTCTGCATTAGACTTTCTGTCACGTTATGAGGACGAAGGAGAACCATTGTTAAACAGAATCGTGACCGGTGACGAAACCTGGATTAAGTATGTGAACCCTGAGACAAAAGAACAATCAAAGATGTGGGCACATTCAAATTCGCCTACCAAACCAAGAAAAGCGTTGCAAGATTTTTCTGCCAGAAAACTGATGGCAACGGTGTTTTGGGATGCCAAAGGGGTGTTGTTGGTTGAATTCATGGAACGTGGGACGACCATTAATCAATACGTGTACTGTGAAACACTAAAAAACTTACGACGGGCTATACAGAACAAACGCCGTGGTATGCTGACTTCCGGTATCGTTTTTTTTGCACGATAATGCCCGTCCTCACTCTGCTCGCAGAACAAAGGCCCTTCTTGAGTCCTTCAAGTGGGACGTTATCAACCATCCACCTTACAGCCCAGATCTGGCGCCAAGCGATTATCACCTCTTCATGCATATGAAGAAATGGCTCGGGTCCCAGCGGTTTGATGACGACGAAGAGCTCAAAGATGCGGTCACAGGCTGGCTCCAGGCACAAGCCGGTGATTTTTATGCAGAAGGAATTTCAAAGCTTGTAAAGAGATACGATAAGTGCTTAAATCGCTATGGAGACTATGTAGAAAAATAGTGAAAAGATGTAGTTGTAAGATGTATATATTAAAATATTTTTATTTAACTTGGTGTATTTTTTTAAATCAACCGGAGGTTACTTTCTGAACGACCCTCGTATTTCTGACTCCTGAGGTCAGACGACCTGAATAACAGATCTGCGAATTCATAAAAAAGAACCTCGCTACAATTAGTATCTGTTTTATCCATACTTTAATGTACTGATAGTGTCTTGAGCATGTTAATAATTATTAAAGAAGCTTAGATTGAATCTTTGCAACATGTTATCATGGAATTATTAATCACTAATCGTATGTAATTAACACTTTTACATTTGATAGCTTCCGAGCAGGGGCTGCAGAAATACAACTACTGTCAAATAGTTCATAAAAATGTGGCCCCACAAGCAATCAGCCACCCCCATTACCACTATAGTATGATGTCCATGTTAAACATAAAGGCACTTTGTAAAAAAATGATAAATGAGTGAGAAAATAAAAATTATATTAGTTGTTAAAATAGATTTGAGAGTGAACCAGAAATACTTTGCCCCTACATTTTTTAGTCAAAATACAGCTGTATATGTGAAGTCAACATATCCATTCCCAGGGGTGGACCTTTCTAAGAACAGCCCAGTCTTATCTGCCGGTAGCTCCACGGCATGGGGCTGCTATCAGTTGTTAAAAATGGCGGTTGTGTTTCACCGGTCCACAGCATATGAGCAACGAAGAGTGATTTGTTTACTATGGAGGAAGGGATGAATGCCCATCGCAATCCACAAGGAAATACACCCAATGTATCAGGAAAAGTATCTCACTTTGAGAAGTGTGACAGTGGTGTTGCGAGTTTGCAAAAGGCCATGAATTCTTGCATGACAATTGGCATTCGGGGAGGCTGTGTTCGTCGCTGACCGACAACAAAATTTTCTGTGTGGATGAAATGCCAAAAGCAGATTGGCATGTGCACCTCAGGACATTTCCTGGGAGCTTGGCATTTTGTATGGGAATGTTTATGACACCGTTCACGGTTTCTTAGGGTACCATCGGTAGGTGTCTAAGCAGTTAGATGATATGATAAAAGTCAAGCAAATGATTCCTTAGCTAAATTATCTGCAATGATATGCTGAAAAGGGCGACGGTTTCCTGGAATGCATTGTTACTGGGGATGAAACATGAATACTCCATTTCATGCCAGAATCAAAGTAGCAGATTGGTTATGGAAACATCAGTGTTCGCCTGTGACCAAAATATTTCATTCACTACCATCTGTTGGGTAAGTAATCTTAATGGTCTTCTGGGATCACCATGAACCACTGCTGCTGGATTTTGTGATTTAGGTGAAACCATCAATGCTGACAGATATTGTTCCATACTGTCTGCAGGCTCCCATCAGGAAGAAGTGCAGAGGGATTCTAGATGTGGACAACACAGTTATCCTCCAAGAGAATGCGAGGCCACATGTGGCAATCAGTACCACCAACATGCTCTGGTCATTTCACTGAGAGTGTCTGCACCACACACCATACAGTCCAGAACTCACCCCCAAGTGATTTTCACGTTTTCAGTTCGCTGAAGAAGTTCCTGGCAGGGCAGCAATTCATGCACCGTGATGAAGTCAAGACGGCACTCCGACAGATTCCACAGTCAGCCCAATGATTTCTACCACAGGGGGATTTCAAATTTAGTGCTGTGATGGCACAAATGTCTAAACCGGTGTGGGAAAATAGGATAAGGAATGCAGAATATTATGTATATTTGTACTAGTATAAATCTTATTTCTGCTAATAAAAAATAGGAACAAAGACTTCCTGATTTACCATTGTATATTATCTTTTTAAGAGGTCACCATTTTGGTCATAACACCAGTGATATTGTTAAGCAAACTTTTTCCATACTTCTGCAAGAAATTATGCAAAATATGGCATCAGATTTACATAAAAATTTTCAACTCTTCACTTTCCTCTAAAATTACTCGGAAGAAAGTAAGTTTTTAGTAGCTTTAGATCTTGTTGACATCAAGGTGATTAGAGGTAGGAAAGAATTGGGAGGAAGGCAAGGAACAGCAAGAAATATGGTCAAGGTGTTTTGAAGAAACTAAGCCAGTACTGGCCTGGAATGATTTCTTGAAACCATGGAAACAGAAATCTGTATACATGGATCAGGATTTACATTACATTAGATTTAGGAAAAGATGATAGTAACCGAGTGAGAGATCAGAATCATACAATGAATGATCGAAAACCGCAGAACAAAATTTTGAAATGGTTTGATTCTGTAGGCAGTCATGTGTCAACATGTATTATAATGAAGGAGAACAATTTCTGACAGCAGCTTTTCTTGTTATTAGTTTTGAATTTCAAAGTGAAGTTTATTAAGTATTACTAAATAGACTAACGATATGGTGATTGTTCCTGGTACCCTTAAATTGAACAATAGTTCACCATGTTGGTTCCAGAACACTGCTGCACATATTATGTCTGAAATATTTTATATTTAATTTTGGATTAATGGGAATTATACCATTGTATGCACAATAACGAAGTTGTGAAATTCATGGCTCGTCACCAATGACTTTGATGAAAACTCTTCTCTTGTACTGAAAGTGGGTCAAGAAACCATAAGCATCTGACAAAGTCTTATTTTTGTGATCTGATGTCAACATTTGATACACATTTAAGAATACCCAATGTTAGAAGACAAATGATCTGGGGGGGGGGGGGAGGGGGAAGAGGGTTTTGGAGAGGAGGGATCTTATAAGGGAAAAATTGAAGGAAATCATCACCATGTCAAATATATCCTCCTCCAAATCCTCTACCATCAGGCAATTCCTAGTCCACAAATACGGTTAACTTCACCCTGCTAAAAAGTCTTATGGCTCCTTCCCATGCAAAAGAACATGCTGCATGATGAGTTACATGCATTATTCTTCTACTGCCTTTACCAACCCCGTCACTGGTGAAAGCTTTCCCATCGTATGACAAGCCACCTGTGAAACCTCCTCTACTACATTGCAGTTAACTTGCAACTACTGTCTGGCTTTCCATATAGGTCTGGCAATGAATCAACTTGAATCAGAATGAATGGCCACAGGAAACTGTATTCACCCAGATCACCCAGTAGCTGCTCACATCACCTCATAGGATACCAACAATTCAATTCCTACTCCACTATCCATGCAATCAGAGTCCACATAAACAGCAGCAGCTCTGCTGGATTCAAAAGTTGGGAACTGGCCAACCAGTACAAACTGAACACCATGACAAAGATAATACCTAGTAGGCTCTTGAATATTTCTCCTTTCACAACTCCTACCTTGAATTTCCATCCCCTAGTATCTCTAACCCAAATCACTGCTTACCAGAGATGATGTTTTATTTGATATTTTTCTTACTTTTCACTTTTTTTTTATTTATTTAACAATATTTCTCACCACCTACTTTTCATGAAATATTTCTTAGCTGCACAATGCTCATGTATTTTGTCTTCAACTCATTACCCAACCTATCTGTCCCATTTTATCCATTTTTGAATCTATCGACGCCAATTCCATCAGCTCAACTGCCATAAAACGAAACCAGCAATGTCTGCCACATTCTACTGCTAAGTAAGGGTTATATAAGTGATAATTATAGTGTTTCACGTGTTTGTGTCTGCGTCTGTTTTGAGTTGTCATGTAACCTCTTGACATGTAAGATAACTGGTGGTTTATTCCCCATCAAAACTTTATATTTGCTTTGCTATCCAGCTTCTCTTTTCAGGCAGTTCTATATTTACCAATTTTTGGAGTTAACCTTTCTTCAAGAGTAGAACATGATGTGGACAGGGTGAAAGTTGGAAAGCAATTGACAACTACAGTTAGGTGTGACAGTTGTGTAGGGTGGCAGAGGGGGATTTCAATATAGGAATAACAATAGAGAAGAGGAGATATGCACAGAAAAAAAATCTTTGTTTATGATTGAGATATACAGGGTTAGTCAAAATGATTGCAGTGATTTCAAAAAATTGCTACAGATTTATTATTTGACATATATTTACAAGATTACACAGATATATAAACAAACTGTGAAAGTTTTTTTTGAGTGTCTACATATGCCCAATATGGGTACATTTAGTGACTCTGCACACGTCAAGTCTATAATCAAGTTCTTCGCATACCTGATGCAGCATGTCTCTATCAATGAGGTGATGCGAACCTGCAGGTCTGGCAGATCAACTGGCACTGGTGGCACGAATACTGCATCTTTTATGACACCCCAAACAAAGAAGTCGCAGGGGGTTAGGTCAGGGGAACGAGGAGGACATCAGCTGATGATCAGCATCCCCAGCATGACCAATCCATCTGTTTGGAATCCTGGTGTTTAGGAAATTACGGACAACTAGAGAAAAATGGGGCGGAGCACCGTACTGCTGGAAAATGAAATCTTTACTTTCAACTTCCAGAAGTGGCATGAGCCAATTTGCAACGTTTGCAGATAGATTTTCCCTGTGATTGTTACCTCATTAAAGAAAAAGGGCCCATAAAGTTTCTTTCGTTAGATCATGCAAAACACGTTCACTTTGGAAGTGTCACGAAAGTGCTGCACATAAGCATGGGGGGTTTCAATCCCCCAAATGCGCACATTGTGCCTGTTCACTTTTCCACTCACGTGAAAAGTGGCCTCATCACTAAACACAAGTTTATCTGCAAATGTTTCATCTTGTTCTAGACATTGGGCACAGAATTGAAAACAACGCACTTCATCGTTGTGCGACAGTGCTTGTAGCAACTGTAACTTGTAAGGCTTCATACACACTCACTTCCATAGGATTCTCCAAAAGGTATTGTGTGGAATACCTAATTCCCTACTCACTTGAGGAGTAGACTTCTGTGGGCTACAAACGTAATTGGCGTGCACACGTTCAACGGTTTCTTCAGACACAGGAGGGCGACCCATTGTTTTATGTGCATCCCATGGCTTTAAACTGTTCGATACGAACGCCTAATGGTGTTAGCACGCGGAGGATCCTTGCCGAACTTTGTTCTAAAGTGTCGCTGAACAGTTACCATAGATTCAGTTGAATGAAATTTGAGAACAACATACGCCTGCCTTCTCACTTTCAGCCATCTTGCCCTCTAGCGCTCTAGCGGCCACAGCGGGAAGCTTGCATTTAGTGCAATCGAAACTTGGAGAGCCACTTGTCTTACAACAGCAAACCCCATCATCGTACTTATAATATAGGATAGCCAAAAGAAAAATAGTGAAATTGCTGCAATCAGTTGACTAGCCCTGTATATGATACAAAATGAATAGTTAAAATATGTATATAAAAACAATAAAAATTAATATACACTTTAATTGGTAACAGAGGTTTCTATTTAGTTTTCTTCATTTCTCAGGTCATTTACAAATTGAATGCAATAAGCAACTTGCATTGCATTGACAGCAATTCCGACTTTCTATCTGTTCAGATGAAATGAAGTCATGGAAAAACTATTGCTTTGGTTTTGATTGGGTTTCAGATAATGTGTGTTTCTTAGTTCCCTGTCCCAACTACTACATAACAATAATTTATTTCCTATAGACTCAAAAATTTATCGCCAGATCTGTTGAACTGGTATGAGCACACATTTGGCTCCATCTTGAATAAATGCTAATCTCTTACCTGGCCATATTCAACAATCATTCTAAGATGAAATGCCTAAAAAAAATTTATGTGGCTCAGTTTCATAGACGATATGTTTATGTTCTGGAGTATGGGGAGTATAGTCCTTTGAGCTTTCTAAATAACCTCAACTTGTGCCACACTCTGGACTTCATATGTTCCTATTCTCATATCCCTGCTAACTTTCTAGATGTTGGATTCATCACTTATGTAGTCACTTCAATACTCTTGCTTATTTAGAAACACTAATTTTTAACATTACATGCACTCTGACAACTGACACCCATTTGAAACTAAACTTATGATCTTGGCATTCTTGGAAGACATATAATTCTTGTGAGGTTACAAGGCTATACCCATGCATAAATATTATGGTGACAATTATTAAGTATTAATGTAGTGAATGTATGTTGTAAGTTATATGAAATTCTGCAAAGTGTATTATCTGTGAGTGTCATTATAAGTGTGATCTATGGTGGGAAGAAAGTGAAGAGTCTTTATAGGAGAGCGAGACAGAGAGAGACAAATGTTGTTATACTGCAATTGAAAATGTTAATTGATTTAAAGGAGAAATAAATATCGATTTGAAAAGCTTATAGTGATGATGCATTGAAGTTTTTTGTACAATACGTGCGTTTTATTACAAATGAGAAATCTGTTGTAACACTTGGTGGTTTTAAGTTATCATTGACAAGCCAGCAAGGATTGCAAACTTAGTGATGGGCAGAAGAGTGCGTTGTTGAAAATACCCATCTATATCACCAACCTTGCATTCTCTGAGAGTATTCCAATAATATTGCTCGTGTATTTATATTCCATAATTATACACTGGATTTGGTGCATATACAACATTCTCATGCTACTTGCCACAATACAATCCAGAAACCAACAGACACCTGCTACAATCAGTAAAAGCCAGTTCTTATCAGGCCTTGAATCTGTCAGCTGTGCCATACAATAAGGTTGTGATTTTCTTCAAACTTCATTTGAAATTAGATTTCTCCTCCCAAAGATCAGCCAGAACTTGTTTCAGCAGACCCCATAATCTCCGCCATTTTCCGATCTGTATCAATATCCACATTCAATAACAGAGTTATCTGGTCCTTCCCTTGCATCCCCTCTGTAACGCTTGTAACATGAACCATCCACAACCATCTTCACCAGTCTTACCACTGGAATGACCTTTCCCAATGTGTGGCATACCACTTGTGAAAGTTCTCTCGTCATTTAACAGCTTACTTACAAAAAATGTTCTGCTTCATACATGGCTCTGACTACCAACGAATTATTCATCAGAATGAATGGAAACAGGACAAATGCTATTCATCCTAAATCCTAACTATCCTGTTGCAACAATGCCACAACACACAGCAGTAACAACTTTAATTACTGTTTCACAGTTTGTGCTGTAACAATCTGCCCCAAAAGTAGCAATCGCTCTCAACATAGGCGATAGGTGCTGGTTTACCAGAACATAATTGAGTACTAGTCATCTACCAGATCTAAATCTGAAATAAAGGTTTTTTTTCTTTGCTTATACCACTCCCCCCCCCCCCCCCCCCAAACACTCCTGATTTCTTTCTTTACCTGGAATCACTACTTACATTTATTATTAATATTACCATTTAAATCATATATGGGCAACTCTCGGGCCCCCAGCCGGATCCAACCCTCCCCCAGCTTCAATCCAGCCTGCAAGAGATTCAGAAAATTCAAATAACGTGCAAAAAAATTAAAAAAGATATTTAAAATCTGTATTTATTCAAATCATAAAGACTAAAATCGATAAATAATATTATTAAGCGTACGCAATGGAATGCCACAGATCGAGTCAGAAATAGTCGTTAGAAAGAGAGAAATAAGCCCGATGACCTTGAAGCACTCCAGACTCTACTGTTATTCATAACAGTCAACTTTGACCGCTCACATCGCATATTCATGTACGATCGAGAGTATTGCAGTTGCTTATTGCGGGTAATATATAAACCGCTCAGCACACGTGTCAACAATCTATCAAGATGTCTGGTTTAAAAAAGTGCAAAGTGGACACAGAATGTCATCAATTCCAAAACAAATGGACCGATGAATACATTTTTTTATCATGCACAGTGGTAAACCTATGTATTGTTGAGCAGTGAAACAATTTCTGTTTTAAAAGAATACAATATGAAGTGGCATTACTCCAGCAAGCATTTTGCTCAATATAATTTACTTACAGGCCAGTTAAGAAAGGATAAAATTAAAAAAAACTCATTACTGATTTAGGGAAACAGCAACAAATGTTCCATTCACAAAGATCAAATCTAGACAATGTTGTTAAAGCTAGTTTTATAGTTAGTTCCAAAATAGCGAAAACGTCGAAGTCATTTTCTGAGGGAGAGTTTGTTAAAGAGTGCCTAGTAGATGTTGCAGAACTTTTGTGCCCAGAAAAGAAGAAAGAGTTTGAGAAAGTGAGTTTATCGAAACATACTGTTGTTTGATGTATAGATATTTAATTTTACTTTTTGTATGTTTGATTATGCTATTGTAATTCTAATAAATAAAAAAATGTGTGAATTTTTATTCACTACTACCGATTTAATTCTTACCTACGGCTCGCAACCTGATTAAATCACGAAATTACGCCCTCAGCTAAGCAAAGGTTGCCCATACCGGGTTTAGATTTTTGTTTTGATATTTTTATATAAACATTTTCTTGTACCTATTTTAATTGTTCCTTTTTAAATTTCATTTTCTATTGTGTATATATTAACTTGAAGCAAAGATTCTTATTATGTGCATTTATTTCTGGTATCTTCTTCAGTGTTGTTCCTATTCTAAAACTACCCTCCCCCAATCTTCACTGCTAGTGTCAATTGTGCAATAACTAGTCAGTTGTTCTCTGATTTCCACCTTGTCCACTTCATGTTCTTCTGTTGAAGGGTTCAACCGTGAACATTTCTGTATGTTCCTGTTTTAGTATTTTGGCTTTTTCTATGCTATACATTTGTGGTAAGTGATATCCCTTTATCTTTTCTTATTTATACCTATACAATTTTACACTCTTCATTAACACATTATGTTAACTATCTACACCTATATTCTGCAAACAGAAAAACATAAGTGGCTGCGGTAGCCACATGGTGGCTTCTCACAGATTAGGGAATGGGGAGGACTGTCTACTGGTAGATGTTTCAAGCAGCAGTGTTTCATTCTTCAACTTTTTAATTTATTTTAGGGTTGTTATAATACCCATAAACTCTTTAATATATAAAAGAGCAACACCTTCTTGAACATTCCCTCCTTTCTCTCCACAATAATGAACATATTTGCCAAAGCACACACTGTATTGTTATTTGGTCCGGGTGGGCTAGTAACCCCAAACCCATTTTTTAGTTTTGAGGTGTTTAGGATGTCCTGAAGCCAAACTACACGACAGCTGGTGGAAATTTTTTTGTTCTTTTTAGGTCTCACGTGTCAAGAGAAAGCACTTGTTGATGGTCATGTATCCCACAAATCATACCAAAAACCACTATAAAAAACTGTGTGGTCCCTCAGTTTGCACACCATTGAGAGGTTTTCCTCGCCACCCATACACATCCTCAGCATGTGTCAGACATATATATAGTTCCACGACCATACACTATTGTGGTCATTGAAGACTGTACACCAAGCATACCAAGCCCCTGTGGGATCGGTTACCATTTTAATTCCATTATATGTCATCAGCAAACAAACTAACTTCTAAATGTAAACCATCAACAGAATCATTCATTAGAATAATGAACAGAAATGATTCCAATACACAACCCTGTGACACTCCTATTTTTATTTCCATATCCTTGGATAGTGCATTTCCTACCTTAACTTTCTGGTTTTCACCCATTTTCTTTGCATTATTTACAACCATTCCATAACTCACTCTATCAAATGCCTTAGATACATCTTCACACACATATTTTCCAATTCCTTGATCTTTATCTTAAATTCTTCGAGTGCAGTTTTTTTACCAACTTACTTTTGCCCTTTTTCTTACACAGACAAACCAAAAATACAAACAGCCAAAATGAAGTTACTATGCCAAGCCAAATGTCACTCTAAACTACACAGAATTATAAAAGATGCAATAAAACAATATCTAAATATAATCTTACATTACATTTTGGTAACACACTGGGAAAGCCTTCATTCACAAGATCTAAATATTTATTCAAATGTGACCAACTCTGAAAATATAGACAAAAAAAGGAGAGACCATCTGTAAGGAAAGGAAAACAAATGACTACAACACAAGTGGCATCTTATTAAATCAAATGACAGAAGATAGGTGGGACAACCAAGAAGACGTTAGAATGAAATATGACCAAACCAGGCAGCCACCTAATGGTTGAAGTGCAGAAGAAAAACAAAATTTTTATGAAGAAATTAAAACCAGCAATTCCTATAAACAGTAAATATAATATGCTTGGTGTCGGATTTAACGTTTTGAGGGTTCAATGATTCAGTAGATAAAATTAAGAAACATACTGAGGAAGAGGATATCAATGAAACTGAATCGTCTATGGACAACTTTTGTGGTGTAAAAGTCCCCTCTCCAAAAGGTGGAACAGTCTTACTAAAAAAAAGTAGCAAGAAATCAAGAACACAATTTAATGACTCACCTCTACAGCTGGCGATTTATTTTGTATCACTCCATGTGACTGGCACCTCTCACTGAAGTTTGACTGTGATGCTTCAACTGAATAAACATCTTTTATTTCTCCAAGCTCCACAATTGTAAGTTTTGGTTCATCAAAAATCTCAGAATTAGTAATTGCAGATGTAAATTTCTCAGTTTTGGTTACCGTGTTTTGGATGTCACCACCACACTTCTGGGTTGAGGAAATTACAGGCACAAATGATTGTGAATCTGTTTTTAAAATTAAAGGCTTCCGTTTCGAATATAAATTCTCATCATTTTGACCACAAATCTTATTGTCTTGAGAAGAAGAGCACTATTTTGTCTCAATAGTGCTCTATATTTACTTTCATGCAGTCCAGATTTGGATTTAATGGAATTTTTCTTTGGAGGTCCACTAAATACGAGACGGTCAAAAGTATCATTAACAGTAAGATTACAAACATCATATATGTCTGTATGTCCACTGTTTTGAGTAGATGAGGGAGGGAGCATTTGCATAAAAGTTTTATCTCCAATAGGTCTTGAACCCTTCCTTATCTGCTTTTTCCCCTGACACATACCATTGATAGGTTTATGTGAATATCTTACACGTAGTGGTGAGTCTGCGGGTGGCCGCTGTGAGACTGACAGCAATGGAAGTTCATCTTCTGATGAATATGGTGAATCAGACTGAGGGTCAAGCAGTGGAGGTGTAGGAGTACGGCAGCTAGAGACTTCAACACTTTCTTGTACGTTGCTCTCCG
This sequence comes from Vandiemenella viatica, assembly GCA_031002005.1. Classification (NCBI taxonomy): domain Eukaryota; kingdom Metazoa; phylum Arthropoda; class Insecta; order Orthoptera; family Morabidae; genus Vandiemenella; species Vandiemenella viatica. Next base: position 92,386,619 of record CM061920.1, read on the forward strand.
CCAGTTGCCAACCTTCGTAGAAGCAGTCACCTGATCCACTGAGTCCAGAGGAGCAGATTTGTCCTGCAGATCAAAGCACAACTAAATGTCACTAACCACAGCAAAATAGCAGAAAAAAACAGTATCACTATACTCATTTGCATCTTATACTGAATTTTGACTGAAGGGAAATTTTATAAATGATATTAATTTTTGTCTTGATTTCTAATAGCTTAAATGCTGATATATTGTATCATATCACTTTTCAGATGGGATGGAAATGCAGTGATGGAAAAAATGAAACTGGAACCCAATGGAATAGTTCAAACTTGCAAACTGGCAGGGAGTGCTACCTTAATTATACAAATAGTTAAAATATAGCATCATACTTGGGCTGATCCAATTCAACAGAAACTCTGGAAAAATAATATATGAAGAGAATGTTTTTTTTTTTGCTTCAAGCTTGATACCTTGTTGACATCAAGGTCATTAGAGACAGGAGAGAATGTGAGAAAAGGAAAAGAATTACATAATGGTATTTTGAAGGAAACATCCCGGCAGTCACATGGAGTGATTTCATGAAACCATGAAAAACCAAAAATTGGATGCCCAACTGGGGATTCAAACCCAAAACCTACCCAATCTCAGGCCATATTGCTCACCCAACAAAACTGGTAAGGACATGGACTTGGAATGTTGTATCATGAATGATTTTGCCAGACATGGAGAAATATAAATCTAATATTTGCAATCTCAGTTAAATGAAACAAAAAGGCAAAGTGATCACTATCTACTGACATAAAGCAGGGTGAAAGGATGATAATAAACATTCTGCCAATTTCTGGGACATTGCAAAAAATCATCAAAAATCAAAACATAAAACACCAGAAATGATGTCATTTTGGCATACAGCTTAGAAAATGATTAACTTCATTCAACAATTTTCATGTAACACACATTAGATACAATTGAAGGAAAAACACCCCTTAACAATGATTTAATACCAGCATGAAGATACAGAATTCTGTTAACTAGTATGATTAGTTAAAAAATACAAATACAAACTATACTCAGTTAATTATTTTCGTATCACCCATCTTTCAATATGCATTTTATTAGTTACATCATAAATACATTTATTAGTGCTTTTAACTATCCTCATATTTACAGGCAATTCTCTGAAATAATAAAGCTTAAACCACACATCCAATTGGCAAACACTAATAAAAATATCACTTTTTTACAATACATAATTATTTACAATTCACACAATATACATATCAGTTTTGAAGAATACAAAGGTGCTAAGATGATCTTGACACTGGGTAGAGCACTAAAACATGTGGGTGGCAGTGGCTGTCACTTTATTGAACATCTGTCCACAGTCCACACTCTACCTACAGACTGATTCTTTACCTCCATTGATACAATTTCCCTCTATCCACCCATCCCCCACAGTTGTCTCAGTGTATTGGAACATTTCTCAGATATATGACCGCCACACAGCCTTCCCAGCACATCCTTTCTTACATCGTTGACCCAATTAATGCTCTCCAAAACCTACTTCTGTCTCAGTTTCCAAGTATATAGGCAGGTTCATGATCCATCCTATGATGATCATTTCCTGGGCCATCTGGAGGAAAATTTTCTGAACCATATCCCATTCAAAACATTGTGTGGTTCAGATAGCGAAGAAATTGTCAAGGATTTAAAGAGCAAGGGGTGTCAGTGCAAGTCGTGGAGTCTATACCACGACAAGGCTTAATAAGTTTATTGGAGAAAATATAAAAGACCGAAGATGACTCTGGGAGAAATTTTTGGCCATGGTAACAACCAGAGTAACAAGAGAGAGTGAGCGAGCGAGAGCGAAAGTTAGTGTGAGTTTGAGTTGATAATAGTTATGGAGAGCAAAGGACCTTGTATCTTCGGATACCTTTTAATTAAATGCAACTGGAATAAATGTCAATGAATCAAATGAAAGGTTATTATTATTCAAATATGAGAAGTTAATAAGTTCGAACATCAAAGTTTCTTCACAAATCTTAAATGGTTACTGTATCCCAGCAGACACCAAAAGAAGAATCATATAAAATAATACAACATGGTGATCGTGCAGCTGATGGCGCAGTAACAAATAGTCTACAACTTGTCACAGCAACTAGCGATTAACTAAAGCTCATTGGGAAGAAAGAACATCTGATAGAAACGGGACAACAAATCTACGGCAGCGCCTCCAGCAGAGAATCTGTAAGTGCTCGGCATGCATCGTAGCAGAGTCGGAATCAGCTGGGCACATACATATTACCTCTGGCTGTCGCGGTGTCTACTGCAAAAAAATTAGTCCATAAACTGTGTCAACAAAGAACACCCGTGGTTATACAGATAAGAGACTTTTCTATGGTGCACTGAAGTGTTACGGTACATCATACAATACTAAACTTATGAGAATTTATTGTTCATAATTCATGAGAATTTAATTATTTTCTTGACCTACTTTATCCTTCCTACTGTCAACTAATAGACTTTTGAATATAACTACGCATGGTTTCATGCAATTTATCTTAACTCAATTTACAGGAGATACAAGATAATGAATAATGTTCTATCAATTGGGAAGTCTCTGATTTTGATTCGATGTTGACTCTGAACCCGAGTTTAATATCCCACCTGGATGTAAAGGACATATTAGTGGGTTAGTTTACTATTTTTACTTTTCAACTTTCCTTCTGTACTGCAGATTTGCAACGTTTTTAAAAATATTTATCATGCAGGAACCCAACGATTCTGGAGAAGTGGAGCCATTAAACCCTTTTGATAGTAGAATTACAAACAATAATGATGAGTCAGAGGATTTCTATGGGTTCCCTGAAAATGTGTCATCACCAATTACTGATACTGAAACACAGGTACGGAGTACTAATAATGGACCAGATTCTTTAACGAACACTTAGCTATTTTCAGATAATAATTCAGACTTGAAACAGTTTATGTTCAGTATTCTTTTACAGTCTTCTGAATACATGAAACAAATGTCTGAACAAAAACAATGAATATTAAGTCTCTTTTCACAAAATAGACAAACACAATCCGAGTTGTCTGAAGAATAAAATGAGCTGTCTGAAAAAATAAACAAATACAGTTTGACATAAAAAATCAATTGTTTGAACTCTTTAAACAATCACAATCAGACCTAATAACTGAACCGTCTCAATAACTCCAACAGTTCCAATCAGACCTAACAGTAAAAGTATTGACTCCAGAGGAGAAAATTTGTAAAGTGGAACAGAGCACCACACAAATGAGGCATTAAATAGAGAATATCGTAGAAGACCTTAATACATTAAATACACAGTGCAGTGAAACCTGTAATCATATGGAAAGAAAAAAACCAACCACCACATGTCTAGCGCCACACTAGGAGATAACAGCAGGGAACATTACTGAAAATGGAACTGAGGTTGGTGCAATAAAGCACACATTACAATCACAAGATATGGAACTCCTAAAGAATTTTGAAACCTGTAGGACCTTTGGAGGTTACATTTATAATACAAAATTAATTACATCTATCAGCATCTCTATAACAGAACCCAAGTTTGGGGGGAAAACAGCAAATTCAAAAGCATAGGACTTATGATGACTTGTAAGCTAATTTCCTAAATCAATTCTGGTCACAAGAGATGCTGTATAGTGAAAAAAGGGAACTATGTGAAGAAAAATGATTAGTAGCAAGAGCTACTGTTAGACTTTCAGTATGTGAAGCAGAACTGAATAGTCTACCCACAAACCTACAGCCTGAAAAAAAAAAAATGTAAATAAAGACTTCCTCAAGAAACCAGTATTTGAGGAAGAAAAAAGTAAAGAAGAAGGAAAGGATTCCCCACTATTTGATGAAGAAAAAAGTAAAGAATTCTTCAACAAACCATCACTTGAAGAAGAAGAAAGTTAAGTTGAAAAGTAGAAGGATAGCAAAACAGGCTGTGGAGAAGAATAGTTTTGGAAATGATATTAAAAGGACAAAAGAACAGGAAGATATTATTGGTGACAAGAAAGCTGGGAAAAACAGAAGTGATGAGAATACAAAAGACATTGAGCAAATTTTAACTAATCTGCAAACAGAATATTCAGAAATGAAAAAAGTAAAGAATTATTCTGACAAAGGGAAATAGAGTAATAATAAAATGGAAATAAGAAGTGATGAAGTTTGTGGAAAAACAGAAGAGATAAGGATAAAAGAGACATTTAGGAAATATTAGCAAAGCTGCAAATGGAACATTCAGAAATGAAAGAGGTAAAGAAATATTCTGACAAAAGGAAATACAGTAATAAAAAAAAAAAAAAAAAAAAAAAAAGAGTTACATTAATTAGAAGCAACTGACATTTCCTATTAAAATGAAAGCTAAGAAATCAAGGGTGCTTTGCAAAGTACGGCCAGTAGAAAAAAACTGTTATTTCTTGATGAAACTGTGATTAACGCATTCCTTAGATATTTCGAATCAAGAAAAAGTGTACGCGAAGCCGATAAAACAGGTAGGAAAGAAGTAATATAGTGAAAATCGTCGGGTTACGTGCGGTATTAGCCGATGTGTATAGCAGCCATCTTTGTCACGAATGTGCTCTTCCTCACGCTGTACACATATTGATTTTCAAAGAGCTGTGTTAGTGGATAGTGTGGTTAGGTTGAAATGAAGCCTGGACCAGAATTACAACTAATATTCCATGGTGTATAGTGGATTATGAGTGAATAAGGTGACCGCCATGCCAAATTCTGACTATAATGACGTCACAGACGGAACGAGACGTTATTGCCGCTAATACGGTAATATGAGTAACCGTGTTCTTTTTAGGTTGAATGGCAGCCTTGACCAGAATGACTACTAATATTCCATGGTACTTAATGGATTCTGAGTAAAGAAAACAACTGTCACGCCAAATTCTGAGTATAATTACGTCACAGGCGGCTCAAGATGGCTTAACGCTTAGGCAGTAATGTGCGTAACCGTATGTTTCGGCACGGATTACACCTTTGTTACATATTTTACTGCTTTCTGGTACACTTTTCCTTAAAGAGTAAGCACCAAGGAAGCAGTTAGCCGTATTTTCAACCAAAATTAACAGTTTTTTCTACTGGCCGTACTTTGCACAGTAACCGAAATCAATAATTGTAAACTGGAGTGCTTAAGAAAAATGAATTAAATGTGCAAAAAATTGAAAATAATGGAAATGATTTTGTTAGCTAAAAGGAGCAGACTACTAGTTCTTTGATGTGAAAGATACCAAAGACAGTAGGGATATGAATGAAAATTAGCATTTGTTTAAAATAGTGAAAATTTACTATGAATGGTATTACATATTGAAGACTCATCTTCTATGGAGACTACTAATCAGGATGGAGAGAAAGGTTATGTGAACTGTGTAATATTGAGAGAAAAAAATGGTAAAGTTAATTATAGTTTTGCTGAAATAGTGTAAAATATTATCTGCAATCTTCATTGTTTAAGACTCCTTTTGACAAAACAATAAAACAAACCATGTTAAGTAGTTTAATATAATATTCTTTTAAGGTCCAGGTACCTTCTTTCCTGTGAGTAAATACTTCATTCAGGAACTCATGTATAGCTAATTATATAGGTTTTGCATTTGAAGAAAAAAAAAAATGATGTGGCAACAAGTTGGACATTTATTATTAAGGAATATATTTAACAATTATGTGAAGGTCAATAAAGTAATTATCATATATAATGAATATGGATTTAGCCATTGTATTTTTTGGCTATATTCTCCAATGGGTCAGGAGGTTAACATACATTTTGCATTTTTTGAACATTCATGAAATGTTTCTGAAAATAAGAGTATTGATTACACTATATTTTCGTTTCACAATCTTGCCCATTGATTTAGCCGATAAGATAGATAATACGAAAGTGTTAATTGTTACAGACTATTCGTCGACATGGAATGGTGTCAGTGTGACGAAGGTGGACAAGTAAAACAGTGCACTGCCTCCTGCAACAGGACATAAAAGTTGTGTTCCTTCAGTTTGGTATAAATTGTTGTTGATTGTAAAAATACATGGTGTAATTATGTATGTTATTAAGGTGAAGAAAATATAAAGGTCCTAATATAAGCCCTCAATGAAAAGTTTAGCAAGATATTTTTCTCAAATATATGGTAAACTTGGGGAAGGTTGTGGCATAATGCGTTTCTTGTAGAAATTATAAAAGACTGAAGTTTACTCTGGGAGAAATTCGTAGCCATGCTAACAACCAGAGTTACAAGAAAGAGCGAAAGTTAGTGTGTGTTTGAGTTGATAATAGTTACAGAGAGCAAAGGACCTTGTATTCTTCAGATACCTATTAACCCTTTGACTGCTAATGACGGGTATAGCCGCAGCCGTCGCATTTCCCCTGAGTGCTGATGACGAGATAAGCCGCACCCGCCTGCCGCTACCTGTGTGCTGATGACGAGATAAGCCGCACCCGCCTGCCGCCACCTGTGTGCTGATGACGAATATAGACGCGCCGCTACCTGAGTCGTAAAGCAGACTTCTCGCCACATTTCTCAATAGCCTTTTGCAGTTTTGGTCGCTAGCTTATGGTACGAATGTTTGTCTGCTGGGAGCCTAGGCTTCGCTCTACAGTTCACTGTTCAACGAAAATTACATCAGTGTTCTTTGTGTCCTGTATTTTATAAAGAAAATTGAAAGACGTCGTGGGTGCATTGAGGAATAAATCATGGAGATTCTTACGATGAGCGACACTGAGGATGAACTACTTCATTTTGATGGAAGTGATAGCTTTTTCACAAAATCGGAAAGCTGTAATCCTAAAACATACTCATCAGGAGGGGTGACAATGCAGTCTCATGTTTCAACAAGTTAGTTGTTCTGAAGAATCAGAAAGTGATAGTGAAACGGCTATGAAGAAATTACGTCTTGGCGATAAATCTAACTAGAAAATCATTTTCGTCCAGTTAGTCACGCATTTGATGTTACACTATTGGGACATGCGTGTCAAATAGGGAATCATTTTAAGATCTCTTTCTATATTCGTGAATAGCGCGAGGAAAAATCGGATGGCTTTAACTCTCTGTATGAGTTCGAATATCTCTAATTTTACAGTGGTGGTCTGAACGCGGTATGTAAGTGTGGAATACAATATTTCTAGCATTTTTTTCGAATCAACAATAACACTAATACAGTAAGGGACCTACAGAAACTGCCAAGAAAGAACTGTAAACTATTGACGTAAATTTAAGAATCACCACGCTTTCGACAAAAGCTGCAAAAATAGAGAGAAAAATGCAAGCAAGAAATAATTATCAGTTATGAAAAATAGGGTTAATGATTCAGTTTTATTTTGTAGTAATTTATTTGCAGAGAAACTATGTAGTGAGAGCATTTATTCTGTATCAGTCGTGAGAGGTCACAGTGCTTCGCCAGAAACATTCAGCACAGGGCGTGTGGAGCCGCTCGGACGGCTCCGTCCCCAGGGATAATCACTTAGCGCAGGTAGCAGGCCACAGCGCGGCAGGTACACGATCCGCCGGCAGCAGTCAAAGGGTTAAAGAAATGCAACTGGAATAAATGTCAATGAATTATATGAAAGTTTATTATTATTTAAATAGAAAAGATTAAATGAATAAGTTTGAAGGTTAAAGTTACGGACGAGTTACAAGAGGGACATTTGTCCCTGGCGACCGGGACATAAGGAAAAAAAAAAATAAATAAAATAAAAATTACTAAGTCCGATACCGATAAGACCGACAGTAAGAAGATCATATAAAATAAATACAACAGACCCTCCAGCCAAAAAGGGCTCTGCAAACCACAAAACCACCACCTTTCCAGAGTTGTCCGAGTGAAACCAGAATGTAAAACTCAGAAGAAGAAAGTCGTAATAACCTATATTCAGTGTTTCCACTGCCAATACCTGGACCACAAAGCCATGGATTGCCTCACAGCCAAACGTGTGTAAGCTGCGGCAATGAACAATATGTAATATATTGCACTTGTCTTAAAGACATCATATCAACTTATGCAAACTGTGGCGGCAGGCAGTCTGTTACAAAGGCTGCCTTGAGATGCGGAAAATCCTCCACTCTCCACACAATGGATGGACTTCAACCAGCTGCCTACAACACTGTATGAAAACCAAGAACCCATAACCAAGAAACGTCAAAAAGAGGTTCCAGTCCACAGGCATACTGATGGCCCAAAATATGACAGCACAAACAACAGCAACCAGCCATGCAGCTGACTTCACTATGGAACCCCAACCACCGGCCACCAGTGGAACAGGACTTGGGACCTGCCCTAAGCAATGTCTCAATTGCCAAGCCATAGCACCAAATAAAACTGACAAACTATTGTCAATCATACAACTTTTGTCACAGTTGATTAACACCATGCTATCATACAACAGTGCATGTTAGCGAACTAGGTTAACAAAAATAAAAACAATAAAGGGGTTTTCATAAAGGTCGCAATCTGCAACCACAACCAGTTTTTCGCCTAAAGCACATCATATATTAGAGAATCCAAAATCAAAACTGTTATATTAACAGAGAAACAGCAGATAAAGCTACAAACAGTAGCAGGTCATGATATGGATCCAGAGTGAAAACCACCTCCTAGTCTTCCTCAATCCCCCAACAATAGCCATGCCATCTATATTCCTAAACATACTACAAACGTCAAGATTCCTCTATGTTGGTAATCATCACACCTCTCTCCTCATAAAGCCAATTAACTTATTTTCAACAGTTGTCACCACTTCCAAGCAAAAAGTTCTGCACCTCTAAAAACCAATCTTACACCTTCTTTGTTACCCAGTTCTCTCTCCTGGTCTCAGTTTCATTTATCAAATTCTGTAACATAGATATGCTCCTTCCCTGAAATGAGCACCCCTCTCTACAAAATTCTACCCATCGCCCCTGCATGTTTCAGCAGACCACCCAATTTCAAGAACATGATGGTTCATAAATATTCCCCTTCAGATTATCCATTGATATTTTCCATGCAACAGACCTTACTGAAAAATTTGCAGCATGCCTCTAGCTAGTACTACAATCTATATAAATGAAGCACAGGGGAAACCTTTCCCATCATTGGACAATCTACTTGCACCACAAAATCCCTCATATACCAACTAACCTGCCTCCTCTGCACAAGAACTCACTACCAACAAGCTCTGAATCACAATAAATGGTCACAGGCAAGCAGTATATATCTGCTACCTAGACCATCCAGTGGCAGCCCATGCCATTTCCCACAACTCTAAAAAAAACTGTTTTACAATGAGTGCAGTCAGATTATTTACAGAAACTACCAATGCGTCTGAACTAGTTCCACAAAATATCCTGGATAGTTGATATCCACCTGACCTCAATTCTAAATAAGACAAGAAAAGAAAACAGCATCACTTATTGTGTGTGTGTGTGTGTGTGTGTGTGTGTGTGTGTGTGTGTGTATATATATATATATATAATAACAATGAGCAGGAAAAAGCTTTAAGACAATAAAATTAAGGAAGGATAGGGAAATATGACCCAACACTTACCACAGATGAAGGCGGCTGGGACGACGACCAAAAAACAAACACAAGAGAAGCACAATATTTCGGCCTACAACAGCCTTAAACGTGCAGAAGGAGAAGCACCAGGCGCCGTCACATGTGTACACATAGACGGCCGACTGGTGAATGGCGTCTCAGGCGCGGATGGTAGTTTAGGTGGAAGGGGGGGGGGGGAGAGTAAGCTCAAATATTGGGTCGATAATCGATACATATGTTATTATTGAAAGAGGTGAATAATAACTGGGTGGGGATATATATATAACTATAAGTGAAACGTAAAATAAATGTAAGTAGCATAGATAATAGTAAATACAGAAATACAAAAAACGTAAATGGTATAGATAATAAGTGCTGGGTCTGGTGGGCAGAGTTTATTGGAGATTGAGTCCAGGAGGATGTCTGGTGTCAAGGATATTCTGGTAGGCTAATTCCCATCTACGAAGTTCAGAGTTCGATTATCGACCCAATATTTGAGCTTACTCTCTCCCCCCCCCCCTTTCCACCTAAACTACCATCCGCGCCTGAGACGCCATTCACCAGTCGGACGTCTATGTGTACACATGTGACGGCGCCTGGTGCTTCACCTTCTGCACGTTTAAGGCTGTTGTAGGCCGAAATATTGCGCTTCTCTTGTGTTTGTTTTTTGGTCGTAGTCCCAGCCGCCTTCATCTGTGGTAAGTGTTGGGTCATATTTCCCTATCCTTCCTTAATTTTATATATATATATATATATATAACGTAGGAAGGATAGGGCAATAAGACCCAACACTTACCACAGATGACAGCGGCTGGGAATGACGAACACAAAAAGACAAACACAAGAGGGACAATTTTTCGGCAGCTAGCCTTATTCTTGCCACAAGTGAGACACCAGGTGTAGCTGGACGTGCAAACACCGACGGCCGCCATCAGCATTTGCAAGTGTAGCTACATCTGATATCTCACTTCTGGCAAGGATAAGGCTAGCCGCCAAAATATTGGATGTCTTGTGTGTGTCTTTTTGTGTTCATCATTCCTAGCTGCTGTCAACTGTGGTAAGTTTTGGGTCTTATTTCCCTTCCTTATATTTACTGCCTTTAGCATTTTCCTGTTCATTATTATTTTATATATATATATATACAGGGTGCGTCACCAAAATCCGGACAAATCGAAGCGTTTTTTGAAACAATTTTTTTTTCACAAAATATTAAATATAACAAAAAATACTTTTGCATGGTTTATCAGGGACCTCTATAGAAAATAATTATTCAATATATCCCCCTTTAGCTTCAATAACTGCCTCCAGTCTCGGCCTGAAGCGGTCGCATGCTCGACGTAATGCAGCCGAGTCCATGGCGGCGAATGCTGCTTCAATGGCGGATCTCAATGATGCGACGTTTGGATGCCGAGACTTGTTGGACATCCTTTCAACTACGCTCCAAACGTAGTAATCCAGAGGATTTAAATTGGGACTGTTTGGAGGCCAAAATTCCTTTGACCAAAACACGTCCAAATTATCGGACATCCAGTTTTGAACCAAATGGCTCGTGTGGGCTGGTGCACCATCTTGCTAACGACGAATATTTTGCTACAACATCATAAACTGTCGATTTTGGGTACTTGAAAAACCGAATTATTTCAACTGCTGAGCGCCCAGCGCGAAGACCTTCGACAATCGCGGCTCTTTTATCATACTCCGCACTTCGCTTCAACATCATGGCCATTTTGAGGTTACCACTGTTTACTAGAAACGTTAGACACTGCAGAGCGCCAAACACGACCTCTGGCGGAAGAAAAATGTGGCGGGAAATTTAAATTTAAAATTGTCCGGATTTTGGTGACGCACCCTGTATATATATATATATATATATATATATACACACACACACACTACCACCTCATTTAACTTTTTCCCTTTTTTTTAAGCTATTAATTATTTACAATATATTATCCCTCCACCATCAACCTGCAAGGCAGCCATGTGATAACCCCCCTCCCTCTGTAAGAATAAGGTATTGTACCATGCATTAGAGTTTTTGTGCCATTCGTAGCCCCCAGAGGTGAGTGACTAGTTTAAGTTCCCTAATCTCCCTTATTAGGGTCTTAAACTGAAATATTGTTCAATTGTGTTTGTCTTGGGTTTTGTGTGTTGAATGTTGTTGGGCTCGCCATCAGAACTGGTAGCCGCAGGTATTTGATGACATTTGAGATCACATCAACACTATGTTATTTGTTTTAACAGAAGTAAGTTTTCCATCAGTTTGTGAGCTGTTTAAGCTTTGTAATAAAGTATTTTATGTTATATTGAAAATTTACCAGTATTTAGTGGTAGCAGTTGTGGACTGTTCCAGCAATCATCAAGCTGATTACTGAAAACTGTCACAGGGTGGTCAGTGTGCAGAATCACACTGTACATACCTCTCGAAGTCGTATGCAGTAATGCTTTAAATAGTTTAGCCAAAATGCATGTCTGACATCAAAGAAAGCAGCTCATAACAGTTCCTAAGAGAAAGAAAAGCCGTTATGATCTTCTATTAGGCTCCTTACTCTTTGAACAGAAATGATTTAGAGTTAAGGCTGCTCCACACATTCCCAACAGACTATGGCCCTGGAAAATAAGTTTATGTGCAGGGACAAGAGCAACTGAAATGTATCAGCTAAGAATCTGCTGATGCAGTCATCATGGGTCTACAGCCCTGAATAGTATGACATAATAACTACTTTTCAGTGACTTTCATCTTTTGCAATGGGGGAAGTCCGCTTTCTCAGAACATATCATTGACAGTGGCCATAAAACTAACTTTGAAAACCTTTACTTTTTGAAATCTATCATAAAAGACACTGTTAAAACACATCTTAATTAAAACACCCTTAATAGAAACACAGGGCTGAGTGATGCATGGAAACAAGCACTTTCAGCAAGCAGTAAGGAGTGCAGCAAATTAAAGGATGGCAGCAGTAACAAAGTGAGCATGAGCAGAGCTACATGACTGATGAAGCCCATTCCTTAGAGCAGTAAAAGTAATGAGAAATTCTGTACCCATATGTATTTGTTACTAAACCAATCAATACCCGTTACTTTCTAATCGTTAGTCGTAACTTTCGGTACAATCGAAAAATAGCATGAAGCATGGTATCGAGTCACGATGCACACGGGATAACTTCGTTACTATCGTATCATTTCGTTACTCGTTACTTTCAGTACAATCGAACACTAGCATGAAGCTTCGCATCGCATCACATACGGGACAACTTCGTTTGTACTTGTTAAAGTTTAAAGAAAATTGTTTACTTAGTAAAATAAGTTTAGGTAAGTTGTACATTTGGATAAAATTTAAAGTCGGGTAATTAGCACTTGGATCTTACGAAAAACCTCTGAATGTACACTTGATTTACTGTAATGAATATTATATACGAAAGAATAATCTAATTTCAAAACAAACACCTGTTTGCATACAAAAAAAAGGACCTGACCTTTCACCTGACAGTGGCATATCTAGTGACAATAACTAATAACGGTTATTTTTAGAAGTAGCCTGCTCAAAACCCTACATAGAAGCCTCATGTGATAATGGGACATGTATTTAACAAATATTATAATCTCATCAAAGTAATTCGTTTTTAAATAGGAGGTTTCACCAGAGTTTTCCTTTACGGTTTCATTTATTTTTGTAAATTCTTCATCTTTTTGTGATAGGTTTGTTAAAATAAATGTGGACATACAATCAAATCGGGCCTGCAGGGAAAATACTATTGACTCCCGCATTAATTGTTTCATTTTAAAACTATCAATATTCAAAACTTTTAAATCAATAACAAAGGTTCAGGATAAACATACAATTAGATTAACTGTTGATGCGCCGCAGTTACAACAAACATTCAACATCAAAGCCAGAACCGCGTTGATAATTGATCACATCGATCTTGTGGTAGTAATACAATAACTAACACAAGACAAAAGGAATAAAGTCATTGTAACTTGTTTTTTGTTTATGGAATTCTGTAAGTGCAAAAAAGGGCTGCTAGATTTGTTTCTGGAAATTATCGCAGAACGCAATTAGTAACAGATATGATAAAAGAGCTGGAATGGGATTCATTGGAAGACAGGAGGAGGGTGAAGAGAGTCATGGGAGTGTACCAGGTGTATATTGATAGTGAGGCATGGAAAGATATTGGTGTAAGAATTAAAAGTAATGCTTGGAGGGGAAAAGATGACCATGACCACAATCTTGCACTCAAATTCAGGCACAAGGATTTAGGAAGATTATCTTTTTAGGTAAGGGTTTCAGGGACTGGGATAAGTTACCAAAAGAAATTATGAATAATTTACCAAAAACGTTGAAAGAATTTAAAGTTAAAATTTGTAAGGTGGATGCAGCAAAGGGGGGTGGATGAGTGTGTAGGGAAATTGCCACCAGAGTGTATGTTCCGTAGTAATTTTATTAAATATTATTAGAACACAACAAGTGCAGAGATGTATATCAAAATTATTAGACAACTCTTTTATATTGTAAATAAAATAGAAGGTATCAATTCTTAAAATAAACAAATTCCACAAATGTTTGAAATCAATAAACCTCAGTAATGAACTATCAATGAAAAAACAGTAACTATCTCAAATTATCCATACAAATTTTCCATTTACAATTTATGCACTGTAAATTTTAATGTTAAACAAAATAAAAAGTACAAAATTAGTCTTCACATTGGCAAAATTAGTTACCTGCGGGAGCTGGAACGTGTTCGTATATATTCAACAAATGCGGGTAACAAAACATGCGAGTAACGAAATGAATTTGTGGGTAACGATTCGGTACTTCGAGTCAGGCGACGAACCCATTACTCAGTAACGAATACATCATTACTTTGACAGCTGTACCATTCCTGAGCTGCAGTGGACCATGTATGCAGCCACATGGTGGTGACAAAAAAGAGTTAATTGGGCCAACCATACCGGTGCCTAATAGTACACTTCTGGATTTATCAAACAGCATATGCCTGATGATGACAGCAGAGCAAGTCATAAAAATCACTGAGTTTTTATGACACCATCCAGCTGCAAATCTGAAGACTGCTTTGCAAAATTATGCTACATTTTTTAACTTGGCTCTGGTCCCATTTCTCTTGAATATGTTGAGTGCAGATCAAGAATGTCTGAAGCAACATTTTATATTTGGTACATTAACCAATTTGACAATTTCACTGCATTCAAACTGCAAAGGTTCAGTTAAATTAATTTAAATGCAATGGATCAGGCATCCCGGTGACAATTTCCCAACACGTCTACTTTTCCATTTCATGATTTTTTTAACCTTAAATTTATTCAGAAAATGTATCAATTTAGAATTATGTCAATCATAATATAATAAGTTTGTAAATTTTAAAATAGATTCATCGCTGATGATGCCTCGACGAGAAGCGAAACGCATACGGCAATAAAGCTACAAATACAGTTGCACTGGCGTCATTTTATCATTTAATTTACTGAGCAACTGTGGAAAAATGGCCTACAACAACACTGCACAGAAAATTTATAGTTATGATCTTGTGAACTTTCGATTTTAAACTTCTAAAATTAGAAAATTCATCAATTATCTGTGCTACAGAAATTTACATTAAAGCTTGCAAGTCTTGATAAGTGATTTCTGTATTTTCTGCCTGTTTTGAGCAAAGTGAAAGCTAATTAATAAACAAAATGTTTATTCACCTCACAAGTTGACCACAATGTTACTCATAACCAAGCTCTTTAAATAGTTGTATTATTAGTGGAAGTACTTTTAAAAGATGTAGATCTCCTAGTTCCCAAAAGTTCCTATCTGACTCATACTGGTCATTCACCATCCCATCATGGTAAGCAATCAAGAATCTATTTCTTCCTTTGCATTCTACAGTAAGCATTTCAGAAAGTTAAAATTTTAAATTGAGGTAATGAAGTTGGGTGTAACTTACATTGTTATGTTTGTTGTGTGGTCCATTATACTTCTTGGAAAATCTGGAACTACACTGACCAGAACCAGAATTAGGCTTCTTAGCAGGAGAATCCACTTTTCCCTGTAATCTAGGTCCTTTGTAATTAGCAACATTTGATGCAGAAAGCTCTTTAGTAGGGAGCCTTCTGTGCACCTTGTGTGGGGAATATGTAGGAGTCAAAAAACAACTTTGGTCCACAGGTTTTGTACTTGGCTCAGATGATTGTTGATTTTCTGCACAACAATTAGTCATCCTACTGGGCGATATCGATTTCCTGAAAATGAGAGTTTTTCTGTAAAATGCTCCAAATAATTGATACTTTCAGCTCTAATTTTGTAGATAATAATGTAATACACAGAATCCATGTATCACACCTCATCATTCAATAGTTAAGATTTCAAGACTGTCCAAATGTTAACTACAATTTAATCATGTATGAAGAGCAGAATATGAAACTATGATTAGTTTAATGTAGTAATGAGCATAAAGAAACAGCTACTTGCTAACACTGATAATAAAAATAATAAAAAAACTGTTAAAAGAGAAACAAACAAGAATTTCAACTCAGGAGATTTGGAAATTATAGAAACAAATGGTTACATGGAGTCCTACTAGAAATATTCTGTTTTGTGAATATATATAAATTTCTAGATTCAATCTGATACCCTGCCATTTCATTGTGCAGATTATCAGAGTGGTATTTCTCCAAATTGCACCTCAATAGTATTTCCCAACTGACCTATCATGTTGTTTGAAGTAATTGTGTACATAATACCTTCATATATGATTTGATGAAATCACAAAAACTGCCCTATAAATAGTTCACCTATGAATCAATATAGCTAGTGTCAGTTTGAAACCATTTTCATTATATTAAAAAAATCAAGTTTTCCTGAAATTAGTATTTATCTGGCTAAAATAATTATTTTAAAATGTTTAAGGCTCTCCACATCATTTATTGAGGAACTACTGTTATTTTACTGACAATACTGCCACTATGTTAAAATTATGTTATGAAGAAAGTGTGTGTTAAAGTTATTCTACTAAATTCAATACTTTAATCTGTATTTAATGAACTATAGAAATGAATGATTTTTAAGACCCCAGAACATTCAATGGCATGTCTTTGCCCAGAGGCATTCACACATTGTGTTTATATGATTATATGCAGGTATGGATGCGTTTACACAGGAACTACCAAACACATCACTGCAATGAGACTGAAGAAGCATGACTGGCACAGGTTGCTAGGACACACAGAGAAGTTGGGTGATGCTGAGCATTCTCTGTTGGTTTGCCAATAGATACTTTATGGGAAAATGGTGTACTCTCAAGCACTGTAAATTACTATGTTTCCAAACAATTAGACCACTGAATCAGTTCCAACAGAAAGTAAGGAGAAAGTATTCAAGCTAATTAACAGCCATTTGCTAGGTAATGCTCTTCTAACAATGTAAACAGTAAATTTTTATTAATAGCTTTACACTTTGTCGGCATCAAGGTCATGCAGGAAAGGACAAGGGGCAAAGCAGTAGAAGGAATTCAGCAATGGTCTTCTGAAGGAACCATCCTGGCATTCGCCTACAGTGATTTTGGGAAACCATGGAAGTTGCCATTTGCCACATCATGTCTAAATAACATCCAAATTGCATTGAATTTCCAAGCAATCAACCAATTTCCATACTTCCCTATAGATGACTGCATCATCAGCAATCTCAAACTGCTCTTCACATTGTTTCCAAGATTTTTTATGAAAATTAAGAAAAGACTATACACTTCCCTGCTTTACTATCCGTTTCGGTATATGAATGTCCATACCTTCCCCGACAATACGTATGGTATAAATTGATGCAACATCTCTTCAACGGTGTCTCTTCCATAGCTCTCCTGACAATATGTATAAAACGATGCAACATTGTCACAAAAATTGGCTTGCTAGGGGTTCAAACATGTTAACTCGATTGTGTTGCCTGTATAACATACCTTTTTCTCAAGGATGCAATAGTTCTTTAAACTGGCAGCCAAGCTATTAGCTTACCCTGTAATAGCTAACAGGTCATACATAAATGAAAGAAAGTCACTGCAGTTACTAATTTGAATATATTCTGATTTCTTATGAAGTTAACACTGTTGAAAACATTTAATAGGCAATATCGAACTTCGAAATCGCATATGAAGATGCAGGTTATCCCTCAAGGCACAACACTGGTTAAAAGCATACACTCGGCAAACATACTTACTATTTGCAACCTCAAATCAGAGTGAGCTATATGATAGTTCTCAAACACTGCTACTAATGACTTCTCAAACAACCGAAAAAGTTCTTTCATTGAGTTTAGCTTAAAGTGAATGAGGAAGTCCATGAACTTGTTCTGAGGTGAGATAGTTAAACTTTCAGTAGTTATATTTTGAATTTTACCTCGCGATGCAACTGCTTCCAAAAATGGCTTCCTCAAAACTGGCCTGCTTAAGCGGGTTTTAGACGAACGGACTGGAACTGATAAAATGGGCACTCTGCCCCTCTGTCCTGAGAATACATGACGTGTAAAGGCAGCTCCTGACCAGATGTGGGCAGGGCGACGTGATCAGGTGGACAGGTCGAAAATAGTCCCGATATCGGGTCCCCCCCCACATTTCCACACTTACAACTACATGTGTAAATCCCCCTCCCGACCAGACATGTACTCCCGCGCTCCAAGTCACCCCCTCTCCCTCACTGTTGTTCTGTGTTGTGTGCTTTTTTGTTTATGTGTTGTGGTGTTTTTCACTTCATATATCACTTTTTTATTCTATTCAGCAAGGAAATAGATACCCAGGAAAAAGAGTGTATTACCAACATGCTTGAGGTACTCAAATCCTTAAAACATTTATGGGACCCAAGCAACGAACTGTATTTCAATAAAGATCTTAGGCAGCAAGGGTATGAAACTCTTCTGACCTTAAAAGATCTTAAAAAAATTAGAAAACACGAGGAATTGTTACAAAAAAAAAATTAAGAAAGGTAAGTCCTACTAAAGTTACTTTTTCTATTCCTTTTCCTTGTTTCTAATACCTAAACCTCTGTATTTTTTTTTTTATTATTTTTTTTTTTTTGTTTCTTTGGCAACTAGTTTTTTTTTTTTTTTTTTTAATTTCCAGTTTAAAGAAAGCATGGGCACAGGTAGTGCGGCAAGCGAGGCGTATGTACCCAAACTTTGGTATTTCTCCTTACTCACTTTTCTTAGTGAAAAAGAATACCTGGAACAGATTAGATTCCCTGCAGGAAGAAGATAACAAGGTAATACATGTTTAGTTTTTGCACACATATTTATTATTGAACATATTAAGTATAAATTATAAATGTGAAGATTAAAACAGTCTTAATACTTTTATTATTGAGACTGATTTACTCAGGTAGTATCTGTGTCTCAGGAATAATTCTAATCATTTCTTCCTGGAATGGAACACTTCCTTCATTGTTAAAATACTCAACGAATAAGTAGCGCACTTTGTTACCTTAATTATTACGATATCTGGCATTATTGCATAATGATAACAATTGGTTTTGTTGCCTCCACTCTGCAGGATGAAAGTTCAAATTGATTATACTAAGGTGACCAATCGTCGTCCTTTAGGGAGGACAGTCCTTTTGTAGGTTATGTACTTCCTCAAACAGTGTCCTCCTATCTGTCCTCCTTTTCAATATTTTAAAACTAATCTGTTAAGCTCTGTATTCAGAAATACGGCACTGAACTGTTACGCGTCATATGATGGTACAGTTCGCACAGATGCGATTATGCAATGCATGCACAGGGCACAGGAGAACTTCACCTGTCTCGCATTTCTTTCCTCAGTGAATATTAAACTCTGGTAAGTACAATTCAGGTTTAATTAATTCAATTTTATAAAACCCTAATTTCAACACAAGTGCAAAATAATTTAAATATAGATTTATTAAAGTTTTATCACTTTTGTTATTACAGTTTTAGTTTTAATTATTTATTTTATTTATTCATAATGTCCTTGCATCGTCCATGGAGCTATATTTTTTTATTTCATTTTGGGGTGGAAAAAATCAATAAAGAGGAAATGTCATTTCAACGATTAATTGAAAAAGGAATTTCCATTCCTCATATCATGGAGAGTCACCATTATTTTCTGCAATATTTTGGAAAAATCAAGATTAAATGTTGATACTCTAGTTGCAGCACTTATCATAAAATTCAATATGAAGGATATGTCTTGCTCCCAAATTTTCAATATATTATTAGAAAATTATATATTCAAAAAATATTCATTCAATGGAAAAATACTAGTTAAATTAAATAATTAAAAGGGATTTAAGCATAATTAGTGTATTTTTGTTTGAACTAATAAAATGTTTCATTTATTTACATTATGCCTTTTTTCTTCAATTTTTTCATCCTCCTTCATATTGTAAAAAATTGGTCACCTTAATTATATCTTCATAATCTTCTTGGCTCTTGTTTATATACGACGAGTTTTTAGCTGAAAGGTAATTGTGCAAAGCACAACAAGCAAGAACAAAACTGTTCACTTTGGCATAAAACTCTAAATCTGGATGCCAAAATTCCAAATGCATTCTCCACTACCTGCCTTGCTTGGGAAAGACTGTAGTTAAAAATGCGCCCTCTGTGAGTAATGTTTTGCAAACCGAATGGTTTCATAATATGTTTGTTAATGGCGAAGGCACCATCGCCAGTAAAAACATTCGGTGCTTGTATGTTAGTGTCGGGAAGAGGGCAATCATCGGGTAAATTTAAAACTCCTGACATTAATAGTTAATATAATTTGCTATTTTCTAGCACAGTTGAGTCTGAAACACTTCCATTTGTTCCTGCATTAACATACATAAACCTGTATTCAGCATCAACCACGGCAAATAAGATAACACAAAAAAACTTCTAATAACTGTAAAAAAGAGAATCACTGCCAGTCAGTTTATTGATTGTGATATGTTTCCCATCAATAGCGCCTAGGCAATGAGAGAAATTCAACATTTTTTTTCCGAAGCCGTTTGCAACCTCATACCATTCTTGTGGAGTTGATGGCAGCTAAAAAAAGAAATAATAATAATAATTATAGTAAAAATAATATTCAGAAAGACCACTTTTATCTCAGTCATAATCTATATGTACAGCTATGCCACAGCGTGTTTTATTAATTGTGGCATATATTATATTCTAGGGAACAGAAGACTTCGAGCGTCATACATCACTGGAAAAAAAAAAAAAAAAAAACCCCTACAACCCTCCACAATTCTCCACCTGAAACAAGTACCAATCAGCAACATACTGAGGTACCACCCAAAAGGGCAAAACTTGCCTTAAGGAAAAAACAAGATCGCCTTATTGATGTTGCAACAACTTTAATTACGTCTAAAGATACTGACGAGGACTTAATTTACGTGAGAAGCCTGGCAGTGCAACTAAAAACTGCAGAGCCTGGGCAGAAAATTATAGCACAGAAATTATTTGGAGTTGTCTTATTTCATGTCAAGATGAACAATTTGACTTCCCTCTCCACAAATTCATTTTTTTCCTTATTTCTTTACGCCTTGTCGACGCCTAAGGTTATTAGAGGTGGGATGGAACTGGGGACAAGGAAAAGGAAGGAAGTCAGCCATTGCCTTTTTTGAAGGAAGCATCTCGGCATTTGCCTGGAGTGATCTGGGAAACCATGGAAACCCAAATCTGGATGCCCGGATGGGGATTCAAACCGCCGTCTTCCCGAATGCGAGGCCAGAACGTTAACCGTTACACCACCATGCTCTGTATTTTAATTGCTTAATGTCTCTCAACAGCGAGGTCTTTAGAGACGGGAAAGGATGGGGGACAAGGAATGGGAAGGAATTCAGCCTTGGCCTTTTGAAGGAAGCATCCCAGAATTTGCCTGTAGTGATTTGGGAAACCATGGAAAACCCAAATCTGGATGCGCAGATGGGGATTCGAACCGCCGTCCTCCCGAATGCGAGGCCAGAACGGTAACCGTTACACCACCATGCTCAGTCTATATTTCCCCCCCCCCCTCTCTATTTATCTTCATTTGTTTTACCCTTTCTTCTTTTTCAGCTAGTTTTCCACACACACTAAGCAACCTGGTCTCCCTGGCTCTTTCTGTTGCTGATTTACCCTACTTTGTTTACATTCTTTTGAGGGCGTAAGCGTGTGCACTACCAAAAACATTGTCCAATTCATGTTTGAAATCCTCCTCCCATCAGTTATAAGCATCCAGACATTTTCTTGCATTCTTTTTGAACTGTCTCCATAATATTACCCAGAATATAATGCACTCCTGTACACCGACCTTATGGCTTTCACTGATAATCAACTTGCATTTACGTATATTAAAAATAAAACTGATTACACTCCTGCAATTTGGTTGTTTGCCTCTCCTAATAAAAATATGCTCTTTCTGGCACTTAGTAATCCTAAGACCATCTATTAGAACAGAAAAATATATGATACCTGCTCAAGAACTGTAATGACAGTAACAATAATGTGGGCACGCGCCATTAATTTTGCGTAACTTATACTAAGATGAGTCAGTGCAAGTTAGCACGGGTTACAGTTCTCAGAAAAGCATAAAATTTTATTTGTGAGTGTTTTAGTGCAAAATGTAAAAAATTAGGACCTATGCGTTACAAAATTTTGACTTTGAATAATAAGGGACACCCTAATGCGGACTATGCAGGCACTTGTTGGGGTTCAATGTGGCTAATAATTGTTGATACACTTTCCAGATACTGGTATGTTGTGATGATGATTTCTATCGCAGCCGCCACAATGATCCAAGTACTGGAATGGGTAACAGGTAGACTACCAAGAATGATAGTAACTGACAACACTCCCCAATTCATATCAGAAGTATATCAGTTGTACTGCAAGGCTATGGGTGCAGCCCTTTCACCCTCAGTCAAATAGAGAAGAGGAACACTTCATAATACATTTTAACAATTACTAAATAAGGCAAAGGGTGCCTGTACAACCAAGTAAAGGGCATTTATTATAGCTTTAGTACTGCCCAAAACCCTGCCAGGATCAAGCCCAGCCTTTAAATATTAAGACCTATTGTAATTACATCAGATACGACTTTCCCAAAACTGAATCTGATGGACATCTCGCGGAACTCCACGCCTCGGAAACGTCTATTGTGAACACAGTTTGTTAACATTCTAAATTGTCAGATTATTTATTTTAGCAGGAAAATTGTTCGTTAAGTAAGGACAAATTTTTAAGGGGATCGTGGTGGGGCACCCTCAAGCTTGGGGCCCCCCGCGACTGCGGTTCTTGCGGTAGCCTTAAACCGGCCCTGGTAAGAGCACATGGCACGCTCGCGTAGTTGGTTGCAAGTGCCGCACGCGGTGGCTTTTTTTGGCACGAGTCGAAGTTACTCATGGCGAATGCTAGCATGTTGTTTAGACTATCGTTGGCTATTTTATGTTAAATATATATAAGATGAAATAATTAATGACTGAACGAAATTCAAGACGATATTGAAAAATTTCTAAATTTTGAGTAGTCTCAATTGAATTCCCTGATAATTTTCGAATTTACGTGAATACCCTGATATTTCCCAGTTACATTAAATGCCCTGATAATTCCCGATATTCCCGGTTTGTGGTCACCCTGCTTTATTATTTAAAACAGAGCATAATAGGTGTAAATTTATAAAAATATATTTCTACTATTGGATTGGTGAAACATATGTATCAGAGACTTCATTTCGATGTGGCTATGTGGCTAAATATGAATGCACAGATGATGCGACTTAAGCGCGTTCAGCTGAATAAAACAAAATTGTTTGATCGGTCGAAGAAGTTGGCAGAGTTCGGCTAAGTAGGTCAGTCATAGTGTAACCACTTCCACTGGAATCCATACTGTTGCATACTTCTGTTTATATATATATATATATTAGACATTGGGATAGGAGAAAAACCACCGCTTACCAAAGATGAGGGCTCCAACGGCGTCAAAACACGGAAAAACACACAAACATAATACAAATTTTCGAGCTTAGCTCTTCATCAGGTTGTAGGATGAGGTGGCTGCCCCGCGGAAGCTAGCAACCAACTGAGGAGATCACATGGGGTGCACATGGTCGGCTGGTTGGGGTGGAGAAGGAGGGGGGAGAAACAACATGGCGGGAGGCGGGGGTGGGGGTGGAAGGACCTAAGCCCGAAAATGATAATTAGACTGCACAGTGGAAACGCGGTTGCGGTCATAAGGTCAACCTCTACAAATTTTAACTTTACATTCTTTCGATGTTTTTGGTAAATTAATAATCATTTCCTGTGGTAACTTATTCCAATCACTGGCACCCTTCCCACACCCTTGTGCCTGAAATCGAGTGCCAGCTTGTGGTCATTGTAATCTTTTCCCTTCCATGCACTACTTTTCATACCTACACCAATATCTGTCTATCAATGCCTCATCACCAGTATACGCCTTGTACATTCCCATGACCCTCTTCACCCTCCTCCTGTCTTGCAATGAGTCCCATAATAGCTATTTTATCATATCTGTTACTGATTGCATTCTGTGATAATTTTCAGAAACAAATCTAGCAGCCCTGTTTTGCACCCATCCCAACTCCTGTATTTGATAGTCAAAATGTGTGTCCCATACTACACTCCCATAATCGATCAATGGTCTGACGAAAGTTTTGTAACCCAATTCATTTATTTCCTTCGTACATCCCCTCATCACTCTTTCCAACAAGTGCAGATTATTGAAACCTTTAGCTACCACCTGTTCAATGTGTCCTGCCCAGTTAAACTTGTTATCAAATGTAATGAGAAAATATTTATATTTCAAGTCTTCAGCAAGCAATTTTTTCTCCACCTTATAATCAACCTTTCGTTTTCTATTTGAGTATCTAATAAGATGACTCTTTTTTGCACTTATCTCATGTTTACCAACCCAACTAGATATCCTGTCCAGATCACCCTCCAACTGTTTACAGTCCTCTACCATTTTGATTTTTTTATATAGCATTATGTCATTTGCAAACAATCTAATTTCAGATAGTAAACATTCAACACAATTATTCATTAGAATAATGAATAGCAAAGGTCCCAATACGCTACCCTGCGGCACTCCCATTTTTACTTCCACTTCTTTTGATACTGTATTTCCTACCATAACTTTCTGTTCTCTACCTTTTAAAAATTCTTCTACCCATTAAATCACTTTCACATCCACACCAATAGTTTTTACCTTATTTAGCACCATTTTATGACTCACTCTCTCAAGAGCCTTTGACAGATATAGTGCTAAACTATCAATTTGGCCTCCCTTGTCCAGTTCATCTGAAATATCTTGCATATATCCCACCAAGTGAGATTCGCATCAATATCCTTGCCTAAAGCCATGTTGCCTAATTGAAAACCACTTACGTTCCTCACATATATTTCTGATGTGGTTGCATATCAATCTTTCCATTAATTCACCTACCACCGATATCAAACTGATTCGCCTATAATTTTTGACTATTTCTCACTCTCCTTTATGTACTGAAACTACTATCACACTTTTCCAATCCTATGGTAAGCAGCATGTATCCAGACTCAATTTAAATAATAATTCAAGATAAGGTACAATGTCACATCCGGCTATCTTTAAGATATCTGTAGTAATATCATCTACACCAATCCCTTTATGTTTTTTCAGCTTTCTTATATCTTTCATGATTTCCTCAGGATGAATTTCAAATTTTTTGGTATCTTCATTTCCAACTGTGTTGTTAAGCTCGTTCTCCGAATTAGACCCCCCTCCCCCATTTCTGATTCATTGTCCCTAATGCTCTCACTAAACCAGTTACTTAAAATCTCTGCCTATTTCATACCCTCAGTGACTTCTTCTCCATCCTTATCTGTAAGTGTCTCAACACCCTCCCTTTCCCTCAGTTTTCTAACATAGCCAAGGAAATTTCTAAATGCATCAGTCAATGGTCCTCCTGCACTTGCAATACTGTTCATAAACCCATCTTTAGCCATTTTCTTTGCTATTATTAAGTCGTTGTTTAGTTGTTTTAAATATTCCCTACTAGCCTGCTGTCTCTTAACTAATGTTCTCTTCTTACCAGCCTCTTAAATCTATTCACTTCCCAATTATAGTACACAGGTTCTCTACTTCTCTTTATTTTCTGCTTTGGAATTAATTTTTCTTCTCCCTTTCTTATTATCTCCTTGAACTCTTCCCACCTTTACTGTTCCCTTGCCTTCCTTACATTTGCCGAAATGTTCTCCGAAATATCTCTTCAAATTTTAAATCTGTGCCTTTTTATAATTGCACCCATTTCCCCCTTCAATTTTGGCTGTTGGTTCACGGACTCTTCTAATATCCATCAGAACTGCTTCATGATCACTTTTTCCCTTGGTTACTTGACGCCCCACAACGTTATCAGGCTTTATTAGGGATATATCCAAAATATTTTGTCTCCTAGTGTTTTGCTCTACCACTTGTGTGAATCTTCCTTCCCTTATTAAGGTATTTGCAAATCTCTGCTCCCTTGTGTTATTAATCTTATTTCCTACCCAGTTTACAACTGGTAAATTTAAATCTGCACCAATAATGAATGACCATTCTATTCTCATCTCTGAAATCTGAGTATGAATTTAATTTCTCCCCAAGAGCCTCATCCCCTTCTGTCATTCTTCCACTGCGGTAAACAGCCAACACTCTGATTTTTCTTTTTTATTACCCCAGAAATCTAACAAGTAACTCATAGTCTTGATCTATGAACGCCAGTGAACTGTGGTAGATTTTGCTAACTAGAAGGAAAACTCTTCCAACAATTGATTCTCTATCTCTGTGGTACACTCTGTAACCATCAGGAAAAACCTCAACTGTCTAGTACTTCTTTTAACCAACTTTCTACCCCAATTATTACTTGTGGTTCGTGTATCTCTATTAAGTTTGCAAATTCAATTACTTTTTTCATTATACTTCTGCAGTTCACCATTAACACCCTTATTACTGGCTTTATATTTTCAGCATTAACCTCCTCTTTCAGTTTTACCCGAGTTAGTTATTGTTTCAGCAACTTCATCTATTTCTTTAACATCTGTAATCTTGACCATCGTGGATCTGCAATCATTATCACTTTGATCATCTACTTCTGTCCCTTCACCAGCAGCCCCTACCCTATAAAAGGCAAAGTCCTGACTATCACTGGAAATGGGCTCCCTTACTGCTTTAGCTAACAACTCAGAAAGTATTCCCTTGACCCTACTATTTAGGTGTAGGCCATGCCTAGTGAAACCCCACCTATCAATGGTGTTTATAGACACAATACAGAACTAATGCCTTTCCCAAATAGCACTTCCGTTCCCACATTTACCCGCCTCACAGCATAGTTCAATTGTGGCCGGTCATGGTAACTTAAGACGTGCAAGAGCTACACCCTGGTATGCTGTGCCCCCTTCACCACCTTCCTCAGGCTACTCTGTGTATTGTAACTCACATTTCTATCAATACTATTCCCCGCACCTCCCACTATCACTACTCTATCGTCCTTGGTGAAACTCCTACAAAGTGAACGTATATCCTCTATTACCTGACCTAATGTTGCACTAGGTTTGAAAAATTTTGTGACCTGGTAACCTGTAACTCACTGATCTTGCAGAAGAGGGCCTACACCTCTTCCATGGCTACTACCTAGCAGCAGAACCATTTTTTCCCTATTCTTGCCTTGTATGCCCTTATTCCTAAAGGCTTGCTGCCTCTTACCTAAAGCCAACATCTACATGAGGCTCTTCTCCTCCTGACTCTGGCAACAGGTCAAACCTATTTTTCCCAACAATTTGTAAAGTGTCTGGCTTATTCATCCTATTAACCATATTTCTGCTACGACCTGTTACCAGCTCCCACCCATACTTCTCAACTTCCTCCAACCCACTATCTCTACTTTCTCCCCCTGGCCGGCATCAACCATATTTGGCAGAGTGAACAATCGGCCGAAATCGGTTCCAGTGTAAACGTACCCTAAGAGACTGGCTCTGTGGGATGTGTAAAGTTGTCAATTTACAATTAAATAACAAAATAATACATACACTAGAAGATATACAGTCATAGCATACATAGCACATTAATTATGTCAACTACATTTACACAAACTACTGGCAGTTATTTTGTAAACACCTTACAAATAAATTCTTCAGCAGAGTAGTAGTAGTTTTCAATTAAAAATTCTTTCAATTTTTTCCTGAATTTATTCTCTTCATACACTTGACATTTATAAATTTTTTGGAGCTTATTGAATATCAGACCCCTTATAAACAAATGACAATGATTTGTAATCCTTAAGAAGATCATTTTTACTTCTAGTGCCATAATTGTGTATTTTACTCTTTGTTTCAAGCAAAGTATAAGTTGTGATTACAAAGGACCTTAATGTGTATATATACTCAGCCACCAATTTTAAAATATCTAACTTCTTGAATAGCTCTACTGCTAACCCCATATATTATTCTTATTACTCGCTTTTGGGCTCTCAACACTTTGTCTCTATGAGTAGAATTGCCACCAGAATATTATTCCATGTGGCATTAAGTTGTGAAGATAATCAAAATATAGTTAGATTACCTATAGCTGAATGAATTGTAAATGTGGCTGCACCCAAGTCAGAAATATGTATCTTCCATAAACCTACAAATTTTATGTCTGGTGTTAATCTGTGTGATGTACCAAATCTATCGAGTTTTATCAAATTAAAGACAAGCCATTAGCTGTAAACCATTTATTAACAATGTCAAAGACATAGTTTGAAATATGTTGTGTAGAAAGTGTTCCCTCCCCTACAACCTTGCTATCCGTGGCAAACGTATCTGTTCTGATGCTGAATCCCTCTCCCAGTATTCCCAGAACCTATCCCAAGCCCTTATTTCCAGCTCCTACCCAGCAGATCTTGTACATAAAAAAAATCATCACCCACCCTTCATGTAACCACTCCTGCCTGGCACCTCTAAAATCCAACCATAGCCCTGTCTTTGTCTCCCAGTTCTTGCTTGGCCTCCAATCCATCAATCGAATCCTACAATTGGGGCATGATTTCCTTCGCTCCTTTCCAGAAATGTGCACTCTCTTGTCAAAAAATCTGCCAACTAACCCCCGTACATGTTTCAGCAGACCACCTAACCTCAAAAATATCTTGGTTCACAAATACCCTCCAAAAACACCTTATGGATCTTTTCCTTGAAATAGACCTACTGCAACACCTACAACATGCATCCCTCCACTACTACATATTGCAACCCTGTCACAGGAGAAACCTTCCCAATCATTGCACATGCCACATGCTCCACAACACACATCATATACGAGCTAACTTGCCACCATTGCACTGTTCTTATATAAGCCTGACTACACAACTTTTGACCAGAATGAATGCCCACAGACAAACAGTCCACACCTGGAATTTATATCTTCCAACACCAGAACATGCCAACTACCACAAATCCAACAACCTCAATGACTGTTTCACTGTGAGAGCAATCAGAGTTTATCCCCGAAACCACCATCGTTTCAGAACTTCAGAGGTGGGAAATTATGTACCAAAATATTCTGGATTCCAGACACCCACCAGGCCTCAACCGCCGATAAAATTCCTTTCTTTGACGCATTACTCATTATTATTAGTATCAGAATTATCATTATTGTCATTTAACTAGCTACAACTTTTTTTCAAAATTTATCTTTCAATATTCATTTGCCCAATTTTTGTTTTTGTTTCAACATTCTGTACCCTTTTGGTATATTACTAATTCTATCACCATCTCCAATATACAAATTTATATATAACATCTCAGTCCCCCCACCATATCAATAATACACTCAGTCCTGTAAGAGACTTCGGCATGTGTACACACCTCCCGAACCACACGACTCATTTCCTTCAGCATGAATAAGGTGTAAAACCTAAATATTGTGTATTCTTGTGTTCATCATATATGTTCACCCGTCGCTGCCTTCAACTTTGGTGAGTCATTTTCCCTTTCCTTGTAATGTAGATAAATCTGGAATATTTTCCTATGTTTGTGTTAACTGCAAATTGAACAAATTTAGAGTTTTTAGATGCCCAGTTATTAACTATCAAAACTTCAATAGGAACTAGCTCCAATAGTAATGTTTTTTTTAATTTCAGTGAATAATAAGTGATGAATCAGTTACTTGTTTTAGAAAGTGCCTTAATACCACAAACTGGGAACACATCTACAGTGCACAAGGTATCAATGAAAAATACAACATTGTTGGTAGCAATGTATTAAATTACTTTGAAAGTCGCTTCCTCTAGAAAAGGAGTCATGCTTCTCAATAAGACAAAAAACCATGGATAACTGTGGGCATTAGAATATCATATATTTGTAAAATGAAGTTATATATTGCCTCTAGGAACAGTCTCAATGTTAATGTTAAAAACACATTACAAGCAGTACTGCAAAATACTGAAAGAGGTTGTTAAAGAAACTAAAAGTATGTACAATACACATAAAATTCATGAATCTGAAAATAAAATTAAGACAGTATGGGATAAAAAGGAAAAAATAATCAAACTATTAATTACATACGTAACAAAGAAAATTCTGTGGAATCTAATTTTTCAATTGCTGATATATTTAATAAAAATCCTTTTTTTTTTATCTATTGCTGATAAACTGGCTGCCAATAGCTCAATGACACATAGAATGGATTTTGTAAATACAGGCTTCCAAGAAAAATTTGACAATGTCTGTAAATTTAGCTACTCCAAAAGAAACAAGAAATGTTATCATGTCTCTTAAGAGCAAATACTTGTGTTATGATGGGATTTGAAAGAGATTGTGTAAACTGTGCCCAACAGAATTAAGTAACATACTAAGTTATCTGTTTAATATATCTTTACTTGATAGTACCTTTCCAGAAAGGGTCAAGTGTGCTGTAAAAGGGGGATAAGTCAGCTGCATCACATTACCATCCTATTTTATTACTAACAGCCTTTTCCAAAGTTTTTGAGAAACCAATCTACAATAGAATTTACCAACATCTTAAAAATAATCTTGTATATTTATAAAAATAGACTTGTATGTCTCTATATTTCAACCTGCAGCCAACATTACCTAGTGCAAAACACTGGTAGTGGTAATAGCATGGAGTTTCCCATCATGCACAACATTGGCCAAATGGTGGTGCTGTGGGGGTGTGGGAGATATTGGGGTAGAAAGAGATTGATCTAGGACATTTTTATATTTTTACTAAAAATGTTTGTCCATATATTTCTCTTTGCTGCCTTAACTAAATAGCGCCACTGGTGTTTGTGTTTAGTAGTAGCATCGAGTCTCCCAGGGTGCACTGTGGTGGTTGCATGTTGGTAGCTATGGGAGTGTGGAAGATATGGTGGTTGAAAGTAGTTGATGTGGGGCACACTCATATTTCGCCCAAAGATGTGTGTGTCTCTCTATATTTCACTTTTCAGCCAAAACCGCCCAGCGCAGACCACTGATGTTTGTATGTGGTAGGGGCCTTGAGTCTCCCATCATGCATTATGGTGGTTAGATGTCAGTAGTTATGGGGGTGTGGGAGATATGATGGTTGAAAGTGGTCGACCTGATATAAAAATACACACGTGTCCCTATATTTCACTCTGCAGCCAAAGCTACCTAGTGGAGTCCACTGGCGTTACTATGTGGTAGTAGCCTCAAATCTCCTAACGTGCACTATGGTGGTTGCATGTCTGTAGCTATGAGGGCGTAGGAGATATGGTGATTGAAAGCGGTCAACAAAGGTCATTTTCGCATTTCGCGAAAGACCTGTGTGTCCTTATACACCACTTTCCAGCCACAATTATGCAACGAAGACCACTGGTGTTTATCTATGGTTGTAGACTCAAGTCTTCTATCGTGCACTGTGGTTGTTGCATGTCAGTATCTGTGGGGGTGTGGGAGATATGAAGGCTGAAAGTAGCCGACCGAGGAAATTTTCATATTTCAACCAAAGACATGTGTGTCCCTATATTTCACTTTGCAGCAAAAAAATACCCTGCTCAGGTAATTGGCGTTAGTGTGCGATATTAGCCTCAAGTATCCTGATGCGTACCATGGTACTTTCATGTCGGTAGCTATCAATCAAAATTCTTTACAAGCACAAATAAAGTCCTGGGCACCTGCTAGTAATCTTATATATATATATATATATGTATATATTCTTATATATATATATATATATAAATTGACGTGTGTTTTCCTATATTTCACTTTTCAGCCACCACTACCTAGCACTGATCACTGGTGTTTGTGTGTGGAAGTAGCATGGAGATTCCTGTCGTGCACAACGTTGGCCGAATGTCGATAGCTGTGGGAATGTGGGAGACATGATGGTTAAAAGTGGTTGATGCATGGCATTTTCGTATTTCGACCAAAGACATGTGTCTCCGTATGTCAGTCTGCTGCCACAGCTACACAGCATAGACCATTGGTGTTTGTGTGTGATAGTGGTATCGTGTCACCTATCGTGTACTATAGGGGTGTGGGAGATATGGTGGTTGAAAGTGGTCGACCTGCGGCACTTTCATATTTCTACCAAAAACTTATGTGTCATGGTGTATCACTTTTCAGCCAAAACTACCTACCGCAGATCACTGGTGTTTGTGTGTGGTAGTAGCACAGAGTCACCCGTCGATAACAACGTTGGCCGAATTTCAATAACTGTGAGAGTGTGGGAGATATGTTGGTTGAAATTGGTCGATCAAGGATATTTTCGTATTTCGACCATCCGTATATTTTATTTTGCTGCCTAAACTACATAGCGCAGATGACTGGCGTTTGTGTGTGGTAACAGCACCGAGTCTTCCATCATGCACTATTGTGCTTAGATGTTGGTAGCTGTCAATCCAAATTCTTTACAAACACGAACGAAGCCATGGGTACCAGCTAGTATTTTAACTAAATCACAATTTGGTTTTCAACAGGGCCATTCAACAGAACAAGCTATATTGCATTCAATGACAATATTTTAGAAGGAATAAATGATAAATTGATTCAAGTGGGAATTTTTTGTGACTTATCTAAATCATCTGATTGTGTATATCGTGAAATTCTGATACAGAAATTAAAGTATTACTAGACGAACCATGCGAAAATTTCGCGAATAAAATTTGATGAATAGTGATGTTGAATGCTTGTAATATAATGAAAAGTAGAACCGTACTTTTGTAGCAAATATTAATTTGTTTAGTGTAATAGTTTCGCATCAAAATACATACAACATGTTACGAAACAGTTAGGAAAATTTAAAACGATCTGTATTTAAGACAAACTGTCACTGACCTTACCACAATACAACCAACCTGAACAAAATGCACATAACATATCAACATCTCTGTGATATTTGTTGCTGTGCGAAAAAAAGGTTTACATTGGAATTGTATAGCAAAACAAAAGTGTTTCCATTACAGAAAAAAAATATCCGAAAAACTACTTATTGAATAAAAAAAGTTTATTGACATTTCTGTAATATCTGCTGCTGCAATCTAGGGACTTGGCTCTGAACTTTCTCATATGCGCTACCATTTTAAGCACCAAATTCCGAAAAATTCTTTCTTAATTTATGATTTTACCTAAGTGGAGACATTAATCTTTAAAACAATATGATATTTATCGATTTCGGCTTTGTATTGAAGATGATAAACAGCTTGTCATTAAAAAAACACGCTGTAGAAATAATAGTGATACTTTTTCGCTTTAAGAGTCGAATTAAAAATTTTCTTTTATAAAATATGGTGTGGAAAAAACAGCCACCTTGGTCTTTAAAATAATACCTCATTTATCGATTTCGGTTAGTTATCAAGCGGGGTAAAAAAAAAAAAAAAAGTTCTATAAATAATGATATTTTTGCCCTGTAAGGGTTGAATTTAGAGAAAGTTTTTTTCTTAAAATATGATGTATCCAAAGCGGATAATTTAATACTTAAAATGATACTTCATTAATTAATTTTGGTTAGGTATCAAGGGAAATAAATAGCTCATGGCAGAAAAATGTGTTGTAGAAATATTAATACTTTTTCCCTCTAAGGTTAGAATTTTGAAAAATTTCTTTCTTAAAATGTGGTGTAATGGAACGTAAGAAAAAATGACATTTTTTGCCCATTAAGGGTCAAATTACGAAAAATTCCTTTTCTTAAAATATTACCACGGCGGAGACTATAGTATTTAATATACCACCTCATTTATCTATATCGGCTAGATATCAAGGGAGATAAATGGCTGATAACACAAAATTGCGCCGTAGAAAAATTTACACTTTTTTCCTTAAAGGGTTGAATTCATAAAACATGCTTTCTTAAAATATTATCTACATCTACATATATACTCTGCAATTCACAAAATTGTGCTCAGCACCAAAGCTAATCTCTTTGTTTTGCATTCCAATCCCTAATGGTACGAGGGAAAAAAGAATTCATATAAGAATCATTGCGGCACCTTATTTCTCTAATCATATCTTTCCTGTCATTCCGACTCAAATAGGTTGGTGGAAGAAGTATTCCACTACACTCAAAAGTTAAAGTGGGAGTACGCATGTTTTCCAATAAGTTTAAACGAAACGTGCGTCGTCTATCTACCAGAGACTCCCAGCCTAGTCTACTAATCAGTTCTGTGACGCTTTCATAAGGACTGTAGCAAGCGGTCACGAATCGAGCGGCTCTTCTCTGTACTTTCTCTATACTTTCGATCAACCCCTTACGAAACGGATCCCAAATGGCACAACAATAGTCCAAATGTGGACGCACAAGAGATTTGTACGCTATCTCCTTTGTTTGTTCATTACAATTTTTCAATATTCGACCTATGAATCGCAGCCTAGAATTAGCTCTACCTACTAACGAATTAATGTGTAAGTCCCATTTCATGTTCCTTTGTACTGTTACTCCCAAATATTTCATAGAATCGACCATATCAATAACTGTATTG
Organism: Vandiemenella viatica; assembly: GCA_031002005.1. NCBI lineage: Eukaryota > Metazoa > Arthropoda > Insecta > Orthoptera > Morabidae > Vandiemenella > Vandiemenella viatica. The sequence goes on from CM061920.1 coordinate 92,421,063, forward strand.
TTTAACTCGTATTTCTGAACAACTGGATTCTTTTTGTTAGTTATGCTCACTGTCTTGCACATTTTACAATTTAGCGTAAGTTGCCACTCAGTGCACCATGCCAAAATAATATCCAGATCACGCTGAATTTCTAAGCAATCGGCCTAATTTCTTACTTCCCTATAAATAACCGCATCATCAGCAAACAATCTAAAAAGGCTTTTCACTTTGTCTCCGAGATCGTTTATAAAAATTAAGAAAAGAAGTGGTCCTATTACACTTCCTTGAGGTACCCCCGATGTAACATCTAGACTAGAAGAACTTTCTCCTTCAACGACGACATACTGTGACCGACCAGTTAGAAAATCCTTTATCCATTCACAAAGCTGATACGGTATACCGTACGCTCGTAGCTTCGCTAAAAGGCGGTTGTGTGGCACAGAGTCAAAGGCTTTCTGAAAATCTAAAAAAATTGGATCTACTTGTGAACCTGCATCAATAACTTTCATTACGTCATGTGTAAATAGGGCAAGCTGTGTTTCACATGATCTTTTCTTCCGAAATCCGTGTTGATTTGCTGTAAGCAAATTATTATCCTCTAGAAATTTCATAATGTTCGAGCATATAATATGCTCCATAACTCTACTACAAACAGATGTTATAGATATTGGACGATAGTTTCCAGGATCACTTCGATCACCTTTCTTGGAAATCGGAGTTACTTGCGCGATTTTCCAGTCAGAAGGTACTTTTCGCTCTTCTAATGATTTACTGAATATATCAGACAGAAATGGCCCGATTTCCGCCGCATATTCTGAAAATATTCTAACTGGAATTCCATCTGGCCCCGGTGCTTTCCCCCATTTCAGGAGCTCTAATTGCTTTATGATACCTGCAGTATCTATCCGTAATGATTCCATCACCAACTCGACACGACGTGGGAAAACGGGAACACTATCCTTATTTTCATCAGTAAATGAATTTTTGAATACAGTATTTAGTACGTTAGCTTTATCGTGGCTTTCATTAACCTCTGAACTTTCACGAATTAGTGCTGGAATATTGCTATTGGTACAATTGACTTTTCGTACATACGACCAGAATTTCTTTGGGTTTTCTGTGAGACTCCTAGAGAGAGAGTTGGAGTGAAAATCGTTGAAGGCCTCACGCATTACATTCTTAATACGTCCTCTTAACTCTGCTAAGGTTTCTAAATCGCTGCGACACCCCTTCCTTCTTGAGCGTGCGTGTATTTTCCTTTGTTTTTTGAGTAATCTTTTGACTTCGCATGTGTACCACGGTGGATCATTCTCCCCCTTTATTATCCGCTTCGGTATATGTATATCCATACCTTCCCTGACTATTCGTATAAATCGATGCCACATCTCTTCAACGGTGTCCTTTTTTTACTTGAAATTATGGTAATTATTCCTCAGGTAGGTTCTAAAAGACTCCTTTGAGGCCTTACTGAATTTGTATACAATCCGCTGTTTTCTCCTTTTTCGCTTGGTCATTAGTCTGATAGTTGCAATTACCGCTTTGTGATCGCTTATTCCTGTGGTCGTTGAAATTTCGGTGAATAATTCTGGCCTATTGGTAACCAGCAGATCTAAAATATTTTCGCTACCGTTATGACACCGCGTAGGTTCATTAACTAGCTGCTCGAGATGATTATTTGAGAACAATTCGAGAATTACTTCAGAAGCTGCCTTATCCCTGCTACCTGTAATGTGAACATAATTACGCCAGTCAATATAAGGCAGATTGAAGTCACCTCATAGCATGATCTTGAAAACGGCTAGCTATACTGTTTACATTATTTCTTAACTCCTCGGCGATAGCTATGTCGGAATCGGGTGGACGGTAGAAGGCGCCTATGATGAGTTTTGACCCAGCAACTTTGAGTTTAATCCATATGATTTCACAGATTGTATCGACTTCTTTTTCATTACATGGGAGAGATTTACTCACAGCTATAAATACCCCACCTCCATGAGAATGTAATCTGTCTTTACGAAAAACATTCATGCTATCTTTAAAAATTTCGGTGGAATCTTATTTCCGGTTTTAGCCAACTTTCTGTACCGATAACGATATCCGCTTCTGTTCTACAAATAATGCTATTAAGTTCAGGTTGTTTGTTACAAACGCTTCTACAGTTAATTACGAGACCTTTTAACTGCCGAGATTCTTTTACACTCCTCCTACATTCCGGTGTTACATCTGATTGGGTTGCCCGTAACTGTATTTCGTGTTTCGAGTCTTCCTCCCTCAGCCTAAAAAACCACCCAGTGCATTCCACACGGCCCCTGCCACCCGTGTAGCCGATTCACGTGTGTAGTGCACACCTGACCTATTAAGGGGAACCCTACGTGACTCTACCCTATGGCGAAGATCGAGGAATCTGCAGCCAATATCATCACAGAAACGTTGTATTCTCTGTTTCAGCCCCTCAATACGGCTCTGAACCAAAGGTCCACAATCAACTCTGTCTACAATGCTACAGATGGTTAGCTCTGCCGATATCTTGCGGCCACAGGCCACAGAGTTCACCCTTTCAGCCAGGAAGAGAGGATAACCTCCGACCCAAGGCGACAAGCATCATTGATGCCGACATGAGTCACAATATGTAGTTGGCTACACCCCGTCCCTTTTATGGCATCCGGGATGGCCTGTTCCACATCTGGGATCAGGCCACCCGGAATACACACTGAATGGACATTGGATTTCTTCCCCGTGTAATCCGCCATTTCCCTAAGGGGCTCTAATAACCGCCTAACATTAGAGCTCCCAACTACCAAAATCCCCTTCTGCGATTGCTCAGACCTGGCGCGCTGGGGGGCCTTCAACTCGCAGGATGACAATTGTGGGACTGTGTCAGCCTCCGACAATACATCATACCGGTCGGACAGTCGAACAAGTTCAGCGTCTTGGCCTTTAAGCCTGCTCGACTGCCCCCGTGTGTGACTTCTAAGTCTAGGGGCCATACGCCAGTCACCGACAGGCGACCGTGGCACAGCCTCCAACTCTTCAGCCTGGGTTGCAGGTATGACGGTCGATATGGGAGAATCTGTTATAGGCGTTGCTACATCAGCTTCCCCAATATTACATCCGCTGCAACCTTTTACGGCAGCTTCCAGCTGTGTAACTTTCGCTAACACAGCTGCAAGCTGTGCGCGGAGATCAGCCACCTCAGCTCGCGTCTGCTCACAGCAATCACAGTCCCTAGCCATTCTGCTTTTGAAAAACGCGAAAAAGAAAAGAAGATCAGAATATCGAAAAACCCTGTACTTTGTACAAAATATAAACACTCAGAGATTACACTAACTAAATCGACACACCACTAAAGATAAAATATAAAACAAAAATACGCTACTGTCCTCAACGACTGCTTATGTCTGACTAACCTCTACTTTCCACAAAAGTAAACACTCACAGATTACACTAACTAAATCTAAACACCACTAAAGTTCAAATACAAAACGAAAATACGCTACTGTCCTCAGCGAATGCTAAACACTGTTTACAAAATGTAAACACTCAGAGATTACACTAATCAAATCCCCACACCACTACAGATAAAATATAACAAAGCTGAGATATTACTCCTCATAATCGTACTTCATTTTTCGATTTTGGTTAGATAACCAGGGAGATAAATGACTAGAGACACAAAAAACGCATTTTAGAAAAATTGACATTTTTGCCCTTTAAGGGTCGAATTACGAAAAATTCCTTTCTTCAAATATGTCACCACAGTGGAAACCTTAGTCTTTAATATGGTATTTCATTTATCTATATCGGTCAGATATCAAGGGAGGTAAATAGCTCGTGACACAAAAATGCGTTGTAGAACCATTTATACCTTTTCCCTTTAAGGGTTGAATTCTAAAAAACTTCTTTCTTAAAATATGATGTTACGAAAGCTGAGACATTACTCCCTCATAATCTTACTTGATTTATCGATTTTTGTTAGATCTCCAGGGAGATAAATGGCTCCTGGTAAAAAAAACGCATTTTAGAAAAATTGACATTTTTGCCCTTTAAGGGTCTAATTATGAAAAATTCCTTTCTTAAAATATAATGTTACCACAGCGGAGACCTTAGTCTTTAATATGATACCTCATTTATCTGTATCAGTTAGATATGAAGTGAGATAAATGGCACGTGACACAGAATCGCATTGCAAAAATATTGATACCTTTGCCCTTTAAGGGTCGAATTACAAAATAATTTTGTCTTAGGATATGATGCCACTAAAGCGGAGATCTTAATCTTTAAAATGATACTTCATTAAACGATTTCAGATAGGTATCCATGGAGATAAATGACTTGTAACACGGAAAACAGCATTTTAGATATATTGACATTTTGGCCCTTTAAGGGTCGATTACCGAAAACTTTCTTTCTTAAAATATGATGTGACCAAAGTGGAGACCATAAGCTTCAAAATGAAACCTCATTCACTGATTTCGGTTAAGTATGAAGGAAGATACAGGCTCGTGACAAAAAAAATACCTAATAGAAATAATATACAGGGTGTTACAAAAAGGTACGGCCAAACTTTCAGGAAACATTCCTCACACACAAACAAAGAAAATATGTTATGTGGACACGTGTCCAGAAACGCTTACTTTCCATTTTAGAGCTCATATTGTGGACGGCTGTGATACAATACGCCATTCTCCAGGGCTGCATCAGCGCATCAGGGATTCCATGCGACGGAGGATGGATGCATGTATCCTCGCTAACGGAGGACATTTTGAACATTTCCTGTAACAAAGTGTTTGAAGTCACACTGGTACGTTCTGTTGCTGTGTGTTTCCATTCCATGTTTAATGTGATTTGAAGAGAAGTAATAAAATAAGCTCTAACATGGAAAGTAAGTGTTTCCGGACACATGTCCACATAACATATTTTCTTTGTTTGTGTGTGAGGAATGTTTCCTGAAAGTTTGGCCGTACCTTTTTGTAACACCCTGTATATGATGGTACAGATGGCATTGTTAGTAAATGGCTTAGTTCTTACCTTCTGAATAGAAAACAGAAATAGTTGTTGGAGAATTTTAAGGCTGCCTTATGTGGTCCACTGTTTTCTGGGTGTGAATTTATCAGATGTGGAATACCTAAGGAATCTATATTGGGGCTACTGTTGGTTTTAATATATATAAACTAGCAGAGTTCCCGGCATTGCCCAGTATGATCTAGATTGATTTGCACTCACAGTGAATATTGAAGCTCATAAAAGAGTTAAGTTTTTTGGGGATTCTACGATAATCGTGGTGCCGCTTTTTGTTGACGGTATCCAATGCAACTCGATGAGTCAAACTGAAAGTAAAAAATAATTATTTTTTTTTTGATATCTCGCTTAGTTCGAGATATCGTACTTCAAAATTTACATGGTTAGGTTGAAATGCTACCTGGACCAGAAGAAAAATTTCGCCTTAGCCAAATTTAATAATAAATTCGTATGTAACTTGGCGAGACAAATCAAAAATAAGGTATAAATATTTTTGATATATCGCTTAGTTCGAGATATTGCATCACCAAACTACTATATCTACAAGGTGGAAATGCACTTTCCAGTGGTTGTTGTTAGGTTGAAATACAGCCTGGACGAGAAGAAACATCACATAAGCACAAGGAATTATAACTGATTTTTGACTTGTTAAATCTCGAACACCAAGTGAGATATCAAAAATTGTTATTCTTTATTTTAGAATTTTTTCGCCGAGTTCTATAGGAATTCATCAGATTTTCGCATACGATAATGATAGAACTGCGAGTTTTTTGCACTTGTGAACTAAATTTCATGTCAGTAGCCCCATTTTTCTATACGTATTTAAACGGCTAATCCCCTGTGTAGCAGAAAAGAGATGGGGATGATTTATTTCTGAAATATTTTTAGCTATATCAGGAACATGTGTATTAAGTTTTATAATAATAACCACAGCAGCAATAGAAACAATGTTTTTTTTTTTTCAGGAAATGTGATAAAGACAGAATCACTCATCTATAAACTACAAAAAAATAACGCTATGTCAACACTACAGGTTTTAAACAGTTCAGTTTCATGTTAAAAGCCATCAGTTGCGTATTACTTACTATAAACAGCGATTTCGCTAGCAAACATCAGTGAATGTAGCTGTGCGGCCAAAGACAGTTATTTCAAAAAGCAACAATTTTATCGGAAGGTTCTTCAGTAAAGGTTTTAAACAGTTCACCTTCATGTTCATACCTGTCAAATATGCATTACCAAACATGGACTAAACATGTTACTAAATATCAACAGCGAATACAAATTCACAACATCAGAGATTGTAGCAGTGCGGCCTGAGAATATATTGAAAGATTTTTTCATTGTATTATTAAAATTAATTTAAATATTTTCCGCTTTACATAGTTTTCTCTTCACATTCGATATAGCCACGTATGTGGTTTAAAGACTAAAACTCAAAATTTAAGAAAGTAAACGTTACATGCGATAACATGGCTATTTTTTTTTTTTTTTTTTTTTTATTTTTTTTTTTTTTGTTCAAGTCTGTACATTCAGATTTTCATTTACCACACTGGCATTATGTTAAGATGGAGCATAAGACATACCAAACACTTCAATTGAGTTTGTAATTTTTAGAACGGTGAAAACCCCATCGAAATCTGCTCTGTAGTTTCCGAGTTTTTATACTTCAAATATATCCGGTTTTCATTTTATAGATATAGATGATCTACCCTGCAGAAGCAGTACTAGCAGCAAATACTGTACTGTGCCCAAGACTGGATGAAATAAAGAGGGAATGCAGTTTTATGGGAGGTCGTAGTGCAATGATGTTAAAGTGGGCGAGATGCTGAAAATTAACACAATAGCTACGGGCACAGTCTCAAAGGAAAATACTTAGTATCTGAGGCACTACATGATGTTACATGGGTCATACAATACCTTCCTTTGGAGTCAGAATGTTGTGGAAATTAGCAGAAGCAAATGTCGTGAGGAGAGTATACTACAGCACATGGTGTAGGAATGCAAAATGACAGCTAGTTTCAGAGCACATCAACAGTCTGCAGCAAGAGAGGAGCATTTGACATATTATGTGATAAGGGCTTATGAAAATTTGCTGCATGAGGCAGCCAATACAGCCTCAAAATATTGGAAGGAAAAAATTATAGACAACTAAGTAGTGGAGTAGAATCAGAGGCAGAAGTGTGCAGTGGAAGTGAACACAATTATGAAATGCGAGAGTGGTGATGTGGAAGCGAAAACTGAAGAACATCCAACTAACAACATTATAATTCATGAAAGTTTAAATGGGAAAATAAACCTTCAAGAAGATGGGTCAAGAACATTACAGGATACTCACGACAACAACTGACATCAAAGTTTGGAGAAACTACAGTATATACTAAAAGGCCTTCATTTGAGACACTGCTGATTCATCTTGGTATTGCAGAAGACTGACTCTTGTTGGCCGGGGAGGCTCACTGTTCATCCGGTACAACAAGAATCTACCTTCGCAGTGCAGTCATCAGCGTGTTTTGAACAGACACTAGTATAAAACTTAACTAACATTGGTGGTGGCAATACTGGTAATAGTAGCTATTAGTAGCAGTAGTAATTAAAAGCAGCATAGCAAAACTAGCTTTTACAAAGGTACTTGATTTTAAAAGATTTAAGAAACTTAATTAACCAAGAAGAATATTGTCAATTAATGGTAGAAGTACATTATAGTTATAATAACAGTAGCATTAGAAACAATAGATTTGACAGAGGTATCAAGTTGATATACGATTCATATAACATTAATTATCCAGGAATAATGTTTAAGTTCTTATATTGGAAACAACAGTATCATATACTCATGAAAAGTAATGCAAAAAAGACCCAGATTAGATTCTAAATGGTGGACTATGATGTACAAGAAAGAAAAATAAATAATCTGAAGAAGATAATATAACTGCCCACTAAAAATAAGTTTCCATAACCACATCTATAGTTCACCTTCCTTGAAGACTTCATACGATATTATTAAAAGGTTACCTGAAATATTCTTTACTTGTGGTTGTCTTCCACTTTATCACATTCCACCTGCCTCCTTATCACTGTTTATATTTAAAATCACTTTTCATCACCAACAATATGATTATGAAGGGAAGAAAAAATTAGTATACACGCATTTACAATTTTTAATCATATTGTTTTTGTTGCCCACCTTTCACTAGTAGGAAGGAGACTATTTGGATTTGAAGATTCTGGAATTGAGTCGCGAGTATTACCGATAGTGCCATCATTTTCATTTCCTGAGCCAAATTTCCGGTTGTCTTGGAGAATTTAGAAAAGCC
>CM061920.1:92430374-92480350 GCA_031002005.1 Vandiemenella viatica
ATTGTATATTGGGAGGGAGATGTGGAGAGGTAAAAGATAGTAACTGGAAAATAAGGTAATTACTTGATTGATTTGTGACAGGAAAAAGGTATTTATTGCCAGTTACCAAATTAGAAAAGATGATAGAGAAGGTGCTTAATTAAATGCAGATGACTTTTGGGAGAAAGAAAAAGAGCTGTATGCAGTAGGCATGCATAGAAACTGTTGGAGATGGTATATTCTAGTCATCAGACTGTCAGTGGAAAAAGAATGAGATCAGGAATTCAAATTACAGGAAACAGACTCGAGGAAGTGAGTGTGACAGATGGCAAAGCAGATAACTCGTAGTCTCAGCATGAGAGGATGTTTAATAACAAATGCTGGTTGTGGCATGATACAACATATAGAAACACTAGGGTGGTCCTTATTTTTCAGCCTCATTATTTTTAAGGTTTCATCCCCTCAGTTTCTTCTAATTGACCTAAAAATGACATCAGAAAATTTTGGGGACATTTACATATTTCTAACTGGTGCCTCAAGGGGAGTGAAAATTACTATTTTCCACTAAATGAATGAAAAAAATTAAATAGTGCATTATGTACTGTACATACTGGAAAGAAAATCATACGAAATATATAGTAAAATAGGGTAGCAAATTAGCTTCTAATAAAGTGTTATTTTATAACATGAGATGTGTAAAAATGAGTCACCATGGAAGTGCTCGTTTGGTTATTTGTGAAACTGAAATTATTTGGCAAAAAGTGCAAGTACCTTTCAGGGAATCTCATCACAGCATTACTAACTTGGAATATTTGTATAGTGAATGGAGAGTTCTTAAGAAAAATACGAAAAGAAATATTCTAATAAAGGAGCAAACAGAACACATTTTTAAAGAAAAAATGGAGGATTTGTTTGATACTGCTCACACCAATGTAATGGAACTTATAAAAATAGAAACTGACGATTTCTTGTCTCCCAAAGTCAGAAAGGAAGAGTTGGTGTTTGGGGACCACTGATAGAAGTAGTGTTGAAAAGGAAACTAGATTCTCAAAAAGATTAAGTGCAGAAGAGGAGCATCAAAAGCAATTTAAACAAGATCTAGAAAAGAATGAAAGAATGGAATTTGAAAATGAAGAATCATGTAAGTAAAAACATGAAGTATGACAAATACCCTAGCAATATTTTATTTTATTTATCAATCTTGTTTCATGGGTCCCTGCTGAGGAAGGACCTATGGGATGTGAAACATGTCATGGTTAATACACATATGTAGAATATGAGTCCTAATCATAGTGAAAACAATCATGTTACAGAGACAAAGAGAATAAAAATAAACAATTTTTAAAACTGAGTTTTGCAAAAAGGTCATATTGAATACAATTAATTGTTTTTTTCAAATTCTTAAATGGAGTAGAAGGAGTTGCCAATAAGATAATCTTTCAGACTTTCTTTAAATATATCTCTATTACCTGAAAACTGTTTTATACTCTTGGTAAGTTTATTAAAGAGATGTATTCCCGAATAATTAACTCCTCTTTGTACTAATGACAGCGATGTTTGTGTTTTGTGCAAGTTATTTCTGTTTCTTGTATTGAAATTGTGTACCTGTGAGTTAGATGTAAACAGGTTAAAATGTTGTATGATAAAGCACATGAGAGACTATATATACTGAGAAGTCATTGTAAGACTAGAGTTGTCTGCAAGAAGTTCTTGGTTTTACCTTAACAGCATCCCAATAGCTCTTTTTTGTGCTATAAAAACTTTAAAACTTTGTGAAGAGTTTCCCCAAAAAATAATGCCATATGACATCACTGAATGAAAATATGAGTAGTACACCTGTTTAATTAATTCTAGATTTGCTGTTTGAGAAAGTGTTCGTATTGGAAAGATGGCACTACTTAACTTCTTCAGTTATGAAGTGATATGTTCGTGCCAACAGTTTCTCATCGATTTTAATACCAAGGAATATTATACCATTTGTTTCCAAGATTGTTATTTTTAAAGCTTACTTTTCTCACAGTCAGGTTAGTGTCATCTGCAAATAAAACACTCTTAACTTTGTTGCATAAGTTTCCAGGATGGTCATTGATGTATAACAAAAAGAGGAGAGATCCTACGACAGGGCCTTGTGGAATTCCATGTTTTATTTTCTCCCAGTATGATGAAGCATCTTTACTTATTTTAGAATCAAAACTGGAAACTTATTGCATTCAACTTTCCATGTATGATTTAAACCATACCTGTGGTTCCAAAAATACCATAGTATTCCATTTTTTTTCTCAAAGTAATACATGATTTACACAGTCAAATGTTTATGCAAGATCACAAAATATTCCAACAGGACTCAGTTTATTATTCAGTTCCTCAAATGTGTTATTTAAAAATGAATTTATAGACATTTCTATGGATGATCCTTTTTGGAACCCAAATTGTGAATTAGTGGGGATATTATATTGCATAACATGTTTTATTACTCTATGACAACGGTTCCCAATTTCTTTTTGGCCACGGAACCCTAATTGATCATACATTGTTTGGCGGATCCCCATTTTTATAAGCATATGCAGAAAAACCAGTCTCATATCGGTAGTCATCACAAACGGAAGCAGAACCATTATAGTCTTCACACGGCGCAGTTATGACTCTTTTTAACGAACATTTTATTTAATTCTCAGATGGAAAATGGAACCCTTGCGACCCTTCCATGAGATCCGCAGACCACAATTTAGGAACCACTGCTCTATGATACATGACTTTTTAAAAAATCTTCGAGATTCCTGAAAGTAATTAAATGGAACGGTAGTTAGCTACACACGTTGCTTCTCCTTTTTTAAACAATGGTTTTACAACTGCATATTTTAGTCTATTTGGAAACACACCTTGCATTATTTAAGAGATCTATTAATAACCGCTTTAATCTCAGTTTAGTAGATAATACAATTTCTTGATAATAGAGATTGGCCCAATCTAAAATAGTCCTTTTATACAGCAACAAATGTTAATAAACATTTTTGTTTTAGTGTCCGATTTCATTGAAATGGAGATTTCATCTGAAGATGAAAAAGAAGATCCATTCTATCAAACAAACCAGGTCAGTCAAAACCAATAAGTGGAAAAGTCAATTTCATTGATACCACGATGGTAAAAGATCTTGACAAATGCAGGTTATATGTCACAGATTCTGTTCATATTTTAATGGCCACTTCGGAAGCTGTGGGACACAACACTGATGATCTAGTTATAAATCGCACACCAATACCTTGATGTCATAGAAGTTTCGGGCTGAGCGTGCTTTAGTCTTAACCCTTTGACTGCTGTAGACGCGTTAATGCTGGGGATTGCAATCCAGCAAAGCGGGATCCCGCATCATTAGACAGTCTGGCGGATCCCGCAAAAAATTAAGCAGATCCACAATCCAAAAAATCTGGTGGAAACGTATGTCAGTCTGCGTGACTCGCTGCCCACTTGATCTCTATCGGATGTTTTTCACTGTTTGCTTCTACCCTTGCAGTTTTGACTAGTGTGAATAAACGTTTGTTTTTGTCAACCTTCGTCATTCGTAAGTAAATAGATACACTTTTACATATTCATTTACGAGTACACATTTCTGTAGTTTGAGTTATGTTGCATATTTAGTACGATTTTCTAACTACATAATTATTTTTTATGTGTCGCAAACGTTATCTGAACTACACATTTACAGCTTTTTATTCACGGTTTCATTATTCCCATTTTCTGTATTTGCAGATAAAGTTATTGTGACAATTTCCTTTTTTGCTGCTGAAAACTTGATTATTCGTTGATATGAAGTTAATGTTATTGTAATTTTAACGATCGCATACCTATTTATTTAGCAGCTATCAAAAGGCAACTGTATATCCTTTGACTTATTGTTGTTTTGGCCGCTGCCTCAATGCGTTTCTTTGACAAAAGCCGCCTGCTTACATGTGCCACTCAGGCTATCAACTAATCCCTCTTCTCCTTGTTATTATTTTGACTAAAGGCAAAGAAAGTTATAATGATGTTTTCATGGGTGTATCGACAAATTGTGTTGTAGGAACACAATACTTCGATGGCTGCCTCTGCCGTCTCCCTCACGTGTGAAATTTCGTGTTTTTACAATGAAATCCGGAGATACAACATATGAAAACTTCACTGCAATCATTCGATGAGAAAGTCTCCTTTCTTACTAAAAAGTAATAATATCCACTTTAAAAATGTTGTTACGCCACATAAGTAAAAATGAAATACTTGACAGTTTAAGTGTTGGTGAGTAGTTTCTTTTAATAACATTGAATCAACTGTAAGATCAATCAAGGAATGAGAAGATATAATAATAAATCCCACAAAAACAATTTTTGTAAAAAAAAAGGCCAAGTCTCGGGCTTGTGCAGTGACAAAAAGTTATGAGATCTTGTTCTGAGCCAAGTCTACGCCTTACAGATTATATTAACTTCACTTTGTGAAATAGAATGCTTTCTCTCGGTGTTATGGAACGTTTTTATTTAGAATTTAAAAAAAAAAAAAAAAAAAAAAAAAAAAAAAAAAAAAAAAAAAAAAAAATCTGGTAACTTGGCCATTAAGCAAATTATGTTTTTAAACTTATGTGATGTATTGTAAGGCACATAGATAATATGACCTAACACTGAATATTTTCCATTTTTTATTATTTATTTAAAAATTGGTTTAGATAAAAAAAACAAAAATGTAAAACCTCGAAATGTACTTAAGACATGCTAAAAAGTTTTAATGTCATTTTGCCAATTAAAATATTGTTAACTGTTAATTTTTATCATTTAACATTAAAATTTATTTATTAATTTAATTAATTAACATTTTAAGTAACTATTTTGTAAATACATGCGTTAAAAAACTGTTTGCGCCAATCCCTCATGGATCCCACGGGATTGGCGCATATCCCGCACAGATTCCGCGGGATTGAAAACACTGCGGGATTGCAATCCTTAGTTAACGCGTGTGGCTACTACTGCGCCCAGGTGCTCTAGACGTTTTTACACGCGCGTTGTTCTTTCCGTCAGGTGCTCTAGACGTATATAAATGCGCCGTCTTGCCGTCCCGTCTGTGCTCTGGACCCGTTAAGTCATCCCGCCGCTCGGGTCCGTGTGTGCTCTGCACGTGTTAATGTGCAAGCCACTTAGCGGTCAGGTAAGGTAGCCGTATTTCCACCCCCGCTGTTTAATTCGGCCCGTGAGCATTTGCCGCTGTGATCGTATTTGTGTTGCTATTTTCATTTTAGTTTTCACTGAAAAAATTGCTTGCCTTCGTGTTTTTACAGAGGAAGAAATCATGGACATTGTTACTAGAAGCGACTATGAGAATGATCTGTTTGATTTGGATGATAGTGATGACTCTTCGATGGGATCTCGAAGTAATGGTGCTAAGCCATGTACATCAGCTAGTGGAAAACAACCATTTGCTTCCACAAGAGGTGAAAATTCTTCAGAAATTGAAGCTTCAGATAGCGATAGCAATATGTGGAAAAAGTAGACGCTTTAGTGACAGGTTTGACTGGAAGAAAAACGAATCTCATCCTTTTGTGCATGCGTTTAACGATTCAGCTGCAGGAAACAAATATGAATTAAGTCAAAATTCCAGCATTCTGTCATTTTCCTGATATTTTTAACAGAAGATCTTATGAAATCTTTTTCTAAAGAAACAAATAGATTTTATTTATATACGAAGACAAATATGCCAGAATCAGTTCACTAGATTTCAAGGTGGAAGGATTTACTAGGAGACATTTTTGAAATATAATTCATATTGAATTCAAAAATTAACACGCCAATGCGTAGATGCGCTGGATGTTCGAAACAGAAAGTGCGTCTAGAAACCAGGTACAAATAATAACATGCAGTGTACAGTACCACTATGTGTTGTGCCATGTTTCGTGGCTTATCACATTAAAATAATTATTAACCATGGGTAACTGCACTGTCATAATTACATTACATTTATATGCCTCTAAAGCTAAGTGAAATACAAATATATATATATATATATTTAACTTCGCCAGTCCAAAGCCCGGATCCAAAAGAATGATGGAAAATATATGCAGAATTTGTGAAAGGTATTCGAACATTTAACTTCTAAATTTTCTCCAGATGAATTACTGCACTCACAAACAAAAAAACCAAACACATTTTAGTTGCTGTAATATCTAATTAGTATATGAAGTACCTGTATGTATGTCTACATGGACATTTACTTTTAGAGGAACACTAAATTAAAAACTTTAGATGTCAGAGTAACTACATTTATTGTGTGTCTAGGATTTCAAAACGCAGAGCGACAGCCAAAGGCCGTCACACAAAAAGCTCCAGAAATATTCAGCACACAGCACGTCGGGCTGTGTGCCGAACTCAGCAGCGCAGGTATCGTCTCTCAACATCGAGGTCTTTAGAGACGGGAAAGGATGGGGGCAAGGAATGGGAAGGAATTCGGCCATGGCCTTTTTAAGGAAGCATCCCGGCATTTGCGCAGGTATCGGCCGATCGATGCCTCTCATCGCAGGTAAACAGCTTAGGCCACAACAAAGGAGCACCTGGCGAGGGCTCTGTCTACATGGACATTCACTTTTAGAGGAACACTTAATTAAAAACTTTAGATGTCAGAGTAACTGCATTTATTTTGTGTCTGGGATTCAAAACGCAGAGCGACAGCCGAAGGCTGTCGCACAAAAAGCTCCAGAAATATTCAGCACACAGCACGTCGGGCTGTGTGCCGAACTCAGCAGCGCAGGTATCTTTTTTTTTTAACTGCTTTACATCTCTCAACATCAAGGTCTTTAGAGACGGGAAAGGATGGGGGCAAGGAATGGGAAGGAATTCGGTCCCGGCATTTGCGCAGGTATCGGCCGATCGATGCCTCTCATCGCAGGTAAACAGCTTAGGTGACAACAAAGGAGCACCTGGCGAGGGCTCAGTCAGGCGATTCGTAGCAGTTAAAGGGTTAAAAAATAAACATATGACTTTACAGTTGAAGAATTTTGCTGTTGTCCATTGGGATGGGAAGCTACTTCCAGCCAGAAAAGGAAAGGATAAAGTTGACAGGCTTCCAGTGATTATTTATACTGACAGACAAGATCATCTTCTGAGTGTCCCTCAGTTAGCTTCTAGCCATGGAAACGATATGGCATAAGCTATTTACAACTTGCCTTCGAAATACCAACTTTTTGATACAGTTGAAGCCTTGTGCTGTGACACCACTGGAAGAATAAAAGGTGATTGTGTTTTGTTATAGCAAAAAATGCAAAATGAACTCTTATAACTACCATGCAGAGACCATATATATATATATATTAATTGGTTTTAAAATCTGCTTTTGAAATTTGTATTGCTACGTCATCTTGATCCTAAGTAGGATTATTTCAGTGCTTTCAAAAAGCTTGGTAGTCCAGTAATGGGGTCGTAAAAAGGGGGTCTCACAAACATTATATCATGTACAAGATTTTTTGATTTTTTTATCTTGTATATATTGGTGAGAGTATGTAGAAACCAAGTTTTCATCCTCCAACACCCCCGGCACAATTTTCTGAGGCCAAAAAACATTTGGGTACTTTTTTCAGTTATTCGTCTATAACTCCTTCCTGTTGACTCCTAGCAAGAAACACACTATTTTCAATTTGAAAGAGAACAAAATTTCCTACAACTTTCGTACTACAAACTTTTTTCTAAACTCAAAACTAATCAAGCTACATTTCTTCCAAAAATCATCCAAATTTCACACTTTTCCTAAAAGTTGGGTTTTTACATACTTTGCTGCTCAAAATGACCTGAAACCCCTGTGTATATAACTGATATATATGAATTTCTGTATGATAGTATATATGAACTACACTTTGATTACTGATGGCCAATTCAATAATCATATGACATTGTTGGCCAGGAGATCCCGAAGGATTGTTTGGCCGCCAGGTGACAGTGTTTTCGATACGCTGTGCAGTGTGCTTCTTGTGGCTATCTAATCTCACCAAGTAATAGTAACAGAAATAGGGAACCTATAGCTTAAGGTGGAACCCAAACCACAGAATCGTTCTGGCTTACTTCATATTACACAGCAAGCTGTGGCAGAGGTAAAGGTCGGGTCAATGGCCTTTGAAAACCACTGCTGAGACCGGGATTACGATCTCCAGCTACCACTGAGCTACCAGTCAATGCTATTACCTGATGGTATTTGTACCAGCTTGAAAAACGGATTTGCAAAACTGAAAACATAATGTTATGGCACAAAGTTTATTTAAGCAGTAAAAATTAAGTCATAATAAGCCAAAAATTATTCATAAATCCATTTCTTTTCCGTTTTAGTGGATTGACACAATGTTTTCCATTTGAATTTGTTCTGTACATCAAGGGAACAAAATTGTCTCTATATGAAGCATTTAAATCTCTTCAAGACGCAACACCCAACACAAAAAGTTCTGTTATGCACGGATGATGCCTCCTGCATAAGGTTATGTGGCATAGTAGTGAAGACCTTGGCTGCTTCTGTGGAAAATATGAAGCCTATTTGACAACGAACTATAGATCCAACATCACAGTTATATTTGACGGATACCGAAGTAATGCTACGTCAAGAGGAATAAAATCATCTGAAATGTTTTTTAGTTTGTAAACCAGTGGCGTAGCTAGGGGGGGGAGGGGCGGTCCGCCCCGGGTGTCACCCGTTTGGGGGTGACACCCACATTTCGAAATTAGTGTGATACATTTTTTTTTTTTTTTAATAGACTTCTTTTATCCTTTGGTGTCGAAACACATCTACCTTGAATGTTTTGAATATTTGCTTTTAAGTTGATCTATCGATTTTTCAAATACGATCCAGGGGGCTGTGCTCTTTCATTACAAGAGTATAATTACTGGCAACACCGCACGCTTAAACAAAGAGAGCATCGCTCTGTAGCTCCAACAATCACAGGAACTCATTGTGTTTGCTGTCCGTCACTGTTGTTTGGTTTGTTAGAAGCAGCGCGGCGGTGGATATAATGTAAGTTTTCTTGTATAAAGAGAAGTAGTTTTTAAATTAAAGGATATATATAAAATCATGGTAATTAGACAGTTAAATTGAAAATCCTTGAAATTATTTCAAGAAAAATGTTAGATTTTCCTTTAAAAAAAAAAAAAAAAGCAACCATGCCTATGTCGGAATACGCGTAGTCTATGCCTCAAAATTGTTTTGCTTATTTAGAATTCTATTACCTTTCTAGCTAAGAGTCACAAGTGCATTGAAGTATTTTCTAGTAATTTTTTAATTTATCATCTGACAGATTCGCAATGTATAAATTGAGTACATTTCTCGTTATCCGATTTACAATCTGCGTACCTACCTATTGTGACAGTGCACCTATACTCGACATGAAATCGTATCATGTTCGAATTAATACAAATAAAATGATTGGGAAAACTGTGCATTAAACTAGCAATACTGTCAGGTTTCAAGTCAATCCGAATGAGTCCAAGTGTTCGTTGATGGTATTGTCTTTCTTTGGTAATCAGTTTTTGTAGGGCATGTGTTTAAAACAGTCGGAACCGCGTATCTTGCTAACAAAATCGTAACATTAGTAAGCATTTTAACTCTAGGTTCATGTAAGTTTGCTATGCTTTCTACTGATCGAGAATATGCAAATATGATCGCGATGAAATAAATAAGCGTATGTTTCTCTAAGAACTTTCCATAATAATTTTACGGAAAAAGATTTCTATTATGGGTAACCTCTCTGTCGAATACAGTTACCTAAATTCTTACGGGTTCCTTAAATCGACAGGGATGTCGAACTTCTGTTCCTGAACAAAAATTGAGCTTTAATCATAAACTGAACGAAAATTCGAGCATGGCCGTATTAAGAAAGCGCGGGGCCCGTAGCAAATGTGAAGAAGAGGCTCTTGATTTTTGTCGTCCAGGGGAAATCGTAGAGCTAAAAAAACAAACAGGTCGTATCTAGCCTTGGTGGGGGGGGGGGGGCGCCTAGGGGGCGAGAGGCCCCCTAGAAGGCGAGAGGCCCGTAGCATTTGCTACCTCCTGCTACGTGGTTAATCCGGTACTGCATTCGAGCCGTTTACATCTTTATTTATACGCTACAGAGTGGTGCTAGAAATGTACAATTTACACGTGGAGACGGTCTTCAGTATATACAATGTCATATTTTGGAGTCTGTAGCTACACATTTCTTAGGCGGGTGGTAAAATACTTGTTAATTACTTCATGTAAAAACGGCAGATAACGCAAAGGCATGTTCTTTTATTATCTGACGAGTTTTTTTTTAATTATGTTTTTATATTTCATTTATTTTTCTATTTTTATGAAGGAACTTAATGTAGAGTTGCTTCTCTGACTATACAGTATCCCCCAGGGTCTCACAACTTGTGGGACCCAGATCCTGGGTTTGCACCAGTGGGACCCCATCTGGGTCTGGAGTTGCTTCTACTTGGATCAAGCCACTTCTGTTAACTTTCCTCTCAATATCCCATGGTCCTGCAAATACCGAGGTTGCGAAGTCATTTAAATACAGCCTATGTTAACGTTTCAATAGCAAAGGGGTAGCTTTCAACTTTTTTAAACTTTATAGCGGATTCTTATGGTCGCCCTACAGTTACACAGGCGGAAATTAAAATCACATCACGCATACATGAGTGGTAGAATTTTAGGAAACTTTGAAGATATATCCAACGCCATACCTAGAAGAAATGATAATAAATGTAAATGAATCAGTCTAAGTTATTACCTGTAGAAACAATTGTCAGTGAGAAATGTGCCCAACTTGAGCACCAATACATTCGTGGATCCTTGCCGGCATTGACACAAGCGTTCGGATGTCTTCTTGGTGTATGTCTCACTACGCGTGCATGTCTCACTACGCGTGCATGTCTTTTGCATTCAGTTGTTGTACAGTTTTTGGTGGGTGACCATGTGATCTAATGTCTACTCCTGGTATCCTACACATGCTCTATTGAGGACAAATCTGGGAACCGTGCTGTCCAAATTGTGATCAAAACTCCTTGCAAGGCTTGTGTGACCATGGCCGCAGTATGAGGACGGGCATTATCTTGTTGGAAAATGGGATTTGGATGGTGAACATGAAGGATATCACAATAAGATGCAGTACCCCGTCCACATAGTGATGGGATGTCATTGCCTTCAACAACAGCTGACTCAGTCATGCTGTCGAAACTGATTGCCGCCAAAACTTGACACCAGTGGCTGCACTTGCGTGAAGTTTTGAAATCACGGTAGGTAAGCCTTTTCTCCACTACGCCTGCGAACATGTCGTCGATTATCACTTTGCCACAGACAGAATCGAAACTCGTCTCTAAACACAAATGTACACCATTCACATGTCCATTTGTGTTTCGCATTACACCGGGTTAGATGATGCTGGCAATGAAATTAGATTATTGGGACACATTGCACAGGGGCCAGAGAGTGTGACCCAGCTTCAAGCAATTAGTTTACAATCGTCCAGGGAGGGGGGAGGAGACTATCTGTAACCACTGCTTGGATCTGGCCTGCAGTCAACCGTCTGCTAACAACAGCCACTCACACCATTTGGCGGTCTTCATGTGCTATTATCCATCTGTATGGACCCATGCCTGCTCTAGGGGTATTAGAGTCTTCTTTCATCCACTGTGTAACAAGTCTGTATACTGACATTGCAATACAGCCAATCCAGTTAGACATTTGGGTGTAGAGAGTTGTCACTCTTCGCCTTGGCATACTTAGCCAATAGAAACTTGTGGGCAACAAAGTGTCATGGTACACCACATTGTTCGCCACTTATATGCTTAAAAAAATAAAATTTACATATTAAATAGCACCGTAATTTTGATATTATTACATATGAAACTTTCAATTTTTTATCATTTAATATTCTTCATGCTGGCATACTTGGGCCCAATTTCATTCATTTATTACAATACCGTCTGGGTGTTGGGATTTTAATTTGTGCCAGTTTGTGTATCAGTTGTTAAGTGTAAAAGGTCGAGCTGCACTTTTCCAATACTGGCCTGTACCGTCACCGCAACAACAGTCGGCCGAGTGACGGCTCACCCCTTCGCTTCCACACTTTTCCATAGCTCGCACCGAGAGTGGTGGTGTAACGGTTAGCGTTCTGGCCTCGCATTCGGGAGGATGGTGGTTCGAATCCCCGTCCGGGCATCCAGATTTGGGTTTTCCATGGTTTCCCAAATCACTCCAGGCAAATGCTGGAATGCTTCCTTCAAAAGGCCATGGATGAATTCCTTCCCATTCCTTGCCCCCCATCCTTTCCCGTCTCTAAAGACCTCGCTGTTAAGAGACGTTAAACAGAGGGGAAAAAAAAAATAGCTCGCCCGTGTTCCTACCCGGTCTTAAGTCTCCTTTAACGTTTTCAAGTGATTGTTTCAGGGAATCAGTGTTGGGGATGATGGGTATGTTTGACAGCCTACTTTATTATAGAGTACTGTACTAATATTTTGCACAGTTTTGGTACAAAAGTACGTTAAAATACTTTTTTATCTGACGTAATCACTTAACTGGTTGATCTTTTATATACAAAAATAGTATCCCAACGCAGTATTAACAGTATCAACGCAATCTCAATGAAATGTCAATCACTTCGCACTTGACGTGTTTGTTTTGTCTGAGGTTCTTTTCGATTCACTCAGTACTTTTTGTTAGTGAAGAACGAGATTATAGCATATTTTAATTTAAATCATAATAGTAAAAATAATAATTTCATAATTATCTCGAAGTTCTAGTCACAGAATTTCTTATTGGGAAACTCGCAGTGCACCTATATCGTAGACACCTAACTTGAATACAAGACGTACAGATTAACGTGAAATTCGAACCACCTAGCGTCCTTCATATTAACAGATAAAAGTTTTGCCACTGGTAAATGTCAATTTTAATGCCCGCAAAAATTACAGTTGAGACCGGGATTTGAACCAAGACCTTCAGTTTCCAAATCACACGCAGTAACCATTCGAGTCACCAGTCCGAATATAGGTGTAATGAAAAATAAGTTTTCAAACATGATAAAATAAACATTTTGTCTCTACCATCTATTTTTGCTATCAAAAGACTCTAATCGACTTTTATGAGTTTGAATACATATTTTTCAGTACTTCTAGATTACTCTTGCGTCTGGTTACGGCGTGTGATTCGGGTGTGGTAGGTTCGGTTACAAATGCGGATTCGGCTGCAATTTTTGTGGGTCTTAAAATTGATCTTCAACTCTGGCAAAGCTTTGATTTTTTTATGCGAAGATGCTAGGATTCTTCCTACATTTTATGAACATCTGATGAACATGGGTAAAAAAAAAATTTCTAAAGGCAATTAATAACATGAAAACAACATTTAGTTTCTCTATACGCTTCTCCACATCCATCAGGCCTACACTGATCAGCACCATCAAAACATAAACCAATCCAATGACGGCAGAGTGTCTGACTGAGGCCCGATCTTCAGAAGAGTTAAAGTTAATCTAAAACCACTTTCGATCAATGGTGAGCAACACGTGGCTAAAATCTTGCCATATTGACTATTGAACATGAAGTAAATCAAATTGTTAATTTTGAAGATGTGATTTACGAGTTTGCAGCTGTTAAAGCTAAAGGAGATTGTGTAAGCAATTGCATTTAGTGTATTTGTGAATTTTTTGAATGATTTTAATATTACAATTTTATTAACTATAATTTTTAAGAACAATAAATGTTTATTTAATTATATATTATCAATATTACATTTTACACTTAGAAGATATTATATTTTACTTAATTTTGAATTTAATTTTTCAAGGGGTGACACCATTAATAACCGCCCCGGGTGTCACCCACGCTAGCTACGCCACTGTTGTAAACATCAGATACTTCAGAAGACCTCATTTTCAGTAAGGAAACAAGTATTGCAGTGACGCAGAAAATGAGAGCAGCAAGAACCATGTAATGTCGATACTAATGCAAAAACTTAAAAAGGAGGCATCCAAGATCAACAGGCAAAACAAGATGCAGCTGGATTGATCATTGACACAGCTATTTCCCAAGCAGCAAAATCCGACAGTGTGATGATTCTAAGTTAGTATATTGGCTTTCTCATTTTGATAATTGGGCCTTGACAACACAAGTTTGAACCCCCACATATCCTCTTCATCCAAGCATTTGTTGTATGTGATACAATATCAGCATATTTCGGATATGGGAAAGAAAAATTCTGCTGCCTCATTCAATACCAACCATATCTGAAAGTAACATGCATGCTAACATCTCAGAACTTCTAGCCTCCAGAGACTAGCATCTGGAGAACTTGCAGGAGAACAGCTCATCTTGGAATGGTATGGAAAAATTGCTTGTGGAACATTGGAAGGCTCAGATACGAAAGTTTAAGAAATCTGCCCAAAAAATGCATTCAAGCTAGCACGGTTGCCACCAAAATCAGATGCAGCAACGTTCCACTCAACAATGCACGTACCAACAAGTAAAGGATGGTTGGGTCAAGAAACATACCCATTGCCAAAGGGATAAAGGAGAGGCTCGTCCAGTCTTATTCCAGTTACAATAGTAAAAGCATTCAGGAGGACATCGGTTCGAATTCCCGTCCGAGCATCCAGATTTGGGTTTTCCACCGATGTACAGTAACTAACGTAAGACATCAGATCTCAATGTATTACAGTGCTACGCAAATAATCTCTAAAATGCAACCAACATGTGTTATATATACTGCAGCTAAAAACATAACTGATGCTAAAAGGCTGTACAATTATAAGCATATGTGACCAAAGAAAAATACAGAACCGCTGAAGATGCTTCGCAAATGAAGCGAAATGCGTTCGGAAAATAAAACAACAATTTCAATTGCATTGGCATTACAATTATTCATAAAATTGATCCTATCGCAATTGAGGAAATGGCCCACAATATCCAGATGTTAAAATTACCTATGTTTTAATTTTTGTGTTGTTTCACAATCTGTCCAACAAATGTAGTAATATATACTCAATTCCATTGATAATAACTGATGATATCAAACAAGATATTATCTCAATTAGGCATGACAGTGCCAAATCATCTGATGCATGACACATTTAACCAAGAGTTGAAATGAGAAAACCAATATGACTGCGAAGCATTGAAACCATTAGTTCAAACGAATGTTCTGCTGTTAAATTGACAGCAAAAATATGCGTACAATACTCTCATGAAAGTTGTGAACAATGGAAGTATAGGGCTGTTGTTCTTGGATACTTCGGTGAAATTGAAAAACTTTTATGATTGCATTGATTTTGGCAACGATTTGCTCACAGAATGAAATTGCACTTGCATTTGCTTCATAAGGTATTTCAGATAAGGTGTTGGAAGGCAGTTAGACAGCTCATTCAACACTCAAGTTGATGTTGAATATGCAAATCGATATAACTCCAATGTACAACCTTTTGAAGAACTGTGAGACGGCCAAAATTTTGGAGCAATGCAAACTCATTATCTGGGATGAATGTACAATGGCACATAAAAAGTCTTTGGAGGCATGAGACCGAATGATACAAGATCTTCAAATAATCAAAATTGAAATGTAAATAAAGCACATTGAGATTCATTGAGATTTTAGATTTAATGGAGGTAAATACATCGTTGGTTGACATGAAATTCTGACTCATTGTGATTAAAATTTTGGAACAAAATGCCTGGTTCCAAGTCAATCATATTCCAGGCACATCATACATTTCCAGTATTTCAGTGGTGTAATGCTGATAGAATTCATTTTGTATGTAAAATTCTCCTTTGGTGTACTTTTGAATGCACTCTTTCTCAAACTGAGTATCCATGGGCACAATCAGTAATAATTGCAATTATCAATCGGAAATACGTTTTCCCCCACTTTTACATTGATTTCAATTTACAATAGCTTTACACAAATTCACAAAACAATCACAAACAAATTTATTGAAATTTGGACAGGACAACAACTGTTGGGTCAACTAGTTATTACTAAAAAATGTCAACTATGGATCTGCTTTAAGATAAACACATGGCAGTAGGTTAATACACAAAATACATTCATTTGAGTTAAAGTTCTCCTCTAAAATAAATATTTTTGAATATTCAGCATCCTGATACTCACTATCAATACCAATATCATTCTGCACAGCAGTTATAAGGCGTCTGCATACATCAACCAGTTTTGCTTTCTTTGGATCATCAGTCACTCGACGACGATTGACGGCAGCATTACAAAGTGGACACAGTGGGTGACGAGATGTTCGTACAAGGGTTGCAACACACTCAGAACAGAAAGAGTGGCGGCAACGAGTCTGCACAGGAGTTTCCAACAGCTCCAGACTAAAAAAATGAGATGTAAATAAGTTAAATGAAGCATCATTTACATAAATCTTACATATATGTTTATAATGCTGTTAAGCCTAGTAACCATGTAAAGAATTTTTTGGGCCTTGTCGATAGTCGCCTTCGAGGTCATTTGAGCCAGGTAAGAATGGCTGAACTATGCAGCTGAATACGGAATCTTTGGAACCAAACATGTCATCAGTCTCAGATAATTTCTTTTCTTCCATTTACAAATTTCGTGTATTCCTGGTCAAATCACCTGCTTTCAACCCTCCCTCACACAATGGCATACCTGAGCTGCCACAATTGTAGAAGTTACAATATGTATAGAGAGTTACACTCAAGTAAATAATATGATTATTCTCAGCCCAAATATTCAATTTTCATACCATGGAGATACTCAGAGCCAGGTGTCTACATTTTAGTTTATTTTCAGCATATCCTTTCACGTACATTTCTATTCTTGAAAAACTGTGCTCATAAACAGTAAAATTTGTGTAATAGTCTGTGAAGTCACTAATCTAAAACTGATCCAGTTTTAAGTATTTTTTTAAGGGTGTTTCAACATAATTCGCTCATTTGCTGCAACAATGTCATAACTAAAAAAAATCGTGAATTTTGAGATAATACCACAGGGACAATTCCAACAATGTGACTTTTAACCGCATATGCAACTCTTGAAAAATTGTCATGGAAAAGAAAGGGAAAACACACCCAACACTCACCAAAGTTGAAGGGAGGAGGGCAGCAGCAACACAGCACAATACACAAACAAAGAAAAATAATATTTTGGGTGAAAATCCCCTTTTTCAAGTTAACAGAGAGGTGGCTGGTCTTGCGCAAGACTTGCGTTGGACGCAGCCACTCGGCTACTCGGCTGCGTCCAAGGCAAGTCTTGCGCAAGACCACCCACCTCTCTATTAACTTGAAAAAGGGGATTTTCACCCGAAATATTATTTTTCTTTGTTTGTGTATTGTGCTGTGTTGCTGCTGCCCTCCTCCCTTCAACTTTGGTGAGTGTTGGGTGTGTTTCCCTTTCTTTCCATGTAAATTTTGCTTCGCAGAATTTCTTTCCTTTCATTGTTACCCATCTTGAAAAATTGTGATTTTTAAGTTTGCAGCAAAAGAGCGATATGATGAAGAAACCAAAAAGAAAAAGCATTTAGCATGAAAGAAAGAATTAGCTTCAACCTATCTGAAGACAAATATTGGGAACTGGTTAAAACGGCATCCTTTTTGCCATTTAGCAGTCAATAAGTACAGCTATTCAAACAAAATTTAGACGTGAGGTCTGTGTTTCAATTAGTTACGGCAGCAAGTGGAGCCAGAGAGGCCATTTGTGTTAATTATGGAGTAAGCAGACCAGTCACTAAGATCATAATAGTTATATTCAGTGAAGCCATAATTCGCATCCTCTTTCAAGATTTGTTGTTTGCTAAGTTAATAGAGCAGTAAATCTGGATTATATCTTCGGGAAAGATGTTTGTTTATTCAGGAACTGTGGCATTCACTACATTCTGCAACATATGCTAAAGAAAAAGGTTTCCGAGTTTCAGGACTGATGGGGAGTATCTCCGGTTATTAATGAGA
The DNA here is from genome assembly GCA_031002005.1 of Vandiemenella viatica. Classification (NCBI taxonomy): domain Eukaryota; kingdom Metazoa; phylum Arthropoda; class Insecta; order Orthoptera; family Morabidae; genus Vandiemenella; species Vandiemenella viatica. The sequence continues at coordinate 92,448,269 of CM061920.1, forward strand.
ATTTAAATGGAAATGTGTCAAAATCTTTATCTAGTGAGTCTTGAAACAGGTGTTATTATTCTGGGAATAAAGGCAAATTTGAAAGTAATGGGACATGAGTTTAATAAAAAAAGAAACTGTGTTTTGAATATCTAACTGATATTATCTGAGGCCAAATGTTTTATTTAATTAAGTTAAGATGCTTTTTTTTAACTGCTTAACGTATCTTAATAGCGAGGTCTTTAGAGACGGGAAACGATGGGGGACAAGGAATGGGAAGGTATGCGGCCATGGCCTTTTGAAGGAAACATCCTGGCATTTGCCTGGAGTGATTTGGGAAACCATGGAAAACCCAAATCTGGATGCCCGGACGGGGATTCGAACCACCGTCCTCCCGAATGCGAGGCAAGAACGCTAACTGTTACACCACCACGCTCGGTAATTAAGTTAAGATCCTTGTTAGACCACTCTTTGACACACAGAGCAATAATACCTGTCTACTACTTAATAGTCTCATTTAATTGGTAAAAAATCACCTATGCCACAGAGTCTGGCACTATAATTATAAATCCAGGTTAGTCGAGTTAGTGAGAGAAAAAGCTCTTTCTGTTACGGCCCACAGCTTACTCAACCTAACTGTCCACTCTCTGTGTTTTGGCCCCACTGCCCTTTCCTACAAACACGACACAATCTGTTCGCATTTTAAACTGTGTTCCCCTTCTACCAACAATACACAGTCTGTTCTTCCCCACTGCCAGAGGCCACCAGCTGTTACATGTTGAGCCGGCCACCTCCAGCAAGTATCGGGAAAATAAGTCTATTCCGCCACATCATTTCAGTCATTGTAGAGTTTTAGAAGGAATCCAATAACCCAAAGAAAGGAAGCAGTGACTGTAGACCACCTATAACGATGTATGAAGAGCCTTTTTAACCAGGTACAAAGATATTTAACACTTTTCATATTGAACTAGATTGAAAATTGTGTAAGGAACTAGACCGATACCGGGGTTGTAGTATCGCCTAAGTGCCTTAACTTAAACTCTTGATAGCACTTCACTGTTCGATGTAAACTTACTGAAAATGTTAATTTGCTTTGACCATGTTGCCTCGATATTCAACTAGAACGCTTCAGGTCACCACAATATTTGAAGACCCCAAATATTGAAAAGGTTATTCAACAGCTACGGAAATAAAACAGTTCACTTTCCCAAAATTTCTTCAAGTTTAGTTAAAAATGAAATTCAAAGTTCAAAACAGCATTCTTACAGTTGATTAGGCATATCAAACACTCGATCCAAAAGTTTGCAGATTATGGAGAGAAATGTAGACCGACCGACCCCTTAATGAAAATTATAAGTTCATGTTGATAAACAAAGGTCAAGCCCCAAAAGCCAAAATGGCCGACCCGGTGGTACCAACTCAAAACTTGAGTTACCAACCTCACCAGCGCACACGCACCTAGCACGTCATGTTAGTACAACGTTCAAACCCGGAAAGCTTTTCGTTACCTCCCCGTCCTCTGATTTATAACCTCGCTGACGTCAGAGCCAAAATACAACTTTCTGCTAACACCTAAACGATTTAGATCTGAAATATCTCAGTAACTAACCAATTATGCGAAACTTTAGGTGTGACAGTGTTTATACTTATTTAATTGTGAAATAATGGATATTTAGTGATTAACTTTAAGCATCTGGTTTAAAAGATCTTAGCGTAGGAGTGAACTACTTTCCTACCCTGGGGAATTACTATTGTTCGAGAAACTTCTATATTTCGTCATTTTAATAAAGCAACAATTTATGCAAATATTATTATCACCGTGTTCCACTAAAATTCCCGAGTTTATTGGTGTAATTTTTATTAAGATTGGTGCAGGGAAAGTTTAACTACGACTTAACCAAAGTGCAATTTCAGTTTTAATTTTATAACTTTATTTCTATTACTTTTATCGCAAATATAAAATTACCAAGAGATTCTCTGAATTAAATTATGTATTCTGAAAGTTATCTCATCTCTTTATGTTCTCGTGAACAGCTGTAAATAATTTCGAAATTATACACGTGCTTGCAATGAGAAATAAATTTTAAGATCTCTATAGACTCGGTTCTATTACGTGGAATAACTTGAAATTATTATATGTGATATTAGATTTTTGGGTCTTCCCGGAAATCTACTTTTTATTTCGAATGTTCTCTAGGATTTTGAGATAAAAATTGTTAAAAGTGAAGTGCATCTGACGAAGTATTAAAAATTGATTTAAGTTATTTAAACGTTCAGAAACTACGAAATTTTAGTGAATTTATATTTTAATTTCATTATTACTTCATTAAAATTACTTTATTCTGTTCGAAAGTGTGTGAAAACAGTGAAATGCCAAATATTAGAAATTTCTTGTGTGCTGAACTGGATTATTTTGGATTATCATATTTAAGGTTAGTAAAAGGTGTTAATATTATTACAGAAAATTAATTTAGTTGGTTAATTGAATATTGAGTTACTTTCTTGCTCGTAAATCTGTTTAGAAATGACAAAGTGCTCCCCAGGTAGAAGCTCATAATTACAAAGTTGGATTACTGATGATTATTTAATTTTCGGTTGGTTTAAAGTTTATTTATTATTATACAAAGTTTATATCCGGCATTTAGCAACTACTAAAAGTCTTTACTGCATTCAAATTGGTTTAGAAACTGTGAAGTTAACCTATAGCAAAATCTATTATTTGAAACTGAACTGGGGGATTTAACATATTTCCTCCCAAACTAATGTTTTCTTTCTGTTATAGAAGGTTTATTTTATGGCTTTTATTTACTTTTGAATACTTTTATTATTCCTAAAGGGGTTTATTTAGTGTGTTTGGTTACTGTATCTTCATGCTATATAAAGCTTCACTCCCATAACCTATACACGAAATGAAAACTTTCTTTTCCTACAGAGTAAGCTTTCCCCCTAATGCCTAAAGGTGAGAGGCTAGAATTTACTAAAATTCTAAGATGCTTACAATTGCCACCCCATTAAAATTTATTAATGTCTCAGTGTACAAACAATTTGATGAATCTTGGCAACTCATCACTTTTCAAATGGTTATGTATTCCTCAGTGTTAAGTTTCTCCTGAAGATGTTAAAACATTTTTTTTTAAATATTATTAAACACCTTTGAAATAAGCAATTAATTTCATTTAATTGTGGTGGAGCAGATGCCCCTATGGCAATTTCTCTACATACATAATTTCATAATTTTCAGTTTTTTTTATCATCTTAAAATTAATTGATTGTAGTATCACAAGAAAACTAGTTTTGACCTTTAAAAATTTTAGTTTTATATTATTTAAATCTTTCTACTTAATTGTTCACAATTTCCCTGAATAATCTATTCCAATCCCTGATTCCCTTACCTCCAAGGAACAGTTTTCCACTGAATCTTGAGCATACGAGTTTTCCACTACTTGTAATGTAACATAAATTGTGTCATTACATTAATAATATTTATTTAACACGTTCGTCGCCCAGTGTGATTTGGCCGAGTTTCTCACCAGACCCAAATCCTTGGAAAATACTATTCCCAAAAAATAATAGAAATAAAACAAGGAACATATTAACACAATTTACAGATTTGTAAGAACCAGCAGGGCAAGCCTATAAGAAATATGTGTACCAATGTTCCCAGATGAAGAGACGAACTGCCGAACGCCAAGAAGCGAAGAAAAGTGTAAAAAACTATTCGACCTATTGTTCCAATTGTCAAAAATCACCTCAAATGTGTATTTAGAATGTTTCTAAAAACACCATTTGACATACTATGTTATCATGAATATACATTAATAAAAAGTATAGTATAATGTTTATATTTTTAGCATTTTTATGGTGTATAAGCTGTATTTATATTTCAGTGCTGATTCCATTAAATTCCTCTCAAAAATCATATTTACTTGAACATGAAGAGTGTCACCCATATTTGGGTGACAGGGCCACCATGGAAGCATACCCCCCAAATATGAGTGACGTGGTGACGAACGGGTTAAAGTGTTTTGAGCTAACTTCAATTCTATGGCAAAACTTATTTAAATTCATTTTCATATAGTTTTAAAGGGGTAGGTTGAAATAAAAAAGTAATATAAGATCGTAATGAATGTAAATTTTACTTAGAAAACATTGCATTCATTTTCAGAGGTAAAAGAGAATACAAGGAGTAAAATAAAACAGGACACTTCATAGGTATAAACTTTTACTGAAAAGATATAGAGTTTTGAAGTTGAATTGAACACATTTTAGTAAGTTGTAATAATCAATTAATAATTCCTGAGGCCAGAGTTTTCTAGCTACATGAAAGTTTTATAGCTCAAACGATGCATATTTGCTTTTAGTATTGATATGTAAAAGTTAGGATATGTTTTTATAGATTTTTTTTTCTTTTTACTTATGGCTTTACGCCTAATTGACGTCATTAGAGGCGGGATGGGTCTGGGGACAAGGAACGGAAACGAATTCGGTCATGACCTTTTGAAGGAAGCATCCCAGCATTCGCCTGGAGTCATTTGGGGAAACCATGGAAAACCCAAATCTGGATGCCTGGACGGGGATTCGAACCGCCGTCATCCCAAAAGCGAGGCAAGAATGTAGAGTTTATGGTTTTGGGAATATGAAGCTTTATTTGAAAGTAGTATATTTCAGATAAATTCAGCAGGGGACTATAACAGAAAATAGAATTTTTGCTGAGCAAATTGCCCTAGTTTTTATGAAAGTCCATGCAGTACTTTGGTTAGAATCGAAAAAAGTAAATTAATTTTAAATCCTTGGAAATGGCCACTTCCCGTTTTAAGATTTCAAAAGATAGACTTGCAAGGTAAATCAATAAAAATTGAAACCGCAACTTCAGATTATACAGGAACTTGGATGTATAGTCATTTAAAACACATTTTAGCTTTGTAGCATTAATACTTGTAAGACCCAAGGCTGATACTGGGGCTGAAGTATAGCCTTAGTGCCGCAACTAAACTCTTGATGTTGACTCACAGTTCTATGGAAAACTTACGAAATAATTTAGATTTGGCTTGGTTTGACCATGTAGCCGGATAACTCAACTTAAATGCTTGAAGTCGCCACAATATTTGTTAACCCACAAATAAAGAAAAGGTTGTCTGATAACTAGGGAATGAAAACAGTTCACTTTCCAAAATTCTTCAAATTTATTTAAAGAAAATCAAAAGTTCAAAATATGCATTTTACAGTTGAGCTGGCAAATCGAACACTCTTTACCAAAAGTTTGCAGGTTGTGGAGAGAAATTTTAACCGACCGAACCCCTTTATTAAATTTAAAAGTTCATATTAAGAATTATAGTTGCTATATAACCCGACAACATCCAACTGGTCGAACACAGTTCACTGACCAGCATAGCAAGTTACGACCCGCGACAAAATCGACGTAATGTTACTTCACATACTTTTCCCGAAGTACAGACCAGACGAAACCGAAAGTAAGAAAAGACTAAGTTCTTATTTTACACATCACTGATCAAGTCATGCGCGGAGTTGCTCGATCACTTCCCGGCGTAAGAAATGAGACAACGTGAGCTTACCGCACCAACTATTATAGCCCTGCGCGCGCCTATGACCTTGACAAATCTTTCTTTAATTAATATCTTTAAAAGTATATGATGGTTTAATTTGAGATTTTTACAGGGACTTTCAATCATCCTGTTCTATCGATTTTAATTTAATTTACTATTCCAAAAGGTTTCTATCGTCTTAAAACTGAATTAATCACGTGACCATCTTGGCGGACTTTGTGGACTTTCCCGAACTTCTACCCGACAATTAGCAATAATCAATTTTCAAAAACTTGATTACCAGACAAAATAAAACTTTTTATGGCAACTAATATATGTACAAAATCGTCTTAATTAGGGTGTAATTTTTAAATTAATATCTCTTTTAGATAAAAAGCTTATTTTTTTCCTTAATTAAAATTGCTAATTAAATTTTACCAAATTACTTAACTTTATTGCTAAAATATCGGGGATAGAGCTGACTACAGCTGGTGATAAAAGTTCGGTTGTAGCTTTACGCGATTTAAAGATTTTGCAAATCTTAGAATTTCTACTTTTACGATCGCGTGTTTCAAAACGTGAACAAACGGGAATATCTCGTAAACTAAACGTTTCCCGATATGGTAAATACACTTTAAAATGATTTTTAATAGCAAGTTGTTACTGTGGGAAAGATTACAGGGAAATTACTTAAAGTTGAAAACTGCGCTTCTCGAAATTTCCTGCCTAAGCAAAACTAGAATTTGACAAAATTCTAAGGTGCTTACATACTTTAGGAGATATCGATTTTTTAAGTTTCATATTTTGTACTACACTACACTACGAAATTGTAACTAAGTCTGTTATACATAAAGAGAAAATTTAACAGATTGATTTAATAGTTCCAGCTCAATAGCTTAAATACTTTGGACATGAGTGAGATTTTAAGATCCGAACAATTTTTTTACGGTTAAACCATGAGAGATAGGAAAATTTTCACTAGGATTGTTTTTGACGTTTAGACCTTGAGCTACATCTCACCAAAATTTTAGGTCAATTCAAAGAAAAATCAATTCAAAAAGTTTCAGATATTTTGCAAGATCCGATAAATTTGCGTAAGACTAAGCCTCCTCTATAAGAGGCTCCTGGAGGCAGGGACAATTGTTGGCGAGCATTTGACATGAGAGCCACGCCGAGTTTATGGCAGTTTTGGCATGACATGTAGATAGGCCGCAAGCGATACAGGAAGCACAGCTTGGTTAGGCAGCCACATTGAATAATTTTGGAAGTGACTCACTCTCGATAAAACTGACTTCAGTTAGCAGTTTAAGGGAGTTTAGTGTGTGTCGTTTCAATGATCCATACCTGCAATCATTTTTATTTGGAGAAGAACCGATTGATGTAGATTGGTTTACGAACAATATAAATTTTTGGAAAATACAACGTTTTAAATCTACTTTTGAGTTGACAGGGAACTTTATTCCGATCATATACCTTTTCTAGCTGATGTTATCATTAGATGACAACCGCTTGACAATCCACTCCTTAGCCCATGTAAACGGTCATAGCTCAGATTAAGTTTGTATACTCTAACCATGGTATCGAGTATTTTTCAGACATGCTTTATGCCTGAAATCAAATGGAAATTGTTGGTCATGGTCACATTTAATTCTTTCATATACTATTCCTAACTCTTCTATGTTTCTTCCTGCGTAAAATATTCTGGAGGTAAACCAGTCCCCCAGTTGGACATCCAGATGGGGACTGCTCAAAGAGGAGTCAGCAGAATGGATAGAAACTTTCTACTAGTCAGAGCATGGAATGTTAAAAATTTAAGTGGGAGTGATAGATTAGAAAAGTTAAAAAGGGAGATGGAACAATTTAAGTTACCGGTATATGTTTTGGAGTGTGTTTAAGTAACAATCTAATCAAAGCTTTCGCTAACATTAATGTTCGAAAATTAAAACTTTTATCTTACACATCTATAGACAAAGAATAATACGTAAATATAAGCATCTAATGATTGATATGGCGATTTAAATGCAATACATACTTTTTTCAGTGTTTTGTCAGTTAATTTATTCGCAGATGCTTAGAAAAATGTTATTCAATAATGGGCATAACAAAAAAAATGGCGTAACGATGACATTGGGCGACGTCATACAGTGACATCATGACGTGACAGGTGATGTCATACATGACAGACTTGCTTATTATATGTATAGACTAGAGCCAAAGCCTGTCAAAAATGACGGGATTAACAGAGTGTTATGTTAATTTATTTCTCTGCAGTTGCTTAACTAAATAGAATTGTTATAAATAAATCTTATTGTTAAAGAAAGCGTCAGTTGTCAACTTGGTCCCGGATGCATTTCAGTCTAACCCCAACTCAGCTAATATTGCCGCCTCAATCATACGCAAATTAATACATTCCCTGTATTGCATGTCAGTTTCACCATGCATCGCGATATGAACTTGAACCCAAATCTTCACAGGTTCTTACACCATTATTTCTTATTACCTGTGATGAAGATCCATGTTTTAATGGCTGACACAGCTTACATCGGCTGAAATAATGATCCCAGTGAAAACACAGGATGCTGAAAATAAACCTTAACAACTTACGCTATGCCATGTAATATTTAATTGTGGTTTAGGCGACATAGATCATGATCAGTTTGGAATTTATTTCATTCAAACCATGTAATGATTTTATTAAAAAAAAGATAATTAATATGCCAATTTAAACAAAATATATACTTTTCTTTAAGTGTTCCGACAATTAATTTCTTGCTTCACTAAATAGAATTGTTATTAAATAAAATTCAATGTAATTCCTTGTGGCTTGCAATGTAACAATAAGTTTCCGGTTTCCATCCGAGTCCAGGTTGCATTTCAACCTAATCACATACTATTCTAAACCTGCCGCAGAAAAACAATACTTCAATCTCAAGCATATTAATACATGTACTGTATCGCATTTTAGTGGCAATAATGCATCGCTTTATTAATGTGGGCTCTACTGTAACCACTCAGACTCATAAAGGAATTGTCCTTTTGGTCAGAAAATTGTTACACACGTTCGATAGATTATATTGTTTAATGTGTGTTGCTCTTAGAGCTGTAAAATATATACATACCTTACAAACTTCACTCAAAAAGTGACAAATTGCGAGCAACTGGGAGGAGCTATATAATGAAGTATAATGATCTTGTACACATTCTTTGAACGATATTATTTGGATACACGTTGCTATCACAGCCATCAAAAATATAAATATGGAACAAATTACACATAAAAAAACTGCAACAACTTTGAACCGTTAGCGAACGAAGGAATTCAGTTTTTATAGTTGACATGCAACTCGTACAAAAATGGCGTTTGGTTCTTGTTGTTAAAGCATAATTCGTTGGAAATTTGGATTTATTAAGCATTTTAATTATCATGATTTTCAAATAGAATCATTAGCAGAGTCTGTGGACAGGCTTGAATGTAACCTGGACCAGAATGGACATAGATGCTTCCTTTTGTAGCTTAATGGACATATTTTACAACTAGGAGTAACATATATTAAATAATATGGTGACTATAAAATAAGTTGTAAGGAGTGAATTACTATCACTACATACAACACAGGAATATATTCATATTCTGTCAAGAAACGTTGCCAGCGTTTTTACAGTTGTTGCTGTAGACTGCAGATGCTATCTTTGACGTGACAATATGAAGTGAAATGGCAGTTTTCTGTTGTGTTAATTTGTAATTTTCATGTTGCTTCACGTCTAATTTAAGTTTCATTTTGCTTTCATGTACACTTTTTCTTAAAAGGTATGACCATAGGAATATATGAGGTAAATTTCAAACGATTAACAAAATTCTTTCGTACCTCGTTCTTATTTTACCACAGCCAATAATATCATCCAACGAACATGTGCAACAGTTTTCAGACCAAAACGACAATTGCTTGACGAGTCCCAATGATTACTCAATAACCTAAATTTGATCAAAAATCTTCAACAAAAAATAAAGGTATAAAAAACAAAAATCTTCAACGCGTTTCAGACCAATATTATAATGTTTGAATAGCTGACATAGTTACATATTGCGGAAATAATAGCCTCAGTAATATTACTCAGTGAAAACAGAAGATTATAAAATAAATCTGATAAACTTACATGATGCCAAATAATACTTATTTTAATTGTAGTGTAGACTGCACAGTTTGCGATCAGTGTGCAACTATTTCAATTCAAACGATTTAATAACAATAATAGGGCACAGTTTAAATCATTTAGAAAAAAAAAAAAATTATTCATGCCCTCTGCTGTAGCGTCAAATACCAGTTGTAATTCTGACCCATGATAAGTAACAATCCAATCAAAGCTTTCGTTAACATTGATGTTCAAAAATTAAAACTTTTACCTTACTTATCTATAGACAAAGAATTTAAGGATTGCTTCAATTTATCAAAATAATACATAAAAATAAGCATGTAATGATTGATATGATGATTTAAACACAATACATACTTTTTTTCAGTCTGTCAGTTAATATATCCGCAGATGCTTGAAATTTTATTAAATAATGTCCATTACCAAAAATAATGATGCAAAGCGAGACGTCATTGTGTGACGTCATGCATGACAGGTGATGTCATACATGACACGTGACGTCATACATGACAGCTTGCTTATTATATTAATAGATTCTCGTAGGGAAATTTACAAGTGTCGTTAAATTAAAAGAAAACATCAAGGCTCTCATTGCTGTGATTGAGGAAGTCAACATTAAAATCTCCACATAAAACTATTTGCTTGTTTATTAATCATAGTAGCAATGACTCTGAGATAAAAACAGTCTAATATTTCCTGAGGCGGCCCTGCAAATTGCTATTACCATGAGCTCTTCCTTACCATATTCCAGTTTTGTAACACAGCACACAAAGTGTTGTTCTATACAATACTTACAACTACATTGTTACACTGAATATTATTTTTAACAAAAATGGCAACTCCCCCTTTCTCCATTTTACATCTACAGAAACGAGAGATTAGTTTATAATTTGGGATGGACAGCTGAGATATTCCTGTGTCAGATAAATGATGTTCAGATATGCACAAAACATCAACATTAAAATTACTGGAATTTTTAATCTCTTCTAGGAATAAGGCAATGTCACCAATTTACTAAATATTCATCTAATATTTTGATGGAGAACAGTGGTCTGAACACTTGGATTCAATGACTTTGAATTATTTAGTTTATTAGTACATACTGGTATGTAAGTTAGAATTTCTAATTTCAATAACTTTTTTTTTATCAGCAGAGACGTTAGTTTACCCTAAAAACGACCGTGACTTAACACCACTTATAACAGGAATACCTCTTTCATTCACCTGGCATCCCCTGATCTCATCATCAATAAGAAGCAAAAGCTTCCTTTCACCTCTGAAATTCAGATGGAGTCCATGACGAGTATAAATGTCCCTACCAATACAGGCCACATCTATCAAATCAATGTGTGAATTTGCTGGCTGCCAGAGAACCCTTTACAATGACACATTTGTATGCATTATGTTATGCCACATCCTGGGTTTATCATAACACTCGAGCAAACCCACAAATCCCACATTTGTCTGACGCGTGTTCCAGGAAATGTGAGCAATGTCTTCCTGAATTGAATAATTGAGTTCCTAATCAAGACTATTTCCTGGTCCCCCCACAATTACAATACAATCTTCCTTAGAGAAATCTTTCCCTAGGTCTTCCACATTTGCTACTACACATCCAAGATCTGCATTTAGTTGGAAAATATTACAGACTTCATATTCTGGCCCCAAGTTAGACTGAACCATCTCATCGATTCCCCTCCCATGACTGCTTCCAAGTAACAGTACCTTCCTGTGTTTACTTTTAGATAACCCCTGAAAAGTTCGCCTTTTACTTTACAAGATCCCAGATCATTCAGTCCAAGCTGACGGTCCTCAAAGTTATCATATAGATCCTCCAACGGCCGAAACACATTGGATGTCTCCAGGTGGAATCCATCACAGACAGTGTCTCCTACTTCTCCTGCCAGAGCTGAATTCTTTCCACTCACTGTTCTGCCTAAGCCTAAGAACAGAGTTTTCTGCCTTCAGGGTCTTTAAAACCCTCTCTGCAGATGCCAGATCTGATTGGAGCTTCAGAATCCGCTGCTCCTGATCATTAATTCTGCAGAAGTGACAGTTCCAGGCAACATTGACAACATGATATCTGTGAAACAGAACTAGAGAAATTTGCAGCTGTTTTAATCCTATTGCTTATTTCTAGAATTAATGTGTTAACAGGTGAAATGACACTGCCAAGCTATTTAAAGTTTGGAAAAATTTTAGTTCCATGCAGTCCTACTTTTAATTTGACTGTTTTGTCTTCCCTGCTGACTGTCATCAACACAGTTTTCATCTCACTTATTTTAAATCCAAACTTGTAAAATTCAAGTCAAGCAACTGTTGCAGTTCTTCTTCGCTCTCCCCCAAACCATAAAATCATCAATGAAAACCAAGATATTAATGTTCTTGTCTTTATTTTTGATCTGCTTGATAATTTCATCTATAATTCTAATGAGAAGTAGTGGATACGAACAACTTTCTTGCTTTACCACATTTCTAGTCTCACACCACTCTGATTTGCTAGCTTGAACTTGGATGCAGATCTCAAAATTTAACTCTCAAATTAAATCATTACACAATGCCTTTTGGTACACCCTTCTTAACTAAAATGAGAAGTATGGCTGCAAGCCTTTCCTATGTTAAGAAATATGATAACTGATTTATTTCTTCTCCAGAATTTTTAAAAAAGTATTGTTGTAACAAAGAAGATCTACTGTAGATCTATCAAATCTAAATCCATACTGTCCTTCCTCTAGATTTCATTAACCTATTTTCATCATCTTGTAGTCTATAATCATAAATTTTGAGAGTTTTGGAGAGAAGTATTACACCTCTTTAATTCGAACCATATTTTCTGTTCCCTTTTTTGAAAAATGGAACAATCATTAATTATTTTTTCCATTGTTCTAATATTCTGTTGTCCTTCCAGATAGCTCTTATCATTCTGTAAATCAAGTGGTATTTGATCATACCATGTTTAACTCATCAGTACCTGTTGAGTAACTACTTTTCACCATCTTTTTATAGCTCTCCTTACTTCCAATCAGGAAGCATCTACATAATTGCTGCAAACAATTTATCAAACATGATTGCTTTCTTCTATCTTGCTGACATTATCAACTGAGGATTTCTTTTATTTTTCATAATGCTCTACACCGATTTCTTATTTTTATCAGATTTTATCTTGTCTGCTAGCTCTTATTTAGCCTTTTCCTGTCTTTAGCAAATTTTTACCAAGGCAAATCAAATATAAACAAACCTTTTTAAATTATGCACCCATCAGTGGTGTGAGGAGTCTGCAAAGATAAGGAGGTGATCATGTGGAAGACAGTAATGTTTGTGCATCACCGCAGTAATCATAATGAGCAAGAACAGGGTACACCTTGCAGTTCCACAATGCACTGTTTTTTGAAAATATAAATGCTGCTGAAATTTGGCTCCATTTTCTCCAATAGTTCAGGGAAGGAATTCTTTTATGGAACTGGATAAAACAGTGGTGTAAAAAATTTAAGAAAGTACAAGAGCACATTGAAAACATTGCCCACCATTCCATCCCCACACCAGCATCATACCGCACTACAGTGATACTCATCGAAAGTGATCAGCACATAATGTTCTTAAAATCTCTCAGGAACTTTAGATTAGCTATGGAAGTGTACAATCAATCATTCACCACGAGCTGGGACTTCATAAAGTGTCAGCTCAATCGGTTCCAAAGTTGCTGAATGCAGAATAGGAATTTCTTGGAGGCCCCTAATGAGGTATGAAGCCTTATTTTAAAAATCATCGTGTGTGGTGAGACTTGTGTCCATCATTACATCCTTGATTCTAAGAAGACAAGTATGGAGTGGCGAAAGACTGGGGAGGGTGCGCTGGTGGAAGCAAATATATGGTTGTCAGCAGGAAAGGTCTTGGTCACATTTTTCTGGAACTGTTCGGCATGTCAATTTTCTCCAAGAATGTCAAACCATCAATGCTGCCTGTTTCTTATATAAGTTCAAGCGCCCTACAAGTCAAAAAAAAATGCTCGGCATTCTGATCAGAAGTGTTTTCCAGACATTGCCAGAGACCAAACTGCAGCAGTTACACACACAAATGCAGATATGCACTGAGCTGTCCTAAAACATCAACTGTACAGTCCAGAACTGTCTCCAAGGTTACTTCCATATGTTTGGCCCACTCAAGGAAGCACTATGTGGACAGCACTTCACAATGAACGAGGGGGTGCGGCAGCTCATGAGCAATTGGTTTGACACATCTGCAAACTTTTACAATACTAGAATTTAAAAAAATACCAGATTGTTGTTGGAATTGTATAGTTAAATGTGGGACTATATAGAAAAATACGAAAAATGTAAATTATAATTTAATTTGAAAAACATCTGTTGTTATTTTATTATACTTGATCCTCCCTCACAACCTCTAATTTCTTTTCTGGGTACAATTTTAGATTTTCCTCGGTTTCTTCGGTATCTCCAATCTTTCTTACTTTAAACAGGGCAGCGATTGCCTGGTTTCTCTCTTTTATGGCTTTTTCGATACTTTTTTTTAGATTTTCTTGGTTTAGTCTGCCTGACACTGATGTCTCTGCTGTCACTATCATCTTTTTTAGGGTAAATAAAATAGATTTATTAAGATGTCTTAAGGAAATTAATGTCTCTGATGATCATAATTTGTTGAAATTAAAAATTCCAACTGATATACCAGTATGTAATAATAAAATAAACAATTCAAAGTCATTGCGTCAAAGTGTTCAGACCAAGTATTTTCCACCAAAATATAAGAGGAATATTTAGTAAAACTGATGACATTACCTTAAGCCTAGAAGAGATTCAAAATTCCAGAAATTTTAATGTAGACGTTTTGTGTATATCTGAGCATCATTTGTCTGATACAGGAATATCTCAGCTGTCCATTATCGCATTTCTTATAAGCATTTGCTTGGTATTACTTATTAAGAAATACGCCGTGTTGTATTTAAGAATGTACTTCTATTTATATTATCTCGGAAGATATCTTTTGTGCAGTTTAATCAAATAATTAATTTGTTAGTCCTTTTCTCCACAATATGAATCACAACTTTTATTTTAAATTAAATACATTCATAAAATACAATCGAACTTTTCCTCACAAGCTCTCCTTAGCTGCTGCTAGGTAATCAATCTCCGTCTGTCTGTGTCTATCTCGTTGCTATGGAAACTTCTTTTAGAGTACTCCCTGGCCCGTGGCAAGGAACGCCTACCTCAAGGATGTTATTACTATCGGTTATGCTACAGCCCCCCCCCCCCCCAAGTTTACCATACCATTTGACATGCATACCATTATAAATGGTTATGGTAAACTTTCCTGTAATTGTCACGTTTTAGGTAAGGAGAGCTTATTTTACATTTGGCTAATAATCCATTTTTTTTTTTTTTACATATCACGAGTACCGACGTTTTGAGGTAACTTTCCCTGGTGGTTTTCCATAAGCCGCTACCGGTTGGAACGTCCTATAGTCTGTAACACACATTTCGACAAGTTACTGTCCTTATCACTTAAAAACCAAAATTACAATAGGAATATTATACTACAGAATTGTTTTTTAATAACATCATCTTTAACTGTCATAGCCTCCGCCTGTTTTCCAAGCATACCATTCAAAAATTCTATTAACTACCCTTGGTACATTATATTCTTCATAAGACCGATCCTTTTGAACCATTTTATTGTTGTATAACCGGCAACATTATTTAAATCACATGTTTGGTCCCTGGACCAGTACAATCAACCCACGCTAATGTGACTGGGACACCATTGTTTCTTGCTAATCTAGCATCACCATCACAACTTCATTTTTATTTTATTTCTTCAATACATTACATTATTCTCTCATAAGTAATAACTTTCTCCACTTCATCTTGAATATATTCATATATAGGCTAAGAGATGTAACAACAAAGTCATTTGAAGGTTCTACCTGGACCTCAGCTATACCTGTGTTAACCAAATCCCGAACCTTTCGGTATCATTTAAAGGCAATGCCTAGATAGTGGCCTTATTTACAGGAACTGAGTCTTGACTGTGTTGTTGTACCCGTACCCTCTCTATATGATATTTTACTTTTTAATTCATTACACATTTATTCTATCATAGTAACACCTCGTTTCTTCTCCACTCATTCTATTCATTCTAATGCTCCGGTATACCTTACAAACTACATTTACTAAAAGAAAAGTCTTAATAGACAATAAACTTGTATGAAATGGTATGCTGTGGTAACAGCCGAAGACTGCACATCTGATCGAGATCATCAATATTGGTAAATGACAGCTTCCACTTAGTGGTTATAAACTTTTACTATCATTACAGTTGAATTGTGTTCAGCCACAACAATCAATACTATTTACAAGTGTTTTGTGGCACTGAATAATAATAATATGTTAACTATAACTTAATAATAATAGGAAATTCCAATATGATGGAGTATATCTTTACACACCTGTGACTTGCACTAGTGTTAAATCTTTTCATTCATCTTAAACTAAGTCATCATTTTCTGAGTTATAGATTCAATGTCCTGATTGGATTTGTACACAGGATGAGGTAGTAAGCATAGCTTACCCCTCTACAAAAAAAAGAAAACCTTTATTTTATATTTCCAGTTCACCTTTTCCCAGTTATTCATACAAAGCAACTTCCTGTTTACAATTAATCTTACTTTGCCAGAACAGTAACATGGCAAACCAACTTCAAAAATATGTAAAGAACTCTGAACACCATTATTCTTTAACTGCTTTGATTCATAATCACAAACATAATTCTCAAAAGTCCTGTATGCTTCAAAACTTTTTATAAAAGTAACAGGGTGGATGGACCCATCGTCCCAGATTTTTGTAATTGCAACTTTATCACTGGAAGTAAAGGTTATTGTTTTCAGGTTACCCCAAGGATTTGAGGTTTGTGCCTCTTTACCTTTTGTCTGTATCTCTGATAGCTTCATGTCATGGAACTGTAACTTTTGGTGAATGGTGTTTACTTCAGTTTGCATGGTACTGAGTTTGTCTACTACTGAATCAAAGTGCTGAACCAAAGAGGTGCTATCCTGCTTTTGTTGTGTAACCTCTTTACAAGTTTCATGATGTTGTATGCTTAATGCCTGGAGGTCTGTTACTATAGTCTCTACCTGACCCCTCATTCTCATATTATTCTGTTCAATTGCCCAGATTTTCTCTTCTGAACCCTTCACCTTAAATGTCAACTCCTCAATGGCTAAATCAGTGTTGTCAGTTTGTGTCTTGATACTGTCAATTTTGTCATTCAATTCCCCTATATATCGTTCACAAATCTTTTTGTTAGATGCTACCTCCTTTGTAATGCTGTCAAGTTGATTGCTAACAGTTTGGAACTGCGAATTGAAATTACTGCATAAGCCCTCATGAGATTTAGTAAAGTGTTCCGACAAGTCTCTTTTCTGTTCAACCAGTGCATTTTGAAATTGTTCAGACTGTTCAACCATTGCATTTTGAAATTGTTCAGACTGTTCAGCTAGTGCATTTTGAAAGTGTTCAACCAGTGCCTTTTGAGATTGTAAAAACAAACTGAACATAAACTGTTTTAAGTCTGAAATCGTGTCTGAAGGTAGTTGAGTGTTTCTGTTAGTACCACTCAGTGTCTGTGGTTCATCATTAGTGATGCCTTCTATAAGTGTTGTCATATTTGAGTGCTTGGGAGAAACCATTTCGGGGTCATCAAGTGTTGTTCGTTCGGTTACTCCTAAGGGAATGTGATCTAGTAAGTTTTCCGTGGCAGATAGTCCTATATTAGAAAAGTAGCTTCACAATCGGACAGAGTAACATTGTTAAAACTCCTGTCATTAATCGGGGACTCAGTCTCAGGAAACCCATAGAAATCCTCCGACGTATCAGTAGTGAATGTAGTTCTATCGTTAGAGAAAGTCAATGGCCTTTCTTCACTACAACCAACAGGGTCTTGCATAATATTAAAATATTTTATTTTTTTCTAAAAAAAAAAAAAAAAAAAAAAAAATCCCGATTGGGAACAGAAAGTTCCAAAAAAAAAAAAACAATCAAACTGTTCTTACGACAAATTAATATTATATTAAGATTCAGTCAAAATTGGACCAAAGTCGGCAACTTTTCAACTCGTAAAAATTATTCATTAATCTACCTATATCTTCAAGAAATTGTTTGTTAACATAAACAGCTAGGAAGCTTGCGAAATTTATGGAATGTGTACATGTTCTACTTTACGCAAATTAAAATCAAGTACACTTGAAATTACTAAAATCTAACTTTACAGGTAACGTCTTGTTCTTCGTGAAATTAATTTGCAAGTTAAAAGGTCAAAAAAATAATTTACACTCCGTAAGGTTATGAACAGTGAATTATTTGAAAATTTAACGTGTATGGTAGACTATTACACTTTAGTACTCTTTAGAAAAATCACTTAGCTGTATATACGAGTGGTTCAGTCGCTGTAGCACAGATGGAATGTATCCCAGATCAGCTGTTCCTGACTGCGATATGTTTTCTTAATAGTTCCTGCTCGTCCGCTGGAGGCGCTGCCGTCAATTTGTTGTTAGTCGTTTCCAGGATCTTTTCGCGATGAATTCTTGTTGTCGAATTGTAACTTAGTTGTTATTTTGTATCAACTGCAGGGTCGCCATATCGCATTTCTTATAAGCATTTGCTTGGTATTACTTATTAAGAAATACGCCGTGTTGTATTTAAGAATGTACTTCTATTTATATTATCTCGGAAGATATCTTTTGTGCAGTTTAATCAAATAATTAATTTGTTAGTCCTTTTCTCCACAATATGAATCACAACTTTTATTTTAAATTAAATACATTCAGAAAATACAATCGAACTTTTCCTCACAAGCTCTCCTTAGCTGCTGCTAGGTAATCAATCTCCGTCTCTGTGTCTCGTTGCAATGGAAACTTCTTTTAGAGTACTCCCTGGCCCGTGGCAAGGAACGCCTACCTCAAGGATGTTATTACTATCGGTTATGCTACACCATCCCAAATTATAAATTAAGCTCTCATTTCTGCAGATGTAAAATGGAGAAAGGGGGAGTTGCCATTTTTGTTAAAAATAATATTGAATGCAGTAGTGTAGTTGTAAGTAAGTATTGTATAGAACAACACTTTGAATGTTGTGTTACTAAACTAGAATATGATAAGGAAGAGCTGATAGTGATAGCAATTTACAGGGCCCTCTCAGGTAATTTCAGACTGTTTTTATCTCATTTAGAGTCTTTGCTACTAAGTTTTACAAATAGCAAACAAATAGTATTATGTGGAGATTTCAATGTTGACTTTCTAAATCACAGCAATGATAGATTAGATATGGAAGCCTTGATGTTGTCTTTTAACTTAACAGCACTTGTAAATTTTCCTAAGAGAATACAAAATAATAGCAGGACTGCAATTGATAATTTTTTTATGGATATTTCTCAGTGCAGTAATTACAGTATACATCCAGTAATAAATGGTATCTCAGATCATGATGCCCAGCTATTATGTATCGAGTCCAGGAACACTGTTAAACAGATAAAGAAAAGCTGGGTTTATAGAAGAAATATTAGTGAAAATAATATAAAACACTTCATAGATACCTTAAACAATGAAACTGGTTAGAAGTATATAATGCGCAGGGTGTTAACGCGAAATTTGATTCCTTTCTGAATATATTTCTAACACTTTTTGAAGGTAGTTTCAAAAAAAGGAAAATTCTCAACACTCCAAACAATGAACTGGGCATGGGATGGATAACAAAGGGTATTAGAATCTCTAGTAAAACAAAGAGGGACCTTTATTTAAAAATGAGAGAATCAGATAACTATGCGCTGAAAGTTCACTATAAACTTTATTCTAAAATACTAAGAAATGTAATAAGGAAGGCCAAGAACAAGTACATATCGGCGAAAATAGAAAATTCAGACAATAAAATGAGAACAATATGGAATATAATAAAGACTGAAACAGGAAAAACTGTAAATCACTCTAAAGACATAAAAATAGAACAAAATGGACATGCGTATAGCGAAGTAGGGGAGGTTTGTGAAATATTTAACAAACATTTTACGTCAGTAGTAGATAAATTAGGCATAGAAAAGCAATCCCCACATAGTGCTCTAAGGCTTCTTGAGACTGCTTTCCCAAATAGCTTTCTGGAGATGAAATTGCCACCAGTAACAGTCTCAGAAATAAATAAACTCATTAAACAATTAAAACCTAAAAATTCTTCCAGCTATGACAATATTTCAAGTAAATTACTGAAAAGATGTTCAGACTGTATCAGTCATGTACTTGCTCACATTTGTAATGAATCCTTAATACAAGGTGTTTTTCCCGATAGACTAAAATATGCTGTTGTAAAACCATTATTTAAAAAAGGAGACGTAACATGTGTAGACAACTATCGTCCCATTTCATTACTTTCAACATTCTCAAAGGTTTTTGAAAAAGTCATGTATAGTAGAGTAATAAAACATGTTACACACTATAATATCCTAACTAATTCACAATTTGGGTTCAAAAAAGGATCATCCATAGAAATGGCTATATATTCATTTTTAAATAACACATTTGAGGAACTGAATAATAAAATGAATCCTGTAGGAATATTTTGTGATCTTGAAAAAGCATTTGACTGTGTAAATCATGAATTACTTTTAAAAAAAATGGAATACTATGGTATTTTTGGGACCGCAGGTAAATGGTTTAAATCATACATTGAAAGCCGAATGCAAAAAGTTTCAATTTTTGATTCTAAAATAAGTAAAGATGCTTCATCAGACTGGGAGAAAATAAAAAATGGAATTCCACAAGGCTCTGTCTTAGGTCCCCTCCTCTTTCTGTTATACATCAATGACCTTCCTGGAAATGTATCCGACAAAGTTAAGAGTGTTTTATTTGCAGATGACACTAACCTGACTGTGCGTAAAACACCAAACAGTACTATAGAATTTAATGTAAATGAAGTACTTAGAGTAGTAGCAAATTGGTTTAAGGCAAATTCATTAAAATTAAATTTTGAAAAAACACATTATATTAGGTTTAAAACAAAAAACTATGCACAGCCAGATATATGTATAAACTATAAAAACAACACAATCTTAGAAACAGAGAGTATAAAATTTCTTGGTATTAAAATAGATCAGAAACTCTGTTGGCATGATCATATCACTACACTACTGGCAAAGTTAAGTAGTGCCACCTTCGCAATACGAACACTTTCTCTAACAGCAGATCTAGAATTAATGAAACAGGTGTACTCCTCATATTTTCATTCAGTAATGTCATATGGCATAATTTTTTGGGGAAACTCTTCACAAAGTAAAAAAGTTTTCATAGCACAGAAAAGAGCTATTAGGTTTCTGTGTAGGGTAAAACCAAGAACTTCTTGCAGACAACTCTTTAAGAAACTCAATATTCTTACAATGTATTCTCAGTATATATATTCTCTCATGAGCTTTGTCATAGAAAATTTTAACCTGTTTACACCTAATTCACAGGTACACAGTTTCAATACAAGAAACAGAAATAACTTGCATAAAACACAAACATCTCTGTCATTAGTACAAAGAGGAGTTAATTATTCTGGGATACATCTGTTTAATAAACTACCTAATCGTATAAAACAGCTTTCAGATAATAAAGATGTATTCAAACAAAAACTTGGAGATTATCTTATTGGCAACTCCTTCTACTCCATTCAAGAATTTGAAGAAAATAATTAATTGTACTCATTATGACGTTAGCAAAACTCAGTTGCAAAAATGTATGTTTATTATTATTTCTTGTATTTGTAAAATATGTATATATATATATATATATATTTACTATGATATGACTCATATTATGTGTATATGTATCAACAATGACATGTTTCACATCCCAGAGGTACTTCCTCAGCAGGGATCCATGGAACAAGATTGATAAATAAATAAATAAATATATGTTTTTAGTCTTTCTCTTTCTTAATTATGTGACAGTCATTAATGTCTAGGAATTTTTGTTTTCTTCCTAACGTATTTCTCTCTTTTATCCGGTTCTGAGAGTATCCATAATTTGATATTGGGGATTCCATCAATTTTTTATTATCTTTGATTACTACTTCTGTATTTCAGCAACTATGCAATAATCTCTGTCCAGGTGTTCACCAGGGATGACCTGTAAAGTCCAAAACCAGACTGTTAATCAGGCCACAGACTATCATTTAACAAAGTGTTTCATAAGAGCTATATTGTGTTACCTTAAATGAGTCTTTCTTCCAAACCATCTATTACTAATAATTAAATTATTTCTCATGCAAAATAAAGATGCTGTTCACCTTCAAAATTTTGGTTTCGAAAATTAGACAAATACCAGAATTTAAAATTCTGTTCATCTGTGCAACCAACTTGAGGAGCATAAAACCTTCAGAATATGTTTTTTCCCTCCCTCCATTCCAGATAATGGTCAGCCTGACTATTCTCTCACTAACAAAATCCATGAGATTGTGTCTGTCCACGTCTTACTGGATAATAAATCCCGCTCCATTCTTTAAGACACTTTAATTCTCACTCAAATACAAATTGTAACTCTTGATCCTGTTGTTGTATTATATTCTCAACAGCATACATTAATGCACATGGGTGATGGGCAATACATATATCACTGAAAATGTTTGCAGAAACATGTTCTTCTGGCCTAATTCACATGTCACTGTTTCCGCCTATTAACACAATTCATTGTTGAAATGAGAATCACAAAATAATATTAAAAAAAAAAAACAAGCTGTGAAATTATCTAGTGAAAGTTTAATGAAATGTTTGAAATCCTATGCACACCAGTCAATCTGAATATATATCAAGCTTTGATGGTGTCCAAGGTAGCTAATTTCTGAGTTATAACAACGATTTTTATCATTCACACATGTCCAGCAGGTACACAAACATGAAATCATAACACGGATAAATTTTTATAAATAAGTCCAAATTATCACATACCTATACTGTTGACTTCAAAAGAGTTCACACACGTGAAAAGAGAAAACTGGAAACATGTTAAATTATCTGCCACATATTTCACATTATTAATGTACAGACTGTGCAAGAAGCACAGATGAGCAACCGACGTAATATTACAGACTAACTCATGCATCTGTCTGCCCGTCACCATTTGATAAGTTCTCAAAACTTCGTGACTAAAACTGTTAACCATGCCTAGTACTTGCATGGATTCATGGGAAATTTAACTACGAAAATTCACATGGCAGCATTTTAAATGTACATCTGGTTCTAAATTTCCTGGTCAATTGGGTTTATGGATAGCCTACAATATACTGTTGTGTTACAACCCCTTAAGTTTAACCTAAGATTTTGGAAAGTCTAGGCAAAGTGGAAATGATAAACTCCTCAAAGAAACTATCCCTTAAAAAAAAATAATGCTTACAAACTTCACTCAAAAACAAGTTACAACCTCAAATCTCAAATACAATACTAAGTATCGTGAAACTGTTAAGAGACATACAACACTTATCTCCAAAACATTCTAAGAAAACACACATAGAAAACTAGCTGTTACCAGCGACTTCATACGTGTAGACTTAGAATTTCATTGCCAAAATTGAATGTAGAAAGCTGCTAATAACTTAATATTTGTCTCAAACAACACTGAGACGGCATAATATGACAGGAAAGCCAACACTGTATCATTCTATCTTTGAACCTGTCTCATGAACACATCATATTTCCAACACATTTAAAAACAGAAAAACAAACGAAGGTTCAGGGATATGAGGGAAGGGTTTAACTGAGGGCAGCTTTATTTCAGCTCGGTTGTTTATACTTTCTTCAGCATCAGATTATTGGTTTCTAATAACTTTAGCTGTTCATGCTCTTCTAGAGCTACACCTTAGGCCAGAAGACAAATAAACTGGTGCCAGAAACTTTTAGGCAGACACAAAATAATAGTACAGTGCAGAGCAAATCAACATCTATACCAAATTATAAGTTTTGTCTCTAAACGTAACAAAAAGACAAAGATTTACTTTCGCATTTATAATCTTATTAGCGCAGCTCACACACACATTGACTGCGAGAGAAACAACAGCTGAGTGATCAATGTAGTGTAAAAAAAGTGTACACCTAAAGCATTGTTAGACAGTTTATGATTTGCCAAGCATTGCACCCCTAAATTTGTGGTATCTACAGTTTAACATGGAATCCGAAAAACTGACAGTCTAGGCATGGATCATACAATAAAAAAAAAAAAATCTTAAAAAAAACCTTTGCTTCCATTGGTATTTGAACTGGAGACCACATTTAAAGCATTCGTAAACAAGCACATGACCCACTGAGCTGCTAGCCCGCTATACAGTACTGTAAGTTACTACAGAGTCTTACACATCCTATGCGTCTGTCTATCGGCGTTACGGTAATTTTTGAAAATTACATGGCAATATATATACTATTTATACAGAAAAAAGTATCCTATGTCCATCCTAATGCCAAATTACATCTCCGTGTCAAATTTCATCATGATTGGATTAGCTGTTTAGCCAAAGAAACGTAACAAACAGACAGACACAGTTACTTTCGCATTTATAATACTAGTATAGATAATTCAGCTGGTTCACAATCAAAAGTGAAAGCAAGTCAAAATGAAATAATTAGAAACAATACAAGAACATTTTGAAGAATCCAATGATCCTTCAAGACCATATCTCCAAGGAGAAATGTTCATGCCCATTTGGAAATGTATATTGGCACCTTTATGCCAAACTATCACTATCTATTGAAACTTCCACAAACAGAATATTAGGCCACCTCATATTTAGGCAAAATAATAATAATAAAATAAAGATACAACAGTGAGGTACTAATACTATGTCACAAAAAGGCACAATACAAAATCATATAAAAAAAAAACAACTGTAAGGTGCTGAATCACAAAGGTGTAACAATATGTTGTCAAATGAACATATTGAGAAGGTAATTGGTAAAGCAAATCATAAGTTCCGATTTCTAGGTTGTTTTTTTTAAACAATGTACAACAGAACTTAAATCTATTGTATACAAAGCATCCTCACTTAGAATATTGTTGTTCTGTATAGTCCCTACCAAAATGGGTTAATGGAGGCTTTGGAGAAGGTCCAAAGGAGAGCCGCCCAAATCATGACAGATATATATAGATGGAGAGAAAGCATAAGTGCAATGTCACATGAATTGGGTTGGGAAGACCTGTAACACCAAAGGTGTTGCTCTCGGCAGAAGCTGATTGAAAAATTCACGACTGACCTATTTCAGGATGACGGCAAACACATATTACTACCAATGACGGCAAACACATATTACTACCAACTAAATTCATATCTAGGAATGACCGAGAAAATAAGATAAGAGAAATCAGGGTCAGAACCGATTCATTTCTATACTCTTTTTTTTCCCCCCACAAGCGATTAGGGAGTGGAATAGGAAGGAATTATTGAGGAAGAGAACTTAGATTCGGATACGAGTAGGTATCTATAAACCCCTCTGGCCATCCTGATCTGGGTTTTCCCAGATCGCTCCAGGCGAATGCCAGTATGGTTCCTAAAAATAGCCCACGAGCACCTCCTGCCATATCCCATATATCCTTTCCTATGCACCAATTTTTACACTTTATGATTAGTGCAATGCACCCTCCGCACCTTTTAGTGAATCGAGGAGTAAAAATATTAATAATAATACTTCCGGGGCTGTCTGATACACCAGTATTGTTCAACATACCTAACGCCACAAAGGATTTTAAAATATAATATGCAAGAGTCATAAATATACTCCACTGCAGTTAATTACTAATAATTAATCATGACATTAAGTGGAGCATTTCCATAGCCGGTGTTACAGAAATGCTCTTGGACTTAATGGTTTATTTAACCATGTGACGATTTGTTGCATCATTATTATATAAATGGCATAATTTTTAATGTGTGATTAAATATATTTATTCAGAAAATGCGTCTTCTTAAAAAAGTGTGGATGACAGGTTATTCAGTTTTAAAATGTTTAAAGTGTACCAAGTGCAGCAATCCCAACTTCAAAATAATACAAACTTAATGCAATGCTTTTTTCTTTTCAAGCCAGTATGAAAAACATCGACGGAAACTGAAGATTTATAATGACAACGAATCACTCATCGCATTTCTTTACGCCCAACTTGCACTACCTTAAAGACACACTCAGCAAACAACCTTTTGACAGTTTTAAGTATCCAGAAACAATAAATTATCACTTACCATATAACGCATTGCAAACTCTTTCTTAACTTATCAACAACAGATGTAATCAGGTGAATTTTTTTAGTAAATTCCGACATTGTCGCAGTACTCGTAACACTGCAATACTTGAAAAAGTCACATTACACTCAATCCAAATCCATACAAGATACGACTTTGGCGCGAAAACAAAGATTATAAATTTAAAGATATAATTTCGTTAAGCATATTACATAAGTTTGCTTAGTCCTATCTCTGCTGTACAGATTTTAATAGAGCTATAAATAATTTTCTAACATTTTAGAATAAATTCCAATATCATAAGAGCAAATGTTGGTAATGAAAATAAAGTGCAGTCAGAAGTTACGTTACTTAGAATGTAATTATGGGATGAAAGGATTTTGGACAGTTGCAGAGAAACCTATTAATCATGTCCTAAAAAACCTGGGTGTGAACTACTGTGATGTAACTGTAGAAAACTTGGGTCTATATGACTACAATTGTCAAATTATAAATTTAAATCTGTTAGTTAATTTAAAACAAAACTCAAAAATGTACATACGTAGATTTCCAAAACCCAAGGTATATGAATTTTTAGATACTGTAATAAGCCAGCCATGGAAAGTGATTTACACTAAACCAAATGTAAATAAAAAGTTAAAAAAAAAATGCTTCATTTTTTAAATTAAATTTTGAAGAGATATTCCCGAAAGTACTCTCTACTTCTGACAAATTAAAAACAAGTGGATTGCAAATGGGATAAATATTTCATCAAAAAATCTCAGAAAAATGTATACAAAAATAATTTAATTGCAATAGAGCACACGCTCCGGCGGCAATTTACCTACATGCCCATTTCCCCCTTTCCTGCAACCACCTACATTTGCGCTCTACAAATTTTAAATTTAAATACTTTCAACGTTTTCGGTAAATTATTCATCATTTCTCTTCGTAACGTATTCGAATCCCTGATACCCTTACCTAAAAAAGAGAATCTTCTCACACCCTTGTGCCTGAAATCAAGTGCCAGCTTGTGGTCACGCTGATTTTTTTCCCTTCCATGCACTACTTTTCATTCCTACACCAATATCTATCCATACCTCATCACCAGTATATGCCTTGTACACTGCATAATGAACAGCGCCAATCTTTCATAGCATATCGTAGAAATTACAATAGCCTACAATACAATCCATTCATTTTCCATTGATCCCAATGTAAGAGACTGGCTCTGTGGGATGTGGAAAGTTGTGAATATACACATAAATGGTTGCATAACAAAATAATAAGTACACCAGTAGATATACAGTCATAGCATACATGGTACATTAAACAATTCCATAACAAAATAATACATACACCACAACATGTACAGCTATAGCATACATGGTACCGTAAACGATTGCCTAACAAACTAAATACATTCACCAGGAGATGTACAGCCATAGCATACATGGTAAATGAGTTATGTAAACTACATTTACACAAGCTACTGGCAGTTATTTTATAGATACCTTAGAAATAGATTCTTCGACAGAGTAGAAGGAGTTGTCAATTTTAAAAAAATTCAATTTTTTCCTGAATTTATTCTGATCATCTGCTAGACATTTAATATGTGTTGGGAGCTTATTGAAGATATGTACCTATCCCTGAATATCGGACCCCTTTTTGAACAAATGACAATGACTTGTAATCCTTGTGAAGATCATTTTTACTTCTAGTGCCATAATTGTGTATTTTACTATTTGTTTCAAACAAAGTATAATTTGTGACTACAATTGAGATTAATGTGTATACATACATAGACGCTAATGTTAAAATCCCTAACTTCTTGAACAGCTCTCTACATTTTGAAGCTTGTGCTACACTGCGAAATTTCAATAATGAAATTTTCATAATAGTAACTGTATACAGAGCATCATCGGGAAACGTTTCTATTTTTATGAACCAATTTAAACTCTAATTAACATTTTTAAGCAGAAAACAATTCAACATAGTCATATGTGGTGATTTTAAAGTAGATTTTCTAAATAACTTACCCTGTAAAGTCATGTTAGAATCATTAGTCAGTTCATTCAATTTAACTCAGGTATTTGATTTTCCAGTTAGAATAATGAATAATAGTCACTCAGCCATAGACAATGATTTCCTAGATACCTCAAAATTCAGTTATACCACCAAGCCATCCATCAATGGACTTTCGGATTACGATGCCCCGTTATTAACAATCAAAATTTCAATAGGAACAACTTTAATAGTAATGTTTTTAAACTACAGCGTGTAATAAATGATGAGTCAGTTACTTGTTTTAGAAAGTGCCTCAATACCACAAACTGGGAACCCGTTTACAGTGCACAAGATGTGGATGAAAAATACAACATTTAGCTACTTTGAAAGTTGCTTCCCCTTGAAAATGTGTCGTGCTTCTCTAAAAGAGCAAAAACCTTGGATAACTATTGGCATTAGAACATCATGTATTTATAAAAGGAAGTTATATTTTGCCTCTAGGAGCAGTGAGAATGCTAATATTAAAACACATTACAAACAGTACTGCAAAATACTGAAAACGGTTAAAGAATCTAAGAGTATGTATTACAAACATAAAATTCATTATTCTGAAAATAAAATTAAGACAATATGGGACATTGTAAAAAAGGAAATAGGAAAAAGTAATCAAACAAGTAATGATATTCCATCAAAGAAAATTCAGTAGAATCTAATTTTTCCATTGCTGATATATTTAATAAATATTTTTTATCTGTTGCTGATAAATTGACTGCCAATAGCTCAGTGACACACAGAATGGATTTTGTCAGAACAGGCTTCCAAGAAACATTTAACTCTATGTCTGTAAAATTAACTACTCCAGATGAAATAAGAAAAATTATCAGGTCCCTTAAGAGCAAATACTCCAGTGGTTATGATGGGATTTCCAGCAGAATAATTAAATTGTGCTCCACAGAATTAAGTTATATACTAAGTTAACTGTTTAATATAACTTTACTTGACGGTAATTTTCGAGAAAGGCTTAAGTATGCTGAAGTTAAACCACTCTATAAAGAGGGAGATAAGCCAGCCGTATCGAATTACCGACCAATTTCATTACTAACAGCCTTCTCCAAAGTTTTTGAGAAAGCAATGTACAATAGAGTTTATGAACACCTTAAAAATAATTATATTCTAACTAAATCACAATTTGGTTTTCAAAAGGGTCATTCAACAGAACAAGCTATATTTGCATTCACTGACAATATTTTAGAAGGAATAAATGATAAATTAATTCCTGTGGGAATTTTTTGTGACTTATCTAAAGCATTTGACTGTGTAGATCATAAAATTCTGATACAGAAACTTAAGTATTATGGTATAGATGGAATTGTTAATAAATGGCTTAGTTCTTACCTTCTAAATAGAAAACAGAAAGTATTAATGGAGAATTTAAAGCTGCCTTAAGAGGTCCACTGTTTTCTGAGTGGAAATTAATCAGATGTGGAGTACCTCAGGGCTCTATATTGGGGCCACTATTGTTTTTAATATATGTAAATGATCTACCCTGTGTTTCATGTAAAAATTCAAAATTTGTCCGATTTGCAGATGACAAAAACAAAGGAATTAAAAATACTCCAGATTTATGTACAGAATATACTTCAAATTATGTGTTTGAACTTATTAATAAATGGTTTACAGCTAAAGGCTTGTATTTAAACTTTGATAAAACTCAGTATATGCAATTCAGTACATCACACTGATTAACACTAGATATAGACATAAAATTTGCAGGCCAGTCCATTCAAGAGGTAGAGAATGTGAAATTTCTAGGTTTGTATATTGATCATAATTTAAATTGGAAAGTACATGTTTCTGACTTACTAAAGCGATTGCATGCAGCCACATTTGCAATTCGTACAATTTCAGCTGTAGGTAATCTGCATATGAGGAAGCTAGTTTATTTTGCTTATTTTCCCTCCTTATTGTCATATAGAATAATATTCTGGGGCAATTCTGCTCATAGAGACAAAGTGTTCAGAACCCAAAAGCGAGTAATAAGAATTATGTGTGGGGTTAGCAATAGAACTTCATGTAGAGAGCTGTTCAAGAAGTTAGGAATTTTAACATTAGCGTCTCAGTATGTATACACATTAATCTTCATTGTAGTCACAAATTATACTTTGTTTGAAACAAATACTAAAATACACAATTATGGCACTAGAAGTAAAAATTATCTTCACAAGGATTACAAGTCATTGCCATTTCAAAAGGGTTCCGATATTCAGGGGTACATATCTTCAATAAGCTCCCAACACATATTAAATGTCTAGCAGATGATAAGAATAAATTCAGGAAAGAATTGAATTTTTTTTTTATTGACAACTCTTCCTACTTTGTCGAAGAATTAATTTCTAAGATATCTACAAAATAACTGTTAGCAGCTTGCGTAAATGTAGTTTACATAATTAATTTTCCATGTATGCTATAACTGTACATCTCCTGGTGTATGTATTATTTTGTTATGCAATTGTTTACGGTACCATGTATGCTATGGCTGTACATGTTGTGGTATATATATTATTTTGTTATAGAATTGTTTAATGTACCATGTATGCTATGACTGTACATCTTCTGGTATATGTATTATTTTGCTGTGGAATTGTTTAATATATCATATATGCTATGACTGTACATCTACTGGTGTATGTATTATTTTGTTTTTCAACTGTTTATCTATAAATTGTCAACTTTCCACATCCCACAGAGTCAGTCTCTTAAATTGGGATCAATGGAAAATGAATGTATTGTATTGTATTGTAGTATATTATGTAAACAATTTTTCTCTCTAGCATTGCTGTAAAACTTCAGACAAAATTTCAAAATAAACAAACATATCAAAATTATCATATCTCAGTAAATTCTATGGCCTTAAACCCAGTAACAGTGGATGAGGTGGAAAAAACAGTCCTCAGACTAAAAAATAATAAATCAACCAGCTTGAATGAGGTGCCCATGTTTCTAACAACTTAATGTATACATATCCTCTGAGTCCCATCAGCACATATAATAAAAGAGTCTTTCATAACTGGTGTATTTCATGATTACCTAAAATTTGCAGAGGTTCCATTTATTTTAAAGAATGGTAGTAATAAAGATGTACATAATTACCTCCCAATTTCTATAGTCATCTTTCTCAAAATTTTCGAATCAACTATTAAAGATAGGTTAATAGCTTCGTGAGCAATTATAATATCCTTAACATATCACAGTTTGGTTTACAGGTAAGAAAAGGAACAGCATCTGCTTCATCTTTTTCTTCTTCTAATGTCGATGATAGCATCAGATATGTGGTAGCTTTTCCGCAAATGCAATGGCTTTGTCAATAGCTAATTGGAGGTCAAATTGGGATACATTGATTCCAATTTGTGGACAAGATAGCAGATGTACCATCGTTTCCCTCTTACAGCGTCTCTTCAACATCATCAATAGCACAGTTAACTTAAAATGAACATGAAACTCTTGACAGAGGTGATCATGCAGTATCATGGTTCCAGTCATATCTAACAAACAGAATACAAAAAGCTGAAATCTCTGCAATCCCAGAGAACTCAAATATTTTATGTAAGTTCGTGTCAGAACCAAGAGATGTATAGGCGTCCCACAAGGGAACATCCTAGGTCCCTTTTTATTTCTAATTTATGTAATAGATTTTATATCCAGCGTCAGTCATGGGGATAAAATTTTATTTGCAGATGACGGTAACATCATAATCATCAGTGATACCTCGATCAATGAGCTCCAGGCTAAAGGAAATGCAACTATTATGGAGATTTTAAACTGGTACAAAAAATAAAAAATTGTACCTCAATATAAATAAAACAAACACAGTAAAATTCAGTTCAGTTAGCAGATTTCAATAGATAGACTTGAAACTGAATAATGAAGACATTGAGTGTGTTACTAGTAGAAAGTTCTCGGAATGACTGTTGATCACGAGTTAAATGAATATGTACTGTCGCGTGCCAGCCAGTGAGTTGCACCAAGCTGGCGACCCAATTACATCACTCACTGTTTTAACGCATGTTTACCACAGTCAGCGCGGGGTAACGTATATAAGCCCGTCACTGGGCGTTACAGATTGATCGGTCGACCCACGAAATTAGTGCGTACCACGGGACGGCGCTGGCTGG
>CM061920.1:92481350-92505662 GCA_031002005.1 Vandiemenella viatica
ACAGCGGCTAGTCAAAACAATAACACACCTACTGAGGTTAGCTCTCAGAAACGTGGGGAAGACGAAACATCGAAAGAGGCCACGCTCAGTGAGGAGCGAAAACAGGCCATTCTGGGCGAGTTACATTCGTCGCCCATATGGGGGCGTATCGGAATTTGTAAAACCCTTAAAAAATTAAAAACCAGACTTGGCCCGGCCCTAAACGAGATGTTATAAAGTTCATCTGGAGTTGTGACAGCTGTCTTAACAAGGAAACAGGACGGTAATTCGATAAATCAGATTTATCCTCCTTTTTATAGAGTGGTTTAACTATAGCACAGTTAAGCCATTCATCGTAACGTCGTGTCCAGTTGGAGATGGAATCATTACGAATAGATACTGCAGGTATCATTAAGCAATTAGAGCTCCTTAAGTGGGGGGAAAGCACCTGGCCCGGATAGAATTCCAATAAGAGTATTTTCAGAGTATGTGGCGGAAATCGGCCATTTCTGTCTGATATATTCAGTAAATCATTAGAAGAGCGAAAAGTACCTTCAGACTGAAAAATCGCCATGTAACTCCGATTTTCAAAAAAGGTGATCGAAGTGATCCTGGAAACTATCGTCCCGTATCTATAACATCTGGTTGTAGTAGAGTAATGGAGCATATTACAGGCGCGAACATTATGAATTTTCTAGATGATAATAATTTGCTTACAACAAATCAACACGGATTTCGGAAGAAAAGGATCATGTGAAAACACAGCTGGCCCTATTTCCACAAGACGTAATGAAAGTTATCGATGCAGGTTCACAGTAGATGCAATTTTTTTAGATTTCCAGAAAGCCTTTGACTCTGTGCCACATAACCGCCTTTTAGCGAAGCTTCGAGCGTACGGTATATCGGATCAGCTTTGTGAATGGTTAAAGGATTTTCTAACCGGTCGGTCACAGTATGTTGTCGTTGAAGGAGAAAGTTCTTCTAATCTAGATGTTACATCGGGTGTACCTCAAGGAAGTGTAATAGGACCACTTCTTTTCTTAATTTTTATAAACGATCTCGGAGACAAAGTGAAAAGCCTTTTTAGATTGTTTGCTGATGATGCGGTCATTTATAGGGAAGTAAGAGATTTGGCCGATTGCTTAGAAATTCAGCGATATCTGGATGTTATTTTGGCTTGGTGCGCTGAGTGGCAACTTACTCTAAATTGTAAAAAGTGCAAGACAATGAGCATAACTAACAAAAGAATCCAATTGTTCAGAAATACGAGTTAAACAATACAGTTATTGATATGATCGATTCTATGAAATATTTGGGAGTAACAGTACAAAGGAACATGAAATGGGACATACACATTAATTCGTTGGTATGTAGAGCAAATTCTAGGCTGCGATTCATAGGTCTAATCTTGAAAAATTGTAATTAACAAACAAAGGAGATAGCGTACAAATCTCTTGTGCGTCCACATTTGGACTACCGTTGTGCCATCTGGGATCCGTTTCGTAAGGGGTTGATTGACTATTGAGAGTATAGAGAAAGTACAGACAAGAGCTGCTCGATTCGTGACCGCTTGCTACAGTCCTTATGAAAGCATTACAGAACTGATTAGTAGACTAGGTTGGGAGTCTCTGGTAGATAGACGACACACGTTTCGTTTAAACTTATTGGTAAACATGCGTACTCCCACTTTCACTTTTGAGTGTTGTGAAATACTTCTTCCACCAACCTATTTGAGTCCGAAGGACAGGAAAGATGAAATTAGAGAAATAAGGTGCCAGACTGATGCTTATATGAATTCTTTTTTCCCTCGTACCATTAGGGATTGGAATGCACAACAAAGAGATTAGCTTTGGTGCTGAGCACCCTCTGCCACCCACAGTTTGTGAATTGCAGAGTATATATGTAAATGTAGATGTATTCGAACCAGGGACCTTTCATTCGCGTCAGACACCTTAACCACTTTTTTTTACACTATATTCAGAAAATTTTTATATTTACATTAAAGTGTCCCACTTGTTTAAATTATTAAATTTGAATATATGTGTCTTTGCTATAGCTCAGGTTCGCAGACTCCTGGTATTTTTTTTTTTTAATGTGGCTTTAGCCATAGGCTAATACAGCCAGTAACATCATGTATACATTCAACTGATTATGAATTACACTTTAAGTACATATGACATACACAGAGAATCTTGAGAACATTTTCTTGCTCGATGCATTGAATATCCCTTTGTTGTTATATTCTATTTTTGTCTGTATTACGTATTTGTGCATTTCTTTTATTGCTTTCAGCGATGGTGAGGATAAGACTTGTATTAGGTCTGCTATGTCCTTGATTTTAAGTTCGCCTTCTATTATCTCTTGCCTTATGTTCCTATACTGCTTGCATATTAAAAGGAAGTGATATATATCTTCCACATCGTCGCATTGTTGGCATTTCGGGTAGTCCACGATCTTCATGGTGTACATTCTGTCTCGTAGGAGTGCGTGTCCTGTTCTCAGTCTACATATTGTTTTAATCTCACTTCTGTTTATTTTAAAGGGCGCGTACCATAGTTTGTGGTCTGGTTCCCCTGCTATGGTTCTGTACCAGAGGCTCTTGGTCGGTTCTTCTTCTACCCATCTTCTTTTCCAATCCTTCTTCACTATTTGTGTGATTGTGTGGTTGTAGTCGGTGTAGGGGATGGGTATCTCCTCTATATCTGCTGCATTTAATTGTCCCCGTGCTATGGCATCCGCCGCTTCATTTCCTCTTACGCCAACGTGCCCTGGGACCCATTGTAGGTTGACTCTTCTTCCTTCCGTTGTTGCCTTGATTATTTGCCTGGCTGCCTCAAACGCTAGGTAGTTTTTGCACGTGCCTCTGGGGATTCCTTTTATGGCCTGTAGGGCGCTTTTAGCATCCGAGCAGTTGACTGCCTTAACATACCCACTTCATTTATGTACTTGATTGCTTTTAGTATCGCTATAATCTCTGCTGAAATATGGACATTGGGGTTGGTAGTCGGTACGCCTCATGCACTTCTAGCGCCATGTCGATGAACGCTGCTGTGGTGGATTCCTCGTTCTCTCTTGATCCGTCGTAAATATTTGTCTCCATCCTTCCCATCTTGTGTTTAAAGTTTGCAGGGTCAGCTGCTTTATGATTTCAGTATTTGTTCTTTCTTCTTTGATACATCTACTGTCAGTTCTGTGTATACATATTGATCCATTACCATCCTTGGCCACGGTTCTCGTTCTCTATACATATCGTTGATCTCAGAGGTTGCTATGTTCCATCGGTTAGTTATTTCCCAGTATTTTATGAGACTTGGGCTTATGTAATTTTTGGGTTTCGCTGTATATTCATGCACCAATGTACGCACTTTTCTCCCCAGAGGATGGCTGGTGTTGGTCCTTACTTTTGTCCAGAATTTTAGGCCCAATTTCTTCCTTCTTAATGATAGGGGCGGCGTTGCCATTTCCACTTCTCATTGCCATGACTGGCGTTGTTCTTAGAAAGCCGCCCGCTATCCTCAAGGCGGCAGATTGTACGGTATCCAGTTTTTTAAGTGTGGTCGTGGATGCAGTTTCATATAGGAATCCCCATATTCAATTTTGCTTCTTATTAAGGCGAAGTATATCTTTCGCAGCTGTCGGGGGTCCGTGCCTCTGTTTGGTGTAGCCAGCGTTTTGTAGATGTTTAATCTTTGTAACGCAGCTTGTCTTGTCTCTTCTATGTGTCTTTTCCAGGACAGCTTTGTGTCCAGCCACATGCCTAAGAACTTTGTTTCCCTAACTACTTCCATATGCGTTCCGTTTATGCAGATTTCGAAATCCTCATTTGCAAACTGTCTTTGCGTGAAAATTCCTACTTTGCTTTTCTGAATGGATAGAATCCATCCCTCTCTCCTTCAAGATGTTCGAGTCTCCTTCACTTGTTCTTCAAGTATGGTTCTAGCCTTCTCTTTGTTTGGATGGGTCCACATACACTACGAAGTCATCCGCGTATTGTGCATATGTTGTTAGGCTTCTCAACCGGTTGAACGTTTTTGTAGTATATATGTTGAACAGTGTGGGACTCGAGGGATCTCCTTGGGGTAGTCCCCTGATATCATGACGAGCAAGTAAACCTCTCCTTCTGCTGTATATAGTATATTTACTCTATGCCTCCAAGTATCTAGTGTACCAGTTGACTATTTCTCTTGGCAGGACCCATGTTGTCCAAGGTTTCTTGGAGTATGTTGATCTGAACGTTGTTATATGCGTCCTTGATGTCAAGGAAGGCCGCGAGTAGATAGTTTCCTCTAGCGTAACTTAGTTGTATGTCCGTGACTAGTGTTATGTTGTCTAATGTTCCATATCCTTTCCGGAATCCCATTGTTCTGCTGTCCAGTTTCTTGTGGTGCTCGATGAACCACTGCATTCTGTTCTTGATCATTATACTCATGATCTTTGCAAGACAGGATAGTAGTGAGATGGGTCTGTATGATTCGCTTTTAGTTTTGTCCTTGTTCACCTTTAGGATTGGTATGATGAGGACATTTCTCCACTGTTCTGGCACATATGTTGTTGCCAACATGTCATTATACAGTTCCAGTAACTTCTGTTTCGCTCTTGGTGGAAGTTTTTCTATCATGGAGTATGTTATGCCGTCTAGTCCGGGGGCCGTATCTCCTTTTTTATTGCACATCGTAGCTCTGACATTTCAAACTTGTTGTGATTTGGTCTCTTTGGCTGAGTGTCTCGCTCTATAGCAGAGTCCACGCTTCGTTCTAGCGGGACGTACGAGGGCGCTGTCAGGGCCAAAAATTGTTCTGCTGCTTCTTTGTTGCTGGTGATCCATTTAGAGTTCGTTTGGCTGCCTTTAAACCATCTTAACTTTTTCCACATTTCTTGAGGCGTGATTCCATATTTGATGTTGTCGCAGAACTCTTCCCATCCTTTCCTTTGGCTCTTCTTATGGTTGTCCTAGCTTCCACTATTGCCTTCCTGAGCGTAGCAAATTTGTCCACTGTCGGACACTGTCTATATGCTTTGATGGCTAAGCGTCGTCTAGCTGTGGCTTTTGGAGCATTCTGCTGTCCACCACGGTTTCCTTTCTGCGGAAGTCTTCTCCGTGCTTTTGGTCAGGGGTATGCATTCTTTGGCTGCAGATGTAATTATTCCCTCGAAATTGTTGTATCGTTGCTGTAATTGGCCATCCTCAACATTCTCCTGTTCCATTAGCATATTTATCTTCTCCTGATATTGCTCCCATTTGGCTCTTTTGCAGTTCCATAAGGTCCTTGCTGGCTCGTGGTTAAGTGTGCTTGGTGCATCAACCGTCATTTTTATAACGAAATGAATCGCTGCCCAGGGTGTCCTTAAGTATCTCCCACGTTGTTTTTTGTCTGAGGTTTGCAGATACTATAGATATGTCTGGCGACGATCTTCTTTGATAAGGTGTTCCTATTCTGGTTCCAGGTTCATTATTGAGCGTGGTAAATGTGGATGATGTAATTGCGGCTGCAATTTCTTCTCCTTGCTGGTCTGTTCGACTGTCGTGCCACAATGGGTGATGGGCGTTGAAGTCTCCTTCCAGGATACTTCCTGATGGGAGCTGGTTGAGTATTTCTGACCATTGCTCTTCAGTAAGACTGACCCTTGGTGGTTTGTATATTACAGAAAACCGTGTTGATGGTGCCTCCTTGTGTGATGTCTATTGCTAGGATTTCTAAATCAGCTGCTGATATCACCATGTTTCTAATGGAGCTGTTTATTCCATTTCTGATCATGATGGCCACACCACCGTATCCGTCTTCCCTGTCCTTCCTGTAGATGTTGTAGAGCCTATGTTTGAGCGTATGTGCTTGACTTAACCACGTTTCCGTGATCAGTACCACGTTCTGCTTTGTGTTCCTCCAGTAGTCTTTGAAGATCGATCCATTTATGGTACAGACTTCTAGCGTTCCATTGTATTATGTTTAATTGTCTTCTCCTAGCCATTTTCAGTTGTTGCTCTGGAGTTCTCTGAGTTCTGCATAGTTGAGCCTATCTGTCTGATTTCTTTTATTATGCTTCTGGTGGCAATGTCTTGTACTTTTTGGAGTACAGTCGTTGTCATTTTGCCCTTCATATGTTGGCTAGAGCTTCATTATTGTTTTGACTATGATGGTGATTATTTCTTCATTGCTTTCTATATTGGGTACTTCCTCGGTCTGGGCCTCCGTGAGACCTGTGCCACCACATTTTTTGTCTTTTGGTGTCGGTCCACCGTGCCAGGCTGTTCCTTGTCTATGGTGACGTCTCTGAATGATCTCTTCTGTAGAGTGGGGAAGTCTCCGTGCTTGTACTCGTATTCTGTTGTCCCTATATTTTTGCTGTGTGCTGCTTGCTTTACTTTTTTCTCCTCCTCTTGTTTTCTCACTGGGCAAAGCCTGTCATTGGCAGGATGCTCGCCGCAGCAGTTAACGCATTTGGGGCTTTCCTTTTGACATTCTGATGTTTTATGCTCTTCGCCACATTTTGTACATCTTTCCTTTCCTTTACAGATGTTTGCCACGTGTCCAAATCTCTGACATTTATAGCACTGTGTTACTGGGTAGATATATGTTGCGACCTTGAACCTGAGGTAATATATTTCAATGTATTCTGGGAGATACTGACTCTCGAACGTTATCTGAACAGTTTTTAGCGGTGTTGTCTCTGTCTTTCCATCCAGTTGCGTTTTCTTGGTGAAGCGCCTCACGTCGATGATTGGCGCCTCCGATGTGGCGTTTAGCTTTATCTCTTATTCTGATAAGTCCAATGGAACGAACTTGATGACTCCTTTACACTCCACTCTACTAGCCGGTACAAAGGCCTTAAGTCTCATAGACTGTAATAAGATGTGGTTTGCTATGAATTGGTTGGCAAATTCTGGTTCCGTAAACTCCATGGCCATTCTATTCTTTCCTTGTTGGTTTATTCTTTTCAGTCCAGGAACTTTATTGTAGAATACCTTCCCTAGTTGTATTGGGTGTTGCATATTTCCCTCGCCCATTGGTTCTACCATCACTACGAATGGGCCATCTGAGTTGGCTTTATACCTTCTGATGCGTTCTGTGAACATAACCTTGTTGACTTTACTCGCTTCCCCGTTTTCCAGTATGCTGTCTTCTTTCTTCTTGCTGCGTTCCTCGTCCTTCCCTTGCGGCTGTGATGTTGAATATGTTTGGAGCATATTCTTCTGTTGGTGTCCCTGATCTTTGTTCTTGTTTCTAAACATCTCCAATAGGATTAGTTCTTCTTTGCTTATTTTTTGTGATTGTCTTTTCTCTACCGCTCGACGTTTCCTCCTAAGGTTGTACGTTTCTTCTTCCTCACTCTCGGTCACTCGTTCTTCTATTTTATTCTTCACTGGTTCCGCCATGTCTTGTTCATTTTCGTATACAAAGGTTTCAATGTTTTCTTCTTCTATTTGAGGATTCATTCCGCCACTTGCTTCGGCCATCTCCTCTCGCCTGTATGCGCAGATGTTATCTACACTCCAACAGTTGTTAATTGTACACTTTAGTCCGTATGTGCACAATCACAAGCTCACTTCTTTGTTCTTGTTATTAAGTGTTGTTCCCGGTTAACACTGGTTACTACACGATAGCAGAATTCGACCTGTGTGGGCCGCAACGCTGCTTCCTCTCCGACCACTTGTTTTCGCTCTCACTCGACTGTGTAAACACGGCACTATTTCCTTAAAGTTCCGTCTTCCACGAAAGCTTGAACTCAACTGCAGACTCCTGGTACCGTTCAACTTCTCGGCTCAGTTATTTCCTTGGCTGCTAGATGGAGTGCACATCTGCTGAACATTGCCTGCTGTATTCGCCGGTCACTGGACCCAGTCACCGTCAACAAATCATAGTCCCATCAATTTATTACACATCGTCTGGTAATCTAACCTAGGCCACTCGCGTGGCAGACGTGCATTCTAACAATTTTATTTTTATTTTTAACAGGAACATTTTTTAACAAGTTGGTTGTCATTATGGCATTATTACCTGCAGCAAAATTGTCCTTTTACTTGTTTTGTCTCAGTATTATGAGGTGTTCCACTATCAGGTGATGCCAGTAGTCTTGCCCTTCCTCGATTTGTTATGATGTAACAAGTATAATTGGCTATGAGCCAAACATGGGCGTTTCTTTTACTTAGTGCATATTGCTTCTGATCTGGTAGCAAGATGCTGTCGGGTGTGTTCATATTTGCTGCCGATCTGTTTTTATTAAAGATAGCTTTTTCTTTGTCCAACTACGTATCTTTGGTTCTTAACAACACAAAAGTCGATGTTTTATAGTATCTTGTAAGCTACAGTTTACGCACAGCGGTGAGACACAGAGGTGGATTTTATACAGCTTGCTATTCGGGCTTTTGCTCTGTTTACTAGTCTGTACCATACTGCCAGAACACTTGAGCGCAGCAATTTGTTGCGCATCTTCTCCCATATGGTCTTCCAGTCCATTCTGTTATAATACAGTTTTACTGTGCTGTTTGTGTATTTGTTGAATGTCATTAAATTATAACGCAACAAGTTGT
The DNA here is from genome assembly GCA_031002005.1 of Vandiemenella viatica. Taxonomy (NCBI): domain Eukaryota; kingdom Metazoa; phylum Arthropoda; class Insecta; order Orthoptera; family Morabidae; genus Vandiemenella; species Vandiemenella viatica. The sequence goes on from CM061920.1 coordinate 92,489,857, forward strand.
TACCCGCGACTTAGAACGTGTGAACACAGAATTTCATTGCCATAATTGGATATAGAAAGTTGTTAGTAACGTAAGATTTGTCCCAAACAACACCGAGTCGGAATAATATGACAGGAAATCCATCACTATATCTCCAGCTTATTTAAAAACAGAAAAACAAATGAAGGTGCAGAAATTGGGGGGAGGGGCCTTTCTGATGGCAGCTTGTTTCAGCTTGGTCTTTTCTGTAGCTTGAGCATAAGATTTTTGGGTTCTAATAACTTAAGCTGCTCTTGCTTTTCTAGAGCTACACCTTACGCCAGGTTTACGCCCACAAGGCATGTCAAAAAAGAAGACAATGTAAACTGATGCCAGAAACTTTTAGGCAGACATAAAGTAATAGTAAATTGCAGAGCAAACCTACATCTATACTAAATTATAATTTTTGTCTCTAAACGAAATTTACTAACAAATCATACACTAAGAGATTGCGCGAGAAGTACAGCTTGAGCAATCGACGTAATATTACAGACTAACACACGCATCCGTATGTCTGTCACCATTCGTTAAGTTTTCAAAATTACGTTACTAAAACTGTTTTTCATGCGGAAAAAGTTGCCTGCGTTCTTCTTACAGATACAAAGTATTTATTGTCAAATTCCATCAATATCTTTATAGCCATTTAGTCGAAAAAACGTAACAAAAAGAGAAAAACTTACTTCCACATTTATAATATTTTTAGTGCAGTTCACACACACTCTTACTGCGAGAGAAACAACGCCTGAGTGATCAATATTGCTAGACCGCGTACGATTTACCACGCATTGAACCCCTAAATTTGTGATATCTACAGTTGTAATAATAATTACTAAAATTGCGATGGAACACCCGCTCCGGTGGCAATCTCCCTACACCACCTCCCTTTCCCCTTCCAACCTACTTTTGCCCTGTACTAATTTTTTCTTTAAATTCTTTTCATCCCTTCTCTTGGCAATTTATTCCAGACCCTCACTCCCTTTCGTATGAACGAAAATTTTCCCATAACCTTATGCCTGAAATCAAGTGCCAGCTTGTGGTCATGGCCAACCTTACCCTTCCAAGCACCTCTCTTAATTTTCCCACCAATATCTTTCCATGCTTCATCGTCAGAATAGGGTTTGTACACTCCCATGACTCTTTTTACCCTCCTTCTATCCTCCAAAGAATCTCACTCCAGCTCCTTTATGATATTAGTTACCGATTGTGTTCTGCTGTAATTTCCAAAGACAAACGTGGCAGCCCTCCTCTGCACCCTATCCAATTCCTGTATTTGATACCCAAAATGTGGATCCCAAACTAAACCACCACATTCCAGCAGTGGTCGGACAAAAGGTTTGTACCCCAATTCCCTTACTTCTCTAGTGCATCCCCTCATCACTCTTTCTAACAGGTGAAGGATTTTGAACCCTTTCCCTACCACCTGTCCAATGTGTCCTGCCCATTTAAATTTGCTATCAAATGTAATGCCAAGTCTTCAATAAGTATCTCCTTCCCCATTTTATAATTGTAATCAACCTTTAGCTTTTTATCTGTGTACCTAATTCTGGTATCCCGTTCCGACATCACACATGCCCGGTAGAGGGCATGGATGTCGACCTCATTTAGACGGCGCTGGCATCGGGCCAACCAGCGCCACCACATCATAGTTTTCCGCCGCGGCCATTCGGAGCCGACCCGCCGCACATATAAATAGAGCCCGCGCAGCTCCACTCCTCAGTTCAGTATCCACTGCGCTTTCGGTACTCTCTCTTACTGTGCATCGCGTCTCGGACTCTGACAGTGCTCGTTCTTGGCCACGTTTTGGTACCCTCTTCGGATTCTGTGAACCTCACGCCGGACTCTGCCAGTGCGCGTTTTTGGATTACGTTTCTGCCTGCTCCTGGGACTTGTTCGGGTTGTTCGTGACTGTCTCCTGTGGACCGCCTTTCCGCCGTGTGACGTTCGGCCGCCGTAAGGACATAGCAATTGGCGACGAGGATAAAGGTTATCAGCAGGCATCATGGACGTCGTGACTCGCATTCTGGAGCAACAACAATAGCAGACAGCGGTGCTACAGGAAACGCTCCTAGTAATTCTCTACAAACTGTTAGCACAGGATACAAAATCAGTCCAGGCCCCGGAAAATTCGCAAATCTGGCCTCCAGCTTTTCCACCATTCAATGACGCCAAGGAAGACTGGGACACATATTTGCATCGGCTCAAACAGCATTTCTCGGCGTTCCACGTGACGGACGATGCCTTACAGCGCTCGCTGTTTCTGTCGTGGGCATCACCCGACACTTTCTTCCTCCTGCGGAAACTGGCCCAATTATCCATCAATATCACAAACAACCAGGACAATCATACTGGTCATGGTGACCGATCTCCAAGGTCTTAGGCGCAAATGCGACTTCACTTGTTCAAACGCAGAGTGCAAGGCTTCATACGCAGATTCCCTGATCCGCGACGTCGTAGTGCAGTTAGCTCCAGACCCAGAGGTGCTCACAGCGGCACTGAAGCTGGATAACCCACCACTCGAGGACATTCTACGCATCGCGCACTCGCATGAAATTGCGCAGGCAGCGAACGAGCGCCTCATAGCACGCCCACAAATAGCGGCGGTCAAAACGATACAACGCAACTCCCGCGTACGAGGCACTCCCATGTCGCACTCCAGACGCCAACAAAGCAGGACGCCATAGCTGTCTGACGTATCTATGACGTCCGAACCCCGAACCCCACCCCGCCGACGGATCCAGAGGCCCCTGCCGTCTTGCCCACAGTGCTTCACTTCGCACTCACGGGTGGATTGCCCTGACCGTTGGGCACATTGCACACGCTGCGGTAAAGAGGGACACTTGCGGTCAGTCTGCCGAAACTGGGCACCTCGCTCCAGCCCGATAGCCCGTATGCAGCAAGAAACTGTCAATACACTACAGACCGCAGTTCATACTGGCAACCCACTCTCACAGAAACTAATCTTAACTCTTAGAGTCGCCAACCAGGACATCCGTTTTCAAGTGGACACGGGGGCAACCGTCTCGCTGATAAACCAAGCCACCTATGTCCGATTAGGCTCACCACCGTTATCTCCACCTTCACGGCGTTTAGTATCGTATGGGGAAAGAGACATTCCCCTACAGGGTCAGTTCTCAATCACGGCCGCCTACAAACAAGTCACCAGACCAATCACCCTTTTTGTGGTGGATCAGCCCTCGGCTACTAATATTTTTGGGTTAGATGCATTCAACATATTCGGATTCTCAATCGTGGACGAAGTTCAGGTCATATTGGACTCGGTCTCTTTCCAGGACCTGAATGATCTCTGTACACAGTTCGCACCCATCTTTACGCCAGACTTAGGGTGCGCCTCAGATTTCGAGGCTCACATCACCCTCCGGCCAGGTGCAGTAACTCGCTTTTGCCGTGCCAGATCTATTCCGGTCATCTTACGTGCAGCAGTAAAACAGGATCTTGACCGGCTTCAGAAGATGGGAGTAATCGAACCTGTCAAATCCAGCGCATGGGCTACACCACTGGTCATCATCCGGAAACCTAATGGCACCCTCCGGTTATGTGGAGACTCTAAGGCTACTATCAACGCCCAGTCTCAAGTCGAGACGTATCCAATCCCACGACAAGAAGACCTTCTCACTAAACTTGCGGGTGGCGAATACTTCTCAAAGATTGACCTCGCAGATGCATACTTGCAGCTTCCACTAGATGAGGAATCACAAAACATCGTCGTCATCAACACACCGTTTGGACTCTACAAAAACAACCGTCTCCCATTTGGCATCTCTTCTGCGCCGGCAATCTTCCAAAGTTACTTGGAACAGCTGTTGCGGCACATCCCGGCATGAGCAAACTACCTGGACGATATCATTGTCACAGGAACCACTCGTCAGGATCACCTACAAAACCTTCGCACTCTATTTTCAGCATTACAGGATGCAGGGCTGCGGTGTCGCCTCGAGAACTGTCGGTTTTTTCAAGAGTGAGTGGAATATCTCGGTCATTGGCTCAAAAAAGAGGGAATTAGGCCAACAGACCACAACGTGGCCGCCATAGACTCCCTACCCAGCCCAAAGAACCCGCAGGAACTACAAGCCTTCCTCGGGAAAATAAACTACTACTCAAAGTTTCTGCCACAAGCGGCACATATTTCGCAACCACTCAATCAGCTCCGAAAGAAGGGCGTTGTTTACAACTGGACCCCGTCTTGTCAACGAACCTTCGGCCAGTTAAAGCGCATGCTAAGGTCTGCTCCTTGTCTAACGCCGTTTTCCCCTACACGGCCCCTAGTCGTGACAGCCGACCTCAGCATATGGAATCGCGGCGGTACTCGCGCACAGGAATGAAGATGGCTCTTAACAACCGATAGCTTATGCCTCTAAGACAGCGGTCGGCAACCTTTTAGCAGGCAAGGGCTACAAGGTGGCAAAACAAAGTAAAGGCGGGGCCGCACATACACAGTTTTCAAATTTTATTAATACAAATGAGGATACAAATGAAGAAAAGTTAAAAATTGATCTTACATACTAAGTTCAGTATGACGTTTGATATTGCATCTGACTGGCTATTTTTTGTATATCACCTTTCATGTTAGAAGTTGAAATATTTAATATATCTCTCACATTCATTTGTAAATTACTGGGTACATCCTAAAAATCGCATGAAAAAGTATTAGCAAAAATCTTCAGTTTGTTCGAAACCTTCTCGAAATCACCAAATCTGTCACTGAATTGACCTTGTAACTCCATTAAAAAGTCTTTCATTTTCTCACTATCCCAATTAAAATGAATGTCGGCTTCCTCGACATTCTTTAGACATTGCGGGAAGTGATTTAATTTTTTTTCATCAATATGTGTTATGAAGAGTCCGTTTTTGTTTGGAACGCCTTTACGTCTGTATGCATATCATATACTAGTTTGTTTTTCCCTTGAAACTTGACATTCAGCGAATTTAATTCTTGAGTTAAATCTGTCAAAAATCCAAGATCTATTAACCATTGAGGGTCTGTTAGCTATGAAACAGATTTACCTTTCTGATTCATAAAAGTGTTGATTTCTTTCCTGAGATCAAAAAATCTGCAACTCTACTTAACCATCTTACGTCTGAATAGTAAAGGACATCTTGATGATCTGCTTCCATTTCTGATAGAAACTCTCGGAATTGACGATGTGTCAACCCATTACTTCTGATATTGTTTACAGCGGATATCACGATGTCCATTACTTTTCTCCATGAAACGACTTTGGAACATAACGCTTCTTGGTGGATAATGCAATGAAAAAATAACGGGATTTTTCAGTCTATCTCTGCCAATTTTGTTTTAATTCTACCCACCAGGCCCTTGTTTTGCCCACTCATGTTTCTACCTCCGTCAGTTGTTAGACTTACCAATTTTTCCCATGCTAATTGCATTGACATCGTTGCCTGTTCTAAGTGACAAAACAAATCTTCCCCCGTACTCGTTCCCTTAAAACTACATAACTGTAAAAGTTCCTCACACACGTTGAATTACTTATCAATTCCATAAACAAATATTAGAAGCTGGACAGTATCTGACACATCATTACTTTCATCGGGAGCTAAGGAGAACCATTCAAATTGTTGTGCTTTTTCACGAAGTTTTTCGCATAAATTAGCTCCCAAATCTTCAGTGCGCCGGGTACAAGTTCTGGCAGATAAGCTTATATTTTTAAATTTCTTTTTTTGATTTGGGCATACGTCTTCAGCCATAGCTAAGGCACATTGTTTTATTAATTCGTTGTCGGTAAACGGTCGCCCAGACTTGGCAAGTGTTTCCGCCACCCTTAAACTCGCACGTATATTTGACTCGTTACTCTGAATTTGCACCTTAAAAACACTTTGTTGGTTCTTGAATGAAGATTTGAGTGAGTTGATTTTGTTTTTCTGGGAATCGCCAAATAGGCACGCAAATTTTGTTTTATGCTCGGTATCATAGTGACGTTTGACGTTATATTCTTTTTGTATAGCAAGGGTTTTTTGGCATATTAAACATAGCGGCTTTCTATTGCAATTAATAAAAAGTATAAATTTGTCCATGCATCGTTAAACATTCTATTCTCTTCAATTAACTTCCTCTTTTGTGTAGCAATCAGTTAAGCGTATAACCAACAATGCCAAATACACACTATAAGAATAAAAGTCATATTGAAAACATGTCACTTAATTTCGCTATGTAATTGTTTGAACTATCAATATCTCACACTTACCGAACTGTAAACAAAATAGTAGGTACTCTTAGGTCACAGAACAATAACTAAATTGTAGGTACAGGGCGGCGGCGGCGGCGTGCACACATGAAATAACTTGTTTCACTCAATGACACAGCCAGCGCGGACGGACGGCGGGCGAGCGAGAGAAGATTATTGTCAACGCTGACCTACTGTTTCAATCATAAAAGAGAGTGGGGGAATTGTTCACGCTCGCACTTTTCCTGCTCTTTTCGCGTAGTTCATTCGCTGCGCTGTTAGGTCACGTTCACTCTTTCAAGCATTTATATTTTATTAATGTGGGCTTTCGATATGATTTTTATAAGACTGACACGGGCCGCAAATAGAGAGGTCACGGGCCGCATGTGGCCCGCGGGCCGCGCGTTGCCGACCGCTCCTCTAAGACATTGACGTCAGCACAATGCAACTACTCGCAGATCGAGAAAGAGGCATTGGCAATAGTCTTCGCTATCAAGAAATTTCGTGTATATCTATTTGGAACCAAATTCTCCCTTATCACGGACCACAAACCGTTGGTGGCAATATTCGGACCACGCTCCAGCCTCTCAGAGCGAACGGCCCAACGCCTCCAAAGACGGGCGATGTTTCTGAGCGCTTATAACTACACAATCCAATATAAGCCAACAGCACAACACTCCAATGCCGATGCCCTATCACGCCTGCCTGCCGGGCCCGATCCGGAATTCGACCAACAAGAAGTGCTGTGTTTTCATATCGACATAGAGTGGAAGCCGACAGTAGACGGGTTCCCCATTACAGCGGCCCGAATCGACTCCGCCACCCGCCGGGATCCAATCCTGCACCAGGTCCTGCACCAGGTCCTGCACTATATCATCCATGGGTGGCCAACATACCTCACACGCAGAACGGACAACGAATTGAAGACCTGGCGCTACATATCCCACAGACTCTCGGTCACAGACGACGTCATCCTTTTGGACGCAGAAAACGACACACATCGTGTGGTCATCCCAGCGGAATTGCGCTCACAAATCCTAAAGCTCCTGCATCGAGGACATTGGGGCATGTCCCGTCTGAAGAATCTCGCAAGAAGACATGCTTATTGGCCAGGAATCAATCGAGATATTGAAAAGATGGTACGCAGCTGTACAGCCTGCACCCAACATCAGGCAGCGCCACCACAAGCCTTCGCCCCCCGGCCCACTCCCCGCCAACCGTGGGACCGCATTCACCTGGACTTTGCAGGCCCATTTTTGGGAACCATGTGGCTACTTATAATTGATGCCTATTCGTGGTTCGCATGGCATCCACGACGACGGAAGCTACACTAAATGCATTCAGTCAGGATTTGGCCATCGAGGGGTTACCACGCACCCTCGTCTGTGACAATGGGCCCAATTTACAGAAACCACATTCTAGGAATTCTGCGTGGCAAACGGCATCAAACACATCTTCAGTCCTCCATTCCATCCCGCCTCAAATGGCGAAGCAGAACACCTCGTAAGGACGTTCAACCAACAAATGCTGAAAGAGGTACAGTCAGCTACGATGTCTTCCGCCCTCACCCTTTTTCTCAGCACGTACCGGACAACACCAATCAATGGTCGCAGCCCAGCAGAACTGCTCCATTGGCGACAACCACGGACGTTGCTGCACCTCCTGGCACCATCATCGGCGGAGCCCCGATCCAGACCGTCCCATCGTTACACGCCAGGCAGCGCGGTCTGGGCACGCGCCTACGGAGGAAACGCCACTTGGATGCCAGCAACTGTAGTGGGGACACACGGACGGCTTGTCATCTCAGTACAAACGCCACACAGAATAGAACGCCGTCATCAAATCCAGCTGCGACCTCGCAGCACAACAGGCGCATCACCATCACAACAATGTCGTGAAGAATACATGATACCACCACCAGCGCCATTAGCGGAGGTCCCACAGCCACCCTCCCCACAACGACGATACCACTTGCGTCCAAGAAAACCAGCAGTGCCAGCCGAGAGTGACGTCGAAATGGACACACCCATCAACCCTCCACCAACCACATCGGCACCCACGACACCTCGTCCTCAACCATCGAGTACGTCGGCGCAAACCGAGAACGATGCGGCCGGGATACCACAGCCATTCCAGCCGCATCACCCCAAGCATCGTCGAGGGCGCTTCCGTCCGTACGCGCCCACTTCAGGGGGGAGGGATCTGGTATCCCGTCCCGACATCGCCGCATGCCCGGTAAAGATCATGGATGTCGACCTCATATAGTCGGCGCTGGCATCGGGCCAACCAGCGCCACCACATCATAGTTTTCCACCGCGGCCAATCGGAGCCGACCCGCCGCACATATAAATAGAGCCCGCGCAGCTCCACTCCTCAGTTCAGTATCCACTGCGCTTTCGGTACTCTCTCTTACTGTGCATCGCCTCTCGGACTCTGACAGTGCTCGTTCTTGGCCACGTTTTGGTACTCTTTTCGGACTCTGTGAACCTCACGCCGGACTCTGCCAGTGCGCGTTTTTGGATTACGTTTCTGCCTGCTCCTGGGACTTGTTCGGGTTGTTCGTGACCGTCTCCTGTGGACCGCCTTTCCGCCGTGTGACGTTCGGCCGCCGTAAGTACATAGCACTGATAAGCTGACTTTTCATTTATCTTCATTCCATGTTGACTCACCCAACTAGTTATCCTATATAAATCACCCTGCAGCAGTTTACGGTCTTCTAGACTCACCCAACTAGTTATTCTATCTAGATCACCCTGCAGCTGTTTACAGTCTTCTATTGCCTTGATTCTTTTATATAACATTATGTCATCTGCAAACAATCTAATCTCTGACAGTAAACCATTAACACAATCATTTATTAGAATAACGATTAACAATGGTCCAAATACACTAACCAGTGGGACTTCCATGTTCACTTCTACTTCTTTTGATATTGTATTTCCTATCCTAACATTTTGCTTTCTACCTTTTAGGAATTCTTCCACCCAGTAAATTACCTTTCTATCAGCTCCAGTAGTTTCTACCTTATTTAGCACCATTTTATGGCTCACTCTATCAAAGACCTTTGAAAGATCTAGTACCACATTATCAACTTGACTTCCCTTGTCCATTTCATCAGAAATATCCTACTAACTGAGATTCAAAGGAATATCCTTGTCTAAAGCCATGTTGCCGACTTTAAAACCATTTACTTTCCTCACAGACACCTCTAATACGGTTGCATATCAATGTCTCTATTAATTTACCTAACACTGATGTCAAACTGATTGGCCTACAGTTTTCAAACCTGTTTGTCACCCCTCCTTTATGGGCCGGTACTACTATCACACTTTTCCAGTCATCTGGTAAACTACAAGTATCCAGACTCAATTTAAATAATGTTTCAAGGTAAGACACAATGTCCCATCCTAGTATCTTTAAAACATATGTAGTAATATTATCAACACCAGCCCCTTTATGCTTTTTTAGATTCCTTAGTTCCTTCAAGATATCTTCATATTTAATTTATAATTTTCGAATCTGCTTCCCTCCAACTTTGCGAATAGGCTCGTTTCCAGATATAACCCCTGAATTATTGTCCCTAATGGACTCACTGAGCCAGTTACTCAATAAGTCTGCCTTTTTTAAATCCTCAGTTACTTCTTATCCATCCTTAGCTATAATTGTCTCAATACCTTCTCTTCCCCTTAGTTTCCTGATATAGCTATAGAAATTTCTAGATGCTTCAGTCAGAGGTCCCCCTGCACCAATAGTATTCTTCATAAACTCATCATTAGCCAGTTTCTTTGACATTATTAATTCCTTTGTTAGTTGTTTCATGACTTCCCTACTGCCTTGCTGTTTCGTAACTTTCTCGTCTCACCAATCTATTTAACCTCCTCACCTCACTGTTATAGTATGAAGGTTCTGTACTTCTCTTTATTCTCTGCTTTGGAATAAACATTTCTTCACCCTTTCTTATCATTTCCTTGAACTCTTCCCACTTTGTCTCCACTGACTTTGTGCCCCTGTAATATCTTTTCAGTTCCACGATTTGTGCCTTTTTATAATTGTATCTATTTCCCCCTTCAATTCTGGCCACTGGTTTACTGGATCCCCTTGTCTCCATCAGAACTGCATTGTGATCACTTATTCCTACGGTTACTTGACACCCGATTAGGTTATCATCCGACTTTATTAGGAAAATATACAACATGTTTTGTCCCCTTGTTTTCTGCTCTACCACCTGTGTAAAGCCTCTTTCCCTTACTAAGGTATTTTCAAATCTTTGTTCCTTAGTGTTATTAATATTATTTCCTACCCAGACGACACCTGGTAGATTCAAATCCCCACCAATGATGACCATTCTATGCTCACTTCTGAACTCTGAATATAAATTTAGTTTCTCCCCAAGAGCCTCATCTTTATCATTCATTTCACTGTGAATTTTTCTTTTTTATTTCCGCAGAAGTCTATCCCAAGTAACTCATGCTCATGATCTCTAACACCAGAGAACTGTAGTCGTCTTTGCTAACCAGTATGAATACCCCGCCCCCAGTTGCTCCCCTGTCTCTGCGGTACACTCTGTAACCATCGGGAAAAACCTCATTGTCTAGTACGCGTTCTTTTAACCAGGACTCTATCCCTATAACTACTTGAGGTTCATGTATGTCAATTAGTTTTGCAAATTCCATGATTTTAATCAATATACTTCTTCAATTTACCATTAACACTCTTATCACTGACTTTTTGATATTTTCAGATCTGCACCCCTCTGTTATTTTTTCAAAAGCTTCTTCTATTTCGTTCTCGCCTCGCATTCGGGAGGACGGCGGTTCGAATCCCCGTCCGGGCATCCAGATTTGGGTTTTCCATGGTTTCCCAAATCACTCCAGGCAAATGCCGAGATGCTTCCTTCAAAAGGCCATGGCCGAATTCCTTCCCATTCCTTGCCCCCATTCTTTCCCGTCTCTAAAGACCTAGTTGTTATAGGGGATGTAAAGCAGTTAAAAAAAAATCTTCTATTTCCTCAGTATTAGTGATTTTTCTAACTATGGATCTGTACTCAGTATTCCTATGATTTACCCTTTCACCAGCAGCCATTAATCTAAAAAAGGCACAGTCCCAAACCCGTCACTACTGGAAGTGGGCTCCCTCACAGCCCTAGCCAACAACTCAGAAAATATTCTCTTGCCCTTCCTATATAGGTGTAGGCCATGTCTACTGAAACTCCACCTACCAATGGTCTCCACAGGCACCTCCCCCATGACAGAACTAATGCTGTTGCCAAGCAACTCCTCCGTTTCCACATTTACCCGCCTCACAGCGTGGTTCAATTTCGGCTAGTCATGGCGACTTAGGACTTGCATGAGCTCCACCCTAGTGTGCTGTGTCTCCTTCAACACTTTATTCAGGTCACTCTCTATACTACAATTGGCATTTCTATCGATACTGTTCCCCGCACCTCCCACTATCACTACCCTATCCTCCTTTCTGAAACCCCTACAAAGTGAACCTATATCCTCTATTACCTGACGTAAAGTTGCCACTAGATTTGAAAAAAACTTGTGACCTGGTAACCTGAGCCCAGATGATCCTAGCAGCAGAACCTTTTCCTTCCTATTTTTTCCTTGTACACCCCTATTCCTAAAGGCGTGCTGCACCTTACCTATTCGTACATCTGCATGAGGCTCCTCCCCTCTTGACTCTGGTAACATGTCAAACCTATTTTTCCAAACAATTTCTGGAGTGTCTGGCTTCTTCCTCCTGTTTACCGTTTTCCCCCTACGATCTGTTATCAGCTCCCAACCATCGTTATCTCCCTCTTCTCTATAACCACTATCTCTATCTGCCATTATAGCCGGAGCCTCCATAGGCGAGGCCCCCACAGGCAAGGCTTTTTAGACTACCAGATTTTAATTTAGGACAGTTTAACCAGACTACCCACACAACACCTACTTTATTCCTGGCAGCTGTAGCTACACTAATATACCACTGACCTGGAATAGCACCTCTAACTATAGCCATATATATGAGTTGATCGAAAATTAATTAGACAATTTACCTACTTTAATGCCCAAATCTACAGAAACACAATTTATTTTAAGATCCGATAGTTATCTCAATCTTTAGGAACTACAGTACTGAGATGTTACAAGTCCCTCTATGCACTTGTTCTGCTACAGAACTCTAAATCCACTAAGTTCCTACGTGCACTCTACTGTACTGTTAATATATAAATACCTGTTTTTGTTAAGCAACAGTTATCGCAATGTCCACTTCCCTCAGCTTTCAGAAAATCTGTTTGTTAATCCTGTTAGTCACACCTGTTTGTCAACTTTACCAAACGCCTTTCCTACGTAAATTAAACCAATACTTTTACTACACAATATTATTTCAGGATTTAAATGCGTCTCTCAACCACCACTGCAGTGATTTCACACTAATTTTTTCGGTTGCAAATTTAACCTAACCCCACTTTCTGGTTTGTAACGAACAACACTCGCTCGAATTTATTTCACTTGATACTAATCTTTTGCGGTATTTGTACTCTTAACTACAGCAACCTAAACCATCAAAACTACAATTTAAAAGCGTAAATTTAACTTAATTTAATATAATGTGCCAGAGAAAGCTCTCCAAGTTTCGGGTAAGATAATTTCCACAGAAACGTTTTTCACCAGATACGAGACAAAACAAAGCCGTTTCAAACACTGAACCCGTTAGTAATAAGTTTTCCTTCACTGATAAATAACTTATTCCTTTAATCGTTGTTAATAAGAATGTAAACAATCACACGTGCTTCAGATTATTTGACCAAACACCAATACGAATTTTTTAAACTATTAAATTATATCACACTTCGTTTTTAACACTTAACTACACTAAAAAACCACCAAACAAGTATTTCTTCACGCTATTTAATGATTAAAACTAGTTTTTAACGGTAATGTCGCTTCACTTCGTTACTTTCCGAAACCAGAACAACTAACCAACCAGGTGTGGCTCACACGATCAAAAAAAAATTCTTAAAAATCTTTGCTCCTACCGGGATTTGAACCAGAGACAAAGGTCCAAACATCAGCAAGCAAGGGAATTAACCATTGAGCTACTAGCCCGTCATATGGACCCTATCCTATGAGTCGGTCTGTCGCCGTTCAGTAATTTTTTCAAAATAACATGACAACGTGTATCATTTATACAGAAAAAGTATCCTATGTCCGTCCTAATGCCAAATAGCATCTCCTTGTCAAATTTCATCACGATCGGATAAGCTGTTTAGCCCAAGAAACGTAACAAACAAGCAGACGGAGAGACAGAGTTACTTTCGCATTTATAATATTAGTATAGATTTGGCCGTTGGGTTGTTGTTCTTGATATCTTTGTGTATGTAGGTGTGGTATACGTAGAATTGTCGAATATGAATTAGATGTGAGTTTAGGTGACTGTTGTTGATCGGGCCTTCAATGCTGCAATGATATGTCCGCAGAACCCAGGTGTGTCACTTTTCAATATTTTATACGTACTTTTCATAAGTATGGCAGCGTATTTTGTGTGTACATTGATCAGTTGTAATCCTCCTTTTCCAACGGGTAGCTTCAGTGTGTCATATCTCTCCACGCTGTATGAACCATCCTATTTCAGAATCCAGTCTCTTTGCTATCTCGCGTGAAATGGGGAGGAAATGGGTAATGCGAACTTGGAAAATTTTACCTATTCAAAAATCACCCAGCGCACCTAAAGATGTTTTCACTTCAAAAACCAAAAATCTTACCGAGTTCAAAACCTGACGGTTCGTTGAATCTTTCCGAATTATGCAGTTGCAAGAAGGCTAATTCCTTTCTACAGTGGCTTACCACGGAAGGTCCTGGCGGAGCTCATGTAATCAGATACAACTCCAAAAATTCCTGCTCACAACGGGATTTGAACCCGCGACCCTGAAAAAGAACTTTCGGAATGGGATAAAAACTGTTGGTTTGTATGGACAACAGCGACAGAAATTAAGGGAAAGGAGAAGAAGGTTTAGGTTTCTGCAAATCAAACATCAACAGTGTTTTTCTATTTGCTTTAAAATATATATTTGCAAAATTCCATGAATATTGGATAAAAACTATGTGTTTGTATAAAGATTTCGCGAAAGTGTCCAGCGCGCATATCAGACGCGCATCAGGTGGCACGGGTGGAGCCATAGTAACGCGCGCAACAAGCGCACTTGTGAACTCACAGATTTACCCCCGTCCAAACATCGCGTAACGCGACTATAGAAGTGTTCATTTTAAAAAGATGTTGCTCTAACGTCAATTTCATGAAAGAGGCTACAATTAATTATCTGGCTAGCAAATATGAAAGAACCTTGTAACAGCCCTTATACCTGAATTTTGAATAGCATTGTACTGTATGAAGTATTTGTAGTGAGATAAAGTCTGCTTGAAAGTGATTTGGTATGTTTATTTTGTAATTTCTTGTAAATAAGTGTATATAGACTTTGTTTTATGTAAGAAAATTATTTAAAGACCATTTAATATGTTTAAGAACCGAATGATGCAAGAGAATTTCTTAAAAGTTTGTAAGTCCATGTATTAATGTAAGTTACGATGTCTACAGGACAATTTTCCACCATTTGAAAGGATTTCTGTAAATAATTTTGTATTTAAGTATCTCTAATTACCATTTCTGATCATTTTGTAATGTTATTAATTAATTTTGTATCAATTCCGATTGTTTTTAATATGTTTGATTGTTTGAGTGATTGTTTATCATCGAGAAATATCGGGCGGATGCCTTTGAAGAATTCTCGTAATTTCGATAGACTCTATATAAACAGATCGCCTGGACAGAGAAGTTTAGTTTTTCATTCAATTCAGTTAGTAAGACAGTATAGTTGACAGTATTCACAGAGTTTATCTTTGTGATTATTCAGAAGTGCATCTTTGGATTGTAACTATGCTTGTGATTATCGCTGACTTGTTGTTTTGATAAAAATAAACAAAAATCTTCACATAATTTGCTTGGTGGACTTTTTTAATTAATTCATCAGTAATTAAACCACCGAAGACCCTTAATATGGCGACCGTGACAGGACGAGAAGTTCTTAAACATCTGTGGGATGTTTATCTTCTAAAAAGAATCTGCAGAAAATTGCGACGGAGTATCGGCGATAAGCGAACATAACCTGCGAGAAAATTTCGACCGGCTACGACACGTAGAGGTTATACAGGCGACACGGATTTGACGGCAGGCGGATCTTCTTCGGCCTAAGGCGGAGATTGTACATCGGGAATCGGCTGTAATCTTCCGACGACGAGTGGATTTTCTTCGGCCTCAAAATCGTCTTCCTACAGTGAATAGTGAAAAGTGTGGTTAAGTGTTTGAAGTCAGTGTGGTGTTTAATGGTTAAATAAGTGCTTCTAAGTGAAATTTAATGTGATACAAAATTGAGGAAGAACTGTAAGTACTGCATTGAATATTCAAGTGATTTATTTTGCATGTTATTGTGTGGCAGATTGGAAAGATTTTAATTTTCCTTAATTTTGGTTTTTATGTTGATTTTGCTTATTACTAAAAATGGCTGATAGTCAGAACCTGCAAGCTTTTCTAGAGTCTTTTGTA
>CM061920.1:92506662-92700795 GCA_031002005.1 Vandiemenella viatica
TAGTTTACGTTTTGGTCCAGGCTATGTTTCGATAGTATTTGTTAAAGCTGCTGGTCGATAACCAAAAAATATAACATATGGGCATTAATGCATACCACATACAGAAATCTGTTTCTGGAATATATCTGTTTGCTCTGGCATCAAACAGAAAATATAGATTTTTATATTGGTTTTCACAACGTGAAATCTAGGGATCCAAGTTGAAATCTGAAGGTACACGTTGAGACATTATGACACATTTATTTTAGAAATATTATGCCATGACTTAAACTGTGGATTGTTGTAAAGAACATTTGAAATTAAAAGGGTGAGGGTAATGGGGAAGAGGGATTGGGCTTTGTATACCAAATGTAGACTGCCTTTTCTGATTGATATAAAGTATACATGTGTAAATTTCTAGTGATATCAGATAAAACTGTAGGTATGTATAAAAAACAATTAAGGGTGTTGAGACAAAGCGTATTTTGGTTTTTGTAAAGCTAGTGTGGGCAGTATTTTTCTCTTTGTTTTAAAGTATACATGTGCAAAGCTCCATCGAAACCAGTTTAAAACTGTAGCTTTGTGTAAAGAACATTTGCAAAAATTGAATGCTGTAAGGAGTGGGTGGTTTTGAAAACAGAATGTAGACACTATATTTCTCTTTGTTTTTAAGTATACATGTGCAGTGTTCCATGGAAATCTGATAAAACTGTGGATATCTATAAGAACATTGGAAATTAGGGGTGGGGGTTAGAAGGGAAGAGGGGTTGGGATTCTGTAACTAATTTAAACATAATTGTTCTGTATGTTTTAAAGTATACGTGTGCAAATTTCCTTCAGAATCGGACAGAGACTGTAGATTAAAGGATGGAAAGGAAGAGCAGAGTTTGGACTCTCGAAACCAAATGTAGACAGTTTTTCTGTTTGTTTTGCAGTATACATGTGCATACTTCCTTCAAAATCAGAAAGAAACGGTAGTTTTGTATAAAGAACATTGACAGTAATTAAAGAGGTAGAAAGGGGGATAGGGTTTGCGTTTTTGTGAAAGTTATGTGGACAGTATTTTTTTTTTCTATTTGTTTTAAAGTATATGCATGCGAAGTTCCACCGAATAGGATTAAAATGTGGGTTTTGTACAAATATTAAGGGAATGGGAGCTAGGGTAGTTTTTTGATTTTTTGGAGAAATCTTATCCATAAAAATTACATATATATGTGCCAACTTTTATAAAAATCGGTCAAATGGTGTCGACTGTAGCTTTCTAAAAAGAAATTGATAAAAATCAGGGGGTGGAAACGGGAAGAGTTCAGTTTGCAAACCAAGAGTTGGCATTATTTTTTTTTCTTTGTTTTATAGTAAAAATTTGCTAAGTTCAGTCTAAACCAAATAAAAACTGTTATGTATAAAATTAAGCGGTCTAATGGGGAGAGGGGGTGGTTTTTAAAACTTTTGTTAGACATCTTCTTCGTGAAAAAATACATATAAGCACCAACTTTCATGGTAATCGCTCAGACGATCGCGACTGTAGCTTTTTGTAAAGAACGTGGGGTTAATGGGGTTGAAGGAGGAAAGGGTTGAGCTTTGGCAAACCAAATGTTGACAGGATTTTGCTCTTTGTTTTGAAGTATACATGGGCAAAGTTCAATAAAAATCATATAAGAAAGGTATATTTCTGTAAAATTAAGGGCTGTAAAGGTAGACATGGGTTGGTTTTTTTTTTTTTTATTTTTTTCTGGTCAGGAACCTTCTTCATGAAAAGTAACATGTATATGCCAACTTTAATGGAGGCCAGTTAAATGGTGTCGATTGTAGCTTTGTATAAAGACATTGGTAAAAATTTAGGGGGTGGATTGGGGGAGAGGGATTCAGTTTTTTCAAACCAAAAGTTGACAGTATTTTTCTCTTTATTTTTGACTGTACATGTAAAAGTTTCATCAAAATCGGATAAAAAATGTGGGTTTGTATAAAAATTAAGGGGTGTAAAGGGGAGAGGGTGGTTTTTTTATTTATTTTATTTACAGATTCTCAATGACAAATTACATGTATATGCCAACTTTGATGATATTCTATCAAACGGTGTCGGGTGTAGCTTTTTATGAAGAACATTGACAATAATTTAGGGGATGGAAGGAGGGAGGGGGTTGAGCTTTGGCAAACCATATGTTGACAGGATTTTTCTCTTTGTTTTAAAGTATACATTGGCAAAGTTCAATAAAAATTGGATAAGAAATGTTGGTTTCCATGAAATTAAGGGTTGTAAACAAGAGAGGGATGGTTTTTTATTTTTTGGTCAGAAACCTTCTGCATGAAAAACTACATTTAATTGCCAATTTTAATGGAGATCAGTTAAATGGTGTCGACTGTAGCTTGAATAAAGAAAATTGGCAAAAATTAAGGGGATGGATAGGGGGAGAGGGGTTCAGTTTTTTTTAAACCAAAAGTTGACAGTATTTTTATCCTTATTATTGGCTATATATGTCCAAAGTTTCATCGAGATCGAATAAAAAATTGGGATTTGTATAAAAATTAAGGGGTGCTAGGGGGTAGAAGGGTGGTTTCTCAATGAAATTCATATGGGACCACTTTGGAGGTATACCCTATTCACTAAAAAAATTTCATTTAAATCGGTTCAAAATTGGCGAAGATATCGCTGAACATACATACAAAAAAAAAAAAAAAAAAAATTACAGACGAATTGAGAATCTCCTCCTTTTTTTGAAGTCGGTTAAAAACCAGGAAATAAGTACCGGGTTTAGGGAACTTACAGCTTAACGTGGAATCAAAATCACAGAAGCGTTCTGGGTTACTTCATATTACACTGCAAGCCATGGCAGAGGTGAAGTCGGGTTAATGGCCTTTGAAAATCACAGCTGAGATTGGGATTTCGATCTCCAGTCGGATGCCTTAACCACTGAGCTAACACGTCGCTCTGATGATAATAAAGCGGAAATGAATGCATAATGTTATTGCACAAAGTTATTAAGTCATAATAAATTCATAATAATTTAAAATTGGTCATAAATCAATTTATTTTCCGTTTGGATTGTCCCGGCTTATTAATGTCCTCACCGAAAATTGTGTCTCAATCATCCATTGTATCAGGGGCAGCGTCCTTGAGGTCGAAGAACTCTTCCTCTCCTTCATCTACTCAAGTCATGTTTTCACGGGACAGTGCAGTCCTGATTTGCGACAGCTGCATGGTGGAGTACAAGGTTTCTTGAAGGAACTTGATATAACATTCAGAGTAAATGCATTCAATCTGGCACGGTAGACACGAAAATCGGAGGCGGCAACGTTTCACTCAATATGCTTTTACCACCAAGTACAAGCAAGGATGGGTCGAAAAACTTACCCATTACCAAGGGGATGAAGGAAAGGCGCGTCCAGTCTTATTCTACATACAATTATAAAGACGCTGCACCTGAGTTTATTACGAAGAGTTTATTCTTGCAAGAAACCTTGTATTCCACCATGCAGCTATCGCAAATCAGGATTGCAATGTTCAGCTGATTGCAAAAATTGCTCTGGCTTGTCTCGTGAAAACATGCCTAAGAATCAATTTTATGAATAATTGTACGGATGTCGTAGGTGAAGGAGAGGAAACGTTCTTCGACCAAGAGGAAGCTGCTCCTGATGCAACGGATGAATTTGACACAACTCAATTGATTTATCACCAATTTTTAACTTATTACGAATTTTTTATGACTTACTAACTTTGTGCCATAATATAATACATTATTTCGGCTCTATTACCATCAATAATAGAGCGGTCTGGTAGCTCAGTGGTTATAGCGTCTGACAGGAGATCGAAATACCAGTTTCAGCTGTGATTTTCAAGGGCCATTAACCCGACATTCACCTCTGCCACAGCTTGCAGTGTAATATGAAGTAACCCAGAACGCTTCTGTGGTTTTGATTCCACGTTAAGCTGTAAGTTCCATAAACCCGTACTTATTTCCTGGTTTTAGATAACCACAAACGACCATACTGGGCGGCGAATCAAAAATTCTGTCACCTGGTGGCCGAACAATCCTTTGGCATCTCCAGGCCAACAATACTACATGTTTATGGAATTGACCATCAGTAATCAAAGTATAGTACATGTATACTATATCATATATATATTGGCCACAGCATCTTCACAGATGATAGTTGTAGTGACTCAGCTATCTAGGGTTGAGTGCATCACATCTTCTTTTGTGGCTGAATAGTCCGATGGCGGCGCGACAAATTTTGCCACATCTATCGCACACGAAAGAGGGATCCGGTGGATGTATTCCCTGTTACGAAGCTTTTTCAGCTTTATTTTATCCAACCATGCTCTGTCATATTTGGACATGCCGGTGGTAATATGATGACGCCATAAGGGTCTCGTGCTGGCGCAAGCTTCCCAGTCAGAAGTGCGCATGCCGAAGCTCTCCAAATCACGTTTGCACCTTAACATCGGGCGCCCTACAGGTCTCTTGATATTAGCAATCTGACTGAGCATGACTTTCCGTGGTAGTCTCTCAGGGTCCATTCTATGGACGTGGCCAAGCCAGCGGAGTCGTCTTTGTTTTAGGGTGGCAGTAATACTGTGACACTTTGTGGTAGACAGAACACTCTCATTGCTCATTTTGTCCTGCCACGTGACTCCAAGTATTGTCCGCAGGCAGCGCATATGGAAAGCGTTCAGCTGTCTCTCTTGCCAGGCGTAAGTGGACCACGTCTCAGCTGCGTACAGTAAGATGCTCAGGACACACGTCTGGTATACTAGAATTTTGGTGGAGAGAGTTAGCTTGGAGTTTCTCCAGACACGTGTGGACAGCTTGCCAAAGGTCGTCGCGGCTTTGCCAATTCGTGCGTCAATCTCCTTTTGAATGGACTGGTTGGATGTAGTGATGGAGCCGAGATAGTGGAAGTGTTCTACTACTTGAAGAGGGATGCCTTCCAATGTTATTTTCGGAGACGGTCTGTGCCCTGAACCATGACAACCGTCTTCTTGGTATTGACACTCATCGAGAACAGATGACATGCATGATCAAATCTGGTGAGAACCTCCTGAAGCTCATCTTCGGTATTAGCGACAAAAGCCGCATCGTCAGCATATAGAAGTTCACGAACAATTAGTTCAATAAGCTTTTTAGTAGATCTCAATAGACTTATATTAAAAAGTCTACCGTCACTCCTTGTATGCAGATGTACTCCAACGTGACAGTTTTTAAAAGCTACTAAGAGAACAGAGAAAATTCCAAAGAGTGTGGGCGCTAAGACACAGCCCTGTCGTACACCGCGGTTTACTTTAAAGGATGCGAAGCTTCGCCATCAAATATCACAGAGCCTCTCATGTTATCGTGGAAGGCCTTTATTAAAGACAACAGCGTAGGTGGGCAGCCGATTTTGTGCAGGATGTCGTAAAGGCCGGTACGGCTAACAGTATCAAAGGCTTTATTTAGATCGACAAAAGCCAAGTATAAAGGCACACGATGTTCACGGCATTTTTCTTGAAGTTGGCGGACCAGTGAAGATCATGTCACTCGTGGAGCGGCCCGGCGCGAAATCCGCACTGAGATTCGGGGTAGACACGTGAGGCGAGGGTTTCCAGTCTTCTCAAAACGACTCGAGCGATAGCTTTTCCAGCAATACTGAGGAGGGATATACCTCTGTAATTGTTGCAATCGCCTCTGTCAGCTTTGCCCTTATAAAGGGTAAATATATCTGCATCACGCATGTCCTGTGGTATTGTACCCTCATACCATCACCGCTTTAGCAGTTCATATATGACCGGAAAAACACATCAAGTTTAATTATTTCGGCCGGTAGGTTGTCACGACCTGTACTTTTTCCCAGTTTGAGTCTCTTCAGTGAAAAATGAAGTTCGTCCTGTGAAGGCAAATCATCAATTTCTAATGCAGTAGGATAAGTAGGTAAACTGTCCAGTGCTTCAGGCTTTATGCTGACTGCCCTGGAGTAAAGGTTGGTGTAGTGTTCTGACCATCTTTCCAACTGCTTCTGCTTGTCAACAATAGGTTCCCCATTTAAGTCTTTTAGGGCGGCACGTTTCCTGGTTGTGGGCCCGATTGCACTCTTGATGCCTTGATACATGCCTCGGTAGTCCCTGCTGTCACGGTACTGCTGTATGGACTTGCAGAGGTTTGTCCAATACTCATTCACGCAACGGCGAGTGATACGTTGTAGATCTGCTTTAGCTTTTTTGTATTCCAACTTGGCATGATCACTGGGGCTGTTTATAAGTGTTATATGAACTGCTCTTTTGTGCTCAATGTATGGACGTAATTTGTCCTCGTAATCAGCAAACCAGTCATTCTGAGAACCATCTTTTGTTCCAAAGGTTCTAAAAGCAATCTGTAAAAGTTTTTCTTTCGCTAGAAGCCACATGTCTTTGGTGCTACCTGTGTCCCTCAGTAAAGCATGACTGAGATTCTCTTTTACTTCGGATGAGAATTGTTTGTGTAAAGCATCATCATGATTGACTGGGATATTAAACATAATTTTTCGGCGATTGCTTTTCGCTGAATGGATCTTCTTTGGAATCATACGTGTTTTGGCCATTATCGGAGAGTGATCAGTGTCGCAGTCTGTACTGTGATAGGTTCTGGCATTGAGAACGTCACGCAAATCTCGCCTCCGAGTGATGATAAAATCAAGCTGATGCCAGTGACCTGATCTTGGATGTTTCCATGGCAGTTTGTGAGCAGGCTTATTCTGAAAATAAGTGTTACATACGCAGAGGGAGTGTGATGTGCATAGTTCCATTAGACGCTGCCCATTTTCATTTATGTTTCCTATTCCATAGCGGCCAATACAATCCGGCCAGTTATCAGAACTGCTGCCAATTCTTGCATTGAAATCACCAAGAATAAAAAGTTTGTCAGAGACGCGTACTTTTGCTAGACATGCACGTAAGCTTTCATAGAAAGAATCTTTAACATCTGGAGAGGCCTTTAATGTAGGTGCATAAGCTGATATTAGGGTTATGGGACCCGAAGCAGTTGTTATTCTCAAGTACATAATTCTCTCTGAAACACGGATGGGTACCTCAATGCAGTTAGACAAGCTGTTGCGAACTACGAAGCCCACCCCGTGCTCTCGCTTTGCGCCATTGTCTCTACCCTTCCAGAAGAAGGTGTAATTTTGTTCACGAACGGAGCCCTCATCCGAAAGCCGAGTCTCTTGCAAGGCAGCGATATCAACTTGCAAACGCAGCAGTTCCCTGTCGATGACAGATGTTTTCCTCAGTTCAGGGATGCCATCAGTTGGGGTGTCAGATCCCGGTAATATGGTTCTCACATTCCACGAGGCGAATCTTGTTGTCGTTATCAGGTTTTTAGACGGTTTATAACTGTTTTTCTTTTTGCCAGGTGATTGCTTTTCTCATCGTTGTTATAAGCACTGTGACATGCTTGCTTCTCCACACACCTATAGAAGCGCAAGATGAGGGGCGGATCAGTACCTAATTGGCTGGGGGCTGCCCAGCTTGAGGCGGGCGGTAACTGATCAATTAGCCACAATGGACTATCTCACCAACGGAACCCCTGGCGTTCGTGCGCACGCCCATCAGCACAGAGCTTATAACCGGTGACTGTGACTCCCCATGTTGTTTCCGCACCTTGACAGGTACGTGTGAAGTGTCCTCTCCACGTCACTGCATCGCCTGGGACGGTAGTTAGTAGCCATGAACTTGCCCAGCATTCGTGACTTCTAATTCAGTTAATTCTGCAGGGGCAATGGGTCGCCACGTGCAGAGCCATCTCGGTTGCAGGAGTTGCCTAATGTCGCCTACGGTACTCCGGATCCGTTGCCTCTTACACCAGCAGCGCCGTACCGAAGATCTTCTTCTCCACCGTTGTTGCCGTTGAGGACTTCACCCGTAACCCTGGGCAAGGGGACTGCGATATACCCCGCAGAACTGGGTCCCTGCCGGACTTAGCCGCTCCTCACTCCGGCCTACAGAAGTGCAGAGCGCCCACCCCCGCGACTAGGACGCTCCGTACAGGATTTACTCCGGTGGCAGGAAGGAGAAGGAGGCTCTGACCACCCCAAGAGCCGGGTTAATGGCCTCGTATTGATCCGAGACCACAAGCTACATAAATACATATATATGAATTATATATACAGAGGTTCCAGGTAATTTTGAGAGACAAAGTAGGTAAAAACTCAACTTTTAGGAAAAGTGTGAAATTTTGCTGAGTTTCGCTTAGTTTTGAGTTTGGAAAAATTTTGTATTACGTATGTTGTAGGAAAGTTTGTCGTCTTTCAAACTGGAAATAAAGTATTTATTTCTTGCTAGGACTCATCAGGAAGGAATTATAGACGAAAAACGGAAAAAAGTGACAAAATTTTGACGTTTTTTGTCCAGAGAAAATTGTGCCGAGGGTGTTGGAGGTCGAAAACTTGGTTACTACATACTCTCACCGATATATTTACAAGATAAGAAAAAAAAATCTTCTACGTGATATACTGCAAGGTAAAACTATCCCGTTACTGGACTATTGGTTCATTAAGGTTCTTTAGTTTAGTAATTTACCAATTCTAAACCAGATATTTTTGTTGTTGTCCTGTTACACTTTACCTGCGCTAATTGTGGTTTGTGAATTTCGTCGTTATTTCGCCTTTAACCTACCGAAAGTATCACGAAACTACTTTCAGTGTTTTAATACATAGTTATGGATTTGGGAAATTTATATGATCTGGTTAGTAATAGTCATCGACAGCTTAGTCCTGCTGAAGCTATAGCCATTTTCATTTTGAAACTTATAATGGGCGATCCCGTAGTAACAGGAAACAATGATTTCACAGTATCAAATATCTAACGCATTGTTTCTCAAACTTTTAAGGCGCTGCAAACTCCCTTGAGAAAAAACTGCGACCCCCTACGATCAGCTGGTGAACCCCTGGGGGTTCGCGTACCCCACTTTAAGAAACACTGCTCTAACGCAATGAAACGATTTCAACATTAACAGTCAATAAAATAACTTAATGGCAATATGGCCAACCGAATTTTAATAATAAAAAATGACGCGATTAATCTACAGCAGTTGTCACTGGAAATATAATTAAAGACTAAATAAAAACTAATTCCTGCACTGCAGACAAATATAATTAAAAAAAAGCGATAACTAATATTATCGACCACTCGTAACCTACTGAAAGGTGTACTGACTGCACATGAGAATCATTGAAGATAATACGAAAGATATTTAGTGTACTGCAGAAAAATGTTATACAAAAAACAATTATTGATCTCACAGTTTACCGTATTTAAAAAAAAAAAAAAATAGTCACGTGCAACGAATATTCAGAGTAAGTTCTGTTTCTCGTGAGCATGCATAAGGGATTTCTATCTTATGGCATGTTCGTTGATGGTATGCGAAGATATACACGGGTTATTGGCGAAACTAGAATTTTGTTCGCTACTATCCGTTAAGATCCGTGTTATGAAATTTTGATTACCTTGGTTCGTGGTGTTCGTACTAATTCTCTCTTTGTTTGGGATCCTGTGTGACTTCCGCCTCTGATAAAGTGTGATATTAAACTTTTAGAATTTAGATGAACTGCTTCGAATGTGATGTGTTCTTCTAGTGAATAGCCATCCCGAAGAAACTTAAAAAATTTGAACTTTCATAAGGCGTATTTATGAAGTTTAATATTACCTATGTTATTGGACCAACCTATATATTTGTTAATACCAATAGATATTTTGTTAATGGTTGTAGTTTACTGAAATTAGTTCGAAAGAAGAAGGAAGACTTAATTTAATCACGTTGGAGTGAATATTTCGGTGGCAATCAACGTACATACGTATTTTACAATTTCTTATAAACTATTATTTTAAATTCTTTGAGTGGAATTTTCCCACTCAACTTCTTTTAATTTTTTAAATCACTTTTGGCAAAATTTTGCAGAAGTTTCCTTAGTAATTTATGCCATGCTCAAACTCCAATATGTCTGAAATCCAGTGCCAGATTCTTCCTTTCCATGCACTACATCTAATTCATCTACCAATATCCTTCCAACGATGATCGCCAAAATATATCTTGTACATTTCAAGTACTCTCTTCAGTATCCTCCTATCTCGCAATGAATCCCAATCAGCCTCCTTTATGACATCAGTTACTGATTAAATTTCCACACTCAAATCCAGATACCCTCTTTTTCATCCCTCCCCGTGGCTATATTTAATATTCAAAGCACTGGTTTCTTACTACAAAATCATATTGATGAAAAGATCTGAAAAATCTATTGTATCCCTGTTCCCACGCTTGTCTGGTTCATTCCCTCATCACCCTTTCCAATAAATAAGGATTTCGAAATCTTTTTCTACCACCTTCCCAATTTACCCTGCCAGTTAAGTATATTCTCAGGTGTTATGCCAAGATATTGACACTTCAGGACTTCAACAAGCCCAGCATATAACAATTAAAAAACCTTTAGTAATTTATCTGTGTACCTAATCAGCTGACTCTTCTTGGTATTTATGATCGTTCCATATTAGTCAACCCAGCTAGATATTCTGTCCAGATCACCCTGCATAAGTTTACTCTTCTGCGGTTTGATCCTGTTTCATACAGTGTCATTCCTAACTTCTAACTGCAAATCATTAACGCAATCATATAATAGAATCATAAACATCTATTGTACCAATACACTACAAGTACAATCTGATACACCTTCACTTCCATCTCTTTTGACACCGCATCTTTACCCAAACACTTTGCCTTTTACCTATTAAGAATTCACCAAAAGTAACTTTTCATTCAGTCCAATCATTTTTACCTCATTTAACACCATTTTGTGGCTGTGACAGAACAGAAACATTTCATAAGAAAACCATATTTTTGTGCCATGAAATTAAACAAAAATCGATATATTTACTCCTATAGCAAGGAAATGTAAGTTGCAATGGCGATAAGAAAATCATGAGATAGCTGGAGGTTAGCGACGTAAAGACCGAACGGTTGCTTTGAAACCATTTCACTAGTGAAGAACCTTGCATTCTTCGAATACTATAAGTCCGATGTAGTTCCTAAAGGAATATGAGTTGTGAACAATAAATGTAAATCTGTTGAAAGCGAAAGAACTGAGTTATTTATAATTATAACCAGGCGCGCAACATGGCGACGTGTAGATGACTAGGCAGTGAAAAAAGCGATTTCACCAAAGCTACGGATGAAAAAGCATGTTACAGTTACGACGAAGTTTGGACAACGCCGCTAGCAGAATCGCTGGAATTTACCAGCAGACGACGAGAACAACTGATATAATCCTTTGCATCTCTGGCGGTTGGAGCCATGGAGGAAGGAATTATATGGAGGAGAAGTGACGTTAAATCGGTGAAGCAAGCACTAAACTCTTCCGCATGGTGGCGGCACCGGCAGCGACCATATGGCGCTTCCCAACAATTAAGTTCACATTGTGGTAGATGCAGTGATTATTTCATTTAGCATTGTGTATAAGTGTTTAAAATGCCAGCTTGTGTTGCGTACGGTTGCACAAATAGGCCAGACAGGAAAGAACCTGGAATATCATTTCATAAGTAAGTTGAATTGTAATTATCGTTGTTGAAGTGAGCGGTAGACACCGGTAACTTTGCAGCACGTCTATAAATATTTAGTCATAGCTCTCAATGGGATGACTTTGTTCTCAAATTTTTCTTGGTGTAGTGTAGAAAATCAGCAAACTTGCTATTTTGCACATAATAGACTAGCATTATTTTTTAACGAGTGTTTAAAATGAGATTTAAAGGGGAGTGTTTTACTTCGCGATTCAGTGAATTTACTATTACGATTTCTTTCGTCACGTTGCTGATTATACTGACAATGGATGATGAAATTAACTGTTATGTGAGAAGCTGTGAGTTTTATTAATTTTTTAAATAGCTATTTCAGGCCATTGACTTAGTTTATTTTTAAAGCTTCATATAAGACTTGTTTCTGTTTGTAAATACGTCTATACCTATTTTTACCGATTTTGAAATCTTTCTCATCTATTTATGTCGAAACAGGTTCATGCAGAAATAAAAATGGGCTTCATAAATAAAGAAGTTATTGGCCTTTGAACAAAATCAATTTGGGGAATGTGTTTCTAATTTAGTCTCTTTTTTTTTTGTACAACATTTCCCCCCCCCCCCCCGTATCTAAATCTAACTGAGAGATAATTTTTTTACAATTGTCCTAATAAGTAGGGCTGTGAAATTAGACAACACATCTTGATCAAGAGAATGTTCATTAAGGTGACTGAATAAACATTTTATTTCTGGTACCAGCCTACAAAATGTCTGGGTTGCTCATCCCTAGAGTGGGTCCTCTTACTTTTTTTCTGGTCTAGGACACATTTCAGACTAACCACAAGTGGTAGTAATAAAACTGAAATATCCATTCTGCATGTCAACCATGTAATCATTGTGGCTTTGACAGAATTTAATTTTTGGTCCAGCCTGCATCCAAACCTAAACCTCTCAATTTGGATGTTGTATATCCCCCAAAACTAAGCAAGATATCGAAAACATTTATTCCTTATTATCGAGTTTTTTCGTCGTGTTACATAAGAATCCATCATTAAATTTGACTTTTGCGAAATTTTTTCTTCTGCATTTCAACTCAAGACACCTCACTTTTGAGACAGTATATCTCGAGAACTAGGTGAAATATCGAAAAATTTTACTCTTTATTTTTTATTTGTCTCGTCTTTTTACATAAAAATTCATCATAAAATTTGACTTTGAATAATTTTTCTTCTGAATTTCAACCAAAACCATTTCACATTTGAGACAGAATATCTCGAAAACTAAGCAGGATATCAAAAAAATTTTATTCTTCATTTTTTATTTGTCTCATCGAGTTACATAATAATCCATCACCAGATTGCGGCGTCACATTTATCCTAGAGTCCCCTTGAGGTGTTTGTACATATTCCCCGTGTTGTATGGGAAGCGGTCAAGCCCCCACCACTCCGGCCATGCCCCCCCACTCCTCCGCCGGCCTGCTTCACTCCCATGCGTGATAAAGGTCTCTTGCGTCGTCTCCATATTATTCCTTCCTCCATGGTTGGAGCCATGGAGGAAGGAAATATATGGAGACGACGCAAGAGACCTTCACCACGCATTGAAGTGAAGCAGGGCGGAGGAGGAGTGGGGGGGGGGGCATGGCCGGAGTGGAGGGGGCATGGCCGCTTCCATACAGACACGGGGAATATGTATAAAAACCTCAAGGGGACTCTAGGATAAAGGTGACGCCGCAATCTGGTGATGGATTATTATGTAACTCGATATGATAAATAAAAAATGAAGAATAAATTTTTTTGATATCCTGCTTAGTTTTCGAGATATTCTGTACCAAATGTGAAATGGTTTTGGTTGAAATTCAGAAGAAAAAATTGGTCAAAGTCAAATTTGATGATGGATTTTTATTTAAAATAGACGAGACAAATAAAAATAAAGAATAAAAATTTTCGATATCTCACTTAGTTCTCGAGATATACTGTATCAAAAGTGAGGTGTCTTGAGTTGAAATGGAGAAGAAAAATTTCGCAAAAGTCAAATTTAATGATCGATTCTTATGTAACACGACAAGACAAATCGAAAATAAATAATAAATTTTTTCGATATCTTGCTTAGTTTTCGGGATATACTGGGAATATCGCAATTGTTCGGAAGCGCAATATCGCCGCTGCCGCCAATACGCATGCGCGAGCCTGCTTCACCAATTTAACGTCACTTCTCCTCCATATATTTCCTTCCTCCATGGTTGGAGCATATCTTCGACGAACATCTGGTCGCGGATAACAGACACGACGAAGCTACAGTCTTTGGAGTAAACATCTGTCTGCGGTCGGCGGGATTTGTTTACGAATCTTTCGTTTAAGTTAATTATATGTTCATTAGGGATTACCAGTGGAGCATCATAACGTAAATGACTGTAACCTCACTTTCAAAAAGACGCTTTGTAGTTAATTTCATGGTTACAAACTTTTGAAGTTGGAAAATTCACGAACTTGGAGGTGAATAGAACTTGTTAAATCATTTCCTTTCCTGTTTATTTGGTATGTTTTAATTATATTGAACACTCGCGTGCCTTATTCACACAGCAGTATTGATGAAATGGTGTGGCGTTCTCCTACTAAACTTGTATTTTGCTAACTATTTTGTTGTCGTAATTACGAGGATTATTATTTATTTTTTCGCAGGAACTTTTCTCAGTTCCTAAATATTAATCTCGTTGTCTCTCTGGTTCTTCAACATGGACAGAGGATTAACTGATGAATTATCGCCGGTAGAAGAGGTTATCTCACATGCAGAATCCAATGTTCCTACTAACACAATGTCAGATATCAACCTTCACACCAACAGCATTATGCTGAATAGTCCGGATAGGGATTCTTTGAACATGACTCAATTTTCTACATCCACTCCTGGAGAAGATTTTCTGGGGTTTTCTAATCAATCTCAACCAAATGAAAGGCTTGAACAAACACCCTGTACCAGCACACATACCACCAAACCTTCCACAGATGAGCTCCTTGTCCTATTGATTGCACAGATAAAGGACCAAACTTCAAAAATAGATAGTTTCAATGCACAGATAAAGGACCAAACTTCAAAAATAGATAGTCAAACCACACTTCTTTCAGAATTAAAAGACAGTCAAAATGCAAAGATTTTGGAATTACAAGAACACCTTTGAAAAACAATTAAGTAATAAATTATCCCAATCTCAGGTTATCATACAAGGCATCTCAAAGAGTATTACAGATGTTGCAACAAGATGGACACAAAACATTTCCACCATTAATAACAAAGCCACCACACTTCTTTCAGAATTAAATGACAGTCAAACTTCACAAATTTTGTATGTAGAAAATACCCCTGAAGAAAAAATAAACAGTGGGAAAGAGTTTATTGATAAAAGGCAGACAATTTCAATCACATTGCCTGGTACTGCTCATATTGAGCAACCAACTTCATTAATACTATCTGATGTTCACATTAAGTTTGAGGGAACATTAGGAGATAGTAAACCAATACAAATGACAATTGATACCAAGGGCTCAATTTTGCCACTGACAATTAGTACATATAATACAACCACATCATTACCATCCAATACTAGCTATATACCAGAAAATGATCCTTCTGAATCATCCAACAATGATCTTGTCGAATTATCCCAGGAGATTGCCAATAAGTGTAATGATTCTCCAACAAGTGAAAATTTGGAAGTTTTTCTAAAGGGATGTGAACCATTTTTGACCACTATGCCTACTCTGACAGTATAATGGATGTTGGGGAAATACAAAAAACAAACACCACCCCTCTAGTTTCACACATAGGAGTGACAGCGGTAAAACTTACTGACAATGGGTCTAAGGTGAATGTAGTTAAATACACATTACCACCACATGAGGTGAAACAGATGCAGGCCAAATTGGCACAGCAGAAACTGCATAGTAAAAAAGAAGCATTGTATAAAGAACCACGAAATGACTTCCTGAGAAGGAAAAAAGTGAGAAAGAAAATGATGATTTACTCACAAACCCACTAATTGAACAGGAAAAAAGTTAAGTTCAAAACCACTTTTTACAAAACAAAGGAAGCGAAGCATGTCCAATAGTTTAATGCTATAAAAATAATTTTCAAGGTCCAGGTACCTGATACTAGTGACTATTTCCTTCAAGTAACATTTTAAATATTTATTGTTAATAACCACTTCTTACAAAACGAAGTAAAATATGTTAAAGATTATTCCCAATATTTCCTCTTGGAGTACTTTTCCGACACAAGGGCATGAAGAATTTAAAACTATAATAATTTTTAGGTCCAGGTATCTTTTTCCTTACGGAGTAACTACTTCCAAATAACTAATCTATTTTTACAAACATACACAAATGTGGTTGAAACGGACGGTAGAAACTGTTCTATTCATGGGAAAATAATTAATAATTTTTATTTTTGCCCAAAAAGATTGCCGGTTTTGTTACCCGATCAATAGTTTAAAAGAAATGAAACTACTTAGATCAGAAAGTGTAGCTTTGACTTGGAAAGATGTAGTCAGTTACATTTTACTTTGATGTCATGGTAATGTGATGTTAAGCTAGAATGCTGTATGTATGTATGTTTACATTATTAGATATTTCAAAACAATACCGCGACAGGACTTGCATTTGTGTGAATTTTTGGACATTTTTTTTTTAGTTCATTTCATTATGTTGTTAGTATTAATAAGAGAATGTTTTGTAAAATGTCTTGTAAAAAATTCTACTAGGAACAGAGGAAAGAGTATCACTGGATGCAAGGTTATTTTTATAAGTTTACCAATGTCTTTTAAGCAAAGACATGGTGAACTTGAGGAGGCATGTGACAGAACAGAAACATTTCATAAGAAAACCATATTTTTGTGCCATGAAATTAAACAAAAATCGATATATTTACTCCTATAGCAAGAAAATGTAAGTTGCCATGGCGATAAGAAAATCATGAGATAGCTGGAGGTTAGCGACGTAAAGACCGAACGGTTGCTTTGAAACCATTTCACTACTGAAGAACCTTGCATTCTTCGAATACTATAAGTCCGATGTAGTTCCTAGAGGAATATGAGTTGTTAACAATAAATGTAAATCTATTGAAAGCGAAACAACTGAGTTATTTATAATTATAACCAGTCGCGCGATATGGCTTCCAATGCCATATATCTTAGAAAGATCCATTGCTACAACATCAACTTGGCCTCCCTTGACAATTTCATTCGAAATAAGTTGTACAGAGCCCATTCATATGAATGTGAATACGTATTTCATTTGAATTACTTGCGTAAACTCATGTTGTCGATTTTCAAAGCAGTTTCTCTACTTACACACATTTCTAATGTAGTTGCATATAGTTTTATCCATCAATCTATCTTCCACTGATAACAAATAAATTAAACTATAATTTTCAACGCTATTTGTTGACATTCTTTTAGAGACTAGTTCTACTATCGCACTTTTCAGGTACTAGGTAAGCAGCAAGTCTTCAAATTCAATCTAAATAACGTTTAAAGTTTAGGTGCAATACCTCATCACGCAATGTTTTATACAGTGCAATGGAGGTTAAGTGTGAAGAGTTCAAGGCGATGATAAAAAAGGATGAGGGAAAATTTATTACAAAACAGAAAACGAAGAAAAATACAGAACCTACAATAGGAAGGTGAGGAGGTTAAAGACGTTAATGAGAACACTACACAGTTAAGAGGCGTCAATGAAGCAGGGAGATACTTATATATAATAAATAAACGAGAAATTAATAACAGTAAAGAGGGAAGCTATTGTTGGCGAGGAACGTTAAGGAATTCGACCGTGGCCTTTTGAAGGCACCATTCCGTCATTCGTCTGGAGTGATTTCGGTAATCCATGGAAAACCGAAATCTAGATGGCCAAACAGGGATATGAACCCACATCCTTCCGAATGGGATGCCTACAAACTGAACGAGGGTGTCGTGCTACATAACACCTATCAAATCGATGTTGTTCTTCGCTCGTGAATTTGAGGTTCTGTAGCAAAAACTGCAAATACGAAACTCTTAAAATTTCATCACATCCTTCCGACCGTGTCAAAGTCTCGTAAATCCACCGTCTTGCATCGATTGTGTAAAGGAAAACTTGAATAGATCTGTATGAAAAAAGTATTCTTTTTAATCAAACAATACTGTTATATCCTCTTGTAGACAGCAGGCTTCCAGTCTCAATTTAATTAACATTTTTAGGTATTTTAAAATGGGATATCACCTTATATTTAATAGCTCCACTGTAATATTATTCACGTGAAGCCCCTGTATGTCGTTTCAGTTACACGCTTAGGGAAAGTGAAAAAGATCGTGATGTCTCTTTTAAGTTTAGGTTTTTAGTTCAGATTTCGAATACATATTTGCTAAGGATACCGTAAATGGATTACATAGGTGATATGAAACATATATTTTATTCGAGTAAACTTTCGGAAGTAACACTACATCCTCCAGATTAGGTTTGCAACGCTATATCAGTCAACCAATAATATTGATCCAAAAATATAGATATTTATATCGATATTTTTAAATGGTCGATTCGATAATATCGATATGATACAGTGAAATATCGAAAACTACTAAACCATTCGCATTTTAAAAAAATCCTGCAAATAAATGTATGGGTAAATGGGACCAAACTTGACTATGCTAAACTCTGATTTAGCTAGATAGCATCATTTGCTGCTCTGAGGTTCCACTCCGTTTCGTGCGCGTTATTCGTTCCCCATTCATTTACTTTCACCATTTTATTATTACCATTGTGTTACGTTTACGTTCGTTAGTTCTTGTTTCTTTCTGGGATGTATTACAAAATTCTAAAGGGGGTAAAAATATGACCGCCTGACCGATACAATTGCTTCAGTGTTGATAATAGATCTTTTAATGCAGTTGAAGGCAAAGGTTTTAAGTTTTAATGAAGCACTTAGCACCATTATACAAAGTCCCTTTTCGTGGAATTATCAAAACAAAAATTGATGAAAAATATGAAAAAAATTCTGAAATTGTGAAGGAGGAGTTGAAAAGTGTGAAGCATTTTTTATTGTATACAATAACACCGACTATTTGGGGTTACGGTACATGTTTTGCTGGAAAATTAAATTTAAGTCAATCATAATTGGTATACTAGTTGGATTAAGATAATTGCAATTAATCAATTAATCTTTTTGCTCAAATTAGCCTCGTCGGTACCTTCTGAACGCCTTTTCTTACCGGCAGGAACCACTGTCACTTAATCTAGCAATGGACTTCATGGGAAAAGGTTAAGCAAACTACGTTTCCAGAATCTGATGACGCTTAATATTTGCAGACCTATTTTTTTCAATAAACTACCTCAAATTTGTTACTTGATTTTGACTCGCATACTTATTTGTAATTTCTAAAATAATATATACAATTTTCGGAAAATATCGATATTATCGATATGATACGGCCTATATTATCAATTATCGACATCTGTCTGGCATCGATATAAGTATCGATATATTTATCGATATTTATATTACCTTGCATCCCTACTACAGATATAGGAAAATCGTTTCTAATTGATTGAGTGATGCCGTGATCAGAGTAGCGACACGAGCTGCTTTTCGCATTCACAGCCAGTGGGTTTTGCTTCAACAGTCCACTTCTCGGTGAATATCAACTCACAACATATGACTGTTTTGATTAAATCTATTGCTTATTGCTAGCAAAATAAATATATTGGGTTTGACATTATTGGCTGGGAGACCCCGAATGGTAGTTCGGCCGCCAAATGACAATTTCGATTTGCCGCGCATTCCGTCTTTGTCGTGGTGCACCTACAGATTAACGTGGAATCCGACCATCCTGGGTTTGAGCCCTGGATCCTGATTTATATAGAAAGGCACTTTAACCACCGAATTACCAGGCCATTCACTAGCAAAGTAAAATAGGAACTAATGTGTGGAAAGCTATGTTTGGTTTAATGAAATTAAAAGGACTGACGGAAATTCTTTATTGCGGACGAAACACTTTTAAAACTTAAAGGTGAAATCAGAAATAACCCTATATCAACGACATTCTTAGTTCATGAAATTCTATCTAGTTGAGGTTCCTTTCCAAGGTGAACACAGAGAATAAGGGATTGAAAACTAGTCTTTATTTTGTGATATTTAGAGATTAGAAAATTACTTTCTTGATGGTTTGCGAACTACTTCTCGAAAATCAGTCTCCAGGTGCATCCCGTGATGGGCGGTGCAGCAGCAGAGACGCTTTAATTCGTTCGTTTTCACTTAACAGTTATTGAATAGACATATTAGAAACCCGAGTTCTCAGTCCCATGGGAGAACAGGTTCGCCTAGGCTAGTGGAATATCTGATTACTCCAAATATTTAGATACAGTACGTCTACTGCTCCTGATATTCAAGCTCGGAAGGAAACTTCATTACCACATTTTATCAATTAATACCTTATATACAACAGGTTAACACAGTATTTAAATTTATGTGACTGTCGCGTTTGGGAAGTTTGAGTATTAGTATAGGAAAATTCTCAGCTAACGTGTGATATAAATGACTTTGATTTTAAATATTACAACAGTACAATGCAGCTTTGCAGTCTCAGTTACATGATCACGAGAATTACAAACGTAATGGGACCATTGCTATTCATTGTTCTAATTATGTTGATGTTTGATGATCTGGACAGGATATCTAGCTGGGTTGGTAAACATGGGATGAAGATAAATGCAAGAAAGAGTCGGGTTATTAGATGCACAGATAAAAGAACTAAAGGTTGATTATGATTACAAGGTGGGGAAAGAAATGCTTGTTGAAGACTTGAAATGTAAATATCTTGGCATAACATTTGATAACAAGCTCAACCAGGCACATTGGACAGGTAGTAGGAAAAGGTTTCAAAATTCTGCACTTGTTCGAGAGAGTGATGAGGGGATGTACGAGAGAAGGGTTACAAAACTTTTGTCAGGCCATTGCTTGAATGTAGTAGTGTATTATGGGGCTCAAATTTTGGGTATCAAATATAGGAGGTGGTGGGGGTGCAAAGAAGGGGGCTATTAGATTTGCCTCTGAAAATTACCGGAGAACACAATTAGTAATTGATATGATAAAAGAGCTGGAATGGGACTCATTAGAAGACAGGAGGAGAGTGAAGAGAGTCATGGGAGTGTACAAGGTGCATATTGGTGATGAGGCGTGGAAAGATATTGGTGTAAGAATTAAAAGTAATGCATGGAAGGGAAAAGAGTATAATGACCGCAAGCTGGCACTCGATTTAGGCGCAAGGATGTGGGAAGATTTTCTTTCGTAGGTAAGCGGGTAAGTGAACGGAATAGTTACCATGAGAAATGATGAATAATTTACCAAAAACGTTGAAATTTGTAGAGGGAAAAAGTAGATGGGACTGGAAGGGGGGGAAAAAATTGGTGTGTAGGGAAATTGCCACGGAAACGTGTGCTTCATCGCAATTAATATTAAATAAATAAAAAATAAATGAAAATTGATGATCAAAATGCAGATCATTTGCAATGTGAGAAAATCCCTTCGTGTATATTACAATCAATTACACGAAAAAGTTATTCTTCATTTATACTGTTATAGATTTTGAACTTGCTACGATATGTTTAATTTGTGTGATAATTTAAGCCACCAATCTTTAAAGGAAAACTATAGAATAAAATGTGATAATAATTCTTTGTTACAGGAAAAGGTCAAACGTCCTTCATTTTCTCTTCCTATCGAAGATATTTCTGACGAAATTCCTCCAATAGCATTTTGGCGAATGGCTGAGCCGGAGGATGTGCCAGAGATTTTAAAACTAATCAAAGTACCGTACACTAAGGAAATGTTTGGTGATGTTAATATTGGTTATCTTGTGTAAGTATCTTCAGAAATAACAACACACTTATTAAATAAGAACACAATCTGAAGTTTATTTGATTGTTATACTAAAATATGTAAGCACTAATTTCTAACTGCAACAATGCTCATATTACACTTGCTAGAAATATGTATAATGAACAATTGCTGATAAATAGTGAATGAAACTTTCTTCTTATTTTATTGTTTACTTCACAAAAGTTTACGCCATTTTGTTAAATTAATTTCAGTAATTCATTTCGGTTTTGTAGTTTTGGAGTGCCAAAATCTAAACATTTAACAAGAGTTTTTCACAAAATTATTTGTATATACTTAAATTGGTTTTGAGAAACTTCAGTATATATTACTGTTCATACCCATAGTTTGTAATATCTGATTATCTACTATACAATTTCATAAGCTCACTCACTCACTCATTCACTTTCCTCGATGGCTATTGGCTGGAGAACGCTGACGTCACGTACCAGCCTTCACTCGCAAATTAACAGCAACTGTATTTTTAGAAATTAGTGGTCAACAGTTTAATATTTCACCAACCGCTATGAAATTAATTGCCAGAATATATTCACTAGGTTTCGTAGCATTTATTTCTTAAAAAATATGGAAAGCTTTACAGTTGAAAAAATCGACTTTTCAGTAATATGTCGCTAACGAAAGTAACATAAAACTTTAAAAAACTTAAATTACACATGGTCTCTGCTGTAACCACGAATGACAATTGTTATTTCGGCTTAGGCTAAATTTCAATTTAATTAATCTAATTAAAGTTTTCGCTAATGTTGTTGCTTCACCAAAGTTTATACATTAAGGTTTATTTACTTTTTACATATTTTACTGACCACTTTCGTTAATGGTCTTTGCTCATGATCGCTGTACGTGAGTTATTAGGTTACTTAATGGGGACACCAGACCAAATATTTTACCGAATCGTATATCCTGTCAATTCATTTCTTCGGCGTTGTTCAACTATTTTACAATATGGAATCTGTATTAAGTTCTCTGGCCGTTACAAACGCTATGACCAAAGATTACACCATGGATGTTTACCGAGCTTCATTAAAATACAACGTGTTTTATAAACAAACAAAAATTCTTTTGATCTTGCAGATTGAACTTTTAGGTCAAATTGAAGTTAAGTTTGTATTTCAGCAAGTTCCAGTCTACGAACTTAGAAACACAATTATACGATACCGCGATCGTCCCTCTCCGAGTTTAAAACGTCTATTAACACTTATGAGTATTTGAAGGGATTTTACTTACCCTAAGCGTGAAACACAGTTCAAATTCGTCTTTTGTCAGATCAAGTCATGTCGTAATATTTGACCCTAAAAACTGCAATTATTCTAGACCTGTAACGATACGCAAAGAACGATCACGGGCTTACATTAGTAAAAGTAATAAACAACTATACAGGGTGTTTCATTTATGACGCCTCCGCGCGCACTGCAAAACTCGCACGGGGTAGCACCCCCTCGCTTGCCGGTTAAGTCGCACCACGCATCGCCCGCGCTCAGACACGCCTCATGCTTGCGCTGATTTCTTACCTTATAGCACGTGCTGCAAATGTTGGCTATCGGCTTCAATACACGCTTGACATCTTCTAAGGATGTTTTGGCTAACTCTCTGCAGTGTTTGTGAAGAAATATTATTAATTTTAGTTCTTATGTTTTCCCCAAGTTCCACTTCCGTACGGGTAACCCCCGTGCTCCGACAATTTGTGGGCCGCCCCTCGGATAATATCAGGCCCTTCGCAACACCGCAAATGCGCTGCTGCAACTCATTTCTCAGTTAGATTTTGTGAAGTATACTGTGAAGTCAAGATGAAGTATACTTTGGAGCAACTAGTTTACCTTTACGATTGTTATGTGAAATACGAATTTGCAAGGAGGTGCAGGCGTATGTTTATTGAAAAATTTCTGGGAGCCGAAGTGCCGCACAGGTCAACTATACAAAGATTGGTAAACAAATTGCGTGTTACAGGTTCGCTAACGGACATGCATAAGAAACATAAGCGCTCCGTTCTTACTGAAAGAAAAGGTCGAAGAAATCGAATCTCTTTTGGAAAACTGTCCCAGAAAATCACTCAGACGACTCTCCCAAGAAGTCCATGTTTCCAAAGCAAGTGCATTTAGGACTACAAAAATTCTGAAAATGCACCCTTATCGAACAACTGCTGTGCACGAATTAAAACAAGTAGATTACACTGCACGAATGAGGGTTGCGAATTGGTTTATGCAAAGTGTGCACGATGGCGAGCTGGATCCGCAATTGAAATTTGTGACCGATGAGGCGTATTTTTATTTAAGTGGACGCGTATATAGTCATAACAGTCGGTACTGCAGTACAGAAAATCCACATCTTATCCATGAACAGCCGCGACACGATGTGAAAGTTGGAGTTTGGTGTGCAATTAGTGCGAGGCGAATTATTGGACCAGTGTTTTTTACTGAACAATTACATCTTCTCGCTATGTGGATAATATTTTAAATACCTCTTTTGAACAGCTGACAGAAGATGAAAGAAATTACGGTCATTTTCAACAAGACAGTGCAACTCTCCATACAGTCGAAAATTCTATGCATGCTATATAGCGTGTTTACAATGAAAATCAAATTATCGGTCGTGGATTGTGGCCTCCGCGTTCTCCAGATATGACACCTTGTGATTTTTTTTTGGGGCGTATTTATGATTCAAGTCCCCGTATGGAAGAGGAACTTAGGGAAAACATAATAACTAAAATTAATAATATTTCTTCACAAACACTGCAGACAGTTAGCCAAAACATCCTTAGAAGATGTCAAGCGTGTATTGAAGCCGATGGCAAACATTTCCAGCACGTGCTATAAAGTAAGAAATCAGAGCAAGCATGAGGCGTTCCTGAGCACGGGCGATGCGCGTTGTGACTTACCGGCAAGCGAGGGGGCGCTGCCCTGTGCGATTTACGCAGTGCGCGCGGACGCGTCAAAAATGAATCGCCCAAAAACAAAGCATTAGTTTTATTTGTCAGCTCACTGTTTCTTTCACTTTTGCTGACGAGTAAGGTAGTGGGGCGGCTTATCTTATTCGCCCAGGGAGCAAGTTTTAGAAATACATCTCCGACAAAGATTACTACAGTTCACTGGTGTGTACATAGGTCATGACCATAAGTTACTTAAAAAAGTAAAAAAGAAAAAAATCAGCGTCTTGGTTGTTTACTGTAAAGGAAGAATAAATGATAAAAAAGAGGCTCACAGTTCAGAGGTGAGCGTAGAATGATCATTATTGGTGGGGATTTAAATTTACAAGTGTGTCAACTATGTGAGAAATAAGAATAATAACACAAGGAAACAGAGATTAGCCAATATGGGAAAGAGGCCTTACACAAGTGGTAGAGCAAAATACAAGGGGACCAAACGTGTTGGATATCTTCCTAATAAAACCCGGATGATAATCCTAGTGGAGTGTCGCGTAACTAAAGGAAAAAGTAATCATGAAGCAGTTTCTAATGGGTTTTAGAGGATTCAGAAACCAGTGGACCGAAATTGAAGGGAAAATATGCGTAGTTATACAAATTTACAAATTTCAGAACTGAAGAGATATTTCAGTGAAAGTTTCAGCAAATTGTAGGATAGTTCAAGTACAGTGGAGTCGAAGTGGGAACAGTTTAAGGAGATAAAAATAGGGTGAAGAAATATTTATTACAAAATGTAAATAAAGAGAAGTACATAGCGGCATTAATTAAAGTTGGGTTTATGAAGAATGTGATTGCTGCAGTGGTCATCACATGGCGGATATATCTAGAAATTTCAATGCCTATGTTAGAAAACTGAGGGGAAAGAGATGGTGTTGGGACACTTATAGATATGGATGGAGAAGAAGTTACTGATTTGAAAAAGGAAGAGATATTAAATAACTGTTTTAATGAGACCATTATAGTCTAAGATGCACTAATGGGAGGGTGTAAATCGGAAAACTAACTTATACACACAATTAAAAATGAGGTGACTAAAAGATTTGAAATTCGTCATGAGAACATCCTGAAGGAAACCAAGAAGCTAAAATTGCAAAATGGGCTGCTGTAGATAATATTACTGTCTTAAAGATAGCAGGATATATTATTTGAGATTTAGTAGGTTTTTTTTTTAAAGTGTTTTTTTCATATTTTTTTTTTTCAAGTCAGAAAAAAACCTTTTTTTTGTAACACTAGGCTTAAATAGAGGCCTCTCTTCGAGGCGGTACCGGTGTTGGTGTTAGTGTGAAGATAATGCTGTAAGTACTACGGCTTCAGCAGTACGCAAATATACATTAAAATTTGATTTCGACAAGTCATGTTCTCGACCCTCAGCCTCTGAAATTCATGAGTTCATTTTTATTCTGGTATTAATGGAAAAGATGTAGCAGACCTGCTGTATGATTTTATAGGCATTCTTTGCTATGTTAAGCTGATAAAATCGGAAATTTGTGACTAAGTGTTGAAGATAAACGATGGTTCCTTAAAATTTAAGCATTCAGATGACCAAGTGGGAACTGTGGCCGTTACTAATGCTGGCTTTGGTTTAAGATCAGTTAGAATTTATGAAATTACCTTTTGAAGCTGATAATAGTTCGATAAACAATTCATTAGCAAAATATGGGAGAGTAATTCAGATATATAAAGAATCGTGGAGCGACAGATTCAGATTCCAGATGGAGTGTTCGAAATGTACGCATTTATTTATACCATCATATGTCGTAATTACGGGTTGCAAGACATTCATCTCCCATTCTGGACAGCCGAAAACATGTGCTATCTGTGGCTCTACGGATCACATGAGAAATGAATGCAATAAACGAAGGACCGTTACAACTACTTTTGAGTCAACAACAAATAAATAACTCTCCATTATCTTACTCGGAAGTGGCAAGCGGAGAATTTCTTGCCCCACAAACCAACACAGATGATAAGGAAGTCCTGCAAATACAACAAACTACGGCCACTCCCGCACGCAGCAACGAAGAACAGAAACAACTAAAGACGCAGTTCAGGAACTTAACAGGAGTCAGTCAAATGATCAATGTACTAGTAGTAACAGGGGAAATGACTAAGCCAATGCAACCAATGGGAAGACAAGTAGAAGATGATAAACTGCCAAAAAAACTCAATGCCAATAGCAAATCAGAGAATGCTGCGGCTAGAGATACTATAGTAACAATGAGAACAACAACAATTGTGTAAAGAGAAGTCATGAAGCAGAAAGATGACAACCCAGTATCACCAACCACTGTCACAAAGTGCAGATTATTACATAAGAAGCCAACCAAAATTGTTTCAATGCAAACGGATGTAACTGAAGATCCTGATGAAGACAGCTATGCTGCCAGAAATTCAATGGATGGTAAAGAAACAAGGAAACGCAAGTCGCCCGAGCAAACAGAAGATCCAGTCAGAAAAACCAAAGGGAAATTGAAAGACGTAATGGTAAACAGTAGAACCAAAAATAAGGAAAAAGAAAGTAATACTATATTCTTATATATATATAAAAATAGACGTGTTTTTTCATATATTTCGCTTTTCAGCCACCACTACCTACCACAGATCACTGATGTTTGTGGGTGGAAGTAGCATGGAGTTTCCTGTCCTGCACAACGTTGGCCGAATGCCGATAGCTGTGGGGATGTGGGGAGATATAATGATTAAAGTTGGTCAGTGCAGGGAGTTTTCATATTTCGACCAAAAATTCGTATCTTCGTATACTTCTCTTTCCTGCCACAACTACATAACATAAACCTTTGGTGTTTGTGTGTGGTAGTAGAATCGTCTTTCCTGTCGTGCACTATGGTTGTTAGATGTCGGTAGCTGTGGGGGTGTGGGAGAAATGGGGGTTGAAAGTGATCGACCTATAGCAATTTCATACTTCTGCCAAAGACAAAAGTGTCATGGTGTATCACTTTTCAGCGAAAACTATAGATCACAGATAACTGGCGTTTGTGTGTAGTAGTTGCACAGAGTCACCTTTCGATCACAACAGCGGCCGAATTTCAGAAACTGTGGTACTGTGGTAGATATGGTGGTTGTAAGTGGCCGACCAACGATATTTTCGTATTTCGACTGTCTCCGCATGTGTCACTTTTCTGCCATAACTACATAGCATAGAGCATTGGTGTTTGTGTTTGGTAGTAGAATCGTATCTCATGTAGTGCACTATGGTTGTTAGATGTCGGTAGCAATGGGGGTGTGAGAGAAATGGGGGTTGAAAGTGGTCGACCTGTGGCAATATCATACTTCTGCCAAAGACAAAAGTGTCATGGTGTATCACTTTTCAGCGAAAACTATAGATCACAGATAACTGGCGTTTGTGTGTAATAGTAGCACAGAGTCACCTTTCGATCACAACAGCGGCCGAATTTCAGAAACTGTGGTTGTGTGGGAGATATGGTGGTTTAAGTGGCCGACCAAGGATATTTTCGTATTTCGACTGTCTCCGCATATGTCACTTTTCTCACACAACTACATAGCATAGA
This sequence comes from Vandiemenella viatica, assembly GCA_031002005.1. Classification (NCBI taxonomy): domain Eukaryota; kingdom Metazoa; phylum Arthropoda; class Insecta; order Orthoptera; family Morabidae; genus Vandiemenella; species Vandiemenella viatica. The sequence continues at coordinate 92,534,513 of CM061920.1, forward strand.
GCATTGGTGTTTGTGTTTGGTAGTAGAATCGTATCTCATGTAGTGCACTATGGTTGTTAGATTTCCGTAGCTATGGGGGTGTGGGAGATATGGGGGTTGAAAGTGGCCGACCAAGGATATTTTCGTATTTCGACGAAAGGCATGTGTCTCCGCAGATTTCACTTTTCTGCTACGACTACATAGCATAGAGCACTGGTGTTTATGTGTGGTAGTAGAATCGTGTCTGTTGTCGTGCACTATGGTTGATAGATGTCTGTAGCTATGGGGGTGTGGAAGATATGGGGGATGAAATGGTCGACCTGGTATATATTTAGAATTAGACGAGTGTGTGTCTCTGTATTTGTCATTGTTCGCCATAGAACAGTTTCGTAATTAAAATAATTTATTTTAAGTATTATTTTGAAGTTTCTAGCGCAAAGCACTGGTTTTGGTGTGGCTGAAAAATTATAAAAAAAAGTGGTTAAGTATCAAAACGCAACATATCAAGATGAAAAATGCCAATATGTAAAAGTGAAAATTTGCAATTTCGATTCGTATCTTTGGCTTTTATAAATAAAATTTTACGTATAACTGTTTAAGGGGAAGCGTGGTGCGATGCATAAGTTGAAATTTATAAATAAGAGTGTCCGTATAGCAGAAAAATAAAAAAATGACGTATGGATATTTTAAAAAAAAAATAAAGAAAAAATTCCATTGGGAATCTCGAATTCTATCTTGGATAGTATCTTTAATTTTTATAAATAAAAGTGTTTGTATAACAGAAAACTTAAAAAACGAAAAAAAGACATCTGCAATGAAAAAAATATATTAGTTGACTTTTATAAATAATGATGGGCATATAAAAGAAAAATTAAATCTTGCATAGTGTAGCGTGAAAATTTAAAATACAACGTTAAAAAGAGGAAAGGTGTAGTGGAGCATATTTGTTATCTCTGATCATATCTTTGACTTTTTCAAATTAAAGTGTACATATAACAGAATAGTTGGGAAGTGAATAGTGAAGCGTGGAAAGTAAATATATATCAGTTGACATTTATATATAACAGTGTACATACAACAGAAAAATTAAAATATTAATAGTGAAGTGTGATAAGTGAAAATATAAAGACAAAAACGCCCATGTGGAAAAGGAATTTTTGCGATGCCGATCGTATCTGCCTTTCCTACATACAGCATACGCATAGTTATATAAGAAGAAACGTGACGAGCATGGATCTCTTGACTTTAATAAATAAAAGTGTATGTATAACAGAAAATTCAAAAATTTAATAGTGAAGTGTTAAAAGTAAAAATATAATAATAAAAAAGTGCATAGGTAAAACATGGAGTTCAGAAACCATTCTGAGGAAGAAAGATACGTGAGTGTTGTGGCCGATTTCCGACATTATATGAGGTGAACTGTGTGCGTAACAGAAAAACTGAATAGTAAAGTGTAAAAATTCAAAATATAAAAATGCCAAAACGTAAAAGAGAATTTCTGCATTCTCGAATAGTATCGCAAAGGCGAAAGATTGTGAGGGAAAGTGAAACTGAGCAGGAAAGAGAAGCACGTCTAACACTGTGGCGAGAAAATCATCGACGGAATAGAGGTATTCAGGCAGAAGAACGACGTGAAAATGTAAATGAAGTAGATGGAATAAGCCAACGATTAACCGGAGAAACAGAACCAGGTGCACTGACGAATGAAATAAATAAACAGGATAGTCATAGAATTAGTAACCTTCCATCAGGGTGCAAGGCGATGTGCAGCTATCGCAAACACCTTGTGCATGCTGTGCGCGGAAGGAGGCGATATTCGAGATCTCGAATCGCATTGCAAAGGCAAAATATTGTGAGGGGAAGTGAAACTGAGCAGGAAAGAGATGCACGTCTAACACTGCGGCGAGAAAATCATCGACGGAACAGAGGTATTCAGGCAGAAGAACGGACGTGAAAAATGTAATTGTAGTAGATGGAATAAGCCAACGATTAACCGGAGAAACAGAACCAGGTGCACTTACGAATGAATAAATAAACAGAATAGAGATAGAATTAGTAATCTTCGATTAGGGATGCAGGTCCACTCTCAATTATTGGAAACATGTGTGCATGCTGTGCGCCAAACAAGGCGAGAACGTTATATAGTCTTGAACGGGAAGTGTTTCATTATGAATCAAGTAAAGATTATACTGTACATCCAAGTGTAGTAATTGGGAAAATGGATATCGTATGTAATTTTTTCAAAGCAAAAAAATTCAAAGGAGAAACGTCAAGCGTATGTTGTTCAAATGGTAAAATTATTTTTGCCAGTACTAAATTTTCCGGCGCCTGAATTTTTTAAATATATGAATGGAGAAAACATCGAAATCTAAAGACTTTTACAAAAAATTAGACGTTACAACTCATGCTTCCAAATGACATCGTTGGAGCAACAGCAGTAACGGAGAAGGAAGGATTTAATCCAGTGTTTAGAGTGCAAGGGCAAGTGCATCATAAAATAGGGTCATTATTACCAGTTCCAAATGAAACGCCGAAGTTTTTACAAATTTACTTCATAGGAAATGAAGATGATGAAGTAGATTCAACGCTCTGCGAATATGCAGGATGGAGTCGAGAAGTAATACTTGATCTACAGCGTTTTCTACATAAGCATAATGACTTATTAAGAATGTTCAAGACTGCAATGGATAAAATGGTCTCTGATAACTACAAAATAATAATTAGGGCTGATAAAAGACAATCGCCGAGCATGAAAGGGACGATTCAATGCGCCTCAAATAAAATGAAGTGGCGGTAGTAATCGTGGATAATGAAAGTAGCTACCGGGACATTGTCGTACAACGAAGGAGTAATCACTTACAACGTATTGCAGAAAACTAATCGCATTTATGATGCCCCTGCAATATCCATTAATATTTTGGAAAGGAGAAGATAGCTACCATTTTAATATTCAACAAGTAAACCCTAAAACGAATAAAAACGACACATAAAAAAGTAACTTCGAAACAGTTTTATGCTTAATGCATAATTGACAGAGAAAACGAATATAATCATATAATTAACTGTCGCCAATTATTTCAACAGTTTATTGTTGCAAAAATAGAGTCAGAAAGACTACTCTACATTCGCCAAAATCAAAGCAAGTTACGAACAGAAAATACATTCATTTACCGGGATGCAGTAGCCAGTGATGGTAATATTGAAAATATTGGTCAATTAGTAATCTTACCCTCTACATTCACCGGTAGCACCAGACATATGCACGAATATGCACAAGACGCGTTGACTTACTGAAGAAACATGGTCGACCTGATTTTTTTTTTATAACTTTCACGTGTAATTCATCGTGGAAGGAGATTAAGGATGAATTAAAGTATGGACAACACCACCTAATAGACATACTTAATCGCACGAGTGTTCAGACAAAGCAAGTCAAATTCATTGATACGATTGTGAAGAGTCACATTTTTGGAGGCGTCATTTGCTGGATGTATTCAGTAGAATGGCAAAAAAGAGGATTGCCACATTCACACAATTAATTTGGCTAAAAGAGAAATTCGTTCCAATGATATCGATGACGTTGTCAAGGCCGAGCTTTTCAAATCCGACTGAAGATCCCGTGTTGTATGAAATAATCATAAAAAATATGATACATGGACCATGTGGAGTACTTAACATGCGATCACCATGTATGAAAGATAACAGATGCTCAAAGCGGTATCCCAAACCATTTTAAACGAAACACAAACCGGTGAAGATGGTTATCCAAAATACAGACGTCGACAACCGAGTGAAGGAGGATTCACGGCGAAAATCAAGCTGAGAAATGACCTAGAAGTAGAAATTGACAATCAGTGGGTAGTGCCATACAATCCACTATTATCGAGGATGTTTTCAAGCTCATATCAACGTAGAATATTGCAGTTCTGTCAAGTCAATTAAATATGTGTGTAAATATATTAACAAAGGAAGTGATATGGCTGTCTTTGGAGTAACAATGAAAACAAAAATGATGAAATTTTGCGATATCAAATGGGACGATATATCAATAGTAATGAGGCCGTTTGGCGTATATTAGGTTTTCCGATTCATGACAGAGATCCAGCAGTTGTTCATCTAGCAGTTCCATCTTGAGAATGGACAACGAGTGTATTTTACAAGTCAAACCCCACAAAGAGTTGCAAACCATCCCGCCAATACTGCATTTTTTGAATTGTGCCAAAATGACCTATTTGCAACAACACTTTCTATGCAGAAGTTCCCAATTATTACATATGGGACGCGTCAAGAAAAATATTCAAACGACGGAAGAGAGGAATTCCTGTACAGGATTTGAAGGAATATTCAAAGGTAATGCTATTGGTGGAGTATACACGGTTCATCACAAAACGCCGAATGTTTTTACTTACGTCTACTACTTCACGAAATACGTGGACCAACATCATTTGAATATCTTCGAGCAGTAGACGTTACATTTGCGAAACGTACCGGGAGGCATGTCAGCGTCGCGGTCTATTAGAAAGTGACAATCATTGGGAACAAGCAATGAGAGAGGCAGCACAAATAGCAAGAGCGGATCAAGTACGAGAGCTTTTTGTAATAATTCTAACAGCGTGTAATCCCTCAAACCCTAATATACTATGGATGAAATATCGCGATAGCATGAGTGACGACATTTTAAACAGAGTGAGGAGAGACAATCCGGATTTGGACGTTACTTTCAATGAACATATTTACAATGAAGCACTGATAATATTAGAGAATCGATGTTTAGCGATGAGCAATCAAACTTTAATCCAACTTGGATTACAGTCTCCCGTAACAAGAGAGTTAGACGTAGTTAGTTCACAATTGACGAAAGAGCTCAGTTATAATACAAGAGAACTAGACGACCCGTGCGAAAATTTCGCGAATAAAATGCGATGAATAGTGAGGTTGAATGCTTGTAATATAATGAAAAGTAGAACCGTACTTTTGTAGCAATTTTTGTTTTTGTTTGTGTGTGTGTGTGTGTGTGTGTTGTGTGTAATAGGTACACATCAAAATACTTGCAATATAATACGAAACAGTTAGGAAAATTTAAAACACTCTGTATTTATGACAAACTGTCACTGACCTTAGCAGAATAAATTAAACCTGAACAAAATGCACACAACGTATCAATATCTCTGAAATATTTGTTGCTGTGCGAGGAAAATAAATACCTGGTGACAGAAAAATGCGTTGTAAAAATACTAATACTTTTGCCCTCTAAGGTCAGAATTTTGAAAAATTTCTTTCTTAAAATGTGGTAACGGAACTGAAGACATTACGAAAACCTCAATCTTTAAAATGATACCTCGTTTATCAATTTTGTTTAATTGTTAAGGGAGATAAATGGCTCAAGATACAAAAAACGCATTTTAGAAAAATTGACATTTTTACCCTTTAAGGTTCAAATTACAAAAATTACTTTCTTAAAATATAATGTAACCACGGCGGTGACCTTATTCTTTTATATGATACCTCATTTATCTATATCTGTTAGATATTAAGGGAGATAAATCGCTCGTGACACAAAAATGCGTTATAGAAAAATTTATACTTTTTCCCTTTATAGGATGAATTCAAAAAACATTATTTCTTAAAATATGATGTTACAAACCTGAAACATTACTCCTTATAATCCTTCTTCATTTATCGATTTTGGTTAGATATCCAGGGAGATAAATGGCTCGAGATACAAAAAACGCATTTTAGAAAAATTGACATTTTTGCCCTTTAAGGGTCGAATTACGAAACATTCCTTTCTTAAAATATAATGTTACCACGGTGGATACCTTATTCTATAAAATGATACCTCATTTATCTATATCTGTTAGATATTAAGGGAGATAAATCGCTCGTGACACAAAAATGCGTAAAAAAAAATTATACTTTTTCCCTTTAAGGGTTGAATTCCAAAAAAGTTCTTTCTTAAAATATGATGTCTTAAGGCTGAAGCAATATTTTTCATAATCTTACTTGATTTATCGATTTTGGATAGATATCCAGGGAGATAAGTGGCGCGAGACACAAAAAACCTATTTTTTTACTTTTGGCCTTTAAGTGTCGAATTACGAAAAATTCCTTCCTTAAAATATAATGTTACCACGGCGGTGACCTTATTATTTAATTTGATACCTCATTTATCTATATCTGTTAGTTATTAAGGGAGATAAAACGCTCGTGACACAAAAAATGTGTTATAGAAAAATTTATACTTTTTCCCTTTATGGGATGAATTCAAAAAACATTCTTTCTTAAAATATGATGTCACCAAAGCTGAGACAATATTTCTCATAATCCTACGTCGTTTATCGATTTTGGTTAGATATCCAGGGAGAAAAATGGCTCGAGATACAAAAAACGCATTTTAGAAAAATTGACATTTTTGCCCTTTAAGGGTCGAATTACAAAAAATTCCTTTCTTGAAATATAATGTTACCACGGCGGAGACTTCAGTCTTTAATATGATACCTAATTTATCTATATCGGTTAGATGTTAAGGGAGATAAATCGCTCGTGACACAGAAACGCATTTAAAAAATATTGATACGTTTGCCCTTTAAGGGTCGAATTCCGAAAAATTTCCGTCTTAGTATATGACTTCACTAAATCGGAGATATTAATCTTTAAAATGATACTTCATTAAACGATTTCAGATAGTTATCAAGGGAGATAAATGATTCATAACACAGAAAACAGCATTTTAGAAATATTGACATTTTGCCCTTAAAGGGTCTAATTCCGAAAACTTTATTTCTTAAAATATGATGTAACCAAAGTGGAGACCATATGCTTTAAAATGACACCTCATTCATTGATTTCGGTTAAGTAGGAAGGAAGATACAGGCTTGTGACAAAAAAATACCTTATAGAAATAATATATATGATTGGATCGTTACATCAAAGATAATGAACCGAAATTAACCCAAACACAACACATTATTTACGACAGAATCATTAATCGTACTGAAACAGATGAAGGAGGAATAATCTTTTTAGATGCACCAGGAGGAACTGGTAAAACGTTTCTTATTAATTTGATCTTAGCTAAAATTAGACTGAAAAAGCAAATCGCATTAGCATTGGCACAATCTGGAATCGCTGCAACGTTAATGGAAGGCGGGAAAACGGCACATTCTGCGTTAAAATTACCGTTAAATGTAGCAGAGCAAGAGAATCCTGTCTGTGATATAACCCGATCTTCTGTACGTAGTCAGATTTTAATACGCTGCAAAATTATAATATGGGATGAATGTACAATGGCCCACAGAAAGTTAATCGAAGCGCTAGATAAAACATTACAGGATCTTCGGAAGAACACAAGTCTAATGGGAGGAATTTTATTGCTACTATCAGGAGATTTTCGACAGACATTGCCGGTAATTCCAAAATCACCATCGGCTGACGAAATAAACGCATGTTTAAAGCGATTAATGTTTTGGGATCGCGTTGAGAAGTTATCTCTAACAGAAAATATGCGTGCAAAAATTACAGGAGATCCGAGAGCACAATCATTTGCTGAAAATTTTTTGAAAATTGGAAATGGTACCTATCCACTGGATCCGGACTCTGGGATACTTATTTTAACAGCAGAATTATGTAACGTGGTAGACACGAATGAAAAACTTATTGAAAAAGTGTATCCATTTATAGAAAAAAACTACTTGAATAAAGAATAGTTATGTGAGCGAACGATTCTAGCTACAAAGAATGATGTAGTGCAACGAATAAATGAGCAGATACAAAATATCATACCGGGGGAAGAAAAAATATATAAATAAATAGACACCATTATGGATCAAGATGAAAGTGTGAACTATCCGACTGAATTCTTAAATTCATTAAGTCCGCCCGGTATGCCTTTCCATATATTGAAACTAAAAATTGGATCACCAGTTATACTATTACGAAATCTTGATTCGCCTAAATTATGTAATGGTACAAGATAAAGCGTGAAACAGCTGCTAAACAACATCATTGAGGCGGTAATCCTAACCGGAAAAGAAAAAGGAAAATCGGTTTTCATACCAAGAATCCCACTAATTTCAAACGATTAGTCATTTAGTTTCAAACGGTTACAATTTCCAGTGAGATTAGCTTATAGTATTACTATAAATAAGGCTCAGGGTCAAACTTTCCACTATTGCGGAGTTAATTTGAAAGAATCCTGTTTCTCACACGGTCAGCTTTATGTTGCTTTTTCACGTGTCGGAGAAGCAGAAAATCTATTTGTTTATGCTCCACACAACAAAACACCAAATATAGTTTATAAAAATTTATTTCTATAACATTATTAAGTATCTAGGATTTTTGTATACTTAATGAGTATGATATTTATGTAGAAAATTAGTAAAAATAAAACAAGAAACAAATATCTTTAAATCCATTTTATATTTTAAATATAAAACAACTAAGCAGATGTACCAAAAATAAAAATAATAAAAACATACCAAGCGAAGCGGGTTGTCCTCAGCTAGTACGTTAAAATGTTTACAGTAAAGAAGAACACATTGCAGTAGGACTATCAGACAAGGAAATGAGAACAACATGAATATTGGAAAAACATGTTTCCAAAAAGCAACAGGAAATTGGCTAGGCCGGCTTCGCACACGAATAAATAACCAACTATCAATATGCAGAACTATAAAATAAAGACAATAAATGCAGCCAGAATCACCTCTGACACTAAATTAAAATGTTTAAAAGACTGCCTGTACGCTGCCGACATAAATATAGCGTTAAGACAGAAGGTCAACACTGAGAAGATAGGTAACAACTATGGCTGTGAACTGTTTATAAATATGGGAAAGGAAGCTGATGCAGCCATCCTTCTCAAGGAAGGAATACATACAATATGATGAGCGGTCGATTCTGTTGAGCGAGAGAGTTATCTTAGCAGTAGTACAAGGGGTCACAATGATCAATATTTATGCACCGACCGGCTCACAAGGAAGAGCAAAGCGAGTCTCCTTCTCCAGTGACGTAATGAAGTTAATATTGGGCATAAACAGACCAGTTATAATGGCAGGGGACTTTAACAGTGTGCTGCTCAAATGGGACGAAACCCCCAACTACTAATTTCTTTAAGGAGCTTCAGCTACTAACTGCTAACTTATAACTAGTGGAAACATGGAATGCACTCATGCCAGACAGTATTGTCTACATTCATATAAGCAGCAACTCAGCCAGTAGAATTGACAGGGTGTACATAGCGGAAGAATTAAAGGATAAGATCAGCAGCTGCGAGATGTGGTCACTCAGCTTCAGCGACCACAGTGCCCACCACATAAAAATAAAACTAGGAAGGCAACAAGTCATAAGAGTAAAAGGTCTTTGGAAACCAACATCTCAAAGAGGAAGAGCTAAGGAAAAATGCATCCATCAACAACACAAGTACATGACTTTCATCGACTGGCGGATAAGATGTGCCTAACCACGACTAACGTATGACAAGGAAAAATCAGTGTGGAGTAAAACGACTAAGGAAAATTATACCAAAATTGAACCCATTTAGCAGACGAAAACATTGCTATTAAAAAAATGATGGCAAACATCATAAATGTAATTCGGAAAGAAATGCAAGGCTGCGAAGTAAGAGCAAGAATCGCGTCAGCGGTGCAAGAGGAGGAAACTTCGTTATATCACATGATCAGAGAAATTAGACGATGACGGCAGAAAAATTAGAGATGACGACGGACGCATACTTAAGAAACAGAGAGAAATCATTCATCACATCAAGGAGTCGGACAGGAAATTATACTCACTGGATGCTAACGACATGTCGCAGCTGCATAATGTACAACGCTACGTCAAGGAAGCAATAATTGATCGAGACATCTATCCAGAAAATGTTTTTTTACGGATGATGAAATGGCAGAGGCAGTAAGGAAGTTATCCCCGGAACAAATCACCGGGGAAGGATGGTCTGCGGGTGGAAATTTACAGTTTTCGGATATAACATATCCAATTGATACACGCTTACAACGAGATCAAACAAGTCGACCAATTGCCAGCTGAATTCACCGGAGGCATTGTAATCATGATTCCAAAAAAAGGGAAACCCAGCACATGCATAGCGAACGTACGCCCACTCACACTGCCAAATTATGACTTCAAAATATTTTCTTGGTCCATCAACACCAGAATGAAACATATACTACACAAGATCGTAGGACCTTGTCAAATAGTGGCATACCAGGTAAAACAATAACAGAGTTAGCTGCTGAATGCAGGGAGCTGATTTACACTGAAGAGCCAAAGAAACTGGTACACATGCCTAATATCGTGTAGGCCCCCCCCCCCCCCCGATTACGCAAAAGTGGCGCAACACGACGTGGGATGAACTCTATTAATGTCTGAAGTAGTACTTCTCCAACAGCTCCAAAACAGATTGTCTGGGCTCACAATTTTTGGCAACAAACTTGTATGCCAAGCCTATGCTGATAATCTAAGCATAATAATTAACAGCTTAGAGGAAATAACAGAAGTTCGCAACATAATTCAACTATACTATGAACTAAATGGAGCCTAATTAAACAAATATAAATCCAAAATACTATTGCTAGGAAAAATGAAGGCTAGAATACAAAAAACAACAAAATGCAAGGTTCTTGTAATTGTCTTAACAACAAATCCAAAAGGAATGGTGGCTACCAATTGGAAGGCAAATCTCAACACAGTAAGAGCCTTGCTGCGAGTAAACACAATAAGATCCCTCAGCTTACTGCAGAGGGTAAGACTAATCAACATCTATATATATTAAGCAAGATATATTATACGGCAAGCATACTACCTGTCCTCCACAACATAACATGCAGAATCGAAGCACGTACGGAATATGCTGATACATCTGGAGGGGAAATGTATTTAAAGTACCCTTCAGGTCCTTCCCCTTGCCTTGCAACAAGGCAGGACTCGGAGTTGTAGACGCGCAAAAAAAAAAAAAAGAAAAAAAAAAATTAAGGCCATCTTCTTAGTAAGCAACAACTGAGAGTGTGAGAACAACTGTAGCAGCCTCACATCACATAAACCCATTTTTCGCCATTAAAGCCACCTAGCACAGCGGTACCCGTTGATGTGAGCCATATCACCAAAGCTTTACAACAAGTACGAAAGTTCTACATCGAGACGAGTTACATTGACGACATCCAAGGAAAAACGAAAGACGTCAAAGTACAAAGCTTTAAATGAACAATCGCAAGACCAGTGAAATAGAATCTAAGCTCCCACAACTAATTTTGCCAACGTAAAGACTAATTTTGTAGTTTTTATTTTACAGTGCATAATTTATAAATGGAAAATGTGTGTGGATAATTTGAGATAGTTACTGTTTTTTAACCGACTTCAAAAAAAGGAGGAGGTTCTCAATTCGTCTTTTTTTTTTTTTTTTTTTTTTGTATGTATGACCAGCGATATCTTCACCAATTTTGAACCGATTTAAATTAAATTTTTTTAGTGGATAGGGTATACCTACAAAGTGGTCCTATATGAATTTCATTGAGAAACCACCCCTTCTACCCCCCTCCGCCCCCTAATTTTTATACAAATCCACGTTTTTTATTCTATCTTGAAGAAACTTTGGATGTCCAAAAATAAAGAGAAAAATACTGTAAACTTTTGGTTTAAAAAACTGAATCCCTCTCCCCCTATCCACCCCCTTATTTTTTGCAAATTTTCTTTATTCATGCTACAGTCGACACCATTTAACTGATCTCCATTAAAGTTGGCAATTACATGTAGTTTTTCATGGAGAAGGTTTCTGACCAAAAAAAAAAAAATTAAATATATAAATAAAACACCCCTTAATTTAATAGAAATCTACATTTCTTATCTGATTTTTATTGAACTTTGCCCATGTATACTTTAAAACAAAGAGAAAAATCCTGTCAATATTTGGTTTGCCAATGCTCAACCCCTTTCCTCCTTCAACCCCATTAACTTTTGTCAATGTTCTTTATAAAAACCTACAGTCGCAATCATTTGACCGATTACCATGAAAGTTGGTGCTTATATGTATTTTTTTCACGAAGAAAGTGTCCGACCAAAAGATCTAAAAACCACCCCCTCTCCCCATTGAACTGCTTAATTTTTTATACACAACCACAGTTCTTATATGGTTTAGACAGAACTTAGCAAATTTTTACTATAAAACAAGAGAAAAATGATGCCAACTCTTGGTTTGCAAAAAATGACCCCTCTCCCCTTTTCCACCCCCTTGAGTTTTGTCAATTTCTTTTCAGAAAGCTACAGCCGACACCATTTGACTGATCTTTATTAAAGTTGGCACATATATATGTAATTTTTTATGGATAAGATCTCTGACCACAAAATAAAAAACTACCCTAGCTCCCCTTCCCTTAATATTTGTACAATACCCACATTTCGATTCGATTCGGTGGAACTTCGCATGCGTATACTTTAAAACAAATAGAAAAAGAAAAATACTGTCCACATAACTTTCACAAAAATGCAAACCCTATCCCCCTTTCTACCCCATTAATTACTGTCAATGTTCTTTATACAAAGCTACCCTTTCTTTCTGATTTTGAAGGAAGTATGCACATGTATACTGCAAAACAAACAGAAATATACTGTCTACATTTGGTTTCGAGAGTCCAAACACCGCTCCTTCCTTTCCATCCTTTAATCTGCAGTTTCTATCCGATTCTGAAGGAAATTTGCACACGTATACTTTAAAACATACAGAACAATTGTGTTTAAATTAGGTTGCTGAAGCCCAACCCCTCTTCCCTTCTACCCCCACCCCTCCTAATTTCCAATGTTCTTTATAGAGGCCCACAGTTTTATCAGATTTCCATGGACCACTGCCCATGTATACTTAAAAAAAAAAAAAATAGTGTCTACATTCTGTTTACAAAACCCTACCACTCGCTCCCTTACCCCATTTAATTTTGACAAATGTTCTTTACACAAAGCTACAGTTTTTATCTGCTTTCGATGGAAATTTGCACGTGTATACTTTAAAACAAAGAGAAAAATACTGACCACACTAGATTTACAAAAACCAAACTACTCTTCGTCTCCACACCCCTTATTTGTTTTTTTTTTTTTTATACATACCTACAGTGTTATCTGATATTAATAGAAATTTACACCCGTATACTTTAAATCAATCAGAAAAGGCAGTCTACATTTGGTATACATAAGCTCAATCCCTCTTCCCCTTTACCCTCACCCCTTTTAATTTCCAATGTTCTTTACAAAAATCCATAGTTTTAAATCCCATCAAAATCAGTTAAGGTATTTTTAAGTCATGGCATAATATTTATAAAATAAATGTGTCGTAATGTTTCAACTTTGATCCCAAGCTTTCACGTTGTGAAAACCAATTAAAAATTTATATTTTTTGTGTGATGCCGGAGCAAACAGATATATTCCAGAGAGATTTCTGTATGTGGTATGTATTAATGCCCAGATGTTACATGTTTTGGTTATCGAACAACAGTTTTAACAGATGTTATGATAAGATCGAAACATAGAATGACATTCCTTAATACAACGCCCAATTCACCCCGTTCTGGAAGTGGTTGTGGTATATAAAGACAGAATTCTTCTTTGGAAGCTAGCGCTTTAATCTCTGAGCTACCAGTAAGTTCGCAAAATAGGAACTGCTGCGGCATATTTAAAGTACCAAACGAATTATAATATCACTAAAAATTTAAAAATAAAATAATTGTTTAAAAAAACAAAAAAACCGCCTTCAAAAAAAAAAAAAAAAAAAAAAAAAAAAAAAAAAAAAAAAAAAAAGCACTAAAAATTTTAAAATAACTTTATACCTTGCTTAGGAAAAAGTAAATCTAAATAGACATTTTACATTACTTTCATTGAAATTTTGACATTAATTAGTTATTTTTGGAGTCGGTGCCAGCGAAAGCAAGAAAAACAAAAAGATAAAAACAATAAGGAATAACAATAATAGATAAAAAATCATGTTACTGCCTACCTACAATTAATCCTAGAAATATGTTTCAACAAAACTGAAACATACAGATGATACGCCGATATTATACTCTGTAAATCGTTTACTGCATGATGCAACCTACAACTGACACTGTAACGCCAGAGATATGCCTGGATGACCAATAAGGCCAAGCCACAGATTAAAATACTGTTAATTTGTTTCCCTAAGCTGTCTCCCACAATAACACTATCTGCCTCAGGACATGCTGTAAAATATTGGGAATTTTTGTTCATACTCCCCGTTTCGCCTCTAACGCCAAAAGAAGTTTAGTAATTCGATCATCGCAATTTGACAGCTGGCACCGACTCCAAAAATAACTAAATAATGTCAAAATTTCAATGAAAGTAATGTAAAATGTTGTCTATTTAGATTTACTTTTTCCTAAGCAAGGTATAAATTTATTTTAAAATTTTAGTGCTTTTTTTTTGAAGGCGGTTTTTATGGGTTTTTTTTAAACAATTATTTTATTCATTGATCGTTTATTAGTGAGGTTTATTGATTTAAAACATTTATGAAATTTATTTATTTTAAGATTTGATACCTTCTATTTTATTTTACAGTGTAATTTACAATATAAAAGAGTTGACTAATAGTTTGTGATATACATCTCTCCACTTGTTATGTCCTAATAATATTTAATTAAATTGCAATGGAGCGCCACGCTTCAGTGGCAATTTCCCTACACGTTCATATTCCCCCCCTTCCTGCATACATCTACATTTGCCCTCTACAAGTTTAAACTTTATATTCTTTCAACGTTTTTGGCAAATATCATTCATTTCCCTTGGTAACTTATTCCAATCCCTAACACCCTGCGATATGTACCGTATATTTAGTGAACTGATTATAAATATAAAGAATTCAATCCTTTTGTTTTCAAGTTTTCAGTTTATTATACAAAATCTGTATTCCTTTAGGAACTACATCGAACTTCTGTAGTATTTGAAGATGCAAGGTTCTTCAGCAATGAATGATTTAAAAGCAACCGATCTGATCTGTCTCTATGTGCCTAGCCTCTATGTATTGATTGATTCCTTATCTCCTTAGCAACCTATACTTCTTTTCATTAAGAATAAATATATCGATTTTTGTCTACATTCAAGGAACAAAAATATAATTTTCTTCTAGAATAATTTGTTATTTCACAACCCTTACCTAAAACAGAGAATGTTCCTACACCCCTGTGCCTGAAATTGAGTGCCAGCTTGCGCTCATGGTCATCTTTTCCCTTCCAAGCATTGCTTTAATTCTTACACCATTATATTTCCATGCCTCATAATCAATATACGCCTTGTACACTCCCATGACCCTCTTCACCCTCCTCATGTCTTACAATGAATCCAATTCCAGCTCTTTTATTATATCTGTTACTGATTGCGTTCTGTGATAATTTCCAGAAACAAATCTAGCAGCCCTTTTTTTTTGCAGTTGCAGAAATCCATTAACAGGCAACAACAATAGGCTACTTGACAATATTAAAAAAATATTATAAATTGAACTCATTCTCATAGATTAATGCTTCAGGAAGCTAATTTTTTCAATTTTGAAAAGAAAAGTGTATTATTTTTAATAAAAAAGCGAATTATACTTTTCTTACCTCTGGTAACGTGACAGAAAACGCTCTAGGATTGGTGGTCGCTTGAGTGACGTCACACGTCTGTAAACGCTGCGGCTAGGAATGGAGCGTTTCCTATTATCCAAGTTTTCAACTATTTTTATTGTTTGTTGCTGGTCATTTCTTGTTATTAATGAAATTTCATTTTGAATACAAAATCGAGAACATTATGTAAAACCCTACAGCGGAAAAATAACGAAAATAGACGCCTTATTTGTGGGGCTAGCAATAGAAAAAAACTGACTTTTATTCTACTGAGCTTAAAAATGTAACAGCTTCTATTTGAGACTCATTTATATTTAAATTGAAAGTTAGAGATTGATTGTTTTGCGTTAGCAAACCATACGTTGAAATATTCTGTACGCGAAATTTGTGCAGTCATGCTGAAAATAAAGATAAGTTGTATGGGTGTCGCAAATATGCGCAAATAAATTAAGGTATTTCTTGTAGCTAATAAGCAGCTCTTTCAAATAAATATAGTAAGAGATCGGTATAATGAACTAAAACTCAACATGAAATTGGCTCAGTAGTTTTTTTTTTTCGTTCTATTTTAATGCTGCTATTCTATCACGGAAAAATCATGCGTAAACTTACCTTGAAGCTCGTCAAAAGCAATAGCAACACACAAATCACTACTAACACGCAGAAATACAGCGTAATCATCGACCAAACTCAATGGATTAGCGCGGCCGACTGAAGCGCTTGTTCGGTGGATCACAGGAAGCCCATTGTTCAAACTATTTTTTCTATTGTTAGGCGTGAATTCGTTGAAAATAAACCTTTGTTCCGAGTAGTATGGTTCATTTACTTTGAATGTAAATAACTATTTGGCCTGCGTAGACAATTATCAAAACTGACTTTTGTCCCTCTAGATTTAGAAAATATCACACTGTGCGGCGTCCTCCCGGATGTGAGGCCAGAGCGTTAACCGCTCACTCACCACGCTCGGAACAACTGGATGTTGTGGGCCATTTTTCTTAATTGCAGATTAAAGATTATGGATAAATAATATTTTTTGTCCATAAAACTGAATTTGTTTGTTTATTCATTTACCTATCTCGTTTCACTTAATCTCACATGAAGAAACTGTGAAGTGTTCATTATTAACATAAAGAGAAGCAATTAAGAAGTAGTGTCAGGATAGCTGCGTGATTGAAGAGTGGTAATTTTTTTCGGTATTTGTTTGCTGTTTTTTGCACTACCATGTTTTTATTCGAATAATTCATAATAGTTGCTAAGCGTCATGCAAGTGTTTGAAACAAATTGTTACCATACATGAAGAGTTTTAATTTTTAAACTTACCAGGGAGAGTATATCATGCAAAAAGTATAGGTGCACGGCCGTGAACAATGGAATTTATTTTAGAAGTGACATCACATGTAGAAATTTCATGCTAATCTTGCAACAGTTCCGGAACGCTTTGTGCCTTTTTCGTTGGAATTTTACGTGACGATACAACTGTAGGTTACCTTCCTGACATAACTGCGTCTATTAGGAGATATTTACTTTTAATGTGCAAGTCATTTTCATTAAAAAAAAAAAAAATTCGGTGTGCAAGTAACGTCCAATTTCCTTTTTGAAATCTTTTTTGGTTGTTTCAAATGGTTGTAATTCGCTTGTTATCCAAAAATTTGTGAAGCCTTCAGAAAAAAGAAAAGAAAAATTAAATTGATTTTCTGGTGGATTTTCGGGAAAAAATTATGCAATGCAACAAACAGCAACTAGTATCCAAAGAAAATGACAAAAGAAAACCAACTGAAAATATTCCGAAGCGAGGATCGAACCTCAGGACCTACCCTAATAATTCTCGCCTTAAACAACGTATTACATTTACTCAACGAATTTGCGGTGTAAATGAGATTCACAGAAAATCGTAAGTGATTTTGTTGCAATATCAAATTGAAGTTGTTACATTTTTAAGCTCCATAGAATAAAACTCAGTGGTTGTTTCTATAGATAGGCCCACAAATAAGGCGTCTACTTTCAATATTTTTCCGCTGTAGGCTTTTCCAAATTGTTTTCGATTTTACATTCAAAACGAACCTTCATTAATAACAAGAAATAACCGGCAACAAACAATAATAAATAGTTGAAAACTTGGGTAATAGGAAACGGTCCATTCCCAGCGGCAACGTTTACAGACGTGTGACGTCACGACTGCCGTTGCACGCACCAGGCAGCAAATGAGCGTTTTGGCGGGCTTTTAAATTCTTTAAATTTTAACTTTGAATTTTTCGCGAAATAATGCACTTTTGTCAAAAAATCTCTTCACTCGGTGAATAAGGTGTACCAATAAACAATTTAAAACCATTTTCAAGAAATAGTCAAATACCCTATTACGAATCTAATTGCATGTTTTTCCTCTACTGTAACAGCCCTCAAACCTAAAATTAAATGTAATGATATTTAATGAAGCACTTTCGTACCGTAAGCTAAAGTTTGGTTGAAAATGATCGGGTAGGTTTGTTTTGTCAATTTCCTGTAAATCAATATATATTATACACTTTGTTTTATGAAAATAAATTATTTAGAGATCATTTAATATGTTTAAGAACAGAACTGTGTAAGAGAATTGCTTAAATGTTTGTAATTCCAACTATTAATGCAAGTTACGATGTCTAAAGGACAATTTGCTACAGGTTCAAAATAATTTATGTGAATAATTTTGTGTTTAAGTATCTTTAATTTCCATATCTGACCATTTTGTAATGATGCTAAATGATTTAGGTATTAATTCTGATTGTTTGTAATATGTTTCAATTGTTTAAGTATTGTTAATATTCCAGAACTATCTGTCGGAATCATTTGAAGTGTTCTAGAAATTTCGGTGGAGTTTATATAAAGCGATTCATCCAGTCAGAGAAACAGTTTTCGGAAAAGTTTTCACCGGACTGAATTTTGAACCGCCAAGAACTGTATTGTCTGTGGAAGGAGTGTTGTATGCGATCTCTGGTTTATATGTATTCATGTAAACAATATCGTTGACGTCGTGTTTTATGAAAATAAACGCAAGTTTATACTGAACTGTATCGTGGACTGATTATTTATCATATTAATTAAACCTCGAACAATCTTATCCTATCGCCTCTGGTTCCGATGACAGAACCTCATCAGCTATAGCAAAATGGTTGCAAAGTCTGGTCGCAAATTTAAGTCGACTACTACCAGCGGGATAAGCCACTAACCACAGGCGATATCGCCTGCATCAGCCAACCGACAAAACGTCACAGCTGTATTCCTAAACAATTCCATCTTTAATTTCCCTTGAAAATCGAGGGAATGGTAGGTATGTACTTTCTTAACTTCCTGAATACTTTGAACTGTTTCTCGTATTTATATTCGTTGTTCTTATTTACTGTTCTCGTCGTCGTAGTGAAAATATCTACTTAATTATTTATTGTAGTTTCTTCTAAAGTTTTATTTCCTTTGCTGTGAGAAAATAAGAAACACAATTTCCGTTCCACATCATCCAGCTTCGCCAAATAAATAATAATCTAATGTGAATTAATTCCCTTTTTTATTATAATACTAGCTGGTACCCACGACTTCGTTCGTGATTGTAAAGAATTCATATTGACAGCTATAGACATCTAACCACAATAGTGCACGATGGGAGACTCGATACTATTGCCACACACAAATACCAGCCTTCTGCGCTATGTAGTTCCGGCAGCAAAGTAAAATTTACGGATACACACAAGTCTTACAATGAAATACGAAAATATTCATGATCGACCAATTTAAAACACCATATCTCACACACTCACACAGTTACCGAATTTCGGCCAACGTTGTGATCGATGGGAGACTCTGTGTTACTACCACACACAAACGCCAGTGATCTGCGATTGATAGTTTTCACTTAAAAGTGATACACCGTGACACATGCGTCTTTCGCAGAAACATGAAATTGCCGCAGGTCCACCATTTTCATCCTCCATATCTTCCACACCCCCATAGCTACAGACATCTAACAACCATAGTGCACGACAACAGACACGATTCTACTACTACACATAAACACCAATGCTCCATGCTATGTAGTCGTGGCAGAAAAGTGAAATCTGCGGAGACACATGCCTTTCGTCGAAATACGAAAATATCCTTGCTCGGCCACTTACAACCACCATATCTACCACAGTAGCACAGTTTCTGAAATTCGGCCGCTGTTGTGATCCAAAGGTGACTCTGTGCTACTATTACACACAAACGCCAGTTACCTGTGATCTGTAGTTTTCGCTGAAAAGTGATACACCATGACACTTTTGTCTTTGGCAGAAGTATGAAATTGCCACAGGTCGACCACTTTCAACCCCCATATCTCCCACACCCCCATAGCTACCGACATCTAACAACCATATTGCACGACAGGAAAGACGATTCTACTACCAAACACAAACACCAATGCTCTATGCTATGTAGTTGTGGCAGAAAAGTGACATATGCGGAGACAGTCGAAATACGAAAATATCCTTGGTCGGCCACTTACAACCACCATATCTACCACAGTAGCACAGTTTCTGAAATTCGGCCGCTGTTTTGATCCAAAGGTGACTCTGTGCTACTATTACACACAAACGCCAGTTATCTGTGATCTGTAGTTTTCGCTGAAAAGTGATACACCATGACACTTTTGTCTTTGGCAGAAGTATGAAATTGCCACAGGTCGACCACTTTCAACCCCTATTTCTCCCACACCCCCATAGCTCCGACATCTAACAACCATAGTGCACTACATGAGATATGATTCTACTACCAAACACAAACACCAATGCTATATGCTATGTAGTTGTGGCAGAAAAGTGTCATATGCGGAGACAGTCGAAATACGAAAATATCCTTGGTCGGCCACTTACAACCACCATATCTACCACAGTAGCACAGTTTCTGAAATTCGGCTGCTGTTGTGATCCAAAGGTGACTCTGTGCTACTATTACACACAAACGCCAGTTATCTGTGATCTGTAGTTTTCACTGAAAAGTGATACACCATGACACTTTTGTCTTTGGCAGAAGTATGAAATTGCCACAGGTCGACCACTTTCAACCCCCATTTCTCCCACACCCCCATAGCTCCGACATCTAACAACCATAGTGCACTACATGAGATATGATTCTACTACCAAACACAAACACCAATGCTCTATGCTATGTAGTTGTGGCAGAAAACTGACATATGCGGAGACAGTCAAAATATGAAAATATCCTTGGTCGGCCACTTACAACCACAATATCTACCACAGTATCACAGTTTCTGAAATTCTGCCGCTGTTGTGATCGAAAGGTGACTCTGTGCTACTACTACACACAAACGCCAGTTATCTGTGATCTATAGTTTTCGCTGAAAAGTGATACACCATGACACTTTTGTCTTTGGCAGAAGTATGAAATTGCCACAGGTCGACCACTTTCAACCCCCATTTCTCCCACACCCCCATAGCTCCGACATCTAACAACCATAGTGCACTGCATGAGATACGATTCTACTACCAAACACAAACACCAATGCTCTAGCTATGTAGTCGTGGCAGAAAAGTGACATATGCGGAGACAGTCGAAATACGAAAATATCCTTGGTCGGCCACTTACAACCACCATATCTACCACAGTAGCACAGTTTCTGAAATTCGGCCGCTGTTGTAATCCAAAGGTGACTCTGTGCTACTATTACACACAAACGCCAGTTATCTGTGATCTGTAGTTTTCGCTGAAAAGTGATACACCATGACACTTTTGTCTTTGGCAGAAGTATGAAATTGCCACAGGTCGACCACTTTCAACCCCCATATCTCCCACACCCCCATAGCTACCGACATCTAACAACCATATTGCACGACAGGAAAGACGATTCTACTACCACACACAAACACCAAAGGTCTATGTTATGTAGTTGTGGCAGGAAAGAGAAGTATACGGAGATACGAATTTTTGGTCGAAATATGAAAACGCCCTGCACTGACCAACTTTAATCATTATATCTCCCACATCCCCACAGCTATCGGCATTCGGCCAACGTTGTGCAGGACAGGAAACTCCATGCTACTTCCACCCATAAACATCAGTGATCTGTGCTAGGTAGTGGTGGCTGAAAAGTGAAATATAGGAAAAAACACGTCTATTTTTATATATATATAAGATTATAACATCCTTAATCATCTGAATATGTACAGGTTCTTTTCCACAGTAACTTTAAAATTCAAAGCGAACACGACACGGCCTTCACCAAGCTTGTCTAGTCTTGATCTTCTCTTCTGTTTATATAAACGTTTCCTTATTTACCCATTTCACAGAGTAATTATTATGGTAGCCTGTTATACTACATGTTCTATCTCTAATAATATCAAATATTCCTTTCCTATTCATTCCAAAGCAGAAAATAAAGAGAAGTGAGGAGGTTAAAGAGGTTGGTACGAAGAGAACATAACAGAGTTAATTGACAGCAGGGTAGTAGGGAATATTTAAAACAATTAAACGAGGACTTGATAACAGCAAAGAAAGTGGCCAAAGATGGGTTTATGAAGAGTATTGTCAGTGCAGTTGGACCACTGACTGATGCATCTAGAAATTTCTGTGGCTATATCAGGAAACTGAGAGGAAGGGAGGGTGTAGAGACGCTTATAGATAAGGATGGAGAAGTAGTTAGTGAGGATTTGAAAAAGGCAGAGATTTTAAGTCACTGGTTTAGTGAGAGCATTAGGGAAAATGAATCAGAAACGGGAAGGTCTATTCGGACAACGACCTTAACAATATAATTAGAAATGAAGGTACTAAAAAATTGGAAATTCATCCTGAAGAAATCATGAAGGAAATAAGCAAAATGAAAAAAAACATATAGGGGCTGGTATAGATAATATTACTGCAGATATCTTAAAGATAGCTGGATGTAAAATTGTACCTTATCTTGAAATATTATTTAAATTGAGTCTGGATACTTGCTGCTTAGCTTAGTGATAGTAGTACCGGTACATAAAGGAGGGGTGAGAAATAGAGTTGAGAATTACAATCAGTTTGACATCAGTGGTAGGTAAATTAATGGAAAGATTGATATGCAACCACATCAGAAATATATGTGAGGAACGTAAGTGGTTTTCAAGTAGGCAACATGGGTTCAGGCAAGGATATTCGTGCGAATCTCAGTTGGTGGGATACATGTAAGATATTTCAGATGAAATGGACAAGGGAGGCCAAGTTGATAGTGTAGCACTAGATCTGTCAAAACCGTTTGACAGAGTGAACCATAAAATGGTAGTAAATAAGGTAAAAACTATTGGAGTGGATGAGAAAGTGATTTACTGGGTAGAAAAAGTTTTAAAAGTAGAAAACAGAAAGTTAGGGTAGGAAATGTAGTATCAAAAGAAGTGGAAGTAAAAATGGGAGTGCCGCAGAGTAGTGTTTAGGGATCATTG
This sequence comes from Vandiemenella viatica, assembly GCA_031002005.1. Taxonomy (NCBI): domain Eukaryota; kingdom Metazoa; phylum Arthropoda; class Insecta; order Orthoptera; family Morabidae; genus Vandiemenella; species Vandiemenella viatica. Next base: position 92,557,521 of record CM061920.1, read on the forward strand.
CTATTCATTATTCTAATGAATAATTGTGTTGATTGTTTACTATCAGAAATTAGATTGTTTGCAGATGACATAATGCTGTATAAAAGGATCAAAATGATAGAGGACTGTAAACAGTTGCAGCGTGATCTGGACAGGATATATAGTTGGGTTAGTATATGGGATGAAAATGCAAAGAAGAGTCAGCTAATTAGATACACAAATAAAAAACAAAAGGTTAATTATGAATATAAGATGGGGAAAGAATTGCATGCTGAAGACTTGAAATGTGAATATCTTGGCATTACATTTGATAACAAGCTTAACTGGGCAGGACACATTGGACGAATGGTAGGAAAAGGTTTCAAAATTCTGCACTTGTTGGAGAGAGTGATGAGGGGATGCACGAGAGAAGTAAAGGAATTGGGTTACAAAACTTTGGTCAGACCATTTCTCGAATATGGTAGGGTAGTATGGGACCCACATTATGCGTATCAAATAGAGGAATTAGAGAGGGTGCAAAATAGAGCTGCTAGATTTGTTTCTGGAAGTTATCGCAGAATTCAATCAGTGACAGGTATGATAAAGGAGCTGTAATGGGATCGATTGCAAGACAGGAGGAGGATGAGGAGGGTCATGCGAGTGTACAGGGCGTATACTGGCGATGGGGCATGGATAGATATTGCAGTAGGTATGAAAAGTAGTGCATGGAAGGGAAAAGATGACCATTACCACAATCTGGCACTCGATATCAGGCACAAGGGCGTGGGAAGATTTTCTTTTTTTAGGTAAGGATTGGAATGAGTTACCAATGGAAATGATGAATAACTTACCGAAAACGTTAAAAGAATTTAAACTTTGTAGAGGGCAAATGTAGCTGGGTGGAGGATAGGGACAAGTTGGGTGTGTAGGGAAATTGCCACCGGAGCGTATGCTCCATTGCAATTAAATTAAATTATTATTGCTGCATTCAGTTCCTTTATTATCTATTTTGTTTTGTACTACTTTTAATAGTTTTTTTTTTATAGTCAATCTTTCCCTCTACTTATATTTTATCCCCACTCTTTTGTTTATTATTCGTCCACCCAATAATGTTTAATATCTTCTGGTTAGAAATCTTTGTTGTTTCTAATACGGTACATTAAAAATTTAAATTATCAATTATCACTACATCAATCAAATTCTCGCTATAAGGAGCAACCTTTGTCGCATTGGTTACAATTGGTTTCATTCCCACCCCTTTAATTTGTCTTGGTTCTTTTGAATTACTTTCTACAACTTGCCAGAGATATTTTTATTAATATCTGCATGAGATGAAAGAATAATTAAATTAGTCCTCATTCAATCAAAGGAGATCGTAACCTGGTTATTAAATGAATTATTAATTTTTTAATAGAAATGGGTAGGTCGTTATTAAATTGACACACTTTAATTACAAAAAAATGAATGAAGCGAGTAAATTGCTGAAATACCATTGACTTTATAGAAATTTTGCTATTTAGAAAAATACATGTTAAATGGTACACAGAAACGAATCTGAAAAACTCAGAATTAGAAAACAACAAGGAACTCAGCCATAAATAAAATTCTATCAGTGGTTAAAACACTCCCGGCTGACATCGGAATGAGAAACTAAATTTGTCCATCAGTTCGATAATCGTCCAATTGAGCGTAAAAACTGGTTTAAAAACGCTTAAACAAAATGTTGCCACTTAACAGTTTAATAGCGATTGTTGCTGGAGGTTGAATATTGCACCAGTCTCCTCTTGACCTTTTGCTTTCTTTAAGAACAAAAGCTTAATAAAGCATTCACAACCTGGGGTCCCAGGCATCACGACACCACGACAAAAAGAAAATGCCGTGATTAAACGTGACCTCCTCGTTTCGGAAACCAAACACACTTGCGAGCGTACTTTCCTGGAATCAACCCAGAAGTGCTCACGCAGAGTCTCTTCACTCGTACCCTCCTGCCTCCAGCTACCTTCAACAATGTTTCAGGGATACCCGGTTTACCTGCAGCAGACAAAGAAAAACCACCACAACATGCGCGCCAGCCAGGAATATCACAACCTTCACCTGTCTCACTAAACGGCTGGGCGTGTTCTGCAATACCTTATCTATACTATTATAAATCTGTAAGCAAGCTGCGTTTGTAGTGAGGCTTGATCTCTAATAACGCAAAAACTACCGCATCAATTTGCATGGTGTTTCCAAATTTTTAAAGCTAATGTTGCTGATCAACATCTGCAGAAGTAGCTAACGACTAATATATACCATGGGAAGAAGAAAGTCAGTAAAAAACTTCAGAAATGTGAAACTGTAAACCACAGATAATTATACACATTCAGACGGTCACTCCTTTCATAAAGAGACCCGACAAAATTTAGGATTTCCTTTTTTTTACTTCTGCGATTCATTTTTCTGGACCGCAGTACTTCAAAATAAAAAGAATACGTGAATAAAGTATAATCAGCATTTACTTGAATCGTAACAGGTCTGTTGAATTACGAAAAACTTGTATTACAAATATCGAAGACGTATTGTCTCTGGTAGACTGTATACAGTTTGTCTCTGGAACAAAATTGCTACGTGAATTCTGTACAATACAGCCACAATACGAAATTCAGTTTTTTCTCGAAGAGCGATGTCTGAAAAACAGCTATTATAAATATCAGCAAGTAATAAAACATACTTCTTTCATAATGACTTGTGCGGAATTGCACATATTTGGAAGTACTTTATTCGATTAATATGTCTCGTGGCTATAACGTGCAAATATAACTAGGCATCCGAAAATTCAGGTACATGCGACTGAAATAATTAAATAGAAAATACGAATATATTGAAAGAAACTCAAATAAAAAAATTTTCAGATCCTAATGCTACACCGCGTAAATTATAAAGCTAAAACAATCGTCCCTTTGGCCTATAACAAAGCATATCAGCTGTCATCACTGTCCAGGTTGCATTTCAATCGATTTACAACTTGCGATAATTTTGCCACTCAGAAATAATTGCTTGAGTTACATGCACATTAGTACATATACTGTACCGTGATCCATTTTGACATTTTTGAATTAATTATATCTGACTGAAATAATGACAATAATGATACGACGGTTTGAAACCAAGATTAACTCCAATTCACGTAAATTTCTATTTTAAAGCAGGAATAATTGATGGTGTATCAACATAAAATAAAAACCAATATCCAAACAACAAAAAATAAATAAATCAGAAAAAATTGAGATGCTGTGGTTATTGGTAACGAATTTTTATTTCAAATATAACTAGGCATCCTAAAATTCTATTCTACACCGCGTAAATTTTAAAACTAAACCCGTTATGCCTGATGCTAAACAAAACGAGTCAATTGTCATCTGGTCCAGGCGGTTGTTTCGCCAGGTACTTACATGCGACTGAAATAATTACATAGAAAATACGGCTATATTGAAAGAAACTTAAATTAAAAATGTTTCATATCCTAATGCTACACCGCGTAGATTATAAAGCTGCAGGCATCGTCTCTTAGGCCTATAACAAAGCATCATATCAGCTGTCAGGTTGCATTTCAAGCGATTCACAACTTGCGATAATGTTGCCACTCAGAAATAATTGTTTCAGTTACATGCACGTTACTACATAAACTGTACCATGATCACATCTCGACATTTTTGGATTAATTATATCTGACTGAAATAATGACAGTAATGATACGACGATTTGAAATCAAGAGTAGCTCCAATTCACGTAAATTTCTATTTTAAAGCAGGAATAATTGATGGTGTATCAACATAAAATAAAAACCAATATCCAAACAACAAAAAATAAATAAATCAGAAAAAATTGAGATGCTGTGGTTATTGGTAACGAATTTTTATTTCAAATATAACTAGGCATCCTAAAATTCTATTCTACACCGCGTAAATTTTAAAACTAAACCCGTTATGCCTGATGCTAAACAAAACGAGTCAATTGTCATCTGGTCCAGGCGGTTGTTTCGCCAGGTACTTACATGCGACTGAAATAATTACATAGAAAATACGGCTATATTGAAAGAAACTTAAATTAAAAATGTTTCATATCCTAATGCTACACCGCGTAGATTATAAAGCTGCAGGCATCGTCTCTTAGGCCTATAACAAAGCATCATATCAGCTGTCAGGTTGCATTCAAGCGATTCACAACTTGCGATAATGTTGCCACTCAGAAATAATTGTTTCAGTTACATGCACGTTACTACATAAACTGTACCATGATCACATCTCGACATTTTTGGATCTGACTGAAATAATGACAGTAATGATACGACGATTTGAAATCAAGAGTAGCTCCAATTCACGTAAATTTCTATTTTAAAGCAGGAATAATTGATGGTGTATCAACATAAAATAAAACCAATATCCAAACAACAACAAAAAAAATCAGAAAAATTGAGATGCTGTGATTATTGGTAACGAATTTTTATATTTCAGCACACTTCCAAGAGGACTAAGTCGTAGATTACTGCTATATTTACATAAATTTATGGCACCGTGGTTATGTTGCAATCCTCGGTATTCACATTTAAAAATAAACTTTTTTTAGTTAAGTATCATGGAAAGAATATTTTTCATTAAATCCACAGATACATCCTTAACAAAGCTTATACCTAGCTATATAATCCCAGGCAAAGTTTACACATAAAATCGCCCAAAAAAATTACACATAATGATTATAATATCAGCTTTCTTAACGTTACAACTGTTATATATCCATTTAAATTTTCGGTACCACGGTTAACGTGGAATCCTCCATATCAGCATTTAAAAATATTATGTTTTAGCTGAGTTAAATATTGCTTTCAGAAATAATATTCTTCTAAATGAGAGTGAAATAGACCGACAACATCGTCTGCAACGTCAAAGAGAACTAGATGAAATAGCTAGAGCAAATGAAAGTAACCTGCACCGAGAAAAGCGATTGACCTATAACCGGGTTCTATACCTGTACGCTAAATCCATAGCTTCTGAAAGCGCACAGAAGAAAGAACGTCGTTTGAACCGTGAAAGCCTTTCTAAACAATAAATGTTTATACTTCGCACAATAATTACAGCCACGAATTACTACTGTTAATTTTTCAGGAACTTTTTCTACTATTGAATCAATTGCATCATGTTAAAATATGAATAAAACAACTCTCTGACATCAGTATGAAAACCGAACCTAACGTATTAACCGAAACAAAACGAAACTATTCAGAATACATTAACAGTTCATGCCTTTCCACGTTAATGTCTGATAAGAGAATAAAATCGGTAAATAATTTCTACACCTGCCAAGGCACGCGCGCGTGAAGCAGCGGGCAAATGCTAGTCAATATATATATAAACACTTACGAAAATCAACGACGGCAGAGGCAGTACATTACATAGCCCAAACTACTGGCTGGAGTCTTTCTTCAGCAGCAACAACAGAAAGTCCGTGGTTTTATGTCCCATAAGCCGTAACTGATCTCTCACTTCTTTTCCCGTCTCCGTTAAATCATTTACACCATCTCACAACTCTTGTTGTTACCCTTGGAAACCACTGTAAATCTGACGGGTTCCGCTATGAACGGTCATCAATCCGAAGCACTGTTTCACTTTTATAAACAATTTTTGAAAAGTGACATTTGGCCGATTCCGATGATCTTATCTATTACAGCGTACATTTTTTGAAAACTGACATCTGGCAGAGTCTAATGACTTGTTTAACTATTACAATATACAATTATTTTTTAAAAATATTAAGACAAAATTCAAGCCAAATCTTTAGAATGCGTAGTCTGATTTCATCAGTGACTTCCCACACGTACTAAAAAAAAAGTTAATGATATAAAATCATTTTCAAAGAATGTTGGCAAAACAAATAAAATCCTAATTACATACGAGAAGCTATCAATTAGTGTATCTCAAGTGTTCCCACATTTTTTATACAATGAAACATTTCTACTGAAAACAGAAATTCCCATTTACAAGAAAACTTAACTGAAGGGGGTGTCTTTTTACAACTATTAAACAACCTAAAAAAACACACGTGTTATAACTGCACAAAATAAACGTATACCACCATGAAATCTTTCATAAAACTACCCTTGGGCTGGGGCTGCATAGAGTATATGGAATTAAAACTAAATTAAATTTCCCCCACAGTTTCTCAAAAGAAAGATTAAAGATACACAATCAGCAAACTAAAAAAGTATCTGCTCATGTACTACAGGACTAATGTCTAAAAACAAGCCTATAAGAAATACCTATACCACTAGCAGTAAATTAATGTGTGCTGGACAAAACGGCTCTCTGACTAAATTATGAAGACTTTAAAGGCAAAAAAAAAAAAAGTTTATAAAATTCTCTACAGTAAAAGTCTGTAATCAAATCTTAATAATAAACTTAAATGTAAAGCGCAAAACAATAGTATTGTCACACATCAAGAGGATCAGGCCGTAAAGAATGTTTGCAGTGTAGTGGTTAAGTTAAGAGACTGTGAGACTTCAGGTCGTGGGTTCGAATCCAAGTTCCGTAAAATTTTAATTTCTTAACTTTGTGTAAACTGTTCTTTAATGTTCTTGTTGTAACTAGTGTTAATGTTCTAGACTTTTCTTCATTACTATATAAGCGATACTCCCTTCTAGCCGGAGTCAGTTCGCTCCGTGCTCCTGTACTGTACGAACTGTTTAAAGTAAGTGTGTTCATCAACGACCCCGCTACGCCCAAGGACACTGATCGTGGTTTACTACGTGACAATATTGTCTACATCTAGTTTAAAAAGCCAACTAATCTCTCGTTTTTCCAAAATCTCTTAATTTTTAAAAATGTTTCTTATACATAATACATACCCACAGTTTTTATTTGATATGGATGGGCCTTTGACATATACTTTAAAACAAAAGAAAAAAACATGGTATATACTTAGTTTGGAAGGACGTAATACCTCTCCACCGTTACCTCTCCCCTTTATTTTGTGGCGATGTTCTTTATAGATACCTACATTTTTAACGGATATTGATGGAACTTTACATACGTATATATGAAAACAAAGAGAAATCTACTGTCTTCATTTTGTTTACAAATACGCAACACCTCTCCCCCGTTTAAATCCCCTTACTTTTTACTTACACTGTTTATAGAACGCTATAGTTTTTATCTGAAATTGAAGGTACTTAGCACATCCTTCTCCCAAGCAACCTTGGGTACTCTGCTTTTGGGAAAGAGGGAAAGGTCACAAATATTTTATAATATGCCAAAGCACTGCAATAATTATTTTCCAATTTAATTTAAGCACAAAAAAATATTAACTTTAATTTATTTTTTGCGTGAAGGTGTGTGCTTGTCTGTCTGTTTGTCCTCTATTCGCTCCTAAACCTTTCATCCAATTACGGTGAAACTTTGGTGAGTTGTCGAAAAAATAAAAACAGATTTTTCCCGATTTCTACAGAAGTTTACACATGTATACTATAAAACAAACAAAAGAATACTACCTACATATGATTTCCAAAAACGCATCTCCTTTCCCCCTTCCCACCCTTTAAATTTTATAGAAAATCACACTTTTTATCCGATTTCGATGGAACCTTGGACACATATACTTTTAAAAAAATATCAAATTACTAGAGACATTAGTTTTACAAAAACCAAATCTCTCTCCCCTTTTCCCCCCCGAAACCACACCCTCTTCCCCCTTACACATCATACTTTTTAAAAACCCACAGATTTTATTTGATTTTGATGGAAATTTGCACACATATACTTTAAAACAAACAGAAAAACACTGCCTACATACTGTTTCCAAAAACACAAACCCTGTCCCCCTTCCCACCCACTTAACTTTTACACAAACCCACACTTTTTATCCGATTTTGATGTAACTTTGGACAAGCATACTTAAAAAAAGGGAAAAAACTGTAGATATTATTTTTACAAAAATCTCCCCTTTTCCACCCCATCATTATTGTCAATGTTCTTTATACAAAGCTACAGTTCCTAACCGACTTTGAAGGATGTGTGCACACGTATACTTTAAAACAAATAGAAAAATAGTGTTTACTTCCATTTTCCAAAGCCCAATCCTACCCTCTCCCCCTTTACTCCTACCCTATTAATTTCCGGTGGTTATCGTATTTTATATAATTCATGCGTCGTATTTTCTATGTTTATACTCCTTTTCAATGCTGTATTTTTCTATGTTCTTCTTTTATTGTCGGAGCTGGGATACAAGATCGTTTTGAACTCGTGAATGAGTGAACTTTCAGCTTAATGCTTATTAGTTTCTTCTTTCATATTTGAAATAAATAGTAAAACTTCTATGACTTCATTCCGTTTTATTAACATGTTATAAAATACTTAAAGATCCGAATATATACAAGTCCTTCGCTAGCAGCAACTTTTAAAACTCAAAGCGAACTTTTTTACCACGCTCGTCCGATCTTATTGCTATCCTCTATTTTTCTCAACGTTACCATAGCTACCAATTTCTTTCTCAGAGTAATTATTCTTATTCTTTTCTTTAGGTAATCTGTTATACCATATAGTCTTTATTGAAATGATGTTTATATTTAGTTCACAAAACTGCACTCGCTCTCCCGTTTCACACCTCTTAAGACTGACTGACACGTGCTACTTTTCTCTGTTTAGCGTATATCTCGAAAACAAACTCGGATTTTTTTTTTTTTTTTTTTTAATTTTTTTTTGTATATATGCTGATCGGACTCACCAAAACCATATCCAAGACCATTGCAATAAACTTAAAATTGAATGAAACAGTATTTAAAATTTATACATAAATATCTAATTTTTGCTAAATTCAAACTTTCAAATGTATTCATTTAATCTGTATGTGTAATCAAGTCTAGCAATAGCAAAGTATTGCCGGGGCATATAGTCTTAAATACAAAAATCAATGTTTGTATGTCCGTTTGTCCTCTATTCGCCCATAAACCGTTCATCTTATTACGGTGAAACTTTTGTCAGTTGTATAGTTCGCGTCTACGAAGGTTCGTAACTAATACAGTTTCCAAACAACAACATTCTTTTCCCCTTTACACCAATTAATTTAAGCAAACCCACAGAATTAATTCGATATCGATGGAAATTTACACATATATAGATTAAAACAAATTGAAAAATACTGTCTACATGTGGTTTCCAAAAACGCAACCTTTCATCCCCTTCACATCCCCCTAATTTAGGCAAACCCACAGATATTATCCCATTTCCATGGAAATTTGTACACATATACTTTAAATCAAACAGAAAAATACTGCCTACACATGGTTTCAAAAAATTCAACCCACCTTCTACTTTACATCCCCGTAATTTTTGCCAGTGTTCTTTATAAAAAGCTACAGTTTCTACCAGATTTTGAAGGAAGTTAGGACATGTATACTTTAAAACAAACAGAAAAATGCTGCCTAAATTTGGTTTGCATAAGCCCACGCTTCTTCCCTTTTACCCCTCCCCTCTTAATTTCCAATATTTATCCGATTACGATGAAACCTTGGTGAGTTGTTGAATGCGCGTATCCGAAAATTCATAGCAAAAAAAAAAAAAAAAAAAAAACCTCTTCCCCTTCAGACCTCTTAATTTAAACAAACCTACAGATTCTATACGATTTCTTCGAAAATTTGCACACTTATACTTTAAAACAAATAGAAAAATACTGCCCTTATATGGATTCCGAAAACGCATCCCTTCTTCCCCATTACATCCCCCTAATTTAAACAATCACACATATTTCATCTGATTTTGATGGAACTTTGCGAAAGTATAGATTATAAAAAACAGAAAAATACTATACGTATATATGGTTTCAAAAGCACAAACCCTCTACTCTTTTACATCCCCTTAATTATTGCCAATGTTCTTTATACAAAACTACAGTTTTTACCCGATTTTAAATGAAATTTGCACACATATACCTTAAAACAAACAGAAAAATACTGTTTATATTCGATTTGTGAAAGCCCACCCCTCTCCCCTTTTACCCTCTCCCCTCATAATTTCCAATGATCTTTGTAGAAACCCACTGTTTTTATCCAGTTTCAATGGAATTTGTGTACCCATACATTAAAACAAGGAGAAAAATACTGTCTGTATTTGTTTTACGAAAACCAACCCCTCTTCCCTTTTCCACCCCCTTAATTTTTGTCAGTGTTTTTTTATAGAAAGATACAAGCGATACTGTTTGACTGATTACTTTGAAGGATTGTGACAAAATGAAAAAACTACAACCTCTATGTTGTGGTATGACAGAGTCACCCACAACAAATAATTAAATAATTAATTTATATTCAGATCCGCCGGGAAAACTTACGATTACACATCAGATTTTTTTCCTTGTAATATTCGGATTTCGTTATGATATTCAATTATGTAGATCGAAAATATGGTAGATAATAGAAATATTGCATAGGTAATAATTGTATATTCAACCCAGGCAGCCAAAGTCATTATTATTATAATTTAATTTCTGTAAAGCTTAGTGCTCAGTAACATTTGGTTTGGGAAGCTGAAAGCTGCCATTTTAACGGTCTGGGGCCAGACAAAGTCGTTGAGACTTCGCGACAGTGAGACGCCTACCCCCGAACGATGCAGGCACGCGCTGGAAAACCCGTTAGGGATAGTGAACTTGCTCCCTCCTCTGGCGCTGGCTCGAGGCCACGAAAAGTGCGCGAACGGCGATAGCGTATGGGGGGGGGGGCGCGATAAAAACACGTGACGACGGACTTGTTTCAATGCACCAATCGTGAATGTGATAAGGGTCCACAGTACTAATTCTAGGGAGTTTGTTACATGTGGAGAGACGACTTTCCGAGGAAGAAGGAAGAGGCCATCTTAAGCGGCACTTGGAGTCCGGACCAACAACCGAGCAGACGTGTTGAAGCCAACACGCTCACATCCGGCCATGAGTGACTGGGTCCGGTCACATTGACTTGTACTTTCTTGCTCAGGCGAGCGGGAAATTATATGGCAAGCCTGCCATAGCTTGAGGGTTATTGTGGAAGGTGGCGAAACCACCATCCTGGTTTCGCAGCTGTTGTGGCATTGTCGGTGTCATATTTCTTCACGTCGACGCATGGTAAAGTACGGAAGCATACGGTCACACTCCGGTGGGTTTTGATGAGACTTGCGAATCCGTAAGCGGCCCTGAGACAGACTCTACTACCGTCCTAAATCACTGAGCTAGCTGATTTCATGATTAATTTCAATTTTAGCACCTTGCAGATTTGTATTAAATGCAAGACAGTGCTTCTCATTTTAAACTGGCGCCCTGGGTTTTCCCCTTTCATTGTGAACGTTAACATCAATATGATGGCCTGTGTTGCCGTTTTGATAATATGTTCATTTGTTCTTTGTTGAAATAGTTAATTCAGTTATATGTTTTCTTTTACCTATGAATGTAACTGTCAGGTATAGCTCGTTGCCTTTGAAATATGATTAACATAAAGTTAAATGTTACCTGGCATTGTATCATCCTTAAGACCCAATAAATCAAATTTTATTTCTGGTGTAAAGTACATGGTTCTAGTTCACCTTGTAGCAACCATTAAATTAAAACCATTTTTAATATTTAGACTTCATGTTAAAATATAAAGGTGAGAAGGTAAGGTTGGTCCAGGTGGAGATCTTCGGCATTCACCACTCCACTCCACCCTCCTCCAGCCTGAGCTCCAATACAATGTCATTGCACCCCTTCATTTAAACAAATCCACTGATTTTATCCGATTTCAATGAAAATTTGCACATGATTACTATAAAACAAATTGAAAATACTTTCTACATATGATTTTAAAAAAAAGCAACCTCTTTCTCCCTTTACATATCCCTTAATTTCAATAAACCAGAGATTTTATCCAATTTCGATGGAAATTTACACACGAGTATTTTTCAACATACAGAAAAATAATGACTACATATGATTTCCAAAAACGCAACCCAGCTTCCTGTTTGCATCCCCTTAATTCTTGCCAATGTTCTTTGTACAAAGCTACAGTTTTAACCCGCTTTTAAAGGACGTTTGCACACTTATACTTTAAAACAAACAGAAAAGTACTATTTACTTTTAATTTTACAAAACTCACCAGTCTCCCCTTATACCCCCTCTGCTCTTAATTTCCAATGTTCTTTATAGAAACCCACTGTTTTTATCCGATTTCGATGGAACTTTGTATACATACACATTAAAACAAGGAGAAAAATAATGTCTACATTTGATTTAAGAAGCCAACTAATCTCTCGCTTTTCGCCAAACCCCTTAATATTTGCCAATGTTTCTTATACATACTCACTGTTTTTAAACGATATGGATGGATCCTTTGCATATAAATACAAAACAAACGGAAAAATATGTACTCTACTTAGTTTGGAAGAACACAATCCCTCTCCTCCTTTACCTCTCCCCATTATTTTGTTCCAATGTTCTTTATAGATACCTACAGCTTTTATCGGATACTAGTCGACCCGTGCGAAACTTTCGCTAATAAAATACGATGAATGGTGAGGTTGCATGCTTGTAATATAATAAAAATTAGAACCGCACTTCTGTAGCAAATATTCATTTGTTTAGTGTAATAGGTATGCATCAAAACATATTACGAAACAACTAGGGAAATTTAAAACGCACTGTATGTACGATAAACCGTCACTGACGTTAAAAAAATACAACCAACCTGAACAAAATGCACACAGCATAACAACATCTCTGTGACATGTATTGCTGGGCGATTAAAATTTAATTTAATTTAATTTAATGTTTACACTGGAATTGTATAGCAAAATAAAAAAGTTTCTATAACAGAAAAAATATCAGAAAAGCCACATTTTTTTATAAAAAAAACAATTTATTAACATCTTTGCGATATCTGCTGCAGTCTCATACGCTCGACCTCTTTAAGCATCAAATTTTTTAAAAAAAACTCTTAATTTATGATTTTACCTAATTAGGGATCGTAATCTTTAAAACGAAATTTCATTTATCGATTTCGGTTAGGTGTCGAGTGAGATTCAGGACTCGAGATTTTTAAAACACATTGTAGAAATAATGTTGATACTTTTGTCCTTCAAGGGTCGAATTCCAAAAAAATCCTCTTATAAAATATGGTGTGACCAAAGCGGACACTTTGGTGTTTAAAATGATACCTCATTTATCGATTTCAGTTAGGGATAATAAATATTTATTATTGCGAATTACAAAGGGAGGAGGGGAGAGGACAAAGAACGGAAAAGACCAGAAGTTAATTCTCGCAGTCGAAAATTCAAAGCAGCAGTTTATTAAACTCTTGCATCGCAATGTTTGCTCGAATAGTGATAATTTGCACTACTGCTTGCGATTCGAGAGGAAGGGGGCCAAATCCTGTTCGGCCATCCTGACTGAGGTTTATAGTGGTTTCCCTCAGGCGAATGCTGGTTTAGTTCCCTACAAGGCCACTGTCGACTTCACCTGGGAAGCATAAAAAAAAAAAAAAAAATAGTTTGTCCGAGATGAATTCGCACTTAACCCTACCTTCACTTCCGGCACAGCTTGCTGTGTAATGTGAAGTACGCCAGAACATTTCCGTGATTCGGATTCCACGCTAAACTGTAGATCTCCTGTATCCGGCAGGATTAGTGGGTAAGGTTAAGGCTGCTACGACAGGGGCGGAATACGCAGCCAATAGAAACCATGCATCAGGTTATTACGACCACACGAAATTATTATTATAGTTCCATACGTTTCTAGGTGTACACTTTTTTACGTCATATTGATCCCTAAGGGGATATTTTCCATTAAGTAATTTGTAATAAAATGTAAATAATAATAATAAAAAAATACGTTCGTTTGTCCTTAAATTTAACCTTCCGATAGTCTTTACCAACTACTTTCGAAAACGATTTTATCTTTATTAGTGAATATTAATTTGACAACATTAGGGAGTTTAGAATAACATTGCTGATTCACAGCAACGCGTGACTGGATCAGCTAGTTTATATAATAAATTTCAAGATTGATATTAGTTTAATTCATACAATTTATATCAATTAACTTTATGTATGTAAATTTACAAAGTTGTTTTAACTGAATACAGATAAAATAACGAATGATCATGAAAAGTTATTACAAAGAATTAAAGTCCACAGTCATAGCTGCCAGTAACTCATCATAAATATTTTGATCCATTTTTAATCCTTTCAGCCACCAAAGGGACTAAAAGTCGTCTAAGATGAAAGCATGCGTTTTTTGACGTAGGCCACTGGCTTCCTGGAACGACACGACGGCGTCCCATCCAGTGTCAAAGAACAACTGTTGAATATCGTTGTCGCGTCATAGTCGTTCCGTGTGCATAGTCCCATCACCTCTTCACTTCACTTCGTTGCATGTAAATTTGGCCTAACGGGCTGGAATTTGATGCGGACGGAAGTGTACTTTCCTGCAGCTTCTTCCTTACCGTCTCCATTTTTAAATATTTACAACGAATACCGTCCATAGTAGTGGCGCGTGTAAATGTGCTTGAAAGATACCCAGCCCAAGCTTTATACTTCCTTTACTGATTTTAGAATGGTATTATGGTGGCAATAGATATATATAATATACGATATATAATATATATATATATATTATATAAAATTGCTTAATCCTATATCATTTCCAAAAATATTATCTTCAAGGTATTACCTTCCATCTTTTACTGCAGTTTTTCTGCAATTGCTTATAACTGAAGCTGCAGTTGTATTACTGGCAAGCACTTACAAGCATATTAGTCACCATAAAAAGGAAAGATCAGGACTATGGTGTGACACTAGAGATGGAGAAAGTGTGTCTGGTGCAGATAGTTGGAGAAGAAAATAGAGATATTAGGATAAGAGGGAGGAGAAAAAGAAAGATGAATGATATGAGTTGAAAATAATCTGTGATTCAATGACAGCAAAGTATTTCCTTGGTTTGGATTGCAAGTTAAACTGTAGGTCCAACCATGACAAACGCATAATTTGTGACGATACAAAACTAGGTCACTTGGCGGCCAAACTACCCTTTGGTGTCTTCTGGCCAACAGCGTCATACGCAATTTAATTTAGCAAGGCATTGATGGTGAATATACCAGCATACATGTCTGACAGCTACGATCAGAAGTGATGTCTAATACCACGAGATGGCATTTTAAGCAAATCGGCCCAGTTTTAAGATCGATTGGTGGCCCTTTTACAGCCACCTGTCCATGTACATTATTTTTTATATTGTTATAATTCTTGTCTCGCTGACCATTATAAAGCCAGCGAGACGTGAAGTGTTTTTAATTCCTTCTCAAACCTGGTTAGCCCCTTTCCAGTCAAACAGACATTGTAAAGTCTTTGGTAGATAGTGGCCCATTTACGGCCACGATTTTAGTGATTTACTTTCTTCTGCTGTATGTGTGGCGACTCTCTTACAGTCAGCCATATGGACAGCAGAATCGTCTAAACTTTTATGTCATGTTACTGCACCAGTTGTTTGCTAGGGCGCTAATGACCTAGTCGTTGACGTGTTCGAAAACACCACCACCACCACCATCACCATCACTAGTAACAACAACAACTTACTAGGTATATGATTTCCTTTTATGTTATTGCTACAGCACACCAGGTAATCACGATATATAATTATTTAACTTTTTAATAATTTTACCTGGCTTTGTCTTTGATACGATTTATTCTTGGATTTTCTTTGGCTTCAAGCTATTTTCCACTTAAATGTTTTTGTTTTGTTTTGAAAACTCAAGTTTTTCTTCAATCAGATAGCTGTGTATTGTACAGGTAATTTAGTTATTACAGTCTCTCTCTCTTTTGCTTTTCATCAATAAGAATAATGTAGTCCAGTTATAAAGAATTTATCCACTTAAAAATATGTTTTGTTCTGCAGAGAGCTTGCTTACTTACCCATCAGTGTGTTGAATACCAATGGGAATGTAGTAGCATTCATGGCGTTATGTGACTATCCAAATATCCCAGCTGTTCCTCCAGATGAGTGGTTGGATTCTATAAAAATACATTACAGGTAATGATAACATGAAATATATGCAATATTTTCAATATGGATCCTAGATACTATCTGATGAAGCTAGCTAGATGTTAAGAGATAAGAATTACTCATTACAAAATGGTATCAGTAGTATCATTAGAAATAAAAAACTTGGGTTGAGTAAACCAATAGCCAAAATTGAAGGGGGGAATAGGTACAATTTTAAATAGACACAAATTTTAGATTTTGAAAGCTATTTCAGTGAAACATACAGGAAATGGAAGAACTTCCTTTGTATGAGCATTACAACTTCTCAAAATACGACCTATAAAATGTAGTTTAGAATTAGCTTTTCCAACGACAGAAGTTGTGTGCAAGTCCCGTTTCATGTTGCTTTGTACTATTACCCCCAGATACTTCAGGGAATCAACCGTGCCAACAACTGAATTGTTTACTTTGTACTCGTGAGGAAACGGGATCTTTTTATTACTTACTTGTATTGCCTTGCACTTTTTGCAGATAAGTGTAAGATGCCATTTACGGCACCATTCCGAAATAACATCCAGATCGCGCTGAATTTCTAAGCAATCGTCAGAGCACCTCACTTCCCTATAAATAAGTGCATCATCAACAAAAAATCGCATCCTACATTTAACGTTGTCACCGAGATCGTTTATAAAAATTAAGAATAGAAGTGGTCCTATTATAATTCCTTGAGGAACGCCCGAAGTAACATCCAACTTTGAAGAGGCTTCCCCGTTGCTAGGCTACCATTGGTATCTTCATTATCATGGCAGTCGTCGCCAATTTGCTAAGCCCCACTGCTAATTTTTACATTAACCAGCAGTAAGTAGATATCCCGCTCCTTGCAACATATGGCCCTACTGTTGGTTTTGGCGGTAGCGATATCACTTAGCGATTTATTACTACTATTCAACAAACCACTTTACAAGATATACATTTTAGCGCAACGGGTATTATAGCCAAATAATTCAATTACTCCACTCATTCATTTGAGAAACTTTATTCTATACTTCAAACGTTCGCTGCTACAAAATACTGCCAACACACACTTCTATCTATACATGCTCTCCCCTAGTACTCTCTCGCCATATTGCCATCTTCACTCTCTCTATACACAATAACAGTAGTACCAACTACAACAAACTAAATTATTAAAAAAAACTTAAAATTACCTCAAATGTCTAAACAAACTACTCATGCTGTGAAGTCTGTTTAACCTATTTTATTTACACTTATTTTTTATTACAATGATTTTGTGGGTGGGATCTCACACCGTCAACAACGACATACTGCGACCGACCAGATACAAAATCGCGTATCCATTCGCAAATCTGATCAGATAAACCGTACGCTCGAATCGTCGCCAAAAGCCGGTTATGTGGTACAGAGTCAAAAGCTTTCTGGAAACCCAAGAAAATAGCATCAACTTGTGATCCTGCATCAATAACCTTCATTACGTCATGAGAAAATAGAGCCAGTTACGTTTCACACCATCGGTTCTTACGAAATCCGTGTTGGTTTGCTGTAAGTAACTCGTTTACATCTAGAAACTTCATAACGTTAGAGCTTATGACATTCTCCAGAATTCTACTGCAAACAGATGTTAAAGATATGGATCGATAATTCCTAGGATCTCTCCGATCTCCTTTCTTGAAAACGGAATCACCTGCGCTATTTTCCAGTCAGAAGGTACTTTTCTTTCTTCTAAAGATTTACGAAATATATCTGACAGAAATAGTTCTATTTCTTCCACGTATTCCGAAAATATTCTTACTGGTATACCATCAGGACCCGGCGCCGTACCCCACTTCAGGAGCTTTAATTGCTTTATGATACCTACACTATTAATTTGAACTAGATCCATCTCAAATTCTACACGCCGTGCAAAAGCGGGAATGTTTTCATCACGGAAAGAATTTTTAAATTCGGTGTTAAATACGGTAACCTTGTCGCGGCTGTCTTCAACTTCCCGAACGTCAAAATTTCTTTGGCTTTTCGTTGAGTTGCGTCTAAAGTCATTAAAGGCCTCACGCATCGCATTCTTAACATGTTCTCTTGTCTCTGCTAACTTTTCTAAATCACACAAATACATCGTCCTCCTTGAGGAGATAATAAAAAAAAGTGAGGAAATATTTATTCCAAAGCAGAAAATAAAGGGAAGTACAAAATTTGCATACTTAAATAATTATTAAAAAAATCGCCTTCAAAAAACACATTAAAATTTTTAAAATAACTTTAAACCTTGCTTAGAAGAAAATAAATCTAAATGGACAATATTTTATATTAGTATTATTAAACTTTTACTTTAATCAGTTATTTTTGTAGTCGGTGCCATCACTAAGAACGAATCACTTAACTTTATTTGCTGTTCGAGGCAACACGGAGGGTACAAACAAAAATTCCGAATATTCTACAGCATGTAGTGAGGCAGATATTGTTATTGCGGGAGACGGTTTAGGGGAACAAATTAGACAATATTTTAATCGGTGGCTCGACCTCTTTGGTCGTCTGGGCATATCATATCCCTGGCGCTACATTGTCAGTTGGTAGGCTACATCATGTGGTAAACGCTTTGCAGTTAGTATAATATCAGCGTATCATATGTATTTTTCAGTTTTGTTCAAATCTGTTTCTAACAGTAGCCATAGGTAAGTAGTAACATGATTGTCATTCCTTATTGTTTTTATCTTTTTGTTTTTCTTGATTTGGCTGGAAACAACTCCAAAAATAATTGATTAATGTAAAATATTGCCCATTTTGATTTATTTTCTTCTAAGCAAGGTTTAAGTTACGCGTATTTTTAAAATTTAGTGTGATTTTTGATGGCGGTTTTTCATTTGTTAAATAATTATTTTATTATTAAATTTTTAGTGATATAGTTTGTTTTGTATTTTAAATATGGCGCAGCAGTTTTCATTTTGCGAACTTCCAAAAAATTCTGACTTGATATACCCCAAAATCTTCTAGAACGGGACGAACTGGATTCTGTGTTAAGGAATGTCAGGGCCTAATCATAGCACATGTTAACATCTGTTAAAGCTGCTGCTCGATAATGGAAACATGTAACATCTATCCCGAAACAGGAATTCACTAAATCTCTTCATGGCATCTTGAAACACATAGACATCAAACCACTCTGCCAGGGTAGTGCTTAATGTGAGCTCGCGCATCTTGGGCATAAAACAAATATGTGTGAAGTTAATGTTATCTTTCTTCTGAATTTTGAAAAGACAATCCAACCACACCTGGCATTTTACAACAGGTGTTGGTGGATTTAAAATAATCACAGAAATTTGCTCTTCGAAAATAGTAAAACATGCCCTGATAAAACTGCTTGGATCTTTAAAATTTTCAGAATCTTTAACTGTGATGTGAAGTAATCTATTCCTTTAGACACTCATCCCTGATAGCTGCTGGCTTTAGACGCGTAGCATTCGGTTCACCTGTTTGTACCACATTAAAATTAATGCCGGACCTGGTTGCTGGTATATTGGGCAGCCACTGTGACGAGGGCTCATTTGTAGCCCAGAGAGCCTCAATGGGCGACAGTGTCGACAGCAGGTCATCGTCCAATGGATCAGCCCACGTTGTTATACCTGCTTGAGCCAGGTCCACGGGGCCTGCCCCCTGCCCCCGCTATCGTGCTTGCTTCAAGCGTGGCTATGCCCCACAAAGCTGCCAGATCAGGAGGAAAGAAAGGTTTGTAGTCATCTTCAAACAGATCAGATTACATGGTTACAAGTGGAAGACAGTCATAATAACTGAAAATAAAAATAATAAACACTTTACCTTTCCTCCTTTAGTGCCCAATCTCAAGCAGATCTGAAATAAATATATACAATTTCAAACAAAGATACTTATACGTTGATCGGAAACAATATATAAGATTTTAACACTTACCGCAAGTAGTATCAACTGACCCCTCATTGCAGCTATTTAAAAGCACAAGAAAACCTAAAACAAACAATTGAATCTGTAGTTTCAAACACAAACGAAAAAACAGCCATAGCAAAATATATAAAAGTTTTATACAGCCAAACACTTACAACTATTAGTATCGCCTGGCGCCTCATTGCAGTTATTGAATAGCTTATCGAGGAGCAGAGGAAGATCTAAAACAAAACAGAAATGAATCTGTAGTTTCAAACACACACAAGAAAAGAATCTACAGCAAAAAGAAAATTATAAAAAAAAACTTACCAGTCAAGTCAGCCACAGATTCTTCGGTATGCTGCTTCTCAGGACAAACAGTCAAAAAGAAAAAAAATCAGTCTTAATTTATATTTAGATAAAACTTAAACTTGCACAGTTAAGAAAAGTTAAATTTAGCTTATGGTTATCAAAGAACTCTTCAATCTCGGAGGTGGAGAGCACAGGAAGATCTAAAAAATATCAATAATTACAATAATATACACATATAAATATTATATAATGTTATTGAACATTACATGTGTCAGAGTGTGACTGCGACATTGTAGTAAGCGAGGAACAAAACATATACTGTGACAATCGAACACTGCGAGAGGCAGACCGATGGGGACTCGCTCGAGACTTTAATATACCACGGCTGTTCTGTGACGTTAGCCGATAACATGGCGAGCTCTGCATGACACTCCTGTGCTTCCTTAATGCCGCTTTCCGAATAGCTCCACACTTTCGCAATAGATAATAGAACTTCCGTACCGCTGAGCAAACGCAGACAGAAATGCTATGCTTGCTTTCACAAAGCTATTTCCTTCTCGCTGAATTTGCCACCGCATTCCATAGTGCTGATGTCACGCGCGTGTTGAGACGCCGGTAAGTGTAGATTGCTAAAGCGTTTACATCAGGCTAGCATTCATTTCGCAAAACTAAATTCCGATACCTTTCACCTAGCGCGCAGAGTGCTGACATCGCAGAATGCAATCAGTGACGGATATGATAAAGGAGCTGAAATGGGATTCATTGCAAGACAGGAGGAGGATGAGGAGGGTCATGGGAGTGTACAGGGCATATACTGGCGATGAGGCATGGAAAGATATTGCAATAGGTATGAAAAGTAGTGCATGGAAGGGAAAAGATGACCATGACCACATCCTGGCACTGAATTTCAGGCACAAGGGTGTGGGAAGATTCTCTTTTTTAGGTAAGGGTGTCAGGGATTGGAATGAGTTACCAAGATAAATGATGAATAATTTACCGAAAACTTTAAAAGAATTTAAAGATAAAATTTGTAGAGGGCAAATGTAGGTGGGTGTAGGATAGGGGGAAGATGAGTGTGTAGGGAAATTGCCACCGGAACCTGTGATCCATTGCAATTAAATTAAATTAAATTAAACATGCCGAGACTGGTGGAGCCAGACGTCATTGGAATTCCCAGATGCTTCGGACCACATGATAGAGAGAGACTGGGAACCACGTAGTGGAGGATAATATCTCTGACCGCACATGCACAGATGAAGTTTCTCGTGACATCGCCGGCTGGTGGTGATACCTAACGGCAGGACATCACGGTCCTCCATTTCCTCATTTCGCCCTCTCGAATCGCTCGTGTCTGTGACATCACAAGACGGCCCGCCATTGGTCCAATTTGAATAGCCCACCAACTGGATGTGACATAACGGAGGGAGCGGAAATAGGGAAGGGATGCCACCATTTTGTGCCACGTGACCGGAAGAGAGGAGATCCCAGACTCCCCTTAATTAGACTGCTACCGTGTATTATGCTTCAACAAAGCGTGTCAGTTGTCATTGTGGTACAGGCTGTATTTCAGATAGACGACAACCTCCTCTAATACTGCCGTTTGAAAATCATAGCTTCCATCATATGCGCATTAATACATTCACTGCATCGGAATTGAAACTTCACCCATTACAATCATTGACATATGGTTGAAATAATGTTACAAGTAACATTGCGTCACTGAACAAGAAGGAAATTAAAAATAATTCTTAACGAACTTAATCGATACTTCGAAATATTAGTTTGAATCCACGTAAATATATATTTTCAAGCAGAAATATCTGATCGAATAAATATATCGTCAGGTAATAGAGGATTTAGGTTCACTTTGCAGGAATTTCACTAAGGACGATAGAGTAGTGACAGTGGGAGGTGCGGGAAATAGTATTGATAGAAACGCGAGTTATAATATAGAGAGTGACCTGAGGAATATGGTGAAGGAGGTGCAGCATACCAGGGTGGTACTCATGCAGGTTCTAAGCCGCCATGACCTCCCTGATGAACCACACTGTGAGGCGGATAAACGTGGAAATAGAGATGCTATTTGGGAGAGGCATTAGATCTGTTTTGTGGACTGTGCCTGTTAACACCATTGGTAGGTAGGGATTTAATAGACATGGCCTACAACTAAATAGAAGGGTGAAGGGAGTACTTTCTGAGTTGTTGGTTAAAGCTGTAAGGGAGCCTTCTTCCAGTTATGATGGAGTCAGGACTGTGCTTTTTTTATGTTGGGGGCTGCTGGTGAGGGGTTGACTTTAACAACGTTACGATATTGGCTAGGACCTCAGACCCCATACTTTTGGGATTCCATAATCAAAGAAGCGATTGAAATTCGATTGGCTGTACCTACAACAGAGATAGTGGGCTATGTGCGAGGCTTGGAAACCAGCCTTGGCAACTCTACGCAGAGAGCATGGCAAGCATGTTCAGCAACCGCCAGAAAACGGCCCGCATCGAACACCTGTAACCCCACCCATTCACTGCCAGCCGCCGGAAGCGAGCGTCGGAGAGAGCCGTTGGCCTAGGTGCGGCACATGGGCTGTGTCAAGAAGAAGACGATCACGCAGTGCTACCGCTGCGAAGGGTTTCAACACGTAGCACAGGACTGCAAATCTAAGGTGCGATGTGTCCGCTGTGGTGAGGGGCACAGCGTCCAAATCTGCACGCGTTCACGTGAAGATACACCGACCTGTGCTAACTGCGGCGGTGACCACGTCGCATGCTACGGCGCCTGTCCTGTTAGAAAGAAGATCCAGTCTTCCTTCAACAGGTGTCATCCTCCAACCACAAACAATCGCCCAACAGAAGAAAAGAAGCACCACTGGAAACGGACACCGGATCATCCATGCCACATAGTCCACCCGAAACATCAGGTATCTATTGTTGTAGATCACCCTAGCAACCTCAGGACAGGTTTAACAGCAAAGCGATTATAAACTCAACGATGCTGCGCCGTGAAGATCAGTTGAGTAACATCGCCAGACTACTGACGCAGCTGATCTCGAAGTTGACATCTTGCAGCTAATTAGAGCATCATCACAAACTCGATTGAGGCGCTGACCACTCCTACGGACACTCGGCGTCAGACTCCATACCTTGAAGATACCAAAAGAACAGCCAAATTGATGACACACCTAGAGCGAAGATATGCCACATCATACTGATCTTGGAGTAAATGTCCGGCGACAAAAACTCCACTAAACTCTGTTCAATGGAGCAGATAATTGGCTGTGGCTGGGCTGTCTCAGTATTCGACGGTTAGCCAACCTGTGCAGACGTCTCGACACCTGATGAAGACGACGGAGCTAGTAGTCCAAATATCGTGTTTTCAAAACACTATCCGGCGGAACACCCGTGAAGACTTCATTTCAAGCATACGCCGGGAAAGTCTCCGTTCTTATGTAAACGTGAATTAAATATTTCTTTTCTTACTATAATAGCGAATAGAAAATATAATTAAATTATCTACAACAAAATAATATAGATAAAAAATATAGCACGTGCATTAATTTATTCACTGTATCGCGATATAAACGTGTTTCCATATTTCTTATCCTACTATAACCGCGATCAGAGAAGATAATAAAACGATCTACATCAAATAAACACTATCAAACACCTGTTAATATATTCACTGCATTGCGATACAATCGTGATTCAATAGTTCTTTTTTTACTGTAACAGAAATCAGAGAATATAATGAAACTATTTATAATTAACGAATATAAATAAACATGAAACAACTAACATACAAAAAGCGCGTATTGGCAGAACGTTAAGTGCGCATGAGCAGAACGTTGCAACGCATGCGCACTTAAAGCGTAACTAGTAACGCGCAACGTTAATAGATTTCTTTATTTCGAGCCTGAAGAAGTTACACTCCAAACGGTGCTCCTATGGAACTGTACTGCTGACGGTGCCAGTGACACGGCATTTTACCATCGTGAGCATGTACACATTTCCAATCGGAAATATGAACATGTTCACAATGTCTAGATGCCGCGTTGATAGAATTGTGGAAATTACAGTTCCATACAACAATTATTGTATATATTATTGTTATTCTTAACCGAGGAAGTGACTACTTGCATTATGGTTAATGATTATTTACATATCTCTATTACAATCAAACAAAAATTCCGAAGTAAAACAGCAGTGGCCATATGGTTTTCGCAGTGCTATTTTGCACAGAGCGAGTGAACGTAACTTGAACCCATCGTGCGTTGCTGTGAGACAGTATTTAGTAATTTATCCTCTGGAAGTCACGTCAGATGATCTATTTTTTTTTTTCTAAAATGTTACTATTCGACACAAATACACAATAGCATTTTACACTGTTAATTATGTAAGTGACATGTTTTATTTGTCACAAATTTAAGTCTGCTGCTATGGAAACAGGAGGTTCTGCCTTCCTAAAGGCATTGTCTCTGTATATACTCCATTATACTCCATTTTTCATTCAATATTCATAAGTTTTACTTTGTCTTGAAGCAATCTGAAGATCAATCATGCTCTGGATATCTGATAGTTGATTCACATTTTATTATTATTGAATCTTATAATTACATTTACATGATATACATAATTTTAACTGAGTGTAGTGGATAACTATCGCATTTTGGAGCACGTGACTTCGAATCCCTGTTCGACTATTCTGATTTCGGCTTTTAATTGTTTTCTCCAAAATGATCTAGATGAATACCGGAATGGTTCCTTCAAAAGGCCACGTCCAAATCCCTTTCCGTTCCTTGCCCCAGTCCGTTCTCGCCTTTAATGATCTCGACGTCGTCGAGGCGTAAAGCAATAGAAAAATTACAAAATTTTAATTTCAACTAGCATTTGCCCGCTGCTTCACGCGCGTATGCTTGTGTATGTGAATAATTCATTACCGATTTTATTCTATTACCTTTTATTAACGTTGAGAGGAGTGAATTCTAAATCCTTTGTTTAGTTATTGCCTTAGGTTTGGTTTTCATACTGATTTCCGAGAGTTTTACTTTATTCATATTTTAATGTTATACAATTTATGAATTAGTAGAAAAATTAACTGTGTTAATTCGTAGAGACAATTAATGTGAGAAGAAGAAAAAATGTTTAGAAAGAGTTTTATTTTGTGATGTAAGTAGGTGTAACACTGTTTAAGAGAAATAAAATGTTAATTTTACCTTACTTAGTAGGTT
Source organism: Vandiemenella viatica (assembly GCA_031002005.1). NCBI lineage: Eukaryota > Metazoa > Arthropoda > Insecta > Orthoptera > Morabidae > Vandiemenella > Vandiemenella viatica. The sequence continues at coordinate 92,582,912 of CM061920.1, forward strand.
AGTCACTGTAACACCTCTGAGTGCCATTTTTAAATTCTGATACGGAGGACTGCACGATTTAATATTATTATTAATTTAATTGCAATGGACTCCGGCGTCAATTCTCCCGGTCATCTAATTACTCCTTTCTATTTTATTTTTTAACAATTTGTTTTATAATTGGTTTGTTAAATCCCTCCCCCATTTATTTTTCTGTTTTACAAATTTTAATTTTAAATTCCTTAAGGGTTTTTGATACATTACTTATTCATTACTTGACTTGATCATTTGTTCCAATCCCTGTCACCCTTACCACCACCAAAAGAAAATTTTCCTGCTCCCTTATGCATGAAATCGAGCGCCAACTTGTGGTCATGGTCGTGTTTCCCCTTACATGTACTATTCCTAATTTTTTGACCAATATCCCATCATGCCCCATCACCAACATATGCCCTGTATATTCCCAGCACTCTCTTCACCCTCCTACCTTCATCTAGTGATTCACAATCCAGATTTAATTTCCTGAAATATTTTTTTTCCTTTTGCTGTTAGGATATTGGCTTTACTTTGACGATAAATTGATAGCTTATTCGTCAATTAGTCATATTGGGTGAATAATTATAAGAGAAACAATATGAGAATTTTATTTTATTACTAGCTGGTACCCACGACTTCGTTCGTGATTGTAAAGAATTCATATTGACAGCTATAGACATCTAACCACCCTAGTGCACGATGGGAGACTCGATTCTATTACCACACACAAGTACCAGTCTTCTGCGCTATGTAGTTCCGGCAGCAAGGTAAAATTTACGGATACACACAAGTCTTTGGATGAAACACAAAAATATTCATGATCGACCAATTTCAAACACCATATCTCACACACTCCCACAGTTACCGAATTTCGGCCAACGTTGTGATCGATGAGAGACTCTGTGTTACTACCACACACAAACGCCAGTGATCTGCGATTGATAGTTTTCACTTAAAAGTGAAACACCCTGAAACATGCGTCTTTGGCAGAAATATGAAATTGCCGCAGGTCGACCATTTTCATCCCCCATATCTTCCACATCCCCATAGCTAATGACATCTAACAACCATAGTGCACTACATGAGATACGATTCTACTACCAAACACAAACACCAATGCTCTATGCTATGTAGTTGTGGCAGAAAAGTGACAAATGCGGAGACAGTCGAAATACGAAAATATCCTTGGTCGGCCAATTACAACAACCATATCTACCACAGTACCACAGTTTCTGAAATTCGGCCGCTGTTGTGATCGAAAGGTGACTCTGTGCTACTACTACACACAAACGCCAATAATCTGCGATCTATAGTTTTCGCTGAAAAGTGATACACCATGACACTTTTGTCTTTGGCAGAAGTATGAAACTGCCACGGGTCGACCACTTTCAACCCCCATTTCTCCCACACCCCCATAGTTACCGACATCTAACAACCATAGTGCACTACATGAGATACGATTCTACTACCAAACACAAACACCAATGCTCTATGCTATGTAGTTGTGGCATAAAAGTGACATATGCGGAGACAGTCGAAATACGAAAATATCCTTGGTCGGCCAATTACAACCACCATATCTACCACAGTACAACAGATTCTGAAATTCGGCCGCTGTTGTGACCGAAAGGTGACTCTGTGCTAATACTACACACAAACGCCAGTTATCTGTGATCTATAGTTTTCGCTGAAAAGTGATACACCATGACACTTTTGTCTTTGGCAGAAGTATGAAACTGCCACAGGTCGACCACTTTCAACCCCCATTTCTCCCACACCCCCATAGTTACCGACATCTAACAACCATAGTGCACTACATGAGATACGATTCTACTACCAAACACAAACACCAGTGCTCTATGCTATGTAGTTGTGGCATAAAAGTGACATATGCGGAGACAGTCGAAATACGAAAATATCCATGGTCGGCCACTTACAACCACCATATCTACCACAGTACAACAGTTTCTGAAATTCGGCCGCTGTTGTGACCGAAAGGTGACTCTGTGCTACTACTACACACAAACGCCAGAGATCTGTGATCTATAGTTTTCGCTGAAAAGTGATACACCATGACACTTTTGTCTTTGGCAGAAGTATGAAACTGCCACAGGTCGACCACTTTCAACCCCCATTTCTCCCAAACCCCATAGTTACCGACATCTAACAACCATAGTGCACTACATGAGATACGATTCTACTACCAAACACAAACACCAGTGCTCTATGCTATGTAGTTGTGGCATAAAAGTGACATATGCGGAGACAGTCGAAATGCGAAAATATCCTTGGTCGGCCACTTACAACCACCATATCTACCACAGTACAACAGTTTCTGAAATTCGGCCGCTGTTGTGATCGAAAGGTGACTCTGTGCTACTACTACACACAAACGCCAGTTATCTGTGATCTGTAGTATTCGCTGAAAAGTGATACACCATGACACTTTTGTCTTTGGCAGAAGTATGAAACTGCCACAGGTCGACCACTTTCAACCCCCATTTCTCCCATACCCCCATAGCTATCGACATCTAACAACCATAGTGCATGACAGGAAAGACGATACTACTACCACACACAAACACCAATGCTCTATGTTATGTAGTTGTGGCAGGAAAGGGAAGTATACGTAGATACGAAGTTTTGGTCGAAATATGAAAACGCCCTGCACTGACCAACTTTAATCATTATATCTCCCACATCCCCACAGCTATCGGCATTCGGCCAACGTTATGCACGACAGGAAACTCCATGCTACTTCCACCCACAAACATCAGTGATCTGTGCTAGGTAGTGGTGGCTGAAAATTGAAATATAGGAAAAAACACGTCTATTTTTTTTTATATATATATAAGATTTAATTTAATTTAATTGCAATGGAGCAGAGGCTCCGGTGGCAATTTCCCTACACCCCCATCTTCCCCCTATCCTGCAACCACTTACAATTATTTACTCAGTTCTTTGATTAACAATTATTATGATAGTCAATCAAAATAACTTATATTGCTTAAACCAAATTATAAGATCTTTAAATAAAAATATAAAATTTTGTATTTTCTTGAGATTATTATCATTAGGTGGATTACCCCCATTCCTTGGGTTACACCTAAATGAATTATCATTCAACATATAGTAAGTATAGATCTTATATTTTTAGTATCAACTATTGTTATTATTACAACCATTACCCTATATTACTATATACCCCCATCTTTAACCCTTTTATTAACATCAAGAATAATTGAAGGGGGAGTAGGTACAGGACGAACTGTATATCCCCCTCTTGCAGGGGCAATTGCCCATAGAGGGGTGTCAGTAGATTTAGCAATCCTCTCATTACATTTAGCTGGTGTATAATCTATTTTAGTAGCAGTAAATTTTATTACCACAGCTATTAAAATACGATCTCCTAGTATAACTTTAGACCAAACACCACTTTTTGTATGATCAGTAGTTATTACAGCTATTCTTTTATTATTATCTCTACCAGTTCTTGCAGGCGCAATTACAATACTATTAACAGACCGAAATCTTAATACCTCTTTCTTCGACCCTGCCGGAAGGGGAGACACAATCCTATATCAACACTTATTCTGATTCTATGGACATCCAGAAGTCTATATTCTTATTCTACCAGGATTTGGTATAATCTCACATATTGTGTGTCAAGAAAGAGGTAAAATTGAAGCATTTGGTACACTAGGAATAATTTATGCCATGGCCACTATTGGAATCAGGATTTATTCTATGAGCTCACCACATATTTACATTAGGAATAGATGTAGATAAACGAGCATATTTCACATCAGCTACTATAATTATTGCAGTACCTATAGGTATTAAAGTATTTAGATGATTAGGTACTAGGGACACTATATGGAACAAAATTTAAATTTTCGCCATCTATTTTGTGAGCCCTAGGATTTATTTTTTTATTTACAATCGGAGGATTAACAGGATTAATATTAGCCAATTCATCTATTGATATTGTTCTACATGGTACATATTATGTAGTTGCACACTTCCACTATGTTCTTTCAATAGGGACCATATTTGCAATTATAGGAGGAATTATTCAATGATATCCATTATTTACAGGTATAACAATAAACGAAAAATGATTAAAAATTCAGTTCACAATTATGTTTATTGGAGTAAATCTAACATTTTTTCCCACAACATTTCCTAGGATTAGCCAGTATACCTCGACGATATTCAGATTATCCAGATTCATATACATCATGAAATGTATTATCCAGTATAGGCTCAACCATTTCATTGATTAGAATCATTATATTGATTATGATTATATGAGAAAGAATAGTTTCAAATCGGAAAATAATTTATAATATTAATATATCAAGTTCTAATGAATGAAACCAAAATTACCCACCAGCAGAACATAGATACAATGAATTACCAATTGTTTCTAATTTCTAATATGGCAGATAAGTGCAGTAGATTTAAGCTTTACATATAAAGTTCAACCTTTTATTAGAAACAATATGGCAACTTGATCAAATATTTCTTTTCAAGATTGTTTATCACCACTAATAGAACAATTATCATTCTTTCATGATCATGCATTAATTGTTTTAATCGTAATTACCATAGTAGTAGGATATTTCATAATATATATACTGAATAATGAACTATTATATCGATATATACTACATGGACATTTAATTGAATATATTTGAAGATTCCTTGATCTTCGCCCTGGGGTTGAGTCTTGTAGGAATCCCTTGGATAGATCAGGGGTGCACTACACACGGGAATCGGCTACATGGGTGGCAGGGGCCGTTTGGAGTGCATTGGGGTTTTTTTTTAGGCTGAGGGAGGATGACCCTGAGGAGGAAATTCAGTTGCGGACACCCAAGATAAATTCAGCACCGCGTGTTAGGGGTAGCTTAAAAGTATCCCGAACATTAAAAGTTCTAGTAGTTAACTGCAGAAGTGTTTGTAATAAACAGCCGGAACTCGAAAACGTTAATCGCAGTACAGGTGCTGATATCGTAATAGGCACAGAAAGTTGGTTAAAACCGGATATAAGTTCCGCCGAAATTTTTAATAGTAACATGAACATTTTCCGTAAGGATAGGTTGCATTCCCAAGGAGGTGGTGTATTTATAGCTGTTAGTAAGTACCTCCTATGTAGCGAAATAGATGTCCATACTGTCTGCGAAATCATATGGATCAAGCTCAACGTAGCTAGGACAAAACTTGTGATAGGCTCCTTCTATCGTCCACCTGATGCAAGCGTAAATATTTCCGAGGCCTTGAGAAATAATGTAAATAATATAGCACGGCAATTTCCGGATCATACAATAATGCTAGGAGGTGACTTTAACTTGCCAGATATCGACTGGACTAATTACGTTCACGTTACTGGGGGCAGGGATAAAGCAGCTTGCGAAATCATTCTAGACCTCTTCTCAGATCACAATCTTGAACAGCTCGTAACTGAACCAACGCGATGCCTCAACAGTAACGAAAATATTTTAGATATAGTTGTTACAAATAGGCCTGAACTATTCACGGATATTTCTACCACCGCAGGAATAAGTGATCACAAAGCTGTAATTGCTACAGTAAAACTAACAACCATGCGCAGAAAGAGAAAAGAGAGGATCGTTTACAGATTCGAAAAGGCTTCAAAAGAGTGTTTTAGAGCGTATTTGAGGCATAATTACCACACCTTCTTAGTAGCAGGAGGCACCGTTCAAGAGAGGTGGCATGGATTCCTACATATACTCGGGGAAGGTATGAACTTGCATATACCAAAACGGACAATCAGGGAAGAGAACGATCCCCCATGGTACACACGGGAGGTTAAAAGGTTACTCAAGAAGCAAAGGAAGATACATGCACGATCAAAAAGGACGATGCATCGGACTAATTTAGATAAGTTAGAGGAGATAAGGGATGTGTTAAGAATGCGATGCGTGAGGCCTTTAATAACTTTCGTGAAAATTCTCTCTCTAAGAGCCTCACTGAAAACCCTAAGAAATTTTGGTCGTATGTAAAAAAAGTTAGTTGTAGTGGGAACAATAAGCCAGTTCTAATAAAAGACGGACGGGAAGTTGAAGACAGCCGCGACAAGGCTACCGTATTTAACACTGAATTCAAAAATTCATTCACCCAAGAAAACATGGAAAACATCCCCACTTTACCACATCGTGTGGAAGTAGAGATGGATCCGATAGAAATTGATAGCGCAAGAATTGTAAAGCAATTAAAACTCCTGAAGTGGGGTAAAGCGCCGGGTCCCGATGGTATATCGGTAAGAGTATTTTCTGAATACGCGGAGGATATTGAACCATTTCTATCAGATATATTCCGTAAATCACTAGAAGAGAGAAAAGTACCTTCTAGCTGGAAAATAGCCCAGGTAATTCCCGTTTTTAAGAAAGGAGATCGGAATGATCCTAGGAATTATCGACCCATATCTCTAACATCGGTCTGCAGCAGAATTCTGGAACATGTCATATGCTCGAACATAATGAAGTTTCTAGATGAGAACGAGTTACTTTCACCATGTCAACACGGATTTTGGAAGAAGAGATCGTGTGAAACTCAATTGGCCCTATTTTCCCACTACATAATGAAAGTTATCGATGCAGGTTCGCAAGTTGATGCAGTTTTTTTTATTTTCAGAAAGCTTTTGATTCTGTGCCACACAACCGACTTTTAGCGAAGATTCAAGCTTACGGTATTTCGGCTCAGATTTGCGAGTGGATACGTGATTTTCTAACTGGTCGATCACAGTATGTCGTTGTTGACGGGGAAGCCTCTTCTAAGATAAATGTTACTTCGGGCGTTCCTCAAGGAAGTGTAATAGGTCCACTTCTTTTCTTAATATTTATAAACGATCTAGGTGACAACGTCAAATGCTGGTTGCGATTGTTTGCCGACGATGCGGTTATCTATAGGGAAATAAGGTGCTCCGACGATTGCTTAGAAATTCAGCGTGATTTGGATGCTATTTTCGATTGGTGCCGTAAATGGCAGCTTACACTTAATTGCAAAAAAGTGCAAGGCAATGCAGATAAGTAACAAGAAGAATCAGTTTGTTCACGAGTACAAAATAAACAATTCAGCTGTTGACACGGTTGATTCCGTGAAGTATCTGGGGGTTATAGTACAAAGCAACATGAAATGGGACATGCACATAACTTCCGTCGTAGGCAAGGCTAATTCTAAATTACGATTCATAGGTCGTATTTTGAGGAATTGTAATGCTCAAACAAAGGAGATAGCGTATAAAACACTAGTGCGTCCGCATCTGGATTACTGTTGTGGGGTTTGGGATCCGTATCGCAAGGTTCTGATTGACTCAGTTGAGAGGGTGCAGAGGAGAGCCGCTAGATTCGTGACTTGTTGTTACAGCCCTTATGAAAGCGTCACAGAATTGATACATAGATTGGGCTGGGATAGTTTGGAAGACAGACGACGTAGCTTGCGTTCGAATTTATTGGAGAATATTCGAAAAAAATTAAATTTAGAGTGCAATGAAATACTTCTTCCGCCAACCTATTTAGGTCGCAATGACTGGAGGGATAAGATTATAGAAATAAGATGCCGTACTGATACTTATATGTATTCCTTCTTTCCTCGTACTATTCGAGATTGGAATGGGCGGGTTTAGGATTGGTGCTTAGCACCCTCTGCCACCCACAATGTTTGTGATTTGCAGAGTGTGGATGTAGATGTAGATACTGCCAGCAATAACCTTAATTTTTATTGCCCTGTCTTCAATTCGAATATTATATTTGATTGATGATACCAATGATGTTTTAATTACGATTAAAACAATTGGGGGTCAATGATATTGAAGATATGATTATTCAGACTTCAAGAATATTGAATTCGAATCATATATATTAAATGAAAATAATAACTATCGGCTTCTAGATGTTGACAATCGAACTATCATACCAATAAATATTCCTATATGTATTTTAACTACAGCATTTGATGTTCTTCACTCATGAACAGTGTCATCAATTGGGATTAAAGTAGATGCAACCCCAGGACGACTTAACCAAACCAGATTTAGTATTAATCGGCCAGGTATATTTTATGGTCAATGCTTAGAAGCCTGCGGTGTAAATCATATATTTATACCAATTGTTGTAGAAAGAACATCAACAAATCAATTCCTATCATGAATTAAAAAAATAATTGAATAAGAAGTTAGTTCTAAAAAAACAATTGAATTTCAATTTATAAATATTATTAATTAATACTTCTTGCACCGAATGGCTGAAAGTAAGTGATGGTCTCTTAAACCAATATATAGTATATTATCAAATACTTCTAGTGGAAAATATTTATATTTTAATTCCACAACTATCCCCCTTAATATGATAATATCTCGATTCATTCTATTTTCTAAAGTATTAATTTTATTCAATATAATATATTATTATCTATTCAATACAATAAATCAATATTTAAATCAGTATAAACCAACTAAAATATATAAATTGAAGAAAAATATATTAATTTGAAAATGATTGGAAATTTATTCTCAACATTGGATCCATCAACAAATATTATAAATTTATCGATTAAATGAATTAGGACAGTCATCGGATTAATAATTATTCCTCTAACATTGTGATTAATCCCATCACGGTTGAATTCAACCTGAAATAAAATAATAATAATTCTTCATGTGAATTCAAAACTCTTTAAAAGAAATAAAAGAACAACAATAGTATTTATTTCACTCTTTATTATAATAATATTTAATAGGGGTATGACGTGTAGATAACCTCCTCGTGGTGTACCCTGGACAACGGACTGCTTATGCAGGACGGCTGATAATCTACACAATAGGCGACCGAACTAGATCCCGTATCTCTCACGGTCACACAAAGCAACATCAGAAGATGAAAAATCTGAAGATGAAATTGAACAACGGCACTTGTCAGAGCCAACTGACCAGAACGTTTGGACACAGCGCTCAGATTCTTCAAATAAATGCAGAAGGATTAACAATTGCTAAATGTGAATACCTTAGCAAACTAGCTACTGACCTCAAAATCGACATCTTAGCTGTTCAAGAGACCCACATGACTGAAAAAGATTTGGAAAGCAGGGGCAAGATTGCAGGATACAGAATGATATCGAGAATTCCCTCTCCTATACACGGATCAGCCATGTATGCCAAAAGTAACATTTGCAACATCTCGGAAGTGAGGTGTCAAAAAGTCAATGAAGTGGAAATAATTACTGCCAAACTCAACAATTTAACTGTTGCATCAGTTTACAAACCACCTTTTTCCAACTGGCCAACTCCACCACTGCCCTCACTACCAAAACCTTGCATTTATGTAGGAGACTTTAACAGCCAATATACATCTTGGGGTTACCCAAATTCTGATGAAAACGGTGAGAAACTCACTGTGTGGTGCGAAAGTCAAGACCTGTATCTCAGCTATGATGCTAAAGAAAAGAAAACATTCCACTCTGCTAGGTGGCAATCTGACACCAATCCTGATCTGGTCTTTGTTTCCACAGATGAAAGAAAACCTTTAGACCACACAAGGAAAGTCCTTCAACATTTTCCCAGAAGCCAACACAGGCCCACATTAATCAGTGTTGGTATCACAATACCTGTTATCAGATCAATTCATAAACCAATATGGAATTTAAAGAGGGCAAACTGGGACAATTATATCTCCGAGGTAGATAATAACCTGCGATGGATACCCCCAAAAGTGAAAAACTACAAGAGATTTGTAGGTATTGTTATTGCTGCAGCTAAACGAAACATCCCTCGAGGGTACAGGAAACAATACATTCCATGCTGGGACAAATCTACGCAAACTTTATATGAAAATTTTCAAAAAACTGGTGACCCTGAAACAGGAAAAAGAATATTAGAAAAACTGAATGAAGGGAGGAAACAGAAATGGAAAGAGCTAACTTCTCAAATGAGCTTTACTCATTCCAGTAGAAATGCATGGACTCTCCTTAGAAAACTGGGTGCAGCCTCAAACATGTGCAAAGAGGAGCCAGGAATTACACCAGCTGAAATGGCATTGCACATAAAAACAAGAGCTGACAAAGTCCCAATAGATCCTGCCATGAAGAAACAGATGGAGAAAGAGATGATTGAAATGGATAACAACCTTAGAAATAATCCTATCCTTTCTAATCCATTTAGTCATGAAGAAGTTGAGAAAGCCATCAAAATGCTAAAAATGAGGAAGGATGGCATTTTCCCAGAATTCATAAGATATCTCGGCAAGCAGGGAAGAACTTGGCTCAAGAACTTCTTCAGTGATATCCTGGACACTGGGATAGTCCCCCCAGAATTTAAGATGGCTCACACCTTGACAATCCTCAAACCAGGCAAACCAGCAGATGATGCTTCAAGCTATCGACCTATTGCTCTACTCAGTGTTTGCTATAAGCTTCTAGAACGCCTCATCCATAACCGCATACAAGGAATAATAAATATCATAACACCAACATATCAGGCAGGTTTCAGACTAAAACGGAGCTGTTGTGAGCAAGTATTAGCACTGACATCATACATTGAGGCTGGATTTCAGAAGAAGTTAAAAACATCAGTAGCCTTTGTCGATCTAACAGCGGCATATGATACAGTTTGGCTGGATGGACTACTACTTAAACTTAAAAAACATATACCCTGCAGGAAACTAACATCACTCCTGAGGAATATGCTGACCAACAGATATTTTAAGGTCACCGTCGGACATAAGACAAGTAAGTCATTTACAATAAAAAATGGATTACCTCAAGGGTCAGTACTAGCTCCATTGCTCTTCAACTTGTACACCAGTGACATGCCAGAAACAACCGGCAATAAATTCTGTTACGCTGACGTCTTAGCTATCGCCGTCATAACTGCCACATTAGAGGAAGGTGAGAGCATTCTCTCTAACGACTTAGAAACCTTGAACACATATTATAGAAAGTGGAGACTTTGTCCGAACCCAATGAAAACAGAAGTATGCGCATTCCACTTAAGCAATAGAATAGCACATTAGAAGCTCAAAGTGAACTTCTGCCACCAGAGGGTGAAACATAATTTCCATCCTAAGTATCTTGGCATCACCTTAGACCGCTCCTTAACATTCAAAAAACACCTCGAAAACAAAAGTCAGAAACTGAAAACACGAAACAACATCATGAAGAAGCTAGCTGGTACTTCATGGGGAGCTGATGCGAACACACTACGAACAACCGCTCTCACCATGGTATACGCTGTTGCTGAGTACTGTGCTCCAGTGTGGCAACGTAGTACTCATACTAGAAAAATCGACGTCCACCTGAATGAGTGTATGAGAGTAATAACTGGCACCCCAAAATCCACCCCAGTCCCCTGGTTGCACCTGATCAGCAGAATACCACCTCCAGAGATAAGACGCCAAGAAGCAACGGCATGTGAGTGGATAAAACTACACCATCCTGATCATCCACAGGATCTCCCAATCCACGAGGTTCTAAATAACTTACCACCCACTCGTCTTAAATCAAGAAATCCGTTATGGCAAGATGTATTTGACTTTGATGTCATGGAAAAATGGCGACAAAGCTGGAACTCCACATCTGTAAAACATTCAGATATTAAAGATCCCACAACTGGACTTCCAGGACTCCATCTAAATAGAGACCAGTGGGTCAAACTAAATCGCCTAAGAACAGGCCATGCGAAATGCAACGCCATGCTCTATAAGTGGGGTCTTCAGGATTCTCCTGCATGTGACTGTGGTGCTCCTTCCCAGAGTGTGGAGAATATTATCAGGGAATGCCCTCTACGGAAGTATGATGGACCATATGAAGATGTTTTTGGAGCTACAAGTTCCTTCTTAGAATGGCTGGAAGAATTAGACATCAGCTTGTGAACGCTACCAACGTTCTTGTCATTGTATATATTTATTATTGTATTAGTTGCTTGCCATACGACAAAATAAAAAATTAATATTTAATAATTTTATAGGATTATTTCCATATGTATTTACTAGTTTAATACATATATCTATAACATTCTCTCTAGCCTTACCACTTTGAGTATGCTTCATATTATTTGGATGAGTTGACAATAAAAATCATATATTCACACAATTAGTTCCCCAAGGAACACCATGAGCCCTTATATCCTTTATAGTACTAATTGAAACAATTAGTAATATCATTCGACCAGGAACCTTAGCAATTCGATTGGCAGCTTACATAATCGCAGGACACCTTCTACTGTCAGACCATTGCTCGAATATGGTAGTGTAGTATGGGACCCTCATTTTACGTATCAAATACAGGAGTTGGAGAGGGTGCAAAGAAGGGCTGCTAGATTTGTTTCTGGAAATTATCGCAAAATGCAATCAGTGACGGATATGATAAAGGAGCTGGAATGGGATTCATTGCAAGACAGGAGGAGGATGAGGAGGGTCATGGGAGTGTACAGGGCATATACTGGTGATGAGGCATGGAAAGATATTGCAGTAGGTATGAAAAGTAGTGCATGGAAGGGAAAAGATGACCATGACCACAAGCTGGCACTCGATTTCAGGCACAAGGGTGTAGGAAGATTCTCTTTTTTAGGTAAGGGTGTCAGGGATTGGAATGAGTTACCAAGAGAAACGATGAATAATTTACCGAAAACTTTGAAGGAATTTAAAGAAAAAATTTGTAGAGGGCAAATGTAGGTGGGTGCAGGATAGGGGGAAGATAGCTGTGTAGGGAAATTGCCACCGGAGCCTGTGCTCCATTGCAATTAAATTAAATTAAAAAAAAAAAAAAAAAAACTTTAATAGGGAATACAGGACCAATTATTGCTTATCAAATAATTGTATTACTATTAATAGTACAAATACTATTATTAATACAGTATTAGAATCAGCAGTAGCCATTATTCAAGCATATGTGTTCTCACTTCTCAGTACTGAGAACATTATATTCAAGAGAAGTATACTAATTATGTTAACAACCCATTCAAATCAACCATTTCACTTAGTAGATTACAGACCATGACCATTAACAAGTGCAATTGGAGCAATTATTATAGTAGGAATATCAGGACTAGCTAAATGATTCAATATATTAGAAATAAACCTATTTTTATAGGTACAATAATTACTTTATTAACTATATATCAATGATGACGAGACGTAGTAGGAGAAGGAACATATCAAGGCCTTCTTACTATTCCTGTATCTATTGGATTACGATGAGGAATAATTCTATTTATTACATAAGAAGTATTATTTTAGTGTCATTCTTTTGAGCATATTTTAATAGAAGACTTGCCCCTGCAATTGAATTAGGTATAAATTGACCCCCATAAGGAGTCTTACTATTTAATCCCATACAAATTCCACTACTAAATACAGTAGTTTTACTAACTTCAGGTATTACAGTTACATGAGCTCATCATGGGCAATTAACGTTCTGGCCTCGCGTTCGGGAGGACGCGGGTTCGAATCCCCATCCGGGCATCCAGATTTGGGTTTTCCATGGTTTCCCCAAATCACTCCAGGCGAATGCCGTGACGCTTTCTTCATAAAGGCCATGGCCGAATTCCTTCCCGTTCCTTGTCCCCAGTCCCATCCCGCCTCTAATGACCTTAGCCGTCAACTAGGCGTAAAACCATAAGTAAAAAATAAGCCACTGCCAAAACGTCGTGTTTAATCGTTAGACTAGTAACCAGAGAAAATTTTATTCATTTACAACGCCGAGAAAACCTCCAGTCTTACATAATACGAGGTTTGTTCAAAAAGTAAGGTTTATTTTTTAATTTCGCTGGATTGGTACAATCGATTTTCGTTTTTTTTCTTATTTTGGTACACTCTTCCCGCACATATATTCACAGTTTCAACAATATAGCATTCTTTGCATTGTTTGTGAGAAGCATAATTGTTAGAAGTGTTTTGTGTGTTCGGCGAGTTTGTGCTGTCGAAAAATGTATCAAAGATTTTGCATCAAATTTTGTGAAAAAAATGGAATTAAGTGCTCCAAAAAAATGGAGATGTTTACAGTGACATACGGTGAATCTACTTTGAGTAAAAAAAATGTTTATAAGTGGTACAAGCTCATCCAAGATGGCCGAGAAGATGCCAATGAACTTCGTTCTGGACGCCCCAGCGCGTCAACAACTGATGAAAACATTGAAGAAGTGAAGAAAATAGTGTTGGAGAATCGTTGAATCACCATCACGGTCAATAAGGAGTTTTACCTTGAATTTATATGCCATTTGCGAGAAAAAAAAAAAAAAATCTGGATTTGTGAGAAAAGAATTGATGGCATTTGCTCACCCATCGTTGCTTCTGAGTGATTTTTTGGCCAAAAACCACACCACATTCATGCCTCAGCCACCATATTCACTGGATTTGGCCCCCTGCGATTTTTTTCTGCTCCCAAAACTGAAGAGACCAATGAAAGGACGAAGATTTGCAAATATTGAGGAGGAAAAGACTACATAACTGAAAGAGCTAGAGGGTATACCAAAAAGTGCATATCAGAACTGCTTCGAGGATTGGAAAAAACGTTAGCACAAGTATATTATATCTGAGGGGGATTACTTTGAAGGCGACAAGATAAATATTTTTAGATAAAAATAAAAATTCACCTTACTTTTTGAACAAACCTCTAATTTGCCTGCTGTTCAGCGCACGCGGACCTATGTATGTAAAAATGTTATGCCCCATTTTTCATAGTATCAAATATTATCGTGGTAAAGCAAAATATGTAAATCTCTTCTTTTGGATGTTCCCTTAGGCTAGATTCCCATTTGATGTCAGAAAGTTTAGTTTTATTTATATTTTAAAGTATAATTATAGCCGCTTAGCTCAGGCGGTAGAACGTCTGGCTGCGGCCCGAACGATAGGCGTTCGATCCTCGAGGACGCAGAGGATTTTTGCTCCATGTTCAGAGCGGCTCCCCAGGACAACTCACTCTGCTATTAAATGAGTACGTTCGAGAAAACTCCACGTGAAAGTAAAGGGCTGACATCGTCACATTCATCTCTAGTGCCGAAGGTCGATTTGGGAATGCGGAGCTCTACCTCTGTGAATCCTGCGGGGGAAAGGCAGTGAGCGGAAATAAAAATTTTCATTCAGTTAAAATGCTTAATACAACAAATAGTAATACAGTCTCTGGCCAAGAAAGTATTAATTTATCTCTGCCTTGTGACTATAGCAGAAGCACTCTATGTACAACATCCACTGTGATTCATCGCCATTCCTCTTGCATCCATTCTATGAGTGCTGGATTATGGTCGCTCGCGACGAGCACTCACCCGGCGATCCAATTATTCCCAAAAATGTTTTATGGTGATTAGGTCTGGGGTCTGGGCCAGTCCAATCGACTAACACTGTTGTCGGCATATCACTTGAAACATGGCATTTTACGGACCATTCCATAAAACTACACAAGATTGAGGAAACTTACAGTATGCTCCTGTGTTCATGATTCATAGACAAACACCACTGGTGCTATTAGGAGTAGTGAATGGAAGGAAAAATATGACCATGCGCTCAAACTGGCATTTGATTTCATGCATAAGGGAGTGGGAAAATTTTATTTTGTGGTTAAGTGTGTCAGTGTTTGCGATCAATTACCTTTGCTTATTTCCAACTACGTCACAGATAAAGAAATCACTAGATGGAATGCTGAGAATGTTGCTGCTGAAGACCGTTGGGCAGAATTATTTCAACACTTCCGTGCTAACACTCTCAACTTCACGAACTTTCGTGTAACTATTGAGCACGTTAAGTGTCTGCCTGGAAGTAACGCACCTGTCATGTCTCTGATAAATAAAATATTGACTAGTCACAAAAGTTAAGTGATGCAGTATTGATAACCATTTTGATTACCAAGACTAACATCAAAAAATCATTTAATGAGCTCCATTCCTATTTGAAAGCTATAGCCGATAATTTAAAACTTAATTTCTTCCGCCAATAAATAAAAAACAGCTGACTAGTTAGACGTTCGACACTAAGGCTAAGTAACTCAGCTGGGATAGAATACTTTCTACCTATTATACGTGTTCTTCGTTTTTGAATAAAAACTGGAGAGCTAAGAAAAAAAGGTCTCGAAAACCTACGACGTCGTCGGCAAGGGGGATGGATCCCTCAAGATCTCACCTCACCGCAGGACAGAGGGGGGAGGGGGTCCTGATTTTCGAAAAAACACCACACATAATTAATGAATGCCACCTTACACAATTTCAATGCTTTTTCCTTTGCTGTATCTTTTTTTCCTCCAGTGCTCCTTCATCTTCATATTTTTTTTTTTTTCTATTTGGACCATACCGATCTTGCATTGTTTCCTTCCTGCCTTGGTATCCTTCCAGTTTTAACATCCTTCCTCTATCTGTTGCTTCTCCATAATGTATTTTTGTTCTTTCCTAAAGTGAATGCTTTGAATGGATGAAAATCTTTTTTAATTTCCTGAATCCAGATTGTTGTTAATTTCTTCTTCCAAAGATATTTGATTAACCAGTTCTCATCCATTCTGTACACAGTAAATACGAGTATTAAAAAAAGCATTTGGCTCTTCCATATTGATTACATTATGTTTTCTATACTGCAATATACAGTATTTTATCATTACTGCTTAATTCCAGCGTTCTGTATTTCTTACTGGACCAAGTGTGTATGTCTGACTGATACAGCTTGTGAACCAATACCCGACATTCACTTGCCTAAAGACATTCTGATTTGACTACCTTGGTGTGATGCATATTTTAAGATTTTTAGACAAACATTTTTTGTTGTAAGTATTCCTACAAATGTTATGTACTCTTCTCATCTTGTTGTTTTACATTTTATTTTGAACTTATTATTATTGTATTTTATTCACAGTTCCCTATCCAATTTTGTCCAGCATTTTTGTTTATATTCTACCATTCATGTACTAAGGTAAAGGCAATTGTTAGGGTGATTCCTACAGCTATTGCCATCTCCCTCAGGATTCGTGAAGGTAGTGCCAATTTTTGGTAATAGAAGGTATATGGCGACGTCGGCGCCATGCTCCGACCATTCTTTACATTCCCACAGATTTTCCTTCATGGTTCTAGACAGCAGACGAAGTAGGTACAAAATTTTTTCTAAACTCAAAACTAAGCGAGCTGAGGTTCTCTGAAAATCAGCCAAATTTCTCACTGTTCCTAAAAGTGGGGTTTTTACCTACTTTGCCGCTCAAAATGACCTGAAACCCCTGTATATGTAACTGATATATATATGTAATTCTGTATAACATAGTATATGCATGTAATACACTTTGATTACTGATGGTCAATTCAATCATCATATAGCATTGTTGGCCGGGAGATACCGAAGGATTGTTCGGCCGCCAGGTGACAGTGTTTTCGATACGCCGCGCAATGCGCTACTTTATGGCTATCTAACTGACCAAGTAATAGTACCGGATGCAGGGAACCTAAAGCTTAAGATGGAATCCAAACCACTGAATCGTTCGGGCTTACTTTATGTTACACGGGAAGCTGTGGCGGAGCTGACGGTCGAGTCAATGGCCTTTGAAAATCACTGCTGAGACCGGGATTTCGATCTCCAGTCAGACGCCTTAACCATTGAGCTACCAGATCGCTCTATTACTGATGATAATAGGTCGAAAATGAATGCATAATGTTATGGCGCAAAGTTATTAAGTCATTATAAATTCGTAATAAGTTAAAAAATGGTCATAAATCATTTTCTTTTCCGTTTGGATTGTCCCGGCTTATGAATGAATTGCGTCTATTTCATCCATTGCATCAGGAACAGCTTCCTCGAAGTCGAAGAACTATTCCTCTCCTTCATCTACTTCTTTTCAGGAACGTTTTCACGAGAGCAATTTTTGCAAGCAGCTGAACAATGCAGTCCTGATTAGCGACAGCTACATGGTGGAGTTGAAGTTTTCTTGCAGGAATATGATAAAACCTTCGGAGTAAGCTTAGGCACAGCGTCTTTTATTATTGTTTGTTTTTATGGTTTCACGCCTCTTTGACGTCGAGGTCATTAGAGGCACGATGGGACTGGGGACAAGGAACGGGAAGGATTTCGGCCATGGCCTTCTGAAAAAAGCACCCCGGCGTTCGGCTGGAGTGATTTGAGGAAACCGTGGAAAACCCAAATCTGGATACCTGGACGGGGATTCGAACCAGCGTCCTCCTGAATGCGTTTATAATTGTAACTGTAATAAGACTGAACGAGCCTTTCCTTCATCCCCATGGCAATGGGTATGTTACTCGACTCAACCATCCTTTACTTGGTGGTACGTGTATATTGAGTGAAACGTTGCCGCATCTGATTTTGGTAGCAACCGTGCTAGCCTGATCGCATATTTTGGACAGATTTCTTAAACATTTCGTATCTGAGCCTTTCAATTTTCCACAAGCAATTTTCCCGTACCGTTCCAAGATGAGCTGTTCCCCAAGCCTCTGGAGAGTAGGAGTTCTGAGAAGTTAGCAAGCATGTTTCTTTCAGATATGGTTGTTACTGAATGAGGCAGCAGAATGTTTCTTTCCCATAGCCGAAATATGTTGATATTGTGTCACATCCTGCAAATGCATGGATCAAGAGGATATGTATCGGTTCAAACTCGTAAGTGTTACCAAGGCCCATTAGAAAAATGAGAAAGCCAATATACTCACTTAGAATTATCACACTGTCGGATTTTGCTGCTTGGTAAATAGTTGCTTGTTGTGTCTGTTGATCTTGGATGCCTGCTTTTTAAGTTTTTACATTAATATCAACATTGCATGGTTCTTGCTACTCTCATTTACTGCGTCACTGCAGTACTCGTTTCCTCACTGGAAATGATGTCTGCTGAAGTATCTGATGTTTTAAAACTGCAAAACGTTTCAGATGACTTTATTCCTCTCTGCGCAGCATCACTTCGGTATCCGTCAAATGTGTGTTGGATCTATAGTTCGTTGTCAAATAGGCTTCATATTTTCCACAGAAGCAGCCAAGGTCTTCACTACGATGCCACATAACCTTACGCAGGATACATCATCCAATCAGAACAAAACTTTTTATGTTGGGTGTTGCATCTTGAAGAGATTTAAATGCTTCATATAGAGACAATTTTGTTCCTTTGAAGTATGGAACAAATTCAAATGGAAAACATCGTTACAATCCATTAAAATGGAAAATAAATGGATTTATAACTAATTTTTTACTTATTATGACTTAATTTTGACTGCGTAAATAAACTTTGTTCCATAATATTATGTTTTCAATTTTGCAAATCCGCTTTTCAAACTGGTACAAATACAATCAAGTAATAGAACGGACTGGTAGCTCAGTGGTTAAGGTATCTGATTGGAGATCGAAATCCCGGTCTCAATAGTGATTTTCAAAGGTCATTGACCCGACCTTCACCTCTGCAACAGCTTGCTGTGTGATATGAAGTAATCCAGAACGATT
Source organism: Vandiemenella viatica (assembly GCA_031002005.1). NCBI lineage: Eukaryota > Metazoa > Arthropoda > Insecta > Orthoptera > Morabidae > Vandiemenella > Vandiemenella viatica. The sequence continues at coordinate 92,602,339 of CM061920.1, forward strand.
CTGCGGTTTGGATTCCGTCTTAAGCTGTAGGCTCCCTGCGTCCGGTACTATTACCTGGGTAGGTTAGATAGACACAAAGTAGCGCATTGCACGGCGTATCGAAAACACTGTCACCTGGCGGCCAAACAATCCTTCGGTATCTCCCGGCCAACAATGCTATATGTTTATTGAATTGACCATCAGTAATTAAAGTGTAGTGCATATATAGACTATGTCATACAGGAATACATATATATTAGTTATATATACAGGGGTTTCAGGTCATTTTGAGCTGCAAAGAAGGTAAAAATCCAACTTTTAGGAAAAGTGTGAAATTTGGCTGATTTTCGAAGAACTGTAGCTCGCTTTGTTTTGAGTTTAGAAAAAATTTGTACTACAAAAGTTGTAGGAAATTTTGTCCTCTTTCAAACTGGAAATAATTTCTTGCTAGGACTCATCAGGAAGGAATTATAGACGAAAAACTGAAAAAAGTACCAAAATTTTAATGTTTTTTGGACACAGAAAATTATGCCGAAGATTTTGGAGGTCAAAAACTTGGTTTCTACATACAATCATCCATATATAGAGATAAGAAAAAAAATCTTCTATGTAATATAATGTTTGTGAAACCCCCTTTTTACGACCCCGTTTCTGGATTAATATAGAGTGGGAAAATTTTATTTTGTAGGTATGGGAATCAGGGACTGAAATAAATCACCAAGAGTAGTGCTGAATAATTTACCAAAAATACTTAATGAATTTAAAATTAGAATTTATAAAGGGCAAGGTAGTTCGGCAGGATAATTACGCTCAATGAATTTAAAATAAAAATCAATAAGAAAAGAAAAATAAATGTGTAGTGAATTTGACATTGGAGCATGCGCTCCATTGCAATTAAATAAAATAAGGGAGGAGGGGGGAGTAGAAGGGGGCAGTGTGCAAAGTAGTTTCGTTACCCTTATGGACAATAGCCTAACTCTACACTGTAAGAAGTACTATGCCTCCTTCACTGCCTATTAGAGTTGAAAACCTTTATTCTAACATCATGTATATAGTGAGTTTCTTCTGAGATTGTGTGCTTGGAAGTAGACATTTACACTCTTAATAATAAAATCGTGGCTGGTGTGGAGAGGCATGTGGGAGAGGGCCTTGAGGCATGTGGACCTAGTAATGGAAGAGGGGAAGGGGGGGGGGGTAGGTTGGTAAGAAAAGCTTTGGAAACCCTACCTTAAGGTAAACATCAGGACATAGGAATATACCTCCACTTGCCACAACTGATTCTAGGGTGACAAAGATACACTATTTTAAAAGATGGTAAGTGTTGGTTTCTTCTTATATCCAATTTTTTTCTCTTAACTTGCTTTCAGCATGTTTCTTTGAAGCGTGAGAATATTCTCTTTTTTCACTAGGACTAATGTGATAGGTCCCACCCATATCATAACACTAATTTATAAGTTTATCTAAAAGGGTGCTTTAAGTTCCAAGTTCTGTTTTCTTAGGCTTTGTAATTGTATTTAGGTATTACATTAGTACAATAAACAGGTAAAAATAGTGGGTTTTCACAGTTTGTAAGCCGTATTCCCGTAGGATTAGTGGATGTAGAGCTCCGGACTCATATTTCCTGACTGTAGGCACTATAGAGTGGACATGCCATGTTCCGGTCCTTTAGCTTTACCTTCCCGGAGTTTCCTCCACGGTTGCTGGTTGAGTCGCTTCGAGGAAAAATCCTCGGTTTCGTCTGGGCCGTAGTCAAGAGTTCTACCGCCTGAGCCAAGCCGCAGCCCATTAGAACAATAATTAGCATAAAAAAACCAATCCCAATCAGCTGTGTTATAAAATATGTTTAACCTAGATAAAATTTAACTTTTCTCGAATTATTTATTCTCAGGTTGGAACAACTTACTGTGCGGAATACATTGTTCATTCATATGTTGTTATGGAGCAACTACTATGCACATACCTCACTAGTGTTGCTCCTGGAGTCATTGTTCTTGAACTTCACATATTTGCAGCACATCATAATGGTTGCCCCTCCAGGAGCCACTGCAAGTAAGTTCTTCTGTGATATTAATCATTAAAGAATTTCGTTGTTGATAAACTTTTATGAGCTTTCTTGTTGAAAATTTACTTTGTCTTGCAGTTATCAAATAACCATAGGTTTCAAACGCCAAGTATTTACTAAAATTTCAGATGAGTTTGGATGTCAGCTGAAAGACGAGATCCAAGTAGCAATCAGCTTGATGCTATTATGCAATAAAATGAATTCAAACACAGTCAGAAAATTAAAACAGATATTACACTTAACTTAGTCCAAATCCCTCTCAAAAGAGACATACTATGCCATTGCGTCAGAGGCAGAATGGCCAGTTTCTTTCCTCTGGACCTACAGTTTAACGTGGAATCTGAACCACGGAGCGTCGTGGCGTAGCTCATATGATCAAACACAACTCTCAAAATTCCTGCACCTGCCGGGTTTCAAACCCCAGACCGGAGCAGCGCCTTAACCACTGAGCAACGAAGACGCTGAAAAAGAATTCTTAAATATTATTTAAATACACTCCTGGAAATTGAAATAAGAACACCGTGAATTCATTGCCCCAGGAATGGGAAACTTTATATACACATTCCTGGGGTCAGATACAACACATGATCACACAGACAGAACCATAGGCACATAGACACAGGCAACAGAGCATGCACAATGTCGGCACTAGTACCATGTATATCCTCCTTTCGCAGCAATGCAGGCTGCAATTCTCCCATGGAGACGATCGTAGAGGTGCTGGATGTAGTACTGTGGAACGGCATGCCAAGCCATTTCCACCTGGCGCCTCAGCTGGACCAGCGTTCGTGCTGGACGTGCAGACCGCGTGAGACGACGTTTCATCCAGTCCCAAACATGCTCAATGGGGGACAGATCCGGAGATCTCGCTGGCCAGGGTAGTTGATTTACACCTTCTAGAGCACGTTGGGTGGCACGGGATACATGTGGACGTGCATTGTCCTGTTGGAACAGCATGTTCCCTTGCCGGTCTAGGAATGGTAGAACGATGGGTTCGATGACAGTTTGAATGTACCGTGCACTGTTCAGTGTCCCCTCGACGATCACCAGAGGTGTACGGCCAGTGTAGGAGATCGCTCCCCACACCATGATGCCGGGTGTTGGCCCTGTGTGCCTCGGTCGTATGCAGTCCTGATTGTGGCGCTCACCTGCATGGCGCCAAACACTCATACGACCATCATTGGCACCAAGGCAGAAGCGACTCTCATCACTGAAGACGACACGTCTCCATTCGTCCCTCCCGCCTGTCGCGACACCACTGGAGGCGGGCTGCACGATGTTGGGGCGTGAGCGGAAGACGACCTAATGGTGCGCGGGACCGTAGCCCAGCTTCATGGAGACGGTTGCGAATGGTCCTCTCTGATACCCCAGGAGCAACAGTGTCCGTAATTTGCCGGGAAGTGGCGGTGCGGTCCCCTACGGCACTGCGTAGGATGCGACGGTCTTGGCGTGCGTCCGTGCGTCACTGCAGGTCGACGGGCACGTGCACGTGCACCTTCCGCCGACCACTGGCGACAACATCGATGTACTGTGGAGACTTCGCGCCCCACATGTTGAGCAATTCGGCGGTACGTCCACCCGGCCTCCCGCATGCCCACTATACGCCCTCGCTCAAAGTCCGTCAACTACACATACGGTTCACGTACACGCTGTCGCGGCATGCTACCAGTGTTAAAGACTGAGATGGAGCTCCGTATGCCACGACAAACTGGCTGACACTGACTGCGGCGGTGCCCGACTGCAGCGCAGCTAGCGCCCTTCGACGGCCAACACTGCTGTTCCTGGTGTGTCCGCTGTGCCGTGCGTTTGATCATTGCTTGTACAGCCCTCTCGTAGTGTCCGGAGCAAGTATGGTGGGTCTTACACACCGGCCTCAATTTGTTCTTATTTCAATTTCCAGGAGTGTATTTCAATTAAAATGTGTTGCATGTATCCCATCATGATTCACTTTAGTATCACCTTCTAATTCTTGATTGATGATCATCTTTCTTTAGAGATATTTTTAATGGATATCAATAACTCCATTGTTATTCTCTGATGTCATTCTATTTTTTAAAAAATAATTGCACACCCTATTTACCCCCCCCCCCCTGATTTATAAACTAATAGCAATGTCAAATTTAAAGTCCTCAAGTATTGAGTAAATTTCCAAATTCAACCTAAAATAAAACTTTTAATCACATCTTTCTTTTAAATTTATGTATATTAATATAGTTGTATATATATATATATAGTTGTATATAGTTGATATCTCCAACAGTTACTAGGTTTCTTTAACCTATACCAGTCACAGGTATACTCTGAATATATTTTTAATTTCCATGACTACTTGTGCAGAAAAGCTTCTGCTCTCACTCTGCCAGAAGTTACTTAGTACTAATACCAAATGGCTAGTTTAATATTTCAGCCTTTTTAATAATCTTGTTAACTTCTTCCACCACTTTAACTACAGCTGACAGCCCTCTGAGTTTCATAACTTATTCCTGTAAATTTATAGTTATTTAAATTAGTGTTCTGGCCATTACAATCTTTATCAAATTTATTTAAATATTTATTTTATACTTATAATTTGTTGCATGTAGACATCAAAGATAAACATTTTGTAGATTCAAAGCAATGTATTTTGTTAATTAGAGAAGCCAATGATGTTTATAGAGATTAGTTGTATATGAAAACAGTTTAGAGAATCTATCTGTGATTATTTTTGGAATACTCCACAGTCATGACTTAATTCATGAATCACAAAATAAAAAAGTTTTCATAGCACAGAAAAGAGCTATTAGGATGTTGTGAAGAGTACAACCAAGAACTTCTTGCAGACAACTTTTTAAAAAACTCAATATTCTTACAGTGACTTCTCAGTATATATATTCTCTCATGTGCTTTGTCATAGATCATTTTGACCCGTTTACTTCTAATTCACAGGTACACAATTTCAATACAAGAAACAGGAATAACTTGCACAAAACACAAACATCTCTGTCATTAGTAGAAATAGGAGTAAATTATTCTGGTATACATCTGTTTAGTAAACTTCCCAACAGTATAAAACAGTCTGCAGATAATAAAGATATGTTTAAAGAAAAACTGAGAGATTATCTTATTGGCAACTCCTTCTACTCCATTTAAGAATTTGAACAAATTAATTAATTGTATTCAATATGACTTTTGCAAAATTCAGTTGTAAAAATTAATGATTATTGTTATTCTCTTTATTTGTCTTTGGAACATATACTTGTTTTTACTATGATTATGACTTGTATGTATGTGTATTAACCATGACATGTTTCACATCCCAGAGGTCCTTCCTCAGCAGGGATCCATGAAACAACATTGATAAATAAATAATTAAACAAATAAATAATAATAAATAGTGTGTGCTAATGCTGTTTTACTTACTGGTATTTTACTATTATTAGAAATATTATTACATAAAATTCTTGTTTGTTTATTCGAATGTGGTTTATACTTATTTTCATTAATGGTGCATTCTTAAACTAAGAATTCATAATACTGGAAACATAAATAAAAAAATTGTTTGGTAGTTGAAAATTACTGAATAGGAGATTTATTTAAACACAAATTAAATCAAATTTAAAAAAGACAATTACTGCCAGTCAATCAAAACAAAACAAAGGCCCTTTATGATTATCTTTGGAATTGCAAAATGATTGATCTGAAGAAATGTTTTCAAAACACCTCTTTGGCATGGGTAATGACAAAATCCTCATAGACGTTATGACTGGCTGCATAACACCCCTGTCAATTTTTTGGTTGAACGTACGAGCTATATTACAGAGACAAAAACACAGATATAAATGAAATAATTTCAAAGTTCAAAATCAAATTGTTGGTGAATTAAGGACATACAAATCAGTTTATTGTGCAACTAACCAAGATGATGTCAATAACTATCCACCAGAATTTTTGAACTCACTGGATTTTCCAGGATTGCTGCCACATAATCTTTAATTAAAAGTAGGATCGGTGCTCGTAATGTTGTGAAATATCAACCAACCGCGTCTTTGTAATGGCACACGGCTAGCAGTGAAAAAATTAAAATTAATAAAATAAAAAATATTGCTTATTTATTGCCTCTAAGGCGGAACAGAGTTCGCTGGGTCAGCTAGTTAAGACTATATGGGACATTGTAAAAAAGGAAACAGGAAAAAGTAATCAATCAAGTAATGATAATTTTATCAAAGAAAATTCAGTAGAATCTAATTTTTCAATTGCCGATATATTTAATAAATATTTTTTATCTGTTGCTGATAAATTGACTGCTAATAGCTCAGTGACACACAGTACGGATTTTGTCAGAACAGGTTTCCATGAAAAATTTAACTCTATGTTTGTAAAATTAGCTACTCCAGAAGAATTAAGAAAAATGATCAGATCCCCTAAGAGCAAATACTCAAGTGGTTATGATGGGATTTACAGCACATTAACTAAATTTTGCTCCACAGAATTAAGTAATATACTAAGTTATCTTGTATAATATATCTTTACTTGAAGGTACTTTTCCAGAAAGGCCTAAGTATGCTGTAGTTAAACCACTCTATAAAAAGGGAGATAAGGCAGCCGTATCGAATTACCAACCAATTTCATTACTAACAGCCTTCTCCAAAGTTTTTGAGAAATCAATGTATAATAGAGTTTATGAACATCTAAAAAATAATAATATTCTAACTAAATCACAATTTCGTTTTCAAAAGGGTCATTCAACAGAACAAGCTATATTTGCATTCACTGACAATATTTTAGAAGGAATAAATGATAAATTAATTCCTGTGGGAATTTTTTGTCACTTATCTAAAGCATTTGACTGTGTAGATCATAAAATTCTGATACAGAAACTTAAGTATTATGGTATAGATGGCATTGTTAAAAAATGGCTTAGTTCTTACCTTCTAAATAGAAAACAGAAAGTATCAATGGAGAATTTTAAGGCTGCCTTAAGAGGTCCACTGTTTTCTCAGTGGAAATTAATCTGATGTGGAGTACCTCAGGGCTCTGTATTGGGGCCACTATTGTTTTTAATATATATAAATGATCTACCCTGTGTTTCATGTAAAAATTCAAAATTTGTCCAATTTGCAGATGACACAAACATAGGAATTAAAAATACTCCAGATTTATTTACAGAATATATTTCAAATTATGTCTTTGAACTGATTAATAAATGGTTTACAGCTAATGGCTTGTCTTTAAACTTTGATAAAACTCAGTATATGCTATTCAGTACATCACACAGATTAACACCAGATATAGACATAAAATTTGCAGGCCAGTCTATTCAAGAGGGAGAGAGTGTGAAATTTCTAGGTTTGTATATTGATCACAATTTAAATTTGAAAGTACATGTTTCTGACTTATTAAAGTGATAGGGTGCAGCCACATTTGCAATTCGTACAATTTCAGCTATAGGTGATCTCCGTATGAGGCAGCTAGTTTATTTTGCTTATTTTCATTCCTTATTGTCTAATGGAATAATATTCTGGGGCAATTCTACCCATAGGGAGAAAGTGTTCGGAGCCCAAAAGCGTGTAATAAGAATTATGTGTGAGGTTAGCAATAGAACTTCATGTAGAGAGCTGTTCAAGAAGTTAGGGATTTTAACATTAGTGTCTGAGTATATGTACACATTAATGTCCTTTGTAGTCACAAATTATACTTTGTTTGAAACAAATAGTAAAATACACAATTATGGCACTAGAAGTAAAAATGATCTTCACAAGGATTACAAGTCATTGTCATTTGTTCAAAAAGGGGTCCGATATTCAGGGATACATATCTTCAATAAGCTCCCAACACATATTAAATGTCTAGCAGATAATAAGAATAAATTCAGGAAAAAATTTAAAGAATTTTTAATTGACAACTCCTTCTACTTTGTCGAAGAATTTATTTCTAAGGTATCTAAAAAATAACTGCCAGTAGCTTGTGGTAATGTAGTTTACATAATTAATTTACCATGTATGCCATCACTGTACATCTCCTGGTGTATGTATTTATTTTGTTATGCAATTGTTTACGGTATCATGTATGCTATGACTGTACATCTTCTGGTGTATGTATTATTTTGTTATGGAATTGTTTAATATACCATGTATGCTATGACTGTACATCTACTGGTTTACTTATTATTTTGTTATGCAACTGTTTATCTGTAAATTGACAACTTTCCACATCCCACAGAGCCAGTCTCTTACATTGTGATCAATGGAAAATGATTGTATTGTATTGTATTAATGTCAGGTCCGAATAATACAAGATTAATCAGCAGAACTGAATCAGTTTTTCATGGGTAACAATTCGAGTTTCAATCCTTTATAAACTGTGCATGTATTATTTAAGAAACAACCCAGTTTATGTATGGGAAACATCTACAAAATTCTTATGCCTCACATTAAATACCAACCTTTCACAGTAGTTGCATACAAGTGATACAAAATGATCAATAAAAACTCCTACATTTAAAAAATATAAAATCTTAGTATCTCAGCACTGAGCTACAGCTAAAGGTATACTTTAGATTGATGCACTGTCACTTTCATAGTATTGAAATATGTGATGAGGTAGCACACTGCTACTTGGATAGGATATACAAAATGCAAGAATAGGTACTCGGGTCCTTATTTGGTTTAAGACAGAGAGAATCATGTAAGCTTGATTATAACCAAAAAATGTTTTAATAGTATATGCTTAACATACATACAACAGCTCAAATAAGACTTTAACTAATCACAGCAGCAATAACTCTGTAACATGAGTGCATAAAGTTTTGAGGTGTCTTATATTTAAATATAAATTACAAAATATATTTGAATTCCTCAAGGAAATTCGATATAGTTGTAATATATTGCAAATTAAGGGTTTGTAATTTTTTGCAGCCACACAGAGATAGATGTATATATAATACTGTGATGCGTTCAGTTCTGTATAAGCTACAGATACTGGAAATAAACTAAATATTTCAGTAAATTGTTTATTACAATACACTAAATCTTTCAGTAAAGTGATTATTACAATTCACTGTAGAGTTATAATTTGCCTTAGGTGACATCTTTGACGAGCATTTTACTCGTATTTATCCAGATTATGAGGCTACTGACTTCAGTAAAATTCAATCTATTTACATTTGTCTGAGACAGAGACATGTGAAGCAACTAAAAATACGACTTGCTATGTGAGTATTATACTTTAAGTTAAAACAACAAAATAGACAAATTATCAGTTGTTTCAAAAATGTTCTTTAATTTAGTTTAAATAAATTGTAATCGAGCACACGCTGCAGTGACAATTTCCCTGAACACTCCTCTTCCCCTTTTCCTGCACCCACCTGCATTTGCCCTCTACAAATTTTAACTTTGGAGTCTTTCAATGTTTTTGGTAAATTATTCATCATTTCTCTTGGTAACTTATTCCAATCCCTGACACCTGTATCTAAAAAAAGAGAATCTTCCCACACCCTTGTGCCTGAAATCCACTGCTAGCTTGTGGTCATAATCATCTTTTCCCTTCCATGAACTACGTTTCATACCTTCACCAATATCTTTCCATGCCTCATCACCAATAAGCAACTTGTACACTCCCATGACTCTCTTCACCCTCCTCCTGTCTTGAAATGAATCCCATTCCAGCTCTTTTATCATATCTGTTACTGATTGCATTCTGTGATAATTTCCGGACACAAATCTAGCAGCCATTTTTTGCACCCTCTCCAAATCCTGTATTTGATACTCAAAATGTTGGTCCCATACTACACTACCATATTCGAGCAATGGTCTGACCAAAGTTTTGTAATCCAATTCCTTTATTTCTCTCGTACATCACCACATCACTCTCTCCAACAAGTGCAGAATTTTGAAACCTTTTCCTTCCATCTGTCCAACGTGTCCTGTTCAGTTCAGCTTGTTATCAAATGTAATGTCAAGATATTTACATTTCAAGTCTTCAGCAAGCAATTATTTACCCACCTTATAATCAACCTTTTGTTTTTTATTTGTGTATGTAATAACGAAAGATTGATTTGTTGCAAAATTAGTATCTATGTACTTTCAAGTTAATTAAAACTTGTGGAATAAATATATAATATTTTGATATGAAAATGACTGGAAACTGACAAATTCCTTGACTCTACTGAAATTTTACTAACATAAAAAAACATTATGCCACTTAAGAATATTTTACAGCAGTTGTAGTGCTTAATTTTCTTCATTAAAAAAGTACAGTATTGGCATAAGCTGATTAGGGTTACATATGTCATAAAATTTTTTGTCTACCTTATAGGCATAGATTGCTGAGAAACAATAGAAGTGTATAAGATGTATTTTGGTGCTGGGGCTTGGAGGGATATTGGTCAAAGATTTAGGAGTGGAGTATGGAAAGGAAAAGCTGACGATGGATGCAAACTGGCATCTATGTCATGCATAAGGGAGTAGGATTTTTTTTGTTAGGATATAAGATGTTTGAATAAATTACCAAGGGAAAGGATGAATAATTTACCATTAACATTTAAGGAATTAAAAATTAAGATTTGTAAATGGAAAAAGTAGATGTGTGAAGAAATTTAACACTCAACGTGTATAATTTAATTAATTTTATTTAATTTATAATTTTAATTTAATTGCAATGGAGCACATGCTCCAGTGGAAATTTCCCTACACACCTACTTTCCCCCCTTTGCTGTACCCACCTACTTTTACAATCTACAAATTCAAATTTTAAGTTCTTTCATCATTTTTGATAACCAATCTTTGATGCCACTTATATGAAAAAGAAAATCTTGTCACACCATTAAGCCTGAAATTGAGCACCTTTTCCCTTATATGAATTACTCCCAGTTTTTTACACAAATATCTTTCCATGCCTCATCACTAGTATACACTTGTACACTCCCATGATTCTCTTCACCCTCCTTCTGTCTTTCAACGAATCCAATTCCAGCTGTTTTATCATATTGGTTACTAAAGTGTGTTCTGCAGTAATTTCCAGAGACAAATCTAGCAGCCCTTCTTTGCACCCTCTTCAACTCCTTTATTTGATACCCAAAATGTGGGTCCCATTATACACCACCACATACCAGCAATTGTCTAACCCAAGTTTTATAAACTAATTCCTTTACTTCTCTGGTACATCCCCTCATCACTCTCTCCATCAAGTACAGGATTTTGAAACTTTTTCCATCTACCTGTCCAATGTTTCCTGCCCAACTGAGCTTGTAATTATGTTATGCCAAGACATTTCAAGTCTTCAAAAAGCAGTTCTTTCCCTATCGTATAATCATAAGATTTCAACATTTAGTTTTTTATCTATCTAACAAGCTGACTCTTCTTTGCATTTATTTTCAGCCCATGTTTTCCTACCCAGCCAGATATCCCAACCAGGTCACCTTGCTGCTGTTCACAGTACCATTTTTTATTCTATTATGCAGCATTATGTTATTTGCACATAACCTAACTTCTGATAGTAAACCATCAACACTGTCATTCATTAAAATAATGAATAGCAGTGGTCCCAATACATTACCCTTTGGCACCCTCATTTTCTCTTCCACTTCTATTGGTACTGCATTTCCCAGTGGCGGATCTATGATTTTTCTGAGTCGGAGATAAGACTGTGAGATTGCCGCCCCTCCAAAAATTATTTTGCCACCCCCATTGTTACCACCATGAAGGTCGCCCAACTGATTGTCTCCACCCCGAGTGTCGTGGTCCTCCAGCACTTTATGGTAGCGAAACATTGATTTTAGGAATACCGGAAAGAAAGAAAATTGAAGCGTTTGAAATGTGGTGCTACAGAAGAATGCTGAAAATTAAGTAGACTGACAAAGTAAGAAATGAACGAGATTTGGAAATGATGGGTGAGAAAAGAGGTTTGTGGAAGCAGCTTAAAGAAAGAAGAGACAGGTTAGTAGTCATATTTTGAGACATGCTGGATTGGTTAATTTGTTAGTGGAGGTAGGGTACAGTCGAAGGTAAGAACTGTGGAGGAAGACAGAAATTAGAATATATGAAGCAGATAATTGAGAACGTGGGTTGTAAGGGGTTTGTAGAAAAGAAGAGGTTAGCACAGGATAGGAAGGGATGGAGGATTGCATTAAACCAATTGAAAGACTGATGAAAGAAAAAAAAAAAAGAAAGAATGTCTTCTGGAAACTAAGTTCTTACAGGGGTTCAACATTTTAAACAGCTTCCGTAACATATCGGATTCGCCAACATATAGTGGAATCAGGTTAGGAATGAAAAAGTTTATGATGTATTGGTCAAAACCAGCTTGAGATACTACAAAGCCAAAAGATTCACCATTGCTTTGCTGACATAATCTTTTATTACTGGATAGAGATGGAAATAATACTTCTGTTGCATCTACACCACAAAAATCCACTGCAGTTTATTTAATTATTTTTTTAATTGCAATGGAGCACCTGATCTGGTGCAAATTATCCAACACACCCAACTTCCCCCTATGCTGCACCCACCTCCATTTTCCCTCTACAAATTGTAACTTTAAATTCTTTTAACGTTTTCGGTAAGTCATTCATCATTTCCCTTGGTAACTCATTCCAATCTCTGACACCCTTACCTAAAAAAGAAAATCTTCGCACACCCTTGTGCCTGAAATCAAGTACCAGCTTGTGGTCGTGGTCATCTTTTCCCTTCCATGAACTACTTTTCATACCTACTGCAATATCTATCCATGCCTCATCACCTGTATACGCCCTGTACACTCCCATGACCCTCCTCATCCTCCTCCTGTCTAGCAATGAATCCCATTCCAGTTCCTTTATCATATCTGTCACTGATTGTATTCTGCATTTCCAGAAACAAACCTAGCAGCTCTTTTTTGCACCTTCTCTAATTCCTGTATTTGATACGCAAACTGTGGGTCCCATACTACACTACCATATTCGAGCAATGGTCTGACCAAAGTTTAATAACCCAATTCCTTTACTTCTCTTGTGCATCCCCTCATCACTCTCTCCAACAAGTGCAGAATTTTCCATTTCATACCACCTCTCCAATGTGTCCTCCCCAGTTAAGCTTGTTATCAAATTTCAGGTCTTCAGCAAGCAATTCTTTCCCCACCTTATATTTATAATTAATCTTTTGTTTTTTTATTTGTGTATCTAATTAGCTGACTCTTCTTTGCGTTAGGGGGGGGGGGGTAAGCGGGTCAAATGTATTGTCGCTGGGCTAGCTTGTAGAGCTAAAAAAAAAAAAAAAAAGGTCCCATTTTACCCCGGGCCCGAAATTCCTAGCGCCGGCTCTGCCCATGTTTACCAACCCAACTAGACATCCTGTCCAGATCACCCTGGCTGCAACTGTTTACTCTATCGTTTTGTACAGCATTATGTCATCTGCAAACAATCTAATTTCTGATAGTAAACAATCAACACAATTATTCATTAGACCGAGTGTGGTGGGTGAACGGTTAACGTTATTGCCTCGCATTCGGTAGGATGCGTTCCAGGGATTCCCCAAATCACTCCAGGTGAATGCCGGGATGCTTCCTGCGAAAAGGCCATGGCCGAATTCCCTCCCGTTACTTGTCCCCAGTCCCATCCCGCCTCTAATGACCTTAGCCGTCGACAAGGCGTAAAGCAATAAAAAAAATATTCATTAGAATAATGAATAGCAATGGTCCCAATACGTTACCCTGCAGCACTCATATTTTTACTTCCACTTCTTTTGATACCGCGTTTCCTACCCTAACTTTCTGTTTTCAACATTTTAAAAATTCCTCTACCCAGCAAATCACTTTCTCGTCCACTCCAATAGTTTTTACCTTATTTACTACCATTTTATGGCTCACTCTGTCAAACTCCTTTGAAAGATCTAGTGCTACACTATCAATTTGGCCTCCCTTGTCCATTTCATCTGAAATATCTTGCATATATCCCACCAACTGAGATTCGCATGAATATCATTGCCTGAATCCATGTTGCCTACTTGAAAACTACTTACCTTCCTCACATACATTTCTGTTGTAGTTGCATATCAATCTTTCCATTAATTTACCTACCACTGAAGTCAAACTGATTGGTCTGTTATTTTCGACTCTATTTCTCACCCCTCCCTTATGTACCGGTGCTACTATCACACTTTTCCAGTCCTGTGGTAAGCAGCAAGTATCCAGACTCAATTTAAATAACATTTAAAGATAAGGTTCAATGTCACATTCAGCTATATTTAAGATATCTGTAGTAATATTATCTACACCAGCCCCTTTATGTTTTTTCAGCTTGCTTATTTCCTTCATGATTTCTTCAGGATGAATTTCAAATTTTTTAGTATCTTCATTTCTGATCGTATTGTTAAGTTCGTTCTCCGAAATAGACCTTCCCGTTTCTGATTCATTTTCCCTAATACTCTCACTAAACCAGTTACTTAAAATCTCTGCCTTTTTCAAATCCTCAGTAACTACTTCTCCATCCTTATCTATGAGCATCTCTACACCCTCCCTTCCCCTTAGTTTCCTGATATAGCCATAGAAACTTTTAGATGCATCAGTCAGTGGTCCTCCTGCACTGACAATACTCTTCATAAACCCATCTTTAGCCACTTTCTTTGCTGTTATTAAGTCCTTGTTTAGTTGTTTTAAGTATTCCCTTGCTGTCTCTTAACTCTGTTGTGTTCTCTTCGTACCAACCTCTTTAACCTCATCACTTCCCTATTATAGTACATAGGTTCTTTACTTATCTTTATTTTCTGCTTTAGAATGAATGATTGAAGAAGGCTTTGATTCGTTTTTTTTTCTTTTCCAACTAGATGACCCTGCTATCTCTTCTTTTCTTTCAAACTGTAAGTATTTGGATATTTTCTTCCGCCTCATGTGTTGTTTTAAGATTATTAAGGCTAGAAACGTAAGCCTTGATTGCAAAAAGTTTAGGCAAACACAGTTTGAATTAATAAATAGACTTTTATCCCAATCTTGATTTAAATACAAAATAACCTCATTTTTTTTTATCTTATCGTTGCTATTGCTAGCGTTTCCTGTTTTCACTAGCAGTTTGTATGTCTTCAGTTTCAACGGTGTAATATCAATTTAATTTATTTCACTAACAAACTCCAAACCAAAACAAACTAAAAAGCGACACTATATCAGTAAAAAAGTTGAGTTATAGAAATATCAAAATCAATGACTGAAACGTGTTGTGAGCGCCGGTTTGCAGTCATAAAATACGAACACTCTATAACTCTAGCATTCCTGCTCACCTCCAAGCCATGCCTAGCATAACAGTTATATATGCATCACTCTCGCACTTGCACATCGCTTTGCCTTGTTCTTTGATTCGATGATCGTAACAGCGTGCCTTGTGCAATTCAAACAAACTAAATGACAACAACAACTAATAAAACGGATAAAGTTAACGGAAGTTCAGTTTAGCGGAAGTTAAGAAGAACGTAAATGATTTTTTAAGTTAACTTAAAAGTTAGATTTTTGCAATTTTGCTAATTTCGTTAGTTAACGATTAACGGATTAACAGTTTTCTGCCCAGCTGTTCCCTACATCAATAATATTCAGCATAAACACATCTTTAGCTATCCTCTTTGCTGTTAATAATTGCTTGTTTGATTTTTTTTTTTAAGTATTCCTTACTGACTTGCTGTCACTTAACTCTGTATGTTCTCTTCTCACTAACCTCTTGAATATCGTCACCATCCTATTGAAGCATAGGTATAAGTTCTGAACCTCTCTTTGTTTCACTATTTTGGAATAAATATTTCCTCATCCTTTTTCACCATCTCAGTGAACTGTTCCATCATTATCTCGACTGTACTTACAGATTCCTTCCATTTGCTGAACCTTCCCTTGAAATATGTAATCGTTTCTGAAATTTGTGCCTTTTTTAACTGTACCTATTTCTTCCTTCAATGTTTGTGACTGAATTCCCTAATATCCATCATAACTGCATTGTGATCACTTGTTTCTTCAGTTACTTGAGGGTGAGACCCCACATGGTTACCATCAAGGTTTATTAGGAAGGTATCTAATATATTTGGTTTCCTTGGTTTTGCTCTCCCACTTGTGTAAAGCCTCCTTTCCTTAAAAGGTATTTACAAATCTGGGTTTCCTTGTGATATTAATATATTTTTTTCTACTTGTTGCTTTACATCTAGTCGACGTCGAGGTCATTAGAGGCGGGATGAGTCTGGGAATAACGAACGGGAAGGAATTCGGCCATGGCCATTTGAAGAAAGCATCCCGGCATTCGCCTGGAGTGATAGGCGGGACAGGAATTCGAACCGGCGTCCTCCCGAGTGCGAGACCAGAGTGTTATTAATCTTACTTCCTAACCAATTAACGCATTGTAAATTTAAATTCCCACCAATAATGGCAATTTTTGCTCAAATCTGAACCTAGAATACGAATTTAGTTTCTCCCCATGAGCTTCATCTTTATTGTTCATTTTTCCACTATGGTAAGCAGCCAACTCTTTAATTTTGTTTTATCATCCCAGAAAACTACTCCTAGTATTTCATGGTCATAATCTATTATCGCCAGAAAACTTTATTAAACTTTGCTCTTCAATATGAATACCCTTCCACCAATTGCTCCTCTGTCTTAGCGGTACCCCCAGCAACCATCGAGGAAAATCTCATTGTCTAGTACTCTTTATTTAATCAAGAATCTACCCTTACAATTTCTTGTGATTTATGTATCTCTACAGTTTACTTCTACAGTTTACCAGTTACCTATCTATTAATTTGAAGTGTATCTGATAATAATTTTTTCAGGGAGGAAGACAATGATGATTTGATGGAAATATTTAGCAATACTGATACTTTAAGAAAAAAGTATGGTGACTATTTTTTTGCTGAACTATGCCTGTATGGAGGAGATAGCAGACGTATTATTGTTGCTGAGGTTTGTTCTTATTTTTTATAATTAAAAAAAATGTTGCTAATATAGCAATTGCATTAGAATCTATATGAACAAATATTCTGATTAAATACTACGAATATTCCTGTAACCATACAAACTATCGAAGGAAGAAATGATGCCCTTGTATGGTATTTAATACTATGGTTGATTGTTTTATACGCTTTACTTATTATTTGACTGCTTGTCATTGGTTGTTCCTAAAATAAAAAATTTTGATGGAAAAATGAGTGTTAACGATTAGATAATATTTTTACTCGACTTTCTAATTCAGAGATCAATTAAAATGAATTCACTTTCATTAATTAAGAGAATGCTTTTAAATTTTGTTCAAATCTCGCGCGTTAACCTAAGCTAACACATTGTAACATACTCAGCCTGCCTAACCTAAATTATCTACAATAACCTCAATTACTGTTTCATGGTTTTTTAGCCCAAAACTGGGGTTAATCTCAATAACCTCAATTAGTGCAAGGGTCTTATGGTTTCTTAACCCAAAAATGTGGTTAACCTCTAGTGCATCGCACCCTCGTTACCGTTCACCTCCTCTGAATGGGGCATCATCAGTGAGAATTTTTGGTTATGACAATTACATGTTGATCAGGAATAGCTCTCCTTGCATGTTTTGTGTAGCCCGATTTGGTGTTGGTTTTCTCATCACTCCTATTCCACTTTTGAGGTCACTATTTTAATGTGTTTCTTGCTTTTTGCAAATTTTTTCTTGTATTGAATCTCACACCATTCAGAGGAGGCGAAACGCGTTGCTCGTCACGGTCATTCATAACTATTTCGGACGAAACCATACGGACTGCCGTCCATCTATCAGTCCAGCATTGGAGGAAGTTCTGACAGATAATATTACAACCACCCTAACTTCGGCAGTTCTTAGCACCTTGGATCGAATATATTCAGTGCTATGATGCACATATTTGCTGTTTCATTCCCTTCCACACCCTATCATGATGCAAAGGTGGCATGTGCGGAGAATATGCATCATATGGATTTCATAACATGATGTAACAAACAATCTAGCGTCCCACATTAACCATATTTTAATGTAAGTTATGATGGATCATTTTATTACTGATGGCAGTGGTTTCAGCTACGCCTTTGTTTGTGTGTTAATGTGTCTGATACGTTCTGTTAGCACCTTGGATCGAATACATTCAGTGCTATGATGCACATATATCTTGTTTCCATCCTTTGTACACACTATCATGATGGGAAGATTGTATGTATGGGGAATATTCAACACAAAGTTTTCCTAACCGAATGTGGCATCCAGTAGTAACCAAAGTTTAATGTAAGTTATGATGGATCGTGTGCATACTGATAGTAGTAGTTTTAGTTACACCTCTCTGTGTTAATGTTGGTTCTGTGTCAGTATATGTAATGCCTGTCCCTTTGATCAAAACATCCCTAGTTTTCATCTTTTACACTTCACGACAGTAACGTGATGTGTGTGTGGAGGAGCAGCTGTGCAGGTTTCTCTGGAAACTGTCGCGACCGCTGAAACTTACATTTTTGTATGTACATAACACTTTTCAGTAGTCCATTAAAGTGGTATTAAGTGATGAAGGAATAATCCACCACAAGAACTCGTGAAAAATAACTTGATAAGATGGCACTGAAGAAGAACCTTGGAGGTTTTGTCCAGCTCGGATCTCGTGAAGTGAACCCTCTCCCTAACGATGGCGGAGCTTGCTCGTCGAAGAATCCTCTTGACCGAGGCTGATGATATTGGGTGACGTATCTCTGCGAAATGTGGCACGACATCGTTGTCCCGGCAGCGCTGAAGAAAGGCCAGCGTGGAAAGCAGCTTTGCCTTCTTCTTTCGAAGTTTTTCCAACAGCCGGACGCTGCGGAAGATATCCTCCCCGTAGAGGTTAACTATGTAAGACTGGAGATTTTCTCGGCGTTGTAAATGAATAAAATTTTCTCGGGTAGCTAGCCGAGTTAGTACATCGTTTGACCACGACGTTTCGGCGGTCACAACTCTGCCGCCATTGTCAAGTGACCGCTGCCGGTAGGTTATTGAGGTGCTTATATATCACGCGAAGTCCGCGCTACGTCATCCTTTTTCCGGTCGGCCAATGGCTAGTGACGGGAAACATTGGCCACTAGCGGGAAGCGTTCCTATTGGCGGAAGCCATTAGCTGCTGGTGGGTTCCGCTGATTGCTGGCGCGCAAGAGATGTGATGGTGCAGTCAGTATCTCTGTTGTACATTTGGTGTGCGTTATAATATTTTTTATGTATCTTGGTGTACGAGACTATGTATGTGTTAATGCTCCATGCCTTGTAGTATGTACAGCATACATTTTTGTGACAGTGATTTGCATCAGAAAGTTTATGCATTTATCACGAAGAACTCGACGTTTTGCATACATTCAAATCGCAAGACTCAAACATCCTCCAGCAGAATAAATCCCCTCGACGAATACAAAAGTCGCGGAGGAGGGGTAGAAACACTGTCATCATGGGGAGCCGAAAAATCAGCGCAGTTGTTCCACCATACTCTCAAAATAGCCATACCATCGAAGCGAAAACTTCTGGCTTTATCACTCCACCGCTATATATATATTTTGGGTGGTATTACAGAGGTTTCTTTTTGAAGACACTGACGATTAACTGAATGTGGATACATTTTTTATACATATTGTTTTGCTTATGTGAGGTACACTATGATGGACAGCGATTCCGATTTCCACGTTAAACTGCAGGTCCAATAATGACAAGGGATGAATGGAGGGTACTAGGCAGCCTACATGAATTTACTTACCTAGTAGCTTGGGGTAACATAGGATTCATCTGTTTCTTTGAGACCTGAAAGTAGTATTCTTCGGACACGAAGAGTAAATTCGAAGAACGTGAGTTTTCTCAAGTATCTTTTAACTTATAGGCAGACGTTGGTGATAGAATTTCTATAGGGTAAATGCCTCACCAAACAGCTCTTTCCCTTAAATTTCAACGGACTCGTACTTTAGCGCAAATCCAAAATTCTATGAAAGCAAACTCATTTCGACAGAGTGCGCTTATTAACGCTTTTTCCCGGTTCTGACCATCTCGATGCTAATTTAAGACCTTAAAATGGATATCCAGTGAAAATAAAATTCGCAGGGTTATTCCTCCACTACAATCTGATTTAGGAGGGCTGTGTTGGTAAAATTGTGGAAACTATGCTAGTTTAAACGTGCGTGAAGCGAAACTTAGCAACACGAGGTATATAGGTTGTCATTATAAATGAAGGCTATTTTGTCAAACCGCAACGGGTATAAGACGTATTTCGTGAAACGTCGATTTCAATTTGCACCATACAGCTATTCAAACTGTGGAAACGATTAGCTGATGCTGTGAACATGTCACTTTTAAATAAAAAACTTATAATTTTGTCACCTTTAATTTCACCGAGAGTGTTGGCCTCTTATTCAGGAGGATACCGGTGTGAATCCCGATCTGGGCATACGGATTAGGGTTTTCTATGCATGTGGGTTGAATGGATAGTTGTTGTAACCATTTATGAATAAAGTGGATGTTTCTCACACCGGTTGAAAACATTCCTAAAGTATGGTCTAATTTTTGAGGATCCACCCACGAAGGCTCTGCTCCGGAAAAATGTTACGAGTTTATACCACAACAAATATTCCTAAGCACAAAATATAGCATCTCCACGGGTTATCTGGTATTCAACAATGAAAAAAAAAAAATGTTACAGGTTCTGTCGGTCTCGAGCCAGAATGCCCACACATTTTTGCCCGTAACCCAGCAAACTCCACAATCAGGGTGCAATTCGCCTCGTCCTTCATAACACCGACAACCTTTTCATGAAGGGACTCTACCTGCCATGCTAACTGTGTCCATATAAAGTAATTTAGGGCATCTAAACTGAGGAATGGTGAATTCTTGATGAATCTGAAACATCCTCAGTCACCTTCTAACCATGTCAATCGATGACTTCTTTCGTGGAACGAATATTACATAATTTTGGCTATTTTTTACCTGTGTTCGCTATCTTTTGCGGTTTTCATAACATTTCGGGATTTTATGAGGTGGGGTGCGTAAGAGGATTGACGATGACTGGTGGGCGAGCGATAACATTCTGGCATCGCATTCGGGGAGCGACCATCCAGATTTAACTTTTTTTCCATAGTTTCCTGAAATCACTCCAGGCGAATGCCCACTACACGCCTTGTCAAAATATGCGGTAAATAGAAACAGAATGAGGATCTGGCTGTTAACTCAAGAAATTCTGAAAGATCTGTTAATATTTTGTGGGACCGAGCATATTTTCATGACCCTTGACACTGGTGTGTGCATGTATAAGTTGTCAATATTCTGTAAGTCCTAAAAGGTATATACTTTCGAAGTTTGTGCCTTGGTACCTTTCCTAGTTTGTTCTTGAGTGGTGCAGTTCGTGACAACTTTAGATACGACAATATGCTATGCATCTGTAACCGCTGTTTCTGCAGAAAGTATGCATTCTTCCATTTTTTCCCCATGTCAATCGATGACTTCTTTCATGGAGAGAATATTAGATAAAATGACCTCGACAGTTCTGTGCTTTCAAACAATCAGGAAATGTAACACAGAAAATATTGCAGTCGAGTTTGAACACTGCCCCTGCCTAGCCATTAGAAATATACATCTTACACTTACAACTACTCACCGCAATCCGTAAGTCGAAATTAACTACTTAGTTTGACAAGATCTCAAAAAATCATCCTATCACTTCACATTTCATCTAGTATTCGAGAACAACATATTTATAAGTTGTACACGAGATACATTTAGTCTTCGGAACAGACTCGTATACAGGCACTGACGAAAAATTTATGAATGATCTAACATGATCTATAACTTAGTGGGTACTATCTTCGGTGAATTTCTGTTTGTGACATTTTGAAATCAGTGTAAAGTGAGGGAATTTTTCACGTGTTTGACTGCCAGCTAGTTGAAGAGTGAAGATCAGATATGGGACCCTATATGTATGAGTAATCGAGCATTTTATGATGCATACTTTTCATACTACACCAAGCGTAATAGGTGAACGGTTAACGTACTGGCCTCGCATTCGGGAAGACGAGGGTTTGAATCTCAAGCCGAGCATCCAGATTTGGATTTTCCATGGTTTCCCGAAATCACTCCAGGTGAATGTCGCGATGTTTCCTTCAAAAGACCATGGCCGAATTCCCTCCAGTTAAAAGTCTCCAGTCCCATCCCGCCCCTAATGACCTCGACAGTTCTGTGCTTTCATACAAACAGGAAAACGTAACACTGAAAATAGTTCGGTCGAGTATGATCAGTGCCACTACCTTGACATTAGAAATCTATATTTTACACTTACAACTGCTCACCGCAATCCGTAAGCCGAAATGAGCTACTTAGTTTGACAAGATCCCAGAAATCATCCTATTACTTTACATTTCAGCTAGTACTCGAGAACAAGACGTTTATAAATAATATTATTATTCACGTACCACGCTAAACTAAACTCTGATATGCGATAACTTTTTGAAAGAACTGTGTAAGCCAGATGTATAAATATACAAATGAAACTAATTTAGCACTCACTTGCAACAAATAGCAACTCGTAGCTGTTCAAAGAAACGTAAAGTACGTATAATATCTTCGCTGTTATCAAATCCTAAGGACCGAACGTGGTGGGTGAACGGTTAACGTTCTGGCCGCGCATTCGGGGGACGCGGGTTCGAAACCCCGTCCGTGCATCCAGATTTGGGTTTTCATGGTTTCCTTAAATCACTTCAGGTGAATGCCGTGATGCTCAAAAGGCAATGGCCGTAATCCTTCTCGTTCAATGTGTCCACGTATCGCGCAAAACTAAACTCACCGAATTCTAGTAAACTACCTTTGGAGGGGGACGTTAAACCTTTTGGCAGATTAGGCCTGAATGGGCCGACATCAGGTTTCGCCATTTCCCTTCTTCAACATGCAGAATTCTTTCCCGCTTTATTAAACCGACGGGGGTTTTGAACCGTTGACCACACTTTACGAAAAAATGCTAACTATCTCAGTAGTTACGATGAATCAGCGAATAATTAGTATTTTAAGATCGCATGTTCGGAAGAGTAAGACTGAATGGGCCAGCACCCAGTTTCTCTCTCTCCCTTCTTCGTCTCTCATTGTATTTAATAATAATAATTCGATGGTAGGACGGGGAATACGAACTCACGTCCTCCCAAATGCGTGGCAAGTAGAGGGGAAGCTGAAAATTTGTTATGCTAAGGGTGCGTCCATAAACCATTTAACTCCATTTTGGACTCCTCTTAACTCCCCACCCCCGCCCCATGGCTTCTACCCGAACCTTGTGGATGGGGACGTTAAGCCTGTTGGTATCTTTCGGAAGAGTAGGCCTGAACCAAGTTTCACCCTCTCCCTTCTTCATCTTGCAGAATTCCTACCCGTTTTATTAAAACCGACGGGGTTTTGAACCGTTCACCACACTATACGAAAATATGATAATTATTTCAATAATTACGATGAATTTGTGAATAATTACTGTTTTAATACCGCTGTACAGAAAAATGGTCATGTAACTGACGGAAATTGTCTGGGCATCAGCCGCAGGCTTAGTTCCTGTTGCGATACTTCTTTTATGCTGATGTTAGAGGCCTGCACTCGGCCGTGGCTGCAGGGGGCGGGTCGGGTGACCTACAAGGAGCTCCGGCGACGTGCAGTCCACAATCGAGATAATGACGGAAATTTTCTTGAGTTTTGGCTACAGGTACATAATGGCAGACATGATTTGTGGTGAGTAATAACAGGGACGGTGGACGGAAATCAGCCGCAGGAAGTGGGATGGGTAAATAACAGGGCTGTGGCGTATAATCAACTCTAATCGCCGCACAGTCGGCCGGGCGCCTAACTATAGGGAAAGCGGCCGCAGGGGGCGGGGCGCGTGATCTAGAAAGAGCTCCGGCAGCCAGGTAGATAATGACAGGGCGGTGGCGTATAATTATAGGCCAGAGGCCGCACAGTCGGCCAGGCGCCTAATTATAGGGGAAGCGGCCGCAGGGGGGCGGGGCGCGTGACCTATTTAATACAGAACCGGCACACATACAAGTCTAATGGAAGAGCGTTCTGGATATGGGAAGGGACGGGGGTGACCTTGAGACTGCAGCAGAAACGGCACACATACGATTCTTATGGACGGGGCTTCTGGATATGGGAGGGGAGGGAGCGAGTGGCGGCGGCGCCCCCCTTGATTGAAGCCAAAACCCCAAATATATACTACTGTCTTCCATGCCTATTTCGGGAACTAGGTGACATCAATAAATCATGGGCTCCACAGGTCGCGTGTGTAGAAGATTTACGACGGTTGGTGGAAGGAAAGAAGAAGTCATTTTGATATGGCACCTCTACAGTCTGATGGGAGCAACGGAATTATACCGACGACTGCTACTTATACTTTTGTGAGGTAACTGATTTCAACAAGAAAAACAAGAAGACTGTTGAGAACCCGAACAACATTCACTCAGCGTTTCGTGCTGTTCCACATTGCCCGGATATAACTATACCACCGTCTCCGCAGACATCAGACATTGTCGACAGTGAAGTCATAGATGCCGCGCAGGAGGCGGATGATATTGAGTTTGAAGTAGGCAAAGATGTGGGCCCTCTTCTGTTCTCTAAACCAGATCTAATGATTTAGTCTGTGATTTGGGACTGACAAAGGATAAAGCAGAGCTTCTAGGGTCAACTGAATGAATGGCATTTGTTAGAAGCCAGTAAGTCCCTTACTTGATATTCACACAATATTTTTCTCAAAATGACTTTTTAGTCTACTGTACTGATGTACAAGGTTTGGAGGGTCAGTTCAACATTCCGAACGTGCCCTGGGACTCGAGACTGGATCGTCCTAAAAGAAGCCTAGAGGCGGTTCTGCTGCTCGATGGTAACATGTATGTCTCAATACCTGTCGGCCATTCTGTGCACCTGAAGAAAACATACGACAACATGAAGAATTTTCATACTTCTTTTATTAATAGAATCATGATTGGATGGTGTGTGGTGATAGTGTTGGTTATGATTTAGAGACAACAATCAGGATATACTAAGTTCCCCTGTTTAATTTAATTTAATTTAATTTAATTGCAATGGAACACACGCTCCGGTGGCAATTTCCCTAAACACCCATCTTCCTCCTTTCCTGCGCCCACCTACATTTGCCCTCTACAAATTTCAACTTTAAATTCTTTCAACATTTTTGGTAAATTAATCAGGACCGTTGGGCTTGTGACAAACATTGGGAGCAAAAACAGTGGCCCCAAAGGTTGGAATTGGTTCCAGGAGACAAAAATATCATTCTTGCACCTCAAACTGGTTACAATGAAGCAGTTTGTCAAGGAATTACATAAATGTGACAACTGTTTCAAACATCTATGTATCAGTTCCCCAACCTCAGATGCTAGGTTGAAAGATGGCGTGTTCACTCGTCCCGATATTTGGAAACTAATGCTACATGAAGATTTCCTTCATTCAGTTAATGCCGTGGATTGAGAATGTGGACTACCTTTAACGACCGGTCTACACGTAACGTCTTGACTGACTTTTTACTTGTTCAGGCAAGACGTCAGGTAAAACTGACCAAAAGCTCGCGTCCACACACTTACGTTTTTGACTTACGTCTTTAGCTCAGTTCTATTGAAATCATGAATGAAGCATAATTTTAGTGGTTATTTTACTATGTCTGATGAGATTAAAAACTAAGAATGGTCTAGAACAGGGGTGGCCAACCCGCGGACCTTGAACATTTTTCCGGCCCGCGAGATTCATCACACTATTACACAATATATTTATTTGACAATGGACAAAGTAGTGAAAACCAATGTATTATAAAAAAATATATATTATCTGTGCATCCATATATTTCAAACTTAACTGTCGAAATTATGAGAAAAAATTAAATTTGGTTTTAGATCAATATTTTTGCGAATATATGACAAATATGGTTAGCATCATTATTATTATATTATTTATGTTTACATTAAAAATAATAGTAAACACAATAATAATTACTCATTTTGTTTCAATTTTTCACTCCAAAAAAATGTCTATAGTGGGACCAAAGCTAATATGGCGATATATAATTTTATAAGCGGCCCGCGGAGATATGATGCATTACCAAAGTGGCCCGCGAGATCATTTCGGTTGGCCACCCCTGGTCTAGAAGATGGTTGCTAAAAGATTCTTTCATCTGAATTTGCTTCGGAAATTATCTCATGAATCTGAAGACTGGCGTAATTATTTACGAGTGGTTACGGATCCTTATTTGAAATAATCTAAAAAAACAAGGCACTGCTGTGAGAAGGACTGCTATGATAAGATTTTTAGTAGCAAGTAGAAACTACGAAGATCTAGAGTTCAGAACTGTAATGTCGAAACAATCTCAAGATCTTGAGTTCACAACTGTTATGTCGCAACAGTCTTTTAGCCGACTTATACCAGAATCTTGTAGAGTTATATATGAAATGCTGAAACCAGGAAATTCAGTTACGATGACGTGGACTTGTTCTTGAAGATACGAAACGTGTAAAGGCCGGTCTACACGTAACGTCTTGACTGACGTATTACTTGATCAGGCAAAACATATCAGACAAAACATTGCGTGTGGACGTTTTACCTGAACTGAGTGAAGACGGACGACTTCCAGAAAACGGATCAGCGGGAGCATTGTTTTCCGTCTTGACTGACGACTTCTAGAAAACGGATCGGCGGGAGCATTGTTTTCGGTCTTGACTGACGACTTCCAGAAAACGGAAAGGCGGGAGCATTGTTTTCCGTCTTGACTGACGACTTCCAGAAAACGGAAAGGCGGGAGCATTGTTTTCCGTCTTGACTGACGACTTCTAGAAAACGGATCGGCGGGAGCATTGTTTTCGGTCTTGACTGACGACTTCTGTTATGTTATGGTTTAAGGGCGCGTCGACGGCGAGGTCATTAGCGCGACGACTTCCAGAAAACGGAAAGGCGGGAGCATTGTTTTCCGTCTTGACTGACGACTTCCAGAAAACGGATCGGCGGGAGCATTGTTTTCAGTCTTGACTGACTACTTCTAGAAAACGGATCGGTGGGAGCATTGTTTTCGGTCTTGACTGATGTTTTCCCTTCAGTCTTTAATCATCTCTCAGCTTGTGCAGAGCTAAAATAATTATTATTTTGTAATATCTTGGTTCTCCGGGTAGAGCCGCGTCGATTTGTTAAAACCTAACGTTTCTGCCATCTTGCTGTGGCTTTCATCAGAGGACTGCTTGTAAGTTTGCCGCTATCGCCTTATATAGTGGCAGCGCTAACCGCCGCGGTGACGTCACCGCGCCCAGTGTAGGCGGTAGGATGGGGCCGTTCGACTTGGGTTTTTCTGAGCAAGTATGACCAAATATGGTCAAGTTGTAAACCATTGTCGGCATTAATGTTGTTGGGCTGTTTTTGTATTTCTAGCGCTTCTCTTATGCGCCTAGGCCACCATCTGCTTTCAGTGGCTATAACGCTCGTCTTATCGAATAAAATTGAATGGCCGCTATCGGCTGAATGCAGAACTACAGCGGACTTGCTTGCGTCATTATTTTTAAAATGCCTGATGTGTCCATTGAGTCTCTCCTTAACAGTGCGTCCGGTTTCCCCAATGTAAACCTTGCCGCAGCTACAAGGAATTTCATATACTCCTGGTGTTTGCAAATGTTCTCTCTTGTCTTTAACGCTGGTCAGGATGCTGGATAATTTCCTGGGGGCTTTGTATACGGGACGGATATTCTTCTTTTTAAGTAGCCGACCAATTTTATCCGTAACTCCTTGGATGTATGGCAGAACGGCCACTGCCTTGTCAGGTGGTTTGTTGTTTTCCGCCGATGATGCTGAAGTGCGAGACAAAGTGGAGCGATCCAGGCATGCTAAGGCTTTATTACAGGCAGCCACGCTATATCCATTGGCTAGAAATGTCTCCTTTAAACTTCTCTTTTCAGCGGCCATACTCTCTTCGTCACATACCACGGATGCGCGGAGTGTTAACGTTTTTAAAATTCCACTTTTGATCGCTGGATGATGGTGAGAGTCGGCGTGGAGGTACCGATTAGTATGCGTTGGTTTTCGGTAAACTCGGTGGCCCAAGGAGCCATCATAATTTCTTGTAACTAAAACATCCAGGAACGGGAGTTTGTTGTCGCTTTCAATCTCCATTGTGAACTTGATCTTGTCATGGGCTCTGTTTAAATGATCGAAAAAGACATGAAGCGCTTCTATTCCATGGGGCCAGACGACAAATGTGTCATCCACAAATCTCACCCACAGCGACGGTTTCAGGGGGGGGGCCGACTTATATATGGGAACCTTCGAAGATGAAGTTATCCAGAACGCCCCCCTAAAACCGTCGCTGTGGGTGAGATTTGTGGATGACACATTTGTCGTCTGGCCCCATGGAATAGAAGCGCTTCATGTCTTCTTCGATCATTTAAACAGAGCCCATGACAAGATCAAGTTCACAATGGAGATTGAAAGCGACAACAAACTCCCGTTCCTGGATGTTTTAGTTACAAGAAATTATGATGGCTCCTTGGGCCACCGAGTTTACCGAAAACCAACGCATACTAATCGGTACCTCCACGCCGACTCTCACCATCATCCAGCGATCAAAAGTGGAATTTTAAAAACGTTAACACTCCGCGCATCCGTGGTATGTGACGAAGAGAGTATGGCCGCTGAAAAGAGAAGTTTAAAGGAGACATTTCTAGCCAATGGATATAGCGTGGCTGCCTGTAATAAAGCCTTAGCATGCCTGGATCGCTCCACTTTGTCTCGCACTTCAGCATCATCGGCGGAAAACAACAAACCACCTGACAAGGCAGTGGCCGTTCTGCCATACATCCAAGGAGTTACGGATAAAATTGGTCGGCTACTTAAAAGAAGAATATCCGTCCCGTATACAAAGCCCCCAGGAAATTATCCAGCATCCTGACCAGCGTTAAAGACAAGAGAGAACATTTGCAAACACCAGGAGTATATGAAATTCCTTGTAGCTGCGGCAAGGTTTACATTGGGGAAACCGGACGCACTGTTAAGGAGAGACTCAATGAACACATCAGGCATTTTAAAAATAATGACGCAAGCAAGTCCGCTGTAGTTCTGCATTCAGCCGATAGCGGCCATTCAATTTTATTCGATAAGACGAGCGTTATAGCCACTGAAAGCAGATGGTGGCCTAGGCGCATAAGAGAAGCGCTAGAAATACAAAAACAGCCCAACAACATTAATGCCGACAATGGTTTACAACTTGACCATATTTGGTCATACTTGCTCAGAAAAACCCAAGTCGAACGGCCCCATCCTACCGCCTACACTGGGCGCGGTGACGTCACCGCGGCGGTTAGCGCTGCCACTATATAAGGCGATAGCGGCAAACTTACAAGCAGTCCTCTGATGAAAGCCACAGCAAGATGGCAGAAACGTTAGGTTTTAACAAATCGACGCGGCTCCACCCGGAGAACCAAGATATTACATACAGTGACCGCGGAAGCCTTCGTAATCAATTATTATTTTGGTTTTAATTTCGAAAACTTTTTACGCGGTGGTCTTTTAGAATATATGACTGATTTGTTTACGGAATTCATTGAGTTGTATCTTAGTTATCCTTGTATACGGAAAGTTAAAGTCAAATGACTACAGCGACCGGGACAAGAAAATTAAGCATATGCTTTGGTTGATAAATGTAAGCAAGTGTATCTTGGAAGCGGATATGAAAAAAATATTCAATTGTTTTTGTTCAAAGTTTCTTAAAAGGTTGCTAAAAATTAAGCAGCCGACACGTTTTGGTGCTGGTGCCGAAAATATTTACTTCTCTGTGGAATTTCGACCTTCTTTTATTCTTAAATTATAAAAATACCCCAAGAGAAACAATTATCAATATAGAGTATGATTCAGAAGTTGAAGTAAGTTGTTAACCGCTGCAAATTAACAGAACTGTACATAGAAATGTACGTATAAAAATAAAGTAGATTTATTTAATAGCTAGACAGTAGTGGTGCTAAATATAAACGAAATAAATAATTATTGTCTTCAAAATTATTTTATTTTATGAAATTCACCTAAAAAAGTTACGGCGTTGTCCTGCCAATGTCATGATCCGTGGATATTAAAGTACATCTTGCATGTATCCCTTAAGGCCGCATTACTTTTAGTGGTTATTTTACTAATGTCTGATGAGATTAAAAAGTCTGAATGGCCTAGAAGATAGTTGCTAAAGAGGAAAAGGTTCTTTCATCTGAATTTGTTTCTGAAATTACCTCATGAACCTAACACCTGGTGTAATTATTTACGAATGGTTACGGATCCCTATATGAAATAATCTAAAAAAACAAGACACTGCTTGTGAAGGAGACTCTCACCCCTTGAGAGACTGACTGCTATGATACGATTTCTGGTAACAATTAGAAACTACAACTGTAATGTCGAAACAATCTCAATATCTTGAGTTCATAGCTGTAATGTCGCAACAATCTCTTAGACGCCTTATTCCAGTATTTTGTCGAGTTATATAAGAAATGTTGAAACCAGGTAATATACACAACATTCAATTACGAAGACGTCGACTTGTTCTGGAAGATTCGAAACATGTAAGGGATACATTCAAGATGTACTTAAATAACCAAGGATCATGACATTGGCAGGAAAATTAGGGTAATTTGATAAAATAAAATAATTCTGAAGACAATAATTATTTACTTCGTTTATATTTAGCACTACTACTAGCAAATCTACTTTATTTTTATATGTAGGCCCTACATTTCTATGTACAGTTCTGTTAATTTGCAGCGGTTAACAACTTCTGAATCATCCTCTGTATTGATAATTGTTTTTCTTGGGGTATCTTTATAATTTAAGATCAAAAGAAGGTAGAAATTTCACGGAGAAGATTTGTAAATATCATCGCCACCAGCACCAAAACGTGCTAGCTGATTGATTTTTAGCAACCTTTTAAGAAACACTGAACGAAAAGAACTGAATATTTTTTTCATATCTTCTTCCTTTGTATCTCCAAGATATACTTGTTTACATTTATCAACCAAAGCATATGCTTGATTTTCTTGTCCCGGTCGCTGTAGTCATTTGACTTTAACTTGCCGTGTACAAGGATAACTAGGATACAACTCAATGAATTCCGTAAACAAATCAGTCCTAGATTCTAAAAGAACACCACGCATGGGCTTATCCAGCGAGGGGCAGGGGGGAGGGCTGCCCCCCCCCCCTTAGAAGAAATATCAAATACGCTTCGACGAGTGAAGAACTGGTTCAGGAGCACTATGGGAGAGGAAAGATTGACGGGATTATGCCTGATGAGTGTGCATCGAAATTTCGTGAAAGTACACCCTGAGATATTGACAAATAAAGTTATTGAAATTTTTCTTGAGAATCCGATACGATTAATGTTTACATAAAAAACTGTAACTGAGTTACGGTCTTGATTAACTGCATGGTAGGTCATTGGATTACTATGTCAATCAATAATAAAAATAGTTTCCTCAATCGGTTTGAGTTTTATTTTGCAAGAAATCGTCATGTTTCAGTCCCCCACCCAATACCTCGAAAAAAATATGAGTTGCCCCCCCTAATTTTGATGTTCCCCCCCCCCTAGCTCTGATCCTGGATACGCCCTTGACACCGCGTAAAATGTTTTCAAAATGAAAACCAAAATAATAGTTATTTTAGCTTTGTACAAAATCAGAGATGATTAAAAACTAAAGGGAAAACATCAGTCAAGACCGACAACAATTCACCAGGTTTCTGGAAGTTGTTAGTCGAGACGGAAAACAATGCTCCCGCCGATTCGTTTTCTGGAAGTCGTCCGTCTTCATTCAGTTCAGGTAAAACGTCTGTTTTGCTGTCCACACGCAATGTTTTGTCTGATACGTTTTGCCTGATCAAGTAAAACATCAGTCTAGACGTTATATGTAGACCGACCTTTAGAATTTTCAAAAACCCATTAAATTATCTCCAAAAAAATCAAGTAGTTATGGCGTGTTGCCATTTACACAATTTGCTTATGAAACAAACAAAATTATATCCGACAAGGAAAGTAGACATAGAAGATGATGTTAAGGGGACTATTATATAGGGTTCTTGGAGAAATGAGCCGAACCAGATGCTAAACAGTAAACCTACTCGATTCTTTAGATTTTAATTTCCATAGCACCGGCAGATCGCGATATATGAAGATGAACTGAAGGAATTCTTTGTCGGATAAATAATGTCCACTCAGCCCATTATCCTCCATGCTGTTGTCACTTGGTGATGCGTTCTCCGTGGTTACTAGGAGATAACTGTAATAATGTCCACTCAGCCCATTATCCTCCATGCTGTTGTCGCTTGGTGATGCGTTCTCCGTGGTTACTAGGAGATAACTGTAATAATGTTTGATAAACGCCTCCGCAGTCCGCACACCCTCAAACTTATTTGACAAACACGCCGTCGATCAAAATTTCCATCAAACACGTTGATTGTTTTACAAACGCGTCAAACAATGCCACAGACTTTCAAATAATTTGACAAACACGTAAAGTTTGATAGTCTACAGGCCGCTTTATACATTTGTCGCCTTTCAAACATCATTTTGCCGCCCAGGGCAAGCACCCTGGTTTACCCCCTCCCCAAGATCCGGCACTGCTGATACACTCTCTTCAATGGACGGCAGGCACGGGGTCACCAACATTGCAGAGTACCCTTAAGCCTGTACTGACAAATCATAATAATCAAATATGCACAAAACTAATCTTACTGCATTTAAAAAAGAATTAAGAATAAAATAAATATATAACAGAATTAAAACATATACAAGACGAACTTATTGAGATAAAAATTGTGTAATTATCTTAAATGTGTTTTAACTAAGTGAATATGCTACAGCAGTTTCTAGCCATTCCAGGATTTGAAAAAATCTGGATATATGTCAGCAGTGGCGGATGCTGGGGGAAGGGGGGGGGGGGGCTAGAGGGTGACCTTTTGCTCTGCTGTTTTTATAAGGGCGGCAGTTCAAGGCCGGAGTCAAGCCCCCCAAACCAAATCCTAGCCTCCCCCCCCCAAACCAAAATCCTTGATCCGAGACTGTACTGCCAGTAAACCTGTCAAGTCGTCTCAACGGCTACACTGTATACACATTTCTTGAAGCGGTTCGGGCCATTTTTTTACCTCAATTTCTTCGGTCTTATTGATGCTACATGACTAAAATTTCTGTTATAAATGCAGGATACAGCAACCTTAGCAAACGTACTGAATTTTGTTTCGGTACTATTATTGGTTTTGATGTCATTCCTATACAAATTTCACCGATATTGTTATACGCTCACTCACTCACTTTTGGTTAGTGTTCGGATCTCTACGACCAAAAAAATCGAGAAATGTGCAGGCAAATATGACCTTAAAAATAGGTAAATATAACTTAAAAGAGACAAAATATGACCAAACATTAAATTTTTTATACTTTATAAATGCTAAAATGTACATAATTTATTTTATGTAGCTGTGTCGCTTTCATGTAGAGAACATAATTTTCTTCTATTCACTCACTGTACGATTGGGAAATTAATTTTTTTGAAAGTTATTTTCTTGTTCCTGTAAAAGAATGGATTACTAGAATTTTACTTTTAAAAATGGAAATTTTCTATAAATTTGTTGCGAATTAGTGTACATACCATTTTGTATCCTTGTTTGATGCCAGCATTGCAGTATATCACCATATGCATCTTCAAGTTCTCGAAGAGGAATTTTCTCCGGTTGTCACTTAAAACTGTCTTGTAGTGTGAGAAGCTTCGTTCGACATCGCAAGATGTGACGGGAGCGTACTTAAACAGAATCAGGTCACTGCAATTTAATTGTGGGTCATCTTCAGTCAAAACAGATTCGCCACCATGTAAAATTTCCCTAATTTTACAAATTGTTTTCTATCCCTTATTCCCACACAACACTTTATCAAATTTGTTTTTCAGCAAACTAGCCACACTGCCCCTTGCTTGGCCTATTTCGATTTCCACACTTTTAACGACCGCCAAACTTTCGTTCAGTTCTAGACCAATTTCTTTAATACGCGAAATCGCAGTTATGATGCCTGAAAAACTTGACTTTATGTACACCAAATTTATGAACAAATTACTGGAAAAGAGTTCTTGGACAATTTTTATGAAAGATGCTTCACTGCTATCAAAATGAGAAATTATTTTCTTTATGTTTTCATAATATTAACAGTAATAGCTAACTGCATCGAGCCATGTGCCCCAACTAGTAAGTACTGGTTGTGGTGGAATTTGGCACTCTCATTGGAGCTTTAACAAAAATATTTTTTACATTTGATATTAACCTATCAACGTCAGGGAAATTTAGTCTTACTTCGTCGGCAAATCTATGTAATCCATGAGCGAGACAATTTAAATGCACCGTCGAACGATACAACATCTTCAGACATTGCCCAGCCTTTACCATGTAAGGCGCAGCGTCGGTCACAAATAGTAAGACATGTTTTTTCGCTTAACTTCACCGCTCCATAACAGTTTCATAGCGTTGTCGAAACGGACGGCAATTGTTGAGTGGTTTACTGATTCAAGAGCTTCACTGTCCAGTAAAAGTATATCACCCGGTCTGTCAGAAAGTAGGGTTCCAACGATAACATTTACAACGTATCTCCCACAGTAATTAGTACTTTCATCCATTGATGCCATTCTTTTCATCTATAACTTCTATCAAAAACTTACCAGATTTTTCCTCAAAATATGACCATATGACCATAAAAATTATTGATTTATGACCAGAATTAGCAAAATGGCCCGAATATGCATTTATAGGCCGTATAAAATACATTTAAATACAATCAGAAACGTTGGATCAATGTTTATTACAGCATTTCAGCTCAAAAAGAAGGCAGGAAAAAAAAATATGACTTTTCCTAAAGATCCGAACCCTGCTTATGACCAATAAAACTCAAGGCACTTCCTGTAGTAGTAGAAGTCTGAAATTTGATACACAGGTAAAGTTTTTCCCCTAGATTATAAGAAAAGTCTAAAACTCGTAACTTTACAAATACCATATATACCTCTTAACTACCCCCAACGTCATATAGCTTCTTTTTTTTTTAATTTTAATGGCATTTGGCTACTGAGGCCACACAACCAGCTCAATGTGATTCTGATTCTATCAATGTATTAGTTTCTCCAGTGTACATATTTTCAAGTGTAATCACAAGGACACTACAACACGAACAGGACATTCACAGACACAACACTTAAACACCCATGCCCTTGGCCGGACTCGAACCGGGGACCATCGGCGCGTGGAGCTAGCACTCTAGCCCCTACGCTACCGGGGCCGGCGTCATTTCGCTTTCTACCCCAACAACTTTATATGCCTTAGAATTTCATTATGGACAGTTCAGAATCAAGAGTGGGATGGAGGGGGCTGGCGTACCGCGACACTTGTCCCGGGCGACAACTTCAGTTTAATGACACACATTACAGCCTTGTACAATTACATTAAGTGGTAGAAACGGAAGTTTGGAAACGGATTTGAGGGCCTATAGCTGGCTTCCAGGCAGGTAGTTGTCATACAAGAACGCGGCAAAAAATGCAGTCACCATCCTCACCTCTCCACCCCTGAACCCGTTAAGTGGGAGAAGCGAGGCCAGGCGGTTGCAAGAGGAGACTGGGTTGGAGGTGAGCCTCGTGGAGCTGGGAGACGTTCGAATATTATTCGCCAGTGTGTACGTGATTCGCGCTCCCGTCTGTGACCTATTGGAAGAGCTTTCCACCCCAAATCTCCGGGTAACAGGTTCGTCGTCGGACAGCGTCGACAGACGAGGGTACCATTTCCTGTCCAAGCTACTTGAAGCGACTACTCTACTTCCGTACAGCGTCGATCGTGCGGCCAACCAACGTGAACATAGCGAGCAGAGCTGACCACCTTCGCAAGAAGCGCCTATAGCTGTCGCCGCAGAAGCCAACGGCACGGTATTGTGAAAACAACGAAGGTGTGTGTTAAGTGCGTTCACCACTGGCGTCCACTAACCCAGCAAACGACACTGAGAAACAATAATGTATAACTGACAATTCATACAATCCAAATCTCATCTCTGAATCTTATCAAGTTCACTAATGCAATCCATATGCTTGATCTAATAAATAGTAGTTTTAAATGGTGCCTTCATTATCAATTCATATCCTCCATACTAAATATTAATTAATAAATTTTTAATGAATGAAATTAATTAACCTTTCTGAAGGCGCAATCAGCGCGATTTTTCACGGAAGGTGGCATGTTCGAAGGCGCAAAAAAATCGTGTGGCGGCGACTTTTACTGGCTCTACTGGCCAGAGGCAGACTCATGTTTGATAAAGCTCTAATCTCAAAGTTTTTGCCCCGACTCGGAATATTCGTAAATCCGCCACTGTAGACGAGTTTACTAAAAATAAATAAAGTGGTAAATTTTAAGTCCATCCTCTCCTTATTTTTGAAGTTAATGATTTTTTTTTACCACGACACCCCGATATCAAAATTCCACTATACTTCCCGTGGTCCTAGAAACAGTTAATTTGGTATACATATATGGTTTCATCTCTAAACCTCAAGAAAAGTCTAAAATTGGTAGTTTTCCCGTATTTATTCAATTACAACCTCAAACGTAAATAAAATTTGCGTATATTTCGCTTTGCTTTGGACGAGGCTATATACCTGGAATTTCATTTATGCATAAAGATCAGCAAGTATAAATAACATCTTAATTATTTGTTTCCGTGCTTAGTTTGAAAGACTCGTTATTTGTTTGGCCAAGGTACATACCTATTGTTTTCAGAGAGTGTGGGCATTGTCGATAATGTTACTGGTATGTCATAATTTTTACTGGAATGGAAGGCATAATATATATGGCTTATTAGTATATTTGTAAGTTTGATAAAGCAAGACATTTTAGGTATTTAAATAGGTTTATTAAAAGATGTCATGCTTAATGGCCAAGTCACAGAATTATTTTTATCCTAAATAAATGATATATAACAGCGAGAGCAACCATATGGTTTCAGAAAGTAAAGCGAATATACAATATGAAGTGTCGACTTGGCTTTTTGTCATTGCACAAGAATTAGACTTGACCAATTTTTACTAGAACTTTTATTTTGTGGAATATTGTTTTCTTAGAATCCCATATAAGCCATCATGGTACTTAAGTTATGATCACACCACTTGCTCTTGATTCAAATGAGTGTTAATTAAACTGAATCACTTAAAATATATTTCCTATATTCACCTCTAGACAGAATAACTTGAAATAGTAATATTTATATATAATTAAATTACAATGGAGCGCATGCCCCGGTGGCGATTTTCCTCCACACCCGTCTTCTTCCTTTCCTGCACCCATCTCCATTTGCCCTCTGCAAATTTTAGCTTTAAATTCTTTCAACGTTTTTGGTAAATTATTAATAATTTCTCTTGGTAACTTATTCCAATCTCTGACACCATTACCCAAAAAAAGAAAATCTTCCTACACCCCTGTGCCTGAAAACAAGTGCCAGCTTGTGGTCATGGTCACCTTTTCGCTTCCATGCATTACTTTTAATTCTTACACCAACATCTTCCCATGATTCATAACCAATATATGCCTTGTACACTCCCATGACACACTTCATCCTCCTCCTGTCTTCCAATGAATACAATTTCAGCTCTTTTATCATATCTGTTACTAATTGCATTCTGTGGTAATTTCCAGAAACAAATCTATCAGCCCTTTTTAGTACCCTCTCTAATTCCTGTATTTGATACTCAAATGTGGGTCCCATACTACACTACCATATTCGAGCAATGGTCTCACCAAAGTTTTGTAACCCAATTCCTTGACTTCTCTTGTACATCCCCTCATCACTCTCTCAAATAAGTGCAGAATTTTGAAACTTTTCCTATAACCTGAACGATTTGTCCTGCCCAGTTAAGCTTGTTATCAAATGTAATGCCAAGATATTTACATTTCAAGTCTTAAACATGCAATTCTTTCCCCACCTTATAATGTTAATCAACCTTTAAATAAACTACAGTATTGCCGCCAGGGGTGTAGTTAACATAAGGCTAGGCGGTGCAGTGCACTGGGGCCTTCAGGGGAAATGGGCGACCTTTTTTTTGTAGATTTGAGGGCCTTGTGAACCTAGATGCGCTACTGGTCAGGGGGCCCCCAAGCTCTGCTCAGGGGGCTCCTGCCAGCAACTTGGCAGAGCAAAAAAAAAAAAAAAGGTCGTCCAACTGGCCTGAGGGCCCAAAATAAATTTTTATGCACCGGGGCCCTTGTTGACCTAGCTACGCCACTGAGTGTATTGCGGCCAATAAAAAGGTACTTGTAATGAATGTTGATACAAGATACTTTCTGTGATTGGATATTGATTCTGCATGAAAAAGAAATGAGGCATTAATGACAAGTAATTTTAGATTTCATGTATGAAATATAAAGACTATATAAGAAACAAACCAACTGTGAAAGTTTTAGAGAAATTAAAATAAGATGAGTCCTTAAAGTACCGTAGCTTTAAATCAAGAGACTGGAAACACAAATCTTATTTTATATTTTAATAACATAAAATGTTGCAAGCTGTTTTAGAATTCACATTATAGTGGTAAAGAGATTTATTTCCTTGATTTAATTTATTACATTTATTTTGCATTGCACATTACTCTTAAAATTCTAGTTTTCCTAGGAATGAAGAATATAATTTTTTTTCTTTCCAGGAAAAAGATGAAGCCATTGGTGTAATGTGCCTCAATTCAGATGTTAAATTACAACTGTTAAATGAAAATTTCAATTTGCTACCGTTTCATGGATTATGTAAGCCATGCAATTTGGATCACCTATTAAAGACGGATAGGTTGAAATCTGATAGCAAATTAATACTTCATGCAAAGGATATTGATTGTGGAGAATTGCCACAATTCAAACAAAGGTAGAAAAAAAAAAAATTATGTAGTCTATCGTACCATATCATATAATGTCATATAGTATCTCATATAATATTTCATATATCACATAATTAATATATTTAATTAAATTGCAATGGAGTGCACGCTCTGGTGGCAATTTCCCTACACACCCTTCTTCCGACTTTGCTGCACCCACCTATATTTGCCCTCTGCAAATTTTAACTTTCAATTCTTTCAACGTTTTTGGTAACTTATTCCAGTCGCTGACACCCTTACCCAAAAAAGAGTATCTTCCTACATCCTTGTGGCTAAAATAAAGTGCCAGCTTGTGGTCATGGCCATCTTTTACCTTCCATGCATTACTCTTAATTCTTCCACCAATATCTTTCCATGCCTCATCCCCAAAATAGGACCCCTACACTCCCATGACCCTCTTCACCCTCCTCCTAACTTCCAACGAATCCCATTCCAGCTCTTTTATCATATCTGTTACTGATTGGGTTCCGCGATAATTTCCATAGATGAATCTAACAGCCCTTCTTTGCACCCTCTTCGAACTCCTAAATCATACCCAAAATGTAAATCCATACTACACCACTATATTCAATCAATGATCTGAAAAAAGTTCTGTAACCCAATTCCTTTACTTCTCTCGTACATGAACTCATCTCTATCTCCAACAATTGAAGAATTTTGAAACCTCTTCATACTGCCTGTCCAATGTGTCCTGCCCAGTTAATGCCAAGCTATTTATATTTCAAATCTTCAACAAGCAGTTCTTTCCCCACCTTATAATCATAATCAACCATTAGTTTTTTATTGGTGTATCTAATAAGCTGACTCTTCTTTGCATTTATCTTCATCACACGTTTACCAACTCAACTAGATATCCTGTCCAGATCACCCTGCAGACCTCTACCATTTTGATCCTTTATATCATCTGCAAACAATCTAATTTCTGATAATAAACAATCAACACAATTATTCATTATTGTAATGAATAGTAATGGTCCAAATATGCTACCATGTGGCACTCCCATTTTTACTTCCACTTCTTTTGATACTGTGTTTCATAACTTAACTCTCTGTTTTCTACCTTTTAAAAATTCTTCTACCCAGTAAATCACTTTCTCATCCACTCCATTAGTTCTCCGAGTTTATATAAGTAAAAAAATTACTTGACAGAATACTAATTGTTGTACATTTACGGAGAATGTAATATTGGGGAGAATTGAAAATCAATATTATTTTATATATATATATATATATATATATATATATATATATCTACTACTGTCCAATGAGGCGACAATGGCCGATAATTGGGGCGAAGTATTTAATGATTGCCACATGTCCATCTGAGTACTGTTCAGTAACCACGAAGTTTCACTCGCATCTGGAATCAGACATTGAACATTTGATCTCTCAAGTCAGCGACCATTTACTAATGCTTTAACCAGCGAATGAAGTCACTGTGCTTAAAGTTCCATTCACAATTATTTCACTCCCAGCTGGTGTTAGAAATCTGCATCCTTACAGTTCTGAACATCAAGACGCCGATAACTTCGTCTTCAGTAGCGTCGCCGTCCAGATTTGCCTTCCACAACGCAATTTTCGTTCACTGTATCCGGCGTCGCATCTTAGTTTCCACACAATGCGGTTGGTGGACATGTAATTAAATATAATAACAAAAGTAATATATTGTTATAGTAAAAATTTCTTAATCGCTAAAACATTCAATTCTCACATGTCACATTTTCAGTTCACCAATACCACTCGGAATCGAGCCATAAATCATAAATGACACAACATCTATACATATTCTTATACTAGCATACACATAATATGATCCATAATTCCTTCATTAACCCCTTGGTCACCACCGTTACCACCTTACTCTCTGAAATCTGTCACAACAGACTACTCTTACGGTTTTATTTTTAGTTTTTTTTGTTTTTTGTTTTTGTTTTTTTTTTTTTGCTTATGACCTTACGCCTCGTTGACATCGAGGTTATGACTGGGGAGAAGGAACTGGAAGGAATTCGGCCATGGCCTTTTGAAGGAAGTATCCCGGTATTCACCTGGATTGCTTTGGGGGAACCGTGGAAAACCCAAATCTGGATTCCTGTATGGGGATTTGAACCGGTGTCCTCCCGAATGCAAGGCCAGATCATTAACCGCTCACCACCACGCTTGGTCTCTTACCGCAATCCACATCGTTATAGTTGTTGATGCTTACTTTTCCCTTATTTTTGACACACATTTTCTCGTCGCATAATGTCCATATGCACAATCGTAAAGATATTCACATATTGCCCTGCCCAACATATAAAACATTCTTTACTGGTTTCTGCCTTCTATTTACTAGAACTCCTTTGTAACTCAGGTAGCACTTTCCTAGGTGCTCCTGAGTTTGGTTGATTACTAAATTTTCCTCTTATACGAGGGACTTTTTTTTCCAACCTCCGATTGCATAACATACAGGTGAGTGGTGTGCGCAGTAGACGATTGCGCATCTCCCCTACCACATTCGCTGTTTTTGCCGCGTTCGGGACATATTGTCTCTGTTCGGGACTTCATTCCTATTGTCTCTGCTTCATTCTGTGCCGAGCTGCAGTGACAGAAACATTACCGCATTGATCAATTTTCCCGCCAAGTGCGAGTTAAGAAGCGTTATTCGTATTCTGCAAGCAGAAGCGAACAGTGCAGCAGAAATCCATCAAAGGATGAGCCAAGTGTATGGAAAGGACTTTATGAGTAAAGGAGTCGTGCGTGAATGGTGCAGAAAATTTAAAGAAGGCCGAACTGATGTGCACTATGAAGGAGGTCAGGACGCGAATCTGTCGCTACAGATGACAATAGCCAGGCATACACACACACTTGTGCGCCAGCAATCCGTGGCGATCCATACAGACGGTAAAATGTGTGTGTTAATTGTCTAACGACGAGCCGCATCACAAGCCAATAACAATCGTTACAGATTTGAACGTGGCGAGCAAGCGCGATGGTAACCATACAAACAAATATCTCACTAACAATTTACTCGCGGCAGATAAGATTTGCAGAGTGTCTAAGTGAAGTAAAATGAGCAGAGAATGCGTAGCTCATTTAATTGTGACATATCAGCAACATACTGTATTGTGAACGGTGAAAGTAAAAGAGTATGTGAACAGAAATTTAAAAAAAAAGGATATAGTGCATTGATAGAGGTTTGTGTGGGAAATATATATAATAGTTATAGTGGATTAATAGAAAAGAAAATCCACTCTTTGCTGAGTGCTTTCCGCAAGAAATATATATATAAAATGAAAACTCAACAACAAGTTGAATAGGAGAAAACGAAATCTGCAAAACTAATTTACGCTATTACTACGACTTACTACTGTTTATGAGACATCAACACGAACCAATTGACAGTATCAGCAATATAGGAAGCCCAAATTATGAAGGGGAAGATGAAGGATATTGAAGAAATGCTTAGGAAACTGTATCTGTGCATTTATGTGATACTGAAGAAACCGAAGAAAATGCTTTTCAAATAGTGCAAGTAGCATTATATGATCGTGTTTATAATCTTCCTGCAATTACTTTTTTTTTGTTATACTGTCCTTTTCTTTTTTACAGCTCTAATATTAGCTGCTGCACGAATAAATACATTTTTCTGTGTGTAGAACTTATAAACCTGTTTCAGTTGAATATTGTCACCTCGCTTAACATAACCTCACTACACTTGGCTCGCGATGTTTTGGAATTTCCAGTGACCCGCGAGCCAGGAAATCACGACGGATAAATCCGTAGACCAGTACCATAAACACAACAATTTGAGCGCGGCGAGCCAGCTGAACAACAAATGTGTGGAACTGATGTTCTTGTGTATGGACTCCCACAAGAACAGGCTCGTCGCGAGAATATCCGCGCGCAAATCTTCAGCGAGCTTACTCGCACACAAGTGTGTTTGTGTATGGGCAGCTATTGTTGAACGAGTTTACAAAGTGGTAAGAGAAAACCGCAGGTTCACAATAAGTTATTTATCGATGAAATTTCCAGAGGTGTCAAGATCTTCTCTGTAATCTATCGTAACAGACAATTTACGCTACAAAAAAAAAAAAATTTATCGACAACCACAAAACCCACTGAATGGCGTCAGTTTTGAAGTTCCTTAACCGTTATCACGCAGATGGTGATTTGAGGTATTGGTTTACAGCGGTGTTTACAAACTTGTGGTTCACAAAATGGGACAGATGGTCCGCAGATAGAACATAACTATTTAACTCTAACCGAATTAGAGAAGTCATAACAAAAAAATATAATAATAATCATTGTTCACGTAAAATAGATACAGTGTTCGTGCTGTATAAGGTTATAAGAGAGTATAAACTATAAGCCTATATACTAAACTTAATAAAAGCCATGAATAATTTAACGATAAGGTAAAAATCGGATATTTTCATAATATGGGTATATTACTACATTGTAACTATAATAAAATATATTTCCACCTAATATCAAAGAGAGAAGCATTACTTTAAGGATTAAGTTGTGAGGATCTTATCGTAGGTGTAGGTGTAGAACCAAGGACATGGGGAAACTTCCTAAGCACACAAGTTGCTGCGCAATGCTCTAGCCA
The DNA here is from genome assembly GCA_031002005.1 of Vandiemenella viatica. Taxonomy (NCBI): domain Eukaryota; kingdom Metazoa; phylum Arthropoda; class Insecta; order Orthoptera; family Morabidae; genus Vandiemenella; species Vandiemenella viatica. The sequence continues at coordinate 92,645,832 of CM061920.1, forward strand.
TACTCCCAGTACCTCATAGACATCATCGGTAGCCAACCAGAGCTCGTACTTCTGTCGCGTGTTGGCCGAGCTAGTAGCAAACTTACCCACTGTGGATCCGTTCCAGCGTCTACTTACTGCCAACTGAGGTACTTCCGGTTTCCAGCCGGCATCTGTAAGTACTTAGCTGGGACAAAGGTATGCACAGAGACTTAACTGGTCTAAAATTGGGACGTTGGTGCTCCTTGAATAATGTAAAGAATTGCGGTTACTTGATTTATTCGACGAGAGCAGTTGTATGGTAGAATTACAATCGACTGGTACATGAAATCAGCATTCCTGGCATTAGGATGATGGACCATAGGATCCGATGTTGAGACAGAATGCATTACAAGCCAGTAGAGGGAGGATTATTGGAAAAATGCCTAAAATGGCTTGATTAGACCGTAACAGGTCCTCACTACTAAAAATCACATCGCGGACTGGGGCGAATCGTGCGCGCAAAGAGGCGCCCTCGATTCCGGAAGGTGGGGAAAGCCTTCCTCTCATTGGCTGACAGTCACTACGAACACGCATGTGTATCACGTGCCCATAGTGTGTTAGTCTCATGTACTGGTTGTGCTGTACAGCGTTCCTACAGTAAGAACTGCCAGGCCAGCGGCCTTGGCTCCGGTGTCGTGTACTACCGGTGTAACCTTCCTGCTACCGTGCTGGCTTGGAAGTACTCTGCCTTCATTATTACTAAACTCTATACTAACATCTATATAAAATCAGTGACCACGACAGCTCCGCCACGTGGAAAAGATTTTTCGTTGTCTTTATAGACGAAAAATCTTCCGCAAGTGTCAATTCAAAAATGTAAAATTAATAAGAACTAAAATTTATAATATTTGTAATTATGCAACTCTATAATATACCAATTATGTTGCCACTTTAGCCCGGCTGATTGCCTTTGGATTTTCATTGTTATAGCAAACACTAATTAACTTCAATGATTATACTGGCATAATGAATGACATAAAATTTACATATAATTCTCAACTGCTCTTGCTTTGGTTAGATTAATGGATTTGAAAATTTTGTGGCTTTACAGTATTAAGTTGGTAGCAACTGGAGTAATGTTCCAACTAAGCTTTAGGTTCCCAGTCGCTTTGTTTACATTTATAAACATTAAGTACAACTTTGATAAAATGGGGCCCTTAAATGTCTGTTTACAGCTAGTAAAGCTGTGCTGATAGTCTCTCAGTCCAATTGGTCATTGTTTTCACTTAAAAACTAGTAAAGTCTTTGCTCCATTTGTAATTGAATAACGATTCGACTAAAGATCCATTTAACACAGTTAACATACTAGATAAGTGACACCTTCCACTCTGTTGTTATACATAGCTTTCAAAACAAAAGTTTGTATACAACTACTTAAATTTGTTGACATTAGACTGCGGTGTTGCCATTGCAGTCTCTGCTTTGACAGTTCGTCATTTAACGACACTTCTTTTCATTGCAAGAACGGAAACGACTTCACTGATCTAATTATGAGATAAAATTCTTAACTGCTACATTTACATACAAAGATGAATATGGATATACATATGAGAAAGTCAGTTTGACATTAAATGGGGAGGAGCGTATCAGATATCCTCAACTATTTTATACATCCTTCTTTCAAAGAAATGTGAATTTCTCTTTTGCTACTTTAAATTTAGCTTGAATGGCTAGTTATTGAATACAACATGCTGCTCGTTAACATCGAACAAGATTTCAGGCATTATTTATTTGCTCTGCAGTAAAATACTCTGTGTTTCCTCTATGTTTAATAATTCATTTTCTTTTTCTTTTTGTAAGATATTCTTAGACATATTAAATGTAACTCTTATGCATTTGAAGTGTTCCTTGAAGTTTAGCGGCTTCTAATCGGTTCTCAATTATCACGAAATGAGTTTGTGTTTCTTAAGGAAGATAGTGGACGATCGGCTTTAAGAGTGAGGTTCTTCCTGCACAAAATAAATTCTGAATTCCTCCGGTCCCTTACGTGTATAGGCTTCTTCAGTGTGATATATAAAATGTGAGATAGTCTTTGTTTATTCTAATTGTGTATCGCACTGCTATGTGTGTATCAGTATGCAAATCACTTAACTTGGCTTGTTAGAGAAAATATTTGTGTTATTTGATTCGTTTTATTTACAACAGCGCGTATATTCCTCTAGTATGCGAGGATGGCATTTGAATGAAATGCTCGCTTTGAGCTTCTTAATAGACTGTTTGGAACTTTATTATTATTTATTTACTTAATTATTTATTTACTTAATTATTTATTTTATTATTATTATTGTTATTACAAAGTGCACTATATTGGCGTTGTGTAGCGATGTGTGGGCAATGTATGTACCGTGTTAGCTCGCGGTGCGGAAGGCTTCGTGATATCTCCGCCGCCCGGGGTGAGCGCGCGAGCTTTATCAGAGCTGGCTCAGCCATCGCGTCGACCTCGCGATATCAGAGGCGGCCTTGCTTATCGCTTGCGGAAAGCAACGTGAGCCTGGCAGCCATCTTGGATTGAGCCTGTTATCTGTGACGTGCCTGCCAAGCCACTCGAGCACGTGCGTTTGTTGACATACAGACCACGTGGCCGTGTTTACTAATAACTTCTGTCCTGTTAATCGTATCGGATCTCCGTTTTCCACTGTTCGTATGGATAGGACACTGCTATTAGGTCATGCTTGTGTGACCAAGGACTAAAATGATTATTTATATGGTTTCAAACGATTAGCGTTTACCTTCTCTCGTTTATAACGCCCCTTTTGGATAACTACGTTCGGTAGATCAAGCTCCAATATTTTATACGGGCCAACAAAAAGGGTTCCTAGTTTCTGGCTTCGTCCCCTGCGGATGGATTCGTCCTTGAGAAGAACCTTATCCCCGACCTTAAATTCAACGGCGTTTTTGGTTCTATCAAAGTATTCCTTGTTTTTCTCCTTGATTTCTCTTGCTCGCTTGTGCAAACTTTATAGCCTAGCCTTTAGCTCTGTAGCATAGTCCTCATATGAGTAAACAACTACGGTAGGGTCTCTTTGCAGAATGCCAGGGATGTTAGGCACGCGTCCAAAGAATAGTTCAAAATGTGAGAAACCTGTCACTGAGTGAATATTAGTGTTTATTACAAAGATAGCAAATGGGACCCAGGAATCCCAGTCTAGCTGATCGTTTTCTATGTAGTGCCTAAGGTATTCTGCGATAGTGCGATGTTGGCGTTCAAGCGAGCCATTACAAAATGGAGAGTATGCAGTGGTGTGGATTCTCTCTATATTCAGAAGTTGGCACACTTGTTTTAGGGTGTCAGTAAGGAAACGACCACCCTGGTCAGACAACAGTTCTGAAGTAATTCCGTAGCGTAGTATGATTTCCTCGACAAGAGCTTTGGCAACAGTTCGCGAGTCTTGTGAGGGAACCGCAACCGCGGCCATAAACTTCGATAGACTATCTTGGAATGTGAGTAAGTATTTGTTACCTTGGTCGGAAATGGGGAATGGCCCTACAATATCGATGGCACATCTTTCAAAGACTTGTTCTGGTGTTTGGGTTAGTACAAGCGGCATTTGTGTGTTGGCGCGTTGTTAATTTATTTTGTTGACAGCTATGACATTTCCTAATGTATTCTCTGATATACTGTTCCATACCCTTCCATTGAATGTATCTTTTCACCTTCTCTATTGTTTTGTTTACACCTGTATGGCCAGCCACCGGTGACTGTTGGCATTCCCGTAGGATTGCTTGTTTTTCAGCCTCATCTAGTTCAGGAAACTCATCCTCTGTAGTCTGTGTCTGCGCTTCGACCTTTTGTGTTTGAGTGTGTGTGGTATTAGTGTTCTCTGAGGTGTCCATATCTTCACTGGCGTTATTATCTTCATTGGTAGGAGTATCTGGGACTGGGTGAATTTCTCTGATTCGACTGAGGGCGTCAGCATTCGAGTTTACCTTTCCACGTTTATAAATCAACTGGAAATTGTACTCAGAAAGTTTTAATCGGAATTTCAACAATCTAGAGGATGGGTCCTGGACATTAAGAATCCATACAAGAGGCTGATGATCGCTTATTATCTTAAAATGAGTCCCAAATACATAAGGATGAAATACCTTGCACCCAAACAAGCAGGCAAGATACTCACGTTCGCTCACCGAGTAGCTCCTTTCTGCTTTATTCAGCGTTCTCGACGCGTAAGCTATAGGTAAATCTTCTCCTATTTTCCCTTGCGATAAGACAGCACCGCGGCTTTCCCCACTGGTATCGACAGTAATTAAAAATTCCTCTCCGAATCGTGGGTATTGTAACACAGGTGGCGTAATTAATTTCTCCTTAAGGGTTTGGAATGCCTGTTCAGCTTTAGGGTTCCATTTGAATTTGACGCCTTTCTTGAGAAGATCATATAGTGGCTTCGCAATTCTGCTGTAATTTTCAATGAATCTTCGATAATAACCGGTGAGGCCTAGAAATGTTTTAAGTTGTTTTGTGGTTTCTGGCTGAGGGTAATTTTTAACCTTTTCGGTTTTCGCGGGATCAGGATAAACTCCTGAACTCGTTATCTTATGGCCTAAATAGATAATCTCCTTACGAAGGAACTTACATTTGGCTGGCTCCAATTTTAAGTTGTGTTTTCGGAGCCTGGAAAAACTTCTGCTAACCTCTCCTGATGTTCGACCAAACTACTTCCGTAAATTAAAAGGTCATCTATGTACACTAGAGATTTGTCACCATTGATCCCCAAAAGAACCTGGTTCATCAATTTCTGGAACGTACTACCGGATGTGGATAACCCCATCGGAATTTTTGCGAAATGTAATTTTCCTTTGTTTGTACTGAAGGCGGTCATCTCTCTATCTTTCTCATCAATTAGCACTTGGTGATAGCCCCTCACCAAATCGAGTGCAGAAAAGTACTTAGCTTTACCTAAGGAGTCTAGAATCTCTGAGATTAGGGGTATTGGGAAGGTTGATCCCACGGTAATTTCATTGAGCTTCCTAAAATCTACGACTACCCGATATTTTTGCTTTCCACTGGCGTCTGCTTTCTTGGGAATCAAAAGTATAGGGAAATTCCAACCACTGGTTGATTCTGTAATGATTCCCTGTTCTAACATGTTATTAATCTCTTCATCTAATGTGGGCTTTAAAGCTTCAGGTGTTCGGTACGATCTACAGTTAATAACAGTTCCTGCCGCTTCAGGCTTAAGTTTAATTTCATGTCTCACAGTGTCTGTATGTGTAAGCTTATTGCCTGGAAGGAAAAAAAGATCGTTTTATGTCAAGCACAATTCCATAATGGACTGTTTTTCCTCTGGGTTAAGATGTTCAAGTCTCAGATTCTCTTTAAGCAAGCTAGCACGTGGCTTTGTTTTGGCTGGCCGCTGCGCCATATGATCCGGCGGCTTATCAACATGACGTATGCGCGGTGGGCTGGGCACGTCAGCATTAGCTGACAGCTCCTTCCTCCTCTCTAGTATTCAAAATAGGAATAATGCACTCACCGTTTTTTATTTCAACAATTGATTCGGGTACGTGGACACCGGAAATTAGCTCTTGTTTACCTATTATAGCCTCTGTGTTCCTTTTACCTTGTACTCTTATTCGTAAAAACCTCTCCTCTCTAGGACCTACTTTAATTAATTGCTCTTCTTCATCTGCAGTGGTTTGTTTTGACTTGTTAGGTTGCTCTTGTCGAAAATGTTGTTTGTTTTGATTTTTGCTCCCACTGTCAGTGACTCTCCGATTAGGCACTGCATTGTTTTCTGCGGAAACATGAGGGTTTTTTGCTTTCTGTTGTTTCGAATTGCCTTGTGTGAATGCCGAGTGTTTGGTCGTGTTTTGACTGAAATGGTTTTGTGAATTTCTAGCATGATAATTCTGCTTACACTTGTACTTTTGGAAAGCATTTGCATTTATTACCCTGGCCTTCTGGTCTGTGGAACGCTTTTCCTTTCTTGACAACATGGGAATGTTATGACCTTTTATCGTAAACTGTTCTGTTCTTATAATTAATTACTATTCCATGCTGGAGCATAAAATCTCTTCCTAGTAACCCTTGCTCGCTAATATCAACCTTTCCAGATACAACATGAAACTTATGAGTTAGATAATGGTTGTGAGTTAGATACAATCTCAGCATAACTGTTCCTTGAGTACTAACCAGTTGAGGTGAGATCCCCTTGATTTGGATTGTCTGTTGCCTGTTTATAGGAGTATTTGGCTTCAAAGCTGATTGATTTATAAGACTTAATTGTGCCCCACTGTCAAGTAAATATGGAATATTTTGATTGAGTATGCTAGGGCAAGGCATTTTGATATAATCACTAGCATACTGTCAACCTACGGCATATACAGATCCGTAATTCCGAGTGCTAAGATGGTAGTCTACTCCCGCACTCGGTCTTCGTTTCTCTGTTTGTTAGAGTGTGTTACTTTCCCCCAGATTTGCTTTACAGTTAGATGGGAAATACGCGATCTCATTGCATCTTGCGCATTTGTTTCTTTTGGTTCGACAATCAGCTACTTTGTGGCCGGAATTTCGGCAGTAATTGCACGTAATGTACTGGACTCTTTTGAATGTTGTATTGCTTCTACAATCTTTGGCACTGTGGCCAGTACGATTGCAAATTTGACAACTTATGTGTTTGAACTGTGTCGTTTTAGTGTCTGTTTTGTTATGTGAATATTTTTCGCGTTGCGATAGAATTGCTGATTCTTCCGTAAGGGCTAAGTCAACGACTTTTAGTAGGGTTGCCTTTTTACCCTGTGCTATGACAATTGTCTGTATTCTTTCGTCTTTCAAACCTTGGACGAATGTCGCCTAAGTCAGCTTTTCTATTAATGCAAGACTTCCTTCAACATCCGCGGCTTTCATTTAATTTACAGTGGCTTGTCGGAAATCATGTTCCAATGCATCAACACGAGAAGCCCATTCTGCTATTGTTTCGTTACTTTTCTGCCTAGCCAAGAATAATTGATATGCATAATAATCCAAGGATCTCTGCTCCCCGTAATTTTGTATCAAAATAGCTTTGATTGAAGGCCAATCTTTTGTCTGGTCTCTCACAAGAATTTTTGACCTTGCGTTCGAAACTATTTTGCTTTTGAAAACTGTAACAATACATCATGCTCCTCTACAGCTACTAAAGAGAAAGCTGTCGATACATTATCAATAAAGGATCTCAGTTCTGATTTATCTCCGCCATAATTGTACGGAATTAATTTTAGTGCATCTGTGACTGAAATTTTTACACTATTTGATTCACGCACACTTTCCGCACTCGGTGGTTTGTCGGTGGGCATTTTGAACACTTGTTAGGCACTGTTTTTCACTTTACTCACTGTTTTGCTGCTGCAATTGCTGTAGCTGCTCTGCGATGCGCGCCGGCCGGTCAGCGCCTCTAGCGGGTGCCTCTGTCCCTTCTCGAGTCGCGATCTTTTCTGCTGCGTCCAGGTCGCTCTGCCGCCCGCGATGGCGAATCTGCGTCGATCACTAAATGATTCCGGAACGTCTTCTTCTTTCTTGATCCTTCTCTTGCCTATCACTCCCTCTGTGATTAACTAGTCTCTGTGTTAGGTATAGCGAGAGAAATAATTTCTTCCTCTGCTATGCTAAGTGGAACTTTGTTCCAAATTAGTATGCGGTAATTGAAACACCAGATCTGCACACCAATTTTATGTGGGTATGTCGCGTGTTGGCCGAGCTAGTAGCAAACTTACCCACTGTGGGTCCGTTCCAGCGTCTACTTACTGCCAACTGAGGTACTTCCGGTTTCCAGTCGGCATCTATAAGTTCCTAGCTGGGACAAAGGTATGCATAGAGACTTAAATGGTCTAAAATTGGGACGTTGGTGCTCCTTGAATAATGTAAAGACTTGCGATTACTTGATTTATTCGGCGAGAGCAGTTGTATGGTAGAATTACAATCGACTGGTACATGAAATCAGCATTCCTGGCATTAGGATGATGGACCATAGGATCCGATGTTGAGACAGAATGCATTACAAGCCAGTAGAGGGAGGATTATTGGAAAAATGCCTAAAATGGCTTGATTAGACCGTAACAGGTCCTCACTACTAAAAATCACATCGCGGACTGGGGCGAATCGTGCGCGCAAAGAGGCGCCCTCGATTCCGGAAGGTGGGGAAAGCCTTCCTCTCATTGGCTGACAGTCACTACGAACACGCATGTGTATCACGTGCCCATAGTGTGTTAGTCTCATGTACTGGTTGTGCTGTACAGCGTTCCTACAGTAAGAACTGCCAGGCCAGCGGCCTTGGCTCCGGTGTCGTGTACTACCGGTGTAACCTTCCTGCTACCGTGCTGGCTTGGAAGTACTCTGCCTTCATTATTACTAAACTCTATATTAACATCTATATAAAATCAGTGATCGCGACACTTTACTAAAATATTAACCAGTGAATCAGAAGTTGGCTCACTCCTCTACTAAGGAACCACCCTCAGAGGGTACATGTTGCGGCACAAGTGCCGGGGACAGAAATGTGCCAAGCGACTGCTAGACACAACATGTGCCGCAACTTGTGCCACAACCCATGGAAACAGACTGCGACATGTCCCAGAGATATGTGCCGTCGCACGCATGCGCAGTACACTCCTTGTGGGCAGCGCGTGTTTTCTTGTCTGTGGTAATCGTACTTTATTTAAAGCTAGTGTAGTGTTTGTTTCTATTACTATTACTGCGTGATTCACTAAAAGCGTGTGGAAGAGGGAGTGGTCGAAGAATAATGTAACAAAGCTTTTAGAACTCTATGAACAGGAGACAGTTCTGTGGAACATAATTGATGCGAACCACAAGAACTCGAACAATAGAAGTGACGCCATGCAACAAATTGCTGATATTCTAGAATGCAGTATTGAATAAGTAGAAAACAAATTCACTCACTGAGTTTCCAATATTTAAGGGGAAAAAATAAAATTAAAAAGAGAAAGAAAAGTGGCACTGGTGCTAAGGATGTTTCCGAACCTAAAATTCTCAACCCACTTTGGAGACGTAGGTCTGCCATCAAGCTCCTTCCGACTGTCTTTTTGCTAAAAAAAAAAAAAAAAAAAAAACTTCTAATCTACCACCTCGGTCGCTTTCGCCTGCCATTACAACAAAAGCTGCAGTAGCTGAGTTCTCCATATCGCTCAAATATTTGAACCAGCTGATCATTCCACTCAAGAAACTGGAAAACACTATATCTGATTCGCTGTACAAACTTCATGTCTTGTCTTCCACTCGAGACCTGTCTATAAATGTTGCAGATGTCCCTGGAAATTGGAAACAGTTGAATAATTACGTGCAAAATGTGTCGGGCACAAGTAGCGCGACATGTGCCAGGAACTTGTCAGAATGGAAACCTACCTAAGGAAAGAGATTAAGTGGCATAGACAATTTATTCTTCTCTAGGCAGGCAGATACAACCTTCAAATTGCCACGAGGCAATGATCCAAACACTTTGCCAATATAAAATAGTCGTAGACTTACGATAATTTCTGGCTGGCTGGCTAGCGAGGGAACGGCTGGTCATCGATCCGGAACACGCATCAGCACGTCAACGTGTTTACTAAAACTCGAGGTTGAGCTCAGGTGAAACCGCGCTTATATGTCAACCATTCACGTTGACTGTCCCTGTTCTGCGGGGAATAATCTGGCGAGTCTACATGTTCTATGGCGGTTCTGGAAGCTTATATACGTGCCTTGCCTCCAGAACTTTGTCGCCGCCCTAGATTTCGTGCAAGCGTGCTTACGCTGCATCCCACTGACAGATCAGCCCGCGCTACGCCTCTGCGAGCGCTGCCGCTAATTTACAATCATTACTTATATTATTCCCTATTATTCCCTATTATTCCCTAAAATAATCTGAATTTATTAACATTACCTGTTACAACAGTTTCAGTTAGAAAGTTTCTAACCAATTCACAATCAGATATGTCACATTTTTAACCGACTTCAAAAAAAAAGGAGGTTCTCCATTCGTCTGTATTTTTGGTTTTGCATTTATATTCAGCGATATCTTCGCCAATTTTGAACCAATTTAAATGAAAATTTTTTAATGGATAGGGTATATCTCCAAAGTGGTCCCATATGAATTTAATTTAGAAACCACCCCTTCGACCCCCTTCCTCCACTTAATTTTTATGCAAATCCACATTTTTTTATTCGATCTCGATGAAACTTTGGACATATATATCCAAAAATAAAGATACAAATACTGTCAACTTTTGGTTTAAAAAATCTGAACCCCTCTCCCCCTATCCACCCCCTTAATTTTTGCCACTTTTCTTCATTCAAAGCTACAGTCGACACCATTTAACTGATCTCCATTAAAGTTGGCAATTACATGTAGTTTTTCATGGAGAAGGTTTTTGCCCAAAAAATAGAAATAAAAAACCACCCCTCTTCCCTTTACACCCCTTAATTTTATAGAAACCTACATTTCTTATCTGATTTTTATTGAACTTTGCCAATGTATACTTTAAAACAAAGAGAAAAATCCTGTCAACATTTGGTCTGCCAAAGCTCAACCCCCTCCCTCCTTCCACCCCTTCAATTATTGTCAATGTTCTTCCTAAAAGGCTACACTCGACACCGTTTGACCGACTATCATCAAAGTTGGCATATAAATGTAATTTTTCATGGAGAATCTGATCAATTAATAAATAAATAAAAAACCACCCCCTCCCCTTTACACCCCTTAACTTTATACAAACCCACATTTTTTATCCGATTTCGATGAAACTTTGGACATGTATAGTCAAAAATAAAGAGAGAAATACTGTCAACTTTTGGTTTGAAAAGTATACATAAAACCAAAGAGAAACATAGTTTCTACATTCTGTTTACACAACCCTACCACCCACTCCCTTACCCGATTTAATTTTTGAAATGTTCTTTACACAAAGTTACAGTTTTTATCTGGTTTCGATGGAAATTTGTATATGTATACTTTAAAACAAAGGGAGAAATACAGCCCACACTAGCTTTACAAAAATCAAAATACTCTTCGTCTCCACAACAATTAATTGTTTTTTATACATACCTACAGTTATATCTGATATCAATACAAATTTACACACATATACTTTAAATCAATCAGAAAAGGCAGTCTGCATTTGGTATACAAAAACCCAATTCCTCTTTCCCTTTACCCTGACCCCTTTTAATTTACAATGTTCTTTACAAAAATCCAAAGTTTTAAATCCCGTCAAAATCAATTAAGCCTATATTTAAGTCACGGCATAATATTTATAAAATAAATGTATCATAATGTCTCAACATGTACTTCAGATTTCAACTTGGATCCCAAGCTTTCACGTTGTGAAAACCAATTAAAGATCTATATTTTCTGTTTGATGCCGAAGCAAACAGATATATTCCAGAGACAGATTTCTGTATGTGGTATGTATTAATGTCCAGATGTTATATGTTTCGGTTATCGACCAGCAGCTTTAACAGATGTTATGTTACGGTAGAAACAAAGCCTGGACCAAAATGTAAACTGACATTCCTTAACACAACACCCAATTCACTCCGTTCTGTAAGTTGTTGTGGTATATACAGACAAATTTTTTCTTTGAAAGCAAGCGCTTTAATCTCTGAGCTACCAGGAAGTTCGCAAAATTGGAACTGCTACGGCATATTTAAAATACAAAATAAACTATAATACCACTAAAAATTTAAAAATAAAATAAATTTTAAAGAAAGCACTAAAACTTTTAAAATAACTTTATACCTTGCTTAGGAAAAAGTAAATCTAAATGGACAAAGTTTCACATTACTATCATTGAAATTTTTACATTAATTAGTTATTTTTGGAGTCTGTGCCAACTTGCTCAGCCAAGACATCGGGCGTTCGCCTGCCGCGGCATAGTATCCCGGTTTCCGATAGATGGCGGGGCATGTGTCATTTTGGGCTCGATACGCGGATGTGAAAGCTACAAATATTTTAAGAAATATTTCTAGGCATAGGTGAATGGTATCCCGTTTCCCGATAGATGTCGCGGTATGTTTCATTTCTCAACGCGATAGGTATTTAACAAGCTTTTAAGAGAAATATTTCAGGTATTCCTGCCTGGTGTCTGTCTGCTATTATCGGTATATCTATGTGACAAGTATTTGGAAACCATGGAGTTATTCCCGACGTTCAGAAATATTATTTCCGTTTACCCAGCGACAAGCAGAGCCCATTATCTCTTGCGAAAGCGCTGTACACAGCAAGGTGCAAATATTTCAGCACAGTAAAATATTTTCTTCGGTTCTGTGTCGTGAAATATGCTTGCATTTGATTAAGCGTAAATCATTGCAATTTTACTAAAAACAAAAAAGTCCACATTAGCAGATATTAAAACGACCTCGGTAGTGTTGGTGCTAGAGTGCCGAAGGTCGCCGGTTCGAGTCCGGCTGCGGTGTTTAAGTGTTTTGTGATATTATTGAAAAAGCCGTTCCAACTCCTCAAAATTACGTAATTTCCACGCCTAGAGAGTATGACGCCAGCTTGACTTGTTATAATTGTATATAAAATAAGTTGAAAAGCATAAATTTTTCCTTTTAACCTTCGGTCATAAACTCTGAAAATTGGAAAGATATAAAACCGAGGAAGAATTCTATGTGAACCTGTTTTCATGAAATTATTTAGCGTTCTGGCTTCCCATTCGAGAGGACGGCGGTTCGAATCTCCTTCCGGGCATCCAGATTTTGGTTTTCCATGGTTTCCCCAAATCACTCCAGGTGAATGGCGGATGCTTCTTTCAAAAGGCCATGGCCGAATTCCTTCCCCTTTCCTTGCCCCCCCATCCTTTTCCCGTCTCTAACGACCACGTTGTTAGAGATACGTTAAACAGTAAAAAAAAAAAAATTGTTGTGATAAAGTATAGCAATACCACTAATACGTTATTCCTTTCAAAATTCGTAGCCTCAAAAACCCATCAATGGGTGGAATCCTTTCATTGAAACCGACAGACATTCACCGACGAAGGTAGGGAAAACCATAAATTCCGATCTTCGAAGCAGGCAGACATTAAAAATTAATTCACCGACGAAAAGACTGGAAACAAACTCACTTTTTCACATCATGATGGATTCGTTATGAACAATATAATATAGCTCACGAGTGTCACCTACATTCCGTGTATTTTAAAGGATGTATTAAATTAGGGGTAATGAAACAGACCGAGAACACAGATACTTTTAAAACTCAAAGAGGCATTGAAGGGGTTTAGTGATGTATGTAAGTATAACCTCGATGAATTGAGAGCCGCTAAAATAAAGCAAAGTTGTCGATTTGAAAACCAGTTTCTTTCCCTACAGACATTTCTGAAGTGATTACATGATGTCAAACTAATCAGGCTGTAATTTTTTCAAGCCTATTTCTCAACCCTGTCTTTGGACAAGAGCCCACTTGCAAATATTTATGACATGATTAACAAAGCCTTTCCCAAATCAAAGTTTCCAGTTTGACCATGGCAAAACTCAAGGAATGGAAGCATCAGTACGACACCTTATTTCTCTAACTTATCTCTGCTGCCATTGGTATAAAATATCTCATCGCACTCGTAATTGTTGCCATCCAGGTCAAACCTTTGTCGTCTGTCTATCCAGACCAATCTATGTATCAATTCTGTTATGCTTTCGTAAGCAATCACAAATTGAGTGTCCTTAGCTGCTCTTTGTCTAAAATTCCAATCAATCCCTTGTGACACATCAGTGATTGACACCTCTAATTGTATTTTACAGCACTGCACTTATGTTCCAGGAACGAAATACCGTCCGTTAATCTTACTAATTTTACCCCTGTCGAATCGAAGTACGCCAGTCCTATGTGATAAAAATCGAGTCACGCTAAGCACAGAACATGCCTGAGACCATCGCCTGTGACCAAGGTGGAGATATAGAAAATTTACCCACTCCCTTATGGAAGAAATCCAGTGCCGGCTCCTACTTATTGTCTTTTACGCACTATTCCTAATTCTTTCACCAAGTTCAACCCCTAGCCTCATCGCCAACGTACCCACAGCACTTCCGCAAACCTCCTTCTGTTTTCCAATGATTCCCACTCCAATCCCTGATCAGTTACCTTTTGTTCGTGCGTTAAAGTAAACCAAAAACTCATACAGTCTCCTCCTAATCAGTAGAAGGGATTCCAAGTTCACTTAAGGTGGTTCTACTGCAGTTTCCCAGGAAAATACCCCCTTTTTCCAGAAAATTATTTTTCAACCAATCAGGACACAGGAGTGTTCTCCATTCGGTTTAAATTTTCCCATCTGACGCCAACCTTCGGATTCAGGACCAAGTATAACATTTGTTTGTAATTGTGCGTTTCATCCAACTAACCACGATAAAAGTGCCTTAATGCCCTTAGCTAACTTGGTCATCAAATAAACACTATAACCCACATTTTCATAGAAGATCCCCACACATCGACAAGTATCAAAAGGTGCAGACACTAGATCTATTACGCCGAAGATAGCAACCACACTTGAACTGTCGTAAATTATTAGGTCATTCATACACTGTGCCGCGGTAGAGCAAGTTGACACCTGTCGCAACGAGAGCGCACCTCTGTAAACACGCCCCAGGCGGCGGAATTCCCCCGCTAGCTTTCTCTCACCTAGGGGGAGTGGAATGTCTGCGCCCAAAGAAATTAAGCCCTTGGGAGAAGCTGCTCCCAAGCGGCCGGTGAAGGAACCAGCGGTCCGCCATCTTGTGACGTCACGGAGGGGAGGGAGGTCCCCCCCACCACAACGACGGTGCTGCCACCTGGAGGCTGTTTTTCCTCCGCCTTAGTCCTACTACTGTCACCAGCGCACCAGGCTCAATTTGACAGAAGCGTTGATTCTATTAAAGAACGTCGGTGTAATAGACAAGCATTTGTAAATACAGATCCTCGAATGAATGATGTCCAAAGTATTATTTTTAACATGCAATAATTTATTGTTTAGAGGAAGCTTTGGATCTGAAACACAAAATACTTCTAATAATAGTAAGTTTCTGCGTTTATTGCAAATACAAGGAAAACATGACCACGTAATGATGGAGCATCTCTGCCGTATTGCCAAAAGGGAGACTAATATCTGTCATTTTGGCGAATGTATTCAAAACGAATGAAGTTCGTAATAAAATTTTGACTTTGGATAAGTTATCTAAATACTTTTCCATCACACCGAACATCATGATGTCAGTCACATCGAACAATTATCTTTATCGTTGCTTTTGTTGACACTAATGAAGTCCAAGTGCGTGAGTGTCCTGTTGCTTATAACATGATAAGTGACTTTCAGGGACCTGGGAGCTGGTCTCACTGGCCTTTTTGTCGACAATACTTTGCAAAAATTCGATTTGGATATGAACTATTGTCGAGGTCAAAGATATGACAAGGGATCCAATACGTCAGGAGGAAACAAAGGTGTTCAAAACAGAATTCTGAACGAATATCTTACAATATTTTTTCTCCATATAGCTCTCACTAAATTTGGTGACAGCAGGTGCCGCCAAAACATCAGTTAAATCAGTTTCCTTGTCCGAATTTTGTTAAAAAATATTTGTTCTATTCTCTAAATCACCAAAGCGATGAGAAGTGGTATCCAAGCATTTACATAGAACGACTATCGTCCAAAAATTTGCGAATCTCGTTTGGAGAATAGAGTTTCTAGTCTCGCTGGAGTTCGCTGTCACTAATCATCAGTTCGTGACGCCATTCTGGAAACGAATAATTCAATTGTGTCAAGTAAACTTTGTAAGCAAGTCTATATAGACTGAAAGAGGATTTATGAAACGCTTCACCACTGCTGGGAAACATCTCGAAATTTGAGAAAGAGTACCGGGGTTATTCGTCTGCTCTAGTAACTGCTAGGGAAATTGTTATTAAGCCAGTCCGATTCCGAAGAAAGCAGAGTTGTTGTTTTTTTTTTTTTAATCAACGTGTTTTAGAATATTGTCGATACAATTGAGAATGAGTTGGTCACTCAATTTACGAGCACAACTATCCAAATTTAATGATACATATTACCAAAAAAAAATGTCTGAAAAGTCTGAACTTGGATCCTGTGCAGATTTGGAAATACGTTTAACTGATGGAAAATAAAATAATTGTTTGCAAAAAAAAAAAAAAAAAAAAATTAAAATAATTTTATACCTTGCTTAAGAAAAAGTAAATCTAATTGGACAATATTTTTACATTACTATCATTAAGATTTTTACATAAATTAGTTATTTTTGGAGTCGGTGCCAGCTGTCACATCGCGAAGATCCAATTACTGAACTTCTTTTGGTGTTAGAGGCGAAATGGGGAGTATGAACAAAAATTCCAAATATTTTACAGCATGTCGTGAGGCAGATAGTGTTATTGCGGGAGACAGCTTAAGGAAACAAATGAACAGTATTTTAATGTGTGGCTCGGCCTTACGGTCTTCCAGGCAAAGCTCTGGCGTTACAGTGTCAGTTGGTAGGCTGCATCATGCAGTAAACGATTTACTGTTAGTATCATATCGGCGTATCATCTGTATGTTTCAGTTTTGTTGAAACATGTTTCTAGCCTTAATTGTAGGTAAGCATTAACATGATTTTTTATATATTATTGTTATTCCTTATTGTTTTTATCTTTTTTGTTTTTCTTGCTGTCGCTGGCACAGACTCCAAAAATCTATCGGGAAACGGGATACTATGCATCTATGCCTGGAAATATTTCTTAAAATATTTGTAGCTTTCACAACCGCGTATGGAGCCCAAAATGAGCCATGCCCCGCCATCTATCGGAAACCGGGATACTATGCCGCTGCAGGCGAACGCCCGATGCCTTGGTTGAGCAAGTTGACACCTGTCGCAACGAGAGCGCACCTGTGTAAACACGCCCCAGGCGGCGGATTTCCCCCGCTAGCTATCTCTCACCTGGGGGGAGTGGAATGTTTGCGCCCAAAGAAATTAAGCCCTTGGGAGATGCTGCTCCCTAGCGGCCGGTCAAGGAACTAACGGTCCGCCATCTTGTGACGTCACGGAGGGGAGGGAGGTCCCCCCACCACAACGACGGAGCTGCCACCTGGCGGGTGTTTTTGCTCCGCCTTAGTCCTACTACTGACTGACATCATGATGTTCGGTGTGATGGAAAAGTATTTATATAACTTATCCACAGTCAAAATTTTATTACGAACTTCATTTGTTTTGAATACATTCGCCAAAATAACAGATATTAGTATCCCTATTGGCAATACGGCGGAGATGCTCCATCATTACGTGGTCATGTTTTCCTTGTATTTGCAATAAACGCAGAAAGTTACTATTATTAGAAGTATTTTGTGTTTCAGATTCAAAGCTTCCTCTAAACAATAAATTATTGCATGTTAAAAATAATACTTTGGACATCATTCATTCGAGGATCTGTATTTAGAAATGCTTGTCTATTACACCGACGTTCTTTAATAGAATCAACGCTTCTATCAAATTCAGCATGGTGCGCTGGTGATTTGAGAAAAATTTCGTGAATTTTGAGACCCTTTGATAAGTAGTCCCAGTCATCAAATCCTTCTTTACCCAAATAAGAGTTTTTGCAGTTGAATAAACAACAGTAAAAACAATATACTTCATCCGCAGTTTTAGAGTGAACTAGTCATCTTTTAAAAGTTTCTCGATTTGGCATTACTCTTTGAAAATACGTATTTGAAAAACGACGTCCATGATTTTTTTCTTGAATTTTTTATTGTTCGAATAATAATTTCAACTGTGGCTGCAGAGTCAATGAGTGACCATTTTGAAGTATCGTCATAATTTGTACTTTGAAAGGGCGGCGGTGGTGGTAAGTTTGGTGTTCCTCATTTTGTAATATTTTGAACAGCGGACGACGTTCCTGCCATAGCTAAATCTTCTAGTACATGCTGCTCTTTGTTATCATGAGCCTCGTCTGAAGGACTTCTATTAAATAAGTTGTGGGTGGATATAGTTTTGGTGACAACGATTCAGAAAAATTTTGTAAGCAATTTTGAAGCCTTCTCAGATTTGCCTTTTTTTAGGTAGCTCTTGTCTTGTCTGTAAAATACACATTATGCTTTTTAAATATTTACAATATCAACGATAATTGCAATCACCTAAGAAATACACGCACCGCCCTAGGGCCACCCCTGAGAATGTGGCACAATTCCAAAATTGTTCAAGTATATTGATAATATTTTCTGTTTTATTCAATAATTAGATTTGAACATTTTAGTGGTGTCAGTTATAGTCAGCTAAATTATAAAAATATGTTTTCACACACTAAAACTGTTTTTAATAGTGGTAATATAGCTAATATCATATATTAACACTGATTTATTAAAGGAATTGGTCTTTGTAGATTTGATAAACTACTTAAACATATTGTAATGGATCTTTCCTGTGTTTAGGTGCTTACTGATACATAATTTCCAATGTTTCCATTACAATTTCATCAACCTCTTTCCACAAAATGCTTTCACTGATTCTCCATTACTGCCAACAGCAAAAGCAGACCACTACATACTGTTCCTGAGGAAGAAGATGACTGCAAAGGGGGTTTATGCTGTTGTGATTCAAGTAGCACTTCAAGCAGTTCACAATCACTAGAGCAGGTAAATTTATCTGATTTTAAACGTGGAACGGCACCTAATATTACTAAAATGTCATTCAGAGAAGGCAAGATAGTAGTTTATCTATTTACAGTATATTTAGCTAATCTCATCTTAAAAGAAATTGTTTTGGCAATTCTTTAAATGTAAACTACTTATAGCTTTAATTAAATGAGAACACATTACGCTATATGTTATATTCAATATTAATAGTCATGGCACTTGATCAAAAAATAATCATGAAACATTGAAAGTATCGTCATCAGTGACAGGGCCGGCGTATCGTGTAAGGCCTGGGTGGGTAGACTGATAGTGGATAGAGTCCCCATGCAAATGTTATTTGGTTATCTCACCTAAATTAATAATAGTGATAATGATACAAATGAACTCATAAGATAACTACGAAATGAATTTAAAAATTTATTATATAATTTATTCGATATATCTAATTGTATACAATTTTTTTTAAAAAAAATTACTACTCTGTATTAATTGTGCAATGCAAAAACTGTACTGCGCTTTGCTTGTTTTGAAATGAACCAATTCAACAATTCTTCCAAGTATAGTTGGTCAGTGAGATTACCAGGACATGTAATATTGAAATGCAACATTATCGATCTTCAGTAAGTCGTAAGTCGGCTTAAGACCGCAAAAGTACATTCATTCGAATAGGAAAATCCCGGAATTGTGATGAGTAGTCAAGCAAAGCGCACAAACTCTTGTATGGGTCCTTGAGTCCATTTGTACTTTCGTAAAAATATGTACAACACCTCTCAAATTTTTTGCCTGCTCATCTTGCCTTCTCAAAAGTTGCAAAATCATGCCTGTATCACTCAGCAGTCATGGTTATAGAAATTTATAATTCTTTCAAGACGTGAGTTGTCCCAAAGCAAATCGTTCTAACGATTTGAAGAAGGGGATTAAATAGTTGTAGAATCGACTCTTTAACGACATGAGTACTGGATTAGGCGTGCACCCGCCAAGTCGAGTCAACGGCAGCAGTACCTACCCTTTCCCCGAAGCGATTCGGGCCATTTTTGAACCTCAATTTCTTCGATCGTATTTATGCTACAAATCTCAAATTTCTGTTATTAGCAAACGTACTAAATTTTATTTCGTTACTGTTCTTAGTTCGGTTGTTCTTAGGATGCAAACTACAGCGATTTTATCACTCTCTTATTCACTGACTGACTGATGATCATAAAAACTCTAAGGTTCTTCCCGTGGCTGTAGAAAGCTGAAATTTGCAACACAGATAAAATTTTACCCACATACTCACATACCGACAAACTCTTAAATTTCAATATATCTTCCCCTTACCTACCCCTAACGTGAAATCGCTTCCTACCCTAATAACTTTACTCACTTCAGATTTCCATTGTAGAGTGAGCTTACTAAGTATACCATAACTCATGTGTTAAATTCTACTTATTTGCTTTTCTTATTCTGGAAGTTATTGAAATTCAAAATTTTATTTCCACCACGACACTTCGATATCAAAATTCCACTGTACCTCCAGTAATCCTAGAAGCAAGTAATTTGGTACATATATATATATATATAGTTTCATCGCTGTTAAATAATGTTCTCCACACAATAAGGTCTGCTGTAATAATAATACGTTTATTGAGACACACACTACAACTTTATATCCACATGTTTTCAGCCAGACAACGACTCCCCTCACTCATGTACAATTCCAAAAGATACATCAAGCACCAGAACATTTCCCACAGATATAAATGTACAATACTCAACACGCCTCCTTACATTTATATCTGCACTTCTATTAATTCACATTCAACATCTCTCTAAACTTTTTGAACTTTACGCAATGCTTTCGTAAATATGTCAGCAATGTTTCGTTAGATTCTATTTTCACAATGTCCTATTACACCATTTGTATAACACTCATTTACAAAATGATAGTGTACTTCAATATACTTGGAGTTCTTTGAAAAATTACCATATTTCGCATATTTACTGCCCTTGAGTTATCTTCATATACTTGGACAGATCCTTTGATATTTACATTAAAAGTTTTTAATACATCCAAAACATACTTTAGTTCAGTAACAGCTTCTGACAAGGCAATTATTCAGCAAAAGTGGAAGATTTAATGACACTTCCTTGTTTTCTAGATTTCCAAAAAATCTAATTACATACCCCGTCGTGGACTTTCGATCTACAATATCACCTGCCCAATCTGCATCAATATAGCAATCCAAATTTTTTACATTTTCATTTCTACAGAAATTTAATTTCAAGTTTTTCGTTAAATACAAATACTTTAATACTCTTAATGCATACTTGTAATGAACTTTACAGTAACAATTCTGAAATCTACTTAAGTAATTAACACTATAACTTATATCTGGTCTAGTTCCTGAACTGATGTACAAAAGAGCACCTATTAAGTTTCTGTATCTAATGTCTTGATATACTTCATTCACAGGTTCTAATTTTAAATTAACTTCCATTGGTGTATCATACAATTTTGAGTTTACAATTTTATACTTTGAGGCTAAGGAATTGATGTAATTTTCCTGACTCAAACTCATAACATTTTCTTCCAGATTGTAATCTATATTAATTCCTAAATAGGTTTTTACTTGACCCAAGTCTTTCATCTTGAATTTCTTCGACAACAGATTCTTGATTTTATCTATTTTCCTTTTACTGTTACAACAAATTAATAGATTCATCAACAAATATTATTAAATAAATTATATCATCTCCATCGATCAAAGTATACAGACAATAATCAAATTCACATTTTGCAAAAACCTAGATCACTCATAAATTCATCAAAACAATCATACCAAGCCCTAGGGCTTTCTCGTAAACCATACAATGCTTATTCAATTTCCAACCCTATTAGTACCATCTTCATACCCTCTTGGCTGATTTATATAACCTCTGATAAAACTTTACCAATAAGAAATGCAGTTTCAACATCCATTTGCTCTATTGCTAAAACCATTTTGACAACAGTATGACATAAAAGTTTCAATGTCTGCATCTTAGCCACTGGTGAATATATATCATCCACAACTTCCTTTTGTTGAAAACCCCTTACAACTAGTCTTGCTTTATAAGTGTTATCTGATTTTTTTGTATAAACCCACTTTACATCAAGAGCATTTACATTCTCTGGTTTCTTTACTAGTTTCCATGTTTTGTTTTGATACAAACAGTCAATCTCATTGTCGATTGCTTGTTTCCAATACACTGACTCTTTACAATTAATCGCCTCCTCGAAATTATCTGGACTATCAGCACAACAAAGTTTATATAAATGATATTGCTACAGATATAATCATTAAATCTATCTGGCATTTTACATTTTTCTACCTGACCTAGTCAATTTACATGTATCACTGTTGTAAACCTCCTTTAACATCTCCTTCTTTCCTTTCCTCATCTACAGATTCATTTTCATCACTAGAATCACTCTCTGAATCCATAACCCTTTAAGTGGATAAGTTTAACATTATTCTCTACAATATCAACATGTCTTGCAACAACAATTTTATTATACACTAATACTCCATATCAACTTCACTATAACCTAATAAAATTCCATATCAGCTTTACGATCCCATTTAGACTTTCTCAATTGTTCAGGTACTCTTATAAAACTTTAACTACCATATAGCTTCAGATGTTTACATTTGGTTTCTGTCCTAGTAAAATTTCGTAGGGAGTTTTCTTCAATAGTATTAGCTAAAGTTCTGTTTTATAGATAAACTGCTGTACAAACTACTTCAGGCCAGAACCTCCTATCTACTTTGTGCCTCAGCTAGCAAACACCGTGACATATCCTTCAATAGATCTATTATATCTTTCAGCTGTACCATTTAACTCATGTACATAGGGAGGGCAAACATTTAAAACAATTCCTTTTTCCTTTACAAATCGATAAACATCAGAATTTAAATATTCCTTTCCATTATCACATCTCAGTTTCTTAATAGTTTACCTGTCAAATTTTCAATTTCATTTACATATGCAACTAGACAATCATAAACTTGACTTTTGATTTGATAGGGTAAACACGAGCTGCTTTGATATAATCATCTATAAAAGTTAGAAAGTATCTTTCACCATTCAAACCAAGAGTTGAGTGAGGCCATTTAAATCAGTGTGAATAATTTCTAAGATCCTTCTGGTTTGCTTCTATTATTTTCAAAAGGTAAATTGCGCATTTTGTTTTCAATACAAACTTTACACTTCATATATTCAGACTCTAAACTTTTAGGTAAACCAACTGCTAATTGATCTTTACACAAAGTATTTAAATAGTTAAAATTTACATGCCCTAATATGCGATGCCATCTCTCCTTTTCAGTCATAGAATCACTGTTACTCACAATATTTACATTAACATCTTCCTTAAAAATGCTACTTGTCATTTTATACAGATTACCTTCCTTCATAGCAATTGCAATTAACCTGTTATTTCCATCAAAAACTTTTGAAACATTTCCTACAGATACAATCTTGTGCTTGTCTGTTACTTTTGCATAACTAATCAAGTTTCTACTCATGTCTTTAACATAAAATACATTTCCATATTAATTTGAATCAATTTACCATTAAACTGAAAAATAAACTAACTACATTTTCCTATCTTAGTTGCTTTCAAAATTTTCCCATCAGCAATCTTTACCTCTACAGGCTTTTCTAAAGTTCCACACTCAGAAAAATACTCTTCATTATTTACAACATGATCTGTACAACCACTATCCAATAACCAATCAATTTTAATATTTTCTTTGTTACCTGTGTTCATTTTATTTTCCACCATCAAGCTCCTAACCTCTGTTACAAACTGCCTGTTTCACTTTCACTTTGGTGGTATACTTCACCATGCCGATACTGGCCGTTTCTTGATCCCGTTGCACTTACACTTTCACTTTGTTGGCATTCTTGACTTCGCCGATACCGGTCGTTTCTGGATCCCTTGTGCTTACTTCCGCTCCACGGTTGATCATTGTTGTGACCTCTGAAGTTTCCACTTTGATGGTTACTTCCTCTGCTGCTTCTTTGATACTGCCTGCTGTGATTCCATGTGCCTCTTCCATTTTCTTCATTTCGACAACGACAATCTCTCTTGAAATGTCCTCTTCTTCCGCAGCCCCAACACAATTGTTCCTGACGAATTGTACCAGATTTTCTCATACTATGGAATGCATTTGTTTTTACAGATTCACTTTCACCTTTGTCTTTCAAGTCCATTAATCGAATTTTACTTTTAACAAATTCAACAGTTTGATCTTCTTCTTTCAAAACATCGACCAAGTCACCAATGTAGTACAAACAGTCCGGCAAAGTTCTTAACATGTAGTTTAATTTTTCTTTCTCAGTCACTTTAGCTCCAGCAGCTTTCAATTCGTTTACTGTCCTTTCAAAATCACTAAAGAATGTCGCTGTTTCATTGCAGTCTTTTAACTTCAATTTTTCTAGTTTGTTTCTACAAATTTTTTTGGAGTGCAGTCGATTCCTTGGAGTATAATTCGTCGAACTTAGTCATTATTTCATATGCATTCACTTTATCACTCACAAACTCAAGTTGCTTATTCGTAATAGCACTATAGATGTAGTTTACTGCCTTCAGATTTTCTTCTTCCCAAATTTCAGCATTATCCATTCTTGTTTTCTCTCTTGAAGCCACTGTATAACATTTCTTCATCTTTAAATACATCGTTATTCTTTTCTTCCAATTTCCATAGTCCTCGCCGTCAAAGCACGGTATTACAATCTCAGCCATTATTACTTGAAATCAAACTTTCTTGAATACACGAAAGCCACAGACCTTTTTTTCAACCATTTAACCACTAAACCACGGAATGCTACCCTGTTAAATAATGTTCTCCACACAATAAGGGCTGCTGTAATAATAATACGTTTATTGAGACACACACTACAACTTTATATCCTCATGTTTCCAGTTCAACAGCCAGACAACGACTCCGACTCACACATGTACAATTCCAAGATACATCTCCAAAGATACATCAAGCACCAGAACATTTCCACAGATATAAATGTACAATACTCAACAATCGCAACATCATGAGTCTAATATTACTGTTTTCTCCCGTATTTATTTAATTACAATCCCAAACATCAAAAATTCTGGCACATACTTGCGGCTTAATTGCTTTGCTCCCGATGAAGCTACATGGTTGAGAATTTTTTAATCCATAGAGATAAGCAAATTTAACTGATATCTTAAATTTTACTTTGTTCTTATGCTTTGTTAGGAAATTACTAGTCATTTACTTATGGTGGTAGTTAAGCCAGCGGCAATCTGCATTGCTCGACTACCGGGCACAGCAATTGTTTTCAGACAGTGGGGCATTGTTGGTAAACGTATATTTATGTTTTAAAATCTGAAATGTTCTTATTCACCGATTTTCAAGTATAATCATTACATTTGAGCGGCATTCAGGATAAGCGATAAACTTACAAAAAGAAATGAGATCCCACAAATACAATCCTTGTAAAAATAGGCCAAGTCTCATGTTCATGTAGTGACAAAAAGTTATGAGATCTTCTTCTGAGCTAAGTCTACGCTATACAGTGTGTATTCACTTCATTTTATGAAACAGAATGATTTCTATCGGTATCATAGATCGTTTATTTAGGATAAAAAAAAGTCTAATGACTTGGCCATTATGCACGCCATGTTTTAGTAAACGTACACAAATTCCTTAAATGTGTTGCTTTATGAAACTTATAAATATGTAAAAGCCAAGATTTCCCTCGCTCTTTTTCGAATTTGACAAGTATATATAATATGCCCTCAATTTAAGTAAAACTTATGACATTCATAATGGCCAAGTCATCAGATTTTTTTTATCCTAAATAAATTCACGCTGTTATCATTAGTCCGCAGGTTTTTTTTCAGCTCGACATATAAGTGTTGCTAGCGAAAAATTGTTCATAGAAGCTGCCTTAATTTATGATAATAACGGAAGCAATTTAAAACGAGTTTTTTTGTTTTTAAAATTTAACTTTCCATTTTTAACTATCGAATATTTGTTGCAGTAATCAGAAAACTATTACTATTTGCTTAAAAGTCAGTTACTTACTGATTGATTTGATTATTAAAATCAACATTTTTTCACTTGACATTTTTATTAAATAAAAGTAATTTGAAATAAAATGAAGATATGACACCAAATGACGTTACCATACAATATTTCCATATAATTTCTGCTTCTGTTTCCGCTTCCGTAATGCAACTTCAGTGTCATCTCTAGTATATATGTGTGAATATTCATTACCTGTATTCTTGTGTAAATAGTAAAGAAAAAAATAGGAATTTAATTTTATTTACTTTCTCTTGTCAGTTGACTGAACAAGGCCATCTTTTAAAGTTCCAATGGATCTACGTCTCCGCGTTCTCCTGTCTTCTATCGTTATCTACACTCAATTTGTTTATCCTTTACAGCTTGAACTTTTTTGAAGATGATACACACGAATTCAGCCAAAGCGCCTTCGAAATATACTTAAGCGGCTTTAACGCATAACGTTTTTGGACGTTTGATATGATATTTTACCGTGGTATTCTTGCTTTTACAAACGATTGTTTGCCGTCGATGAAACTCAGTAGGTGATTGCTGGGTGACAATCTATATTGAAACATCAAAGGAATTTTGTGCTTCGCTCATGGCGTTGTTGTGCGTACAGAGTTAAATTTACACGCATTTTGAATGCTGAAACTAATATGGTCTGCTCACTCTCTTCCTTTCTCTGAGTTCCTTCCTCTATGCACGCTCAGTCACTCTCAAATTTCGGGTGGGTAAAATACCCACCATACCCATATTATCCGCCGGCCCTAATCAATGGGGTATTTATTTTTGCTGCAAAGAGCTCTTTAATTTTCTTCTTAGAATGAAGATGATTAGACACAAAGTGTGTTGGGTAAGCAGTAATACTCTGACCAGGCATTCGGGAGGATTCGAGAATGAATCCTCGTCCAGCCTTGGTCCAAACCCATCCAGATTTCAGTTTTGCATTGTTTCCTCTAACCTCGATGAGGTGTAAAGCCAAAAAAATATAGTGATTTGAGAGCACCCTCAGTTTGAGTGCATCTCTTGCCTATTTTATGAAGCTCTACAGTTTACACACTTTTTTTTTTTTTTTTTTTTTTTTTTTTTTTTTGTAGAAATGGTTTTAATAATTATTATACATTTTCAAAGTATGTAAACATTAAAGTTTCAAAATAAGAAAGGTTAGGGAAAATATAAAACAATCCATCACACATCACATAGATAGATATGTTCACTTTGATCCCATGTGAGAATAATCTCGGGGATGTGAAAAAGTACATACACTTATTAGTAATGTCAATATTACTATATAATTGATAATATTATATATTGACAAGAAATTAGTTATGACCCATTAGTATAACCAATATTTCCTGTAATCTACAAATACAATCCCGAGTTAGTTAATACTTATTATGTGGAACAGTGTATAAACTTGTTACCAGAATCAAACAACCAGTTATTTTCTTACCAACCAGTTACCAAACAAACAAGCAGTCAATTACTTAAAAACCTGTTAGTATCATAATTTTTTTACAGCAGTTTTTGAGTGCATGCTATCCCATGTTAGTTACTATATATGAGTGAAATTTTGTAAACAGTGTAATTACTTCATTAGTCAAAAGTTTCAACAGAAAGAAAAACCATATATCATTTTAGTAATTGTGGACAACTTTGTCACCTTTCCCTTCCATACACCATATATACTATTTTATCAGTCATTCTTAGTTACCAAATTCCAAGAAGAAAATTCTTTTACAGAGTAAAATGGATTCTGAAGCAGAAACTCTTTCAGTTTGGACTTAAAGTAGTTGGGTTTTTGCAGATAACATTTAATTTCTGTTGGTAAGACATTGAATAAGGAAGCTCCAGTAAATGTTAACCCTTTCTGTACAATTGACAGTGATTTTAATCCTTGTGAATATTATATTTATTCCTAGTATTATGGCTATGTATGTCAGCATTAAGATTGAAGTGTTCAGGATTTTCCACTACAAATGATAGTACAGAGTATACATACTGTCCTGGCATTGTTAGTACACCCAGGTTTTTAAATAGATTTCTGCACGACGTCTGTAGGCTTGCTCCACAAATAGTTCTTATAGCACGTTTTTGCAATTTAAATACCCTCTGTACTTGTGAAGAGTTTCCCCAGAATGAGATGCCATAAGTTAGCAGGGAATGAAAATATGCAAAATATACTAACTTTCTGGTTTCTATATTAGCTATTCTAGATATTACCCTTAGTGAAAATGTTGCAGAATTCAGTTTTTTAAGAAGTTGTTGAATATGCTGTTTCCAGTTCAATTTGTTATCTATACATACACCCAGGAATTTTGTGATATTACTTTCATTGATTGCTTTTCCTTTGATATCACATTATAGCTGTCATTTGTTTTATTTTTTGTAACAAACTGAAGTAACTGTGTCTTTTCTACATTAAGTATTAGTTTGTTGGCACTAAACCACCTGTTAATTTTCTTTATAGCATCATTTGCTGTGTTTTCGAGGTTTTGTGCTGATGGGTCTTTCAACGATATGCTGGTATCATCTGCAAAGAGCACCATGTGTTCATTATCACCTAGTATATGTGGGAGATCATTTATATAGATTAAGAACAGCAGAGGGCCAAGAATTGAGCCCTGAGGCACACCACATTTAACTATACCCCATTCTGAGTTTATAACATTTCCTGTATTAGCATCTTTCAGTGATACACATTGCTTTCTATTTTCCAGGTAAGATTTAAACCAAAGTCCTGGCTTACCACTAACTCCATAGTGGTCTAATTTACCTAGTAGAATCTCATGATCAACACAGTCAAAAGCCTTAGCAAGATCACAGAATATACCTAGGGAATTTAATTTTTTATGCATTGATTCCAGTATGTTGTTTACAAAAGCAAAAATTGCTGAATCTCTTGAAACGCCTTGTCTAAAACCAAACTGTACTTTACTGAGTAGGTCATTCTTTTGTAGATGTGCATACACCCTTCTGTACATTGCTTTTTCAAAGATTTTTGAAAATGCTGGTAGAAGTGAAATGGGTCTGTAATTCTCAATTTTTGAGGTATCACCCTTTTTATAAAGTGGTTTGATTATTGACTTCTTGAGTGAGTCAGGGAAGATACCTTCTTCAAAAGAACTATTACATATATGACTAATAACTCTACTAATGCTGGTGTTACATTGTTTCACTACACGGGTTGAAACCTCATCATAACCAAATGACTTTTTATTTTTGAGGGATTTAATAATTTTTTCAATTTCATTTTGACTGGTGGGAAATAGAGACATAGGTGCTGTTTTTGGTGACAAGGATTTAAGTATTGCTATAGCATCCATATTCCCATTATATTTTCCTTTTATTTTTTCAGCAACTGTTAAGAAGTAGTTATTGAAAGCACTTCCTACATAAGTGGGGTCATTTACAAGTTTATCATTAATGCTTATAGATATAGGTTTGTGTTCAGGGGATGATACAGTTGTTTCCCTTTTAATAATGTTCCAAACACTTTTTATCTTATTATCTGAACTACTAATCTCATCGTTTATGGCCAAACGTTTAGATTCTTTTATTACTTTGGTTAAAATTCTACAGTATGTTTTGTAATGTTGTTTGAGAAGCCTATTATCAGTATTCCTAACTTTTACATATAATTCCCTTTTATGTCTGCAAGATGTTTTAATACCAACTGTAACCCAATTTTTGTTTACTCGTTTTTGAGCAATTGGAGCTAGTTTTGTAGGGAGACACTTTTCGTAAATTTCCAAAAACCTTTGGTGAAAGTAATTGAATTTATTATTTACCCCTTTTAATTTATAAACAGTGCTCCAGTCCTCATTGAGAAGTTCATCATTTAATGTTTTTATTGAATTGTTCTTTAATGGCCTAACTCTGACAAATCCTTTCTTTTGTTATTTTCATTTCCCACAACATCCAAAGTAATGTCAGTTGCAGTTTCTTTTTTTTTTTTTTTTTTTTTTTCTTTTCTCCCTAGCCAAGCATTGACTTAACCCTGGCTCTTTAGGCAGTCCTCAATTTACCTTTTGTAAATTCATTTAGAGTCCAGGTTTTGCAGCCATATGTCAGCATAGGAAGAATGCACTGGTCACAAACTATTTTCTTTAGATTTGTGGGCATATTAGATTTAAGGATAATAGAATGCCCCTCCAAATGCTTGCCATCCCAGCTTAATTTGACAGAAAATTTCAGGTTTTAAATAGCCGTGATAAATATACTCACTGACATTTTCTAAAGATTTATTATCTAGTTGTACTTTCCCCTCTGCACAGTGGCGCAGATAGGTTAACAAGGGCCTTGGTGCGAAAAAATATTTTGGGCCCTCAGACCAGATGAGCGACCTTTTTTTTTTTTTTTTAGCTCTACCAAGTGTAGTGAAGTTTGCTGTGCTGGCAGGGTCTCCCTGAGTGTTGGGGACCCCCTGAGCTGAGCGTGGGCCCCCTGAACTGTACTTGGGGCCCCCTTAGCTTAAGAGGCCCAGTGTATGGCACCGTCTATCCCTCCGATAGCTACGTCCCTGCTTCTGCAGCCCATTTTTAGACATATTGTTTGTTTTTGAACAATTCATTCTTAGGCCAACTGCTTTACACTCGGAGGCGAGGTTAGGAGTTCATCAATGTCATTAGTCACTAGTGCAGTGTCATCAGCAAATCTCAAGTTGATAAGTCTTATGCCATTGATTTTAATCCCTTTTTCCTCTAATTGCCATCTCCAAACAGCTGAAAATAATTTTGGAGAGATGGGATCACCTTGCTTAACACCTATTTCAATGCTTAGCTGTGTTGCAGGGAGTGGTGTCAGCATTGCAGGCCAAGCTGGATGGTGGCAGCCTTTAGACTGAGCTCCACCGTAATGGCTCTGAAGCAGAAATAAAAAGAAAATTTTTATTAATGTGAAAAATTGAATGTATGTAATGTATAAAATAACAGTAATGACAAATAAACTTACCAATAACCAGTGAAACATGAAATCCTGAAGGAGCATGGTTTCCCATTTTAGGTGGCATTACCAGAGAAGATGACAAGATAATCCAGTGCTGCGGTGACAGAGTTAGTCATTCTGACAGTTTGTCTGTCACAGACAAACTTTATTGACCCAGAATCCTCACCAACCAGTGCCTCATCATGCCACAACACATAATATAAATAATTTCAATTCTTAATTCACCATCCATGCCATCTGAGACTGTAGCACCATCTCTGAATTCAGAAGGTGGGAACTGGCATATCAATTTAAATTGGGTACCACACTACCACTGGGTCTTTACTCAAGGTACGACCCAGCATCTTCCTTCCAGTTCACCCATTGACCACCCATTCCATCTTCCCACAGAACCACCACTCACCAGAGCTATTCATTGAGTAGTTGTAATATCTTTTTTTTTTTTTTTTTTTTTTTTTTACTGTTTTGTATATATATTTAGATTGTATATTTATATGACAGACAAAAAAAGATTTATTGGTTAATAATAACATTTTCTATGATTCTCAAGTTTGCACCTTCAAAACCTCTACCCACAATTCCCACCATGTTGATTTTCCTCCCACCACAAGCTGCCGACCTTGGATCAGTGTTACCAATTAGCTGCCAACCTCCACCTAGGCAGCCAGGGTGAAGGTTGAAGGGTCATTAGCCTGAAAATTACAAACACTCTATGTATATGTTTTCCTGTGTTCTGACACAGTAGCAACCTTCATCTTTAGTAAGCCCATATTATCTTATTTCCAAAATCATGAATCTAATGTGTGCATTACATGTTTATAGATTCTTTAATAAATTTATTGAGTATTTTGCAGTACCACTTATAATGAGCTTTAAAATTAGCAATGTGTGACCGTTCCAAGAGTAACATAAATATTTCTTTCAGAAATGCACGATGTTCTTATGCCTACAGTTATCCTTGTTTCTTGATCTTTTTGAGAAGCATGACACCTTTTGATAGGGGTAGAATTTTCAAAGTAATTTAAGACAATGTTTCTAAAAGAGTTATATTTTTTTTATTCATTCCTTGTGCACTATTAACATGATTCCAGTTTATGGTATGAAGGAAATTTCTAAAATAATTAATTGACTCCTAAGTTGGTTTTTGCCAAACTTTTAAAAAAGATATTCTTGTAGCTAGTTTTTGTTAAAATATTGATGCTTAATACTTGGGCATCATGAAAGTACATTTGCAGGTGTATAACTGAATTTTGAAGTATCTAGGAAAACATCTATTGCTGAGTAGCTATTACTCATTATACCAGTGGGAAAATTAACTATTGAGTTAGATTGTATGAGTTTACTACAGTATTGTTTTCTAATTTGACTTAATTGGTTAATATATTCAGAAAAATCTACAATAAATTGACCACACAAGGATACATCAGCTAATTTTCTGCTTGAAAATGTTAATAAGATGTCAAATTGCTTTAAAAACAGAGCAAAATTTCTTGTACTTCTTCTCATCCACATATAAATAAAAACTATGCTTCCAGTATTACAGCCTTATAGCAGCTGTCTCTTGCTTTGTTGGTAAGTAAATCATCCCAAAAACTTTTTGGACTAAAACTAAATGATTTCACATTTATTCTATTATTTCAAATGTTTTCTCACACCAGTTTGGAAATAGTTTTGTACCAGTCATGTCAAAGCAAATTAACACATAATGATGAAAGCAGGAGGGGAAAATAAGAAAACCATCTTTGCTTCAATACTGCAATTGTAAACTCTTTTCAGTTTAGACTAATTAATATTTAAAAAATGTCATAATGAGATCCATAAACCTTCATTGGATACATGTAAAACAGAAAAACTTATTGACTGCTTAGTACTTATATTTATTTGGTGAAACATTCTTTTTTTACTTTTTTAAATAAGGTACTGCCACCACCTTCACTAATAGATCTAGCGGATCCACCACCTTTGTTTGCAGCTGCCAGCCAGGAGAATCTTCATCAAGCTTGCAGTAATCTATTGTACAGCCTAGAGGAGCAGACACAAAAAATGTTTGAGGAACAGCTTGACTGGATGAGTATGCCACAATATTTGTTAGAAATTACCACATATTGCAATAATTATAAATTATCTCCAGCACTAACTATTTAATTGGAATGATCTATGAAACTGTAAAATAGTTATCAGTTCCATACCAAACTTTGTACCATTGTGTTATATACAATATATAACAAAGGAAATATTAAATAGGCGGAATAAAAATGCTGTTAGGTAATAAAAATAAAGAAGGATAGGGAAAATAAACACATCACTCACCCTAGATGACAGCAGGATGGCCATGAAAAACACATAAATATGAACACATTGTATTTCAGCATTTACCTTAATCATGATTAGAGGAGGACATATAGCAGAGGGCTTAAATGTTTACAAACATAATTAAATAAAAGACAATCACAGTGGAAAGCATGGAGATGGTGATGGTGGGGAAGAAGTTGCCCAACAATAACTGTAATCTCTGTAACGATAGATCAAAGTCAAA
Organism: Vandiemenella viatica; assembly: GCA_031002005.1. Taxonomy (NCBI): domain Eukaryota; kingdom Metazoa; phylum Arthropoda; class Insecta; order Orthoptera; family Morabidae; genus Vandiemenella; species Vandiemenella viatica. The sequence goes on from CM061920.1 coordinate 92,678,961, forward strand.
TAAACTGAATAAAATAAAAAACAAAATTTTATATGGTAAATATAAATGAACAGAATAAATATAAATAAATAATTGTAATTAAAATCAGTGATAGGTTTTCTGGTTGGGTTGTAGTAGTAGATGAGTGCAGGGGAATGCTTGGCATCAAGAAAATATTGGTGGCCTAGTTTCTATCTATGGATTTCAGATAAGACTTTCACAGCTCTTACTGTAAATGGGCTGTTCAGATAATAGTACCTGGGTGACCGATCTTCGTTCGGCATCTTTCACTTTCTGTTCAGTATGCAAGATTTCATCAAAATCCTTAGAGACATTTGTGAGAAATTAATTTTATCGCGGACAGCACCACCTTCGGAACTGACGCAAAATTGGTAGTAACCTGTTGTAATTTGATTTAATTGCTTCGTCATAATGTCCTCTTTACATTTGCACTCTTGCTTTGCGGAAAACTTGCCAGGAATTTAATTAAAATACCAAAATAGGACAGCGACGCACAGTCATTAGATGCCGTCAGCATTGAAAAATCAGTGATAGTTAATTTAATCCTTTGTTGTAATGTTTTCTTGCCGTTTCAGCTTTTATCCGTTGCATAAAGTCGCACAAAATTGTCAAACAGGCAATATTTAACCGAGTTGTAATACGGTGATGCCCGCCATCTTATATAGAAACAAGTAGTCACAGATAATCGATTGCTTCCATTGTAAACAAATACGCCAATTCCGATGGATGCCGCAGAATGCATAATTGCATAAAAAAATTTCCTTGGTCCAGGCTGTATTTCAATCTAACTACAAAATCTATGATGAGGTTAAGATTAATATGATCCATGTACTGATATTTTTTTTTTTTTTTTCAGTGGTAATGTCATTTTGCAGTTGCTCAGCCTTATATTTCAGCATCTTTAATTAAATTTCTAGGGACTTTTCCACAAAGCAAGAGTGTAAAATGTGAAGAGGACATGTTGATGAAGCATTTAAACCAAACTTCAGCAAGTTAATATTAATTTAGCTGAGGTTCTGAAAGTGGTGCAACCCCCTTTTTACCTATTTTCAAGAGTTGCTCATATAATAGTATTAGGTTGGATAGAAGGAAGCATATTAAGCAATTCTATCAGAGGTAGAATGGCCAGATCCTTTTTTCTGGGACCTACAATTTAACATAGAATCCCAACCAGTAATTCATATAGTTAAATACATATCTTAAAAATTCTTGCCCACACCGGGATTTGAACATGGGATCGTAGCCAAAATTTTTTAAGAGCTAGTGCAGTAACCACCTATTCCCCCCGCTAATTACATTTGAGTCACCAGACCACTACATATTTGTTATACATTCAATATATTTCCTTCCTACGTAAATAAGAACTGCAGTTGGTTAAATAAATATCGTGAATAATCCTCAGGATTTTCTTCAGTTGAGTCTTCACTGGGTGAAGTTCGACTAACTTGGTTGAGACAATTTTCTTTTAGGTTTTCTTGAGATGATTACATTACAACTGCTAATATTATTTTCAAAGAAGTTTTTGTCAAGTAAAGTATCACTTCTGACAAAGCCAAATTTTAAATATCTACTTTTTAGTTGTTTTTACAATTAAACACGCAGTGCTAATATTCCCGTGGGCCAGCTTGTCGAGTATACAAGGCTTCCTAATTTCTATGCAATGTTTACTACAACCACAGATAAAACAGCAGACTCAATGGTCGCATGGCCTTAGATTTTTTTTTTTAAGTTTAAAGAAATCACATTTGTCAAAGCCAGTATCCATTTTTTAAATATATAATTTTTAAATGTTTTACAATTAAACGGGTACTATTTAATGATAACCACTTTTTCAATATTGTTTTTAAAGAAGTTATTTAAATATAAGTAGTCAGCTAGCATACAAGAAATGTTCGGTTAAATATATGAGTTCTTCGAAACCAAAGAGTAACATGTTAATAGGATTCCTGGTACCTGAATCATCTACGATATGCTGTTAAAGGCATTTTTGAGGTACCAAGAACAAAGATTGTTCATATTTTGTAAAACTGCGGTTTTTCAGGGAGGAACACTATTTAGATAATCGTAAAAATCAACACATTATTTAAATATGAAATTTCATCCAAATTGTTAGTGCTGTTCCCGAGATCCAAAATATATATATACAAGAATTGCTTGTTTAAAGATATAAGATTTTTGGCCTGGATCCACAGAGGAAATGAAATTCTAGATTTCTTCAGTTCCCTTAACTACAGCCATTCCATCAAATTCCCCCGGACCTGCTCCCATACATATCACCTTTTTCAATGTGGACATCTCCACAAGACAAGGTGCTCTCCACTCTTCTGGGCATATCAAGCCAACAAATTTACAACAATAGCTATTCGTCAACAGCTGTCATCTCTTCCATACCAAATGTTCCTTTCCATATAACCTTGAAATACATGGCAGACACTTTTTTTTTTGTCTTTCTTAAATCACTTTCCATTTGTTCCTACACCAAGCCCTCATTTTCAGCTGTTAATCCTCTGATATAGTGCAAAAAATCTCTTTTACTACCACAACTCTCCTTTTACAACCCCCAACCTCTCCCTGCCCCCCCCCCCAACCAAAGTAATTACTGGCCAATTTCCATCACCCATTTCTCTCCTGTCCTCGAGGCCATTAACTGTGGTAATGACTTTGTATGTTCCTTCTGTGAAATGTGCACCCTTCTTTCCAAAATCTGATCAACTGCCCACTCTCATGCTTCAGCAGGTCATTCAATCTCAAGTTCAAATTGGTACACAAATACTCACCTTCTAATTCTCCTGATGTAACAACTTATCTGATTTCAATGCAGAACACCTTCCTTAGTTTTTCACCACAAACCAGGTCTCCCTCACCCATGCCAGGTCCAACCAATTTAACAATTTCAACAACTGTTTTACAATATAGGGTAGTTCAGCTGCTGGTTTGACAGAGATTTGATCGATCTGCTGTGCATGCGTCTCTGTCGTGGTTAACTAAACTAACCTGGTAATCCTACTGGGTAAAGGGAATCTACAGTTTAACAATGAATCTGAACCATGGAAGCGTACTTTCCAGCACATTACACAGCAAGCTGTGTCAGAGGTGAAGGGTTCATCAAAATCCCCCAGCGAGATCGGGATTTGAAAAGGAGACCTCTCAATCTCCACTAGAACATCTTAATCACTTAGCCATCATGAGAGAGGTGTAGGCCCTCTTCTGCAGGATCTATTAGGCGCAGGCTACCAGGTCACAGGCTTTTTTTCAAATCTAGTGCAACATTAGGCAGATAATAGAGGATACAGGATCGCTTTGTATGGATTTAGTAAGGACAATAAAGTAGTGTTAGTGGGAGGTGCGGACAATAGTTTTGATAGGAACACAGGTTATTGTAAAGAGAGTGGTCTGAGGAAGTTAGCGAATGAGGCGCAGCATACCAGGATGTAGTTAATGCAGGTTCTAAGTCACCATGATCAACCACAGTTGAACCACACTGAGAGGCAGGTAACCATGGAAATGGAGTTGCTACTTGGAACAGGGACTAGTTCTTTTTTGGGAGTTATACCTGTAAACACCATTGGTAGTTGGATTTTCACTAGGCATGGCCCTCACCTAAGTAGAATGGGAAAGTGAGCACTTTCTGAGTTGTTAGCTAAAGCTGTAAGGTAGCCCATTTCCATTTATAATGGGGTCAAGACTATGCCTTTTTTAGATTAGGAGTTGCTGGCAAGGAGATAAAAATAAGTGATCAAAGTGATACTGACTGTAAATGCATGATGAAAAAAACACAAATATTAACGAAATAGATAAAGCAGTTGAAATAATAAAGGATAAGGGTACAATTGGAAAGACAAAGGTTAACGCTGCACATTAGCGTCAATGTCATCTGTTGTAGCATTGCTGCAAATTCTTCGACAGTCCCAGAATTAATCCTTCTACTGCTGTATCTTGGTGATTTTTTGGACATGGCTTTTTGAGATTTTTATTATTGTCTGGTTGTGGTCACTTGTTGACATGGCATTAAGGTGGTGATGAGCTGCATGAGCAGCATCACCACAACCGTGAGCTGATTGCTGGGTCCGGTACGGCAGTGGCAGGGTTCCACTGGTCGACCATTTTGTTGGCTGGCCGTCTGCCAATTGGAGCCAGGACTTTTTTTTCTGTAGGCTGTTGGTTTTGTTGGCATGCAGAGGGCTGTGTAGGTGGCTCACTCACCATCATGACTGCCAGGCGCTGGTGGTGGGGAGGCTGGCTGGAGCTGGCTTGATGTCGGGTGCTGCCGCTGCTTTTGAATAATACTTCTCATGAAGTATCTTCTTTGTTTCACATTCAGAATAGTGGGCCGTGTGAATTCTGCTACAGTTACAGTAGACTGCTTCCTCCCTGGCAGTGGTGCATTCAGCTATTGGGTGGTCAGCCCCACAACTGACACACCTGCATTGGTTGGGGGAGTCACTCGCCTAGAGTCCATGACTTTGGCAGTTGAAGCACTGCTGGAGCTTGGAGGAGAGGGCTTCGTCCTGGCCACCCTCTTAGCCCACTCCCTTGGCAGTGCCCCAACAGTCACAGGCAGTGGCTGGATTGGAGGGCTGGGGTGCTCCATGCTGCAACTGATGCCCATGTCGCTCAGCAGGCTGGTGGCCTTCATTATATCTGATGGACAGGAGGCCAAGATGGTAATGCCTCCCTCAGTTGGCCAACAGAACAGTGGCAAATACCACAAAGCAAAGAACAAGAGAGTTATTTGCGAACTATAGAAGTATGAAAAAAGTAATAGAAATACATAACCACAAGTGATTATTGGGGTAGAATCTTGGTTAAGAGAAGGATTACTGGACAATGAGGTTTTTCCTCAAGGTTACGGAGTGTACCGCAGAGACAGGTGGAGGAATTGGAGGAGGGGTATTCATATTGGTTAACGAAGATTACAGCAGCTCTCTAGTGTTCATAGATCATGACCATGAGTTACAAGGGGTAGATTTTTGGGGTGATAAAAAAGAAAAAATCAGGGTGTTGGCAGCTTATCAAAGTAGAAGAATGAATGAAAAAAGATGAGGTTCTTTGAGAGAAGATAAATTCATATTCACAGTTCAGTGGTGAGCATAGAATGGTCATTAATGGAGGGAATTTAAATTTACCAGGTATCAACTAGGTAGCAGCACAAGGGAATAGTTATTTGCAAACACCTTAGTAAGGGAAAGAGGTTTTACACAAGTAACAGAGCAGAACATGAGGGAACCAAACATTTTGGATATCTTCTTAATAAAGCTTGATTAAAATCTTGTAGGGTATCAAGTAACTGAAGGAATAAGTGATCACAATGCAGTACTGATGGTTATTAGGGGATTCAGTAAACAAATGGCCAAAACTGAAGGAGGAAATAGGTGAAATTATAAAAAGGCACAGACTTTATAATTGAGAGTAATGGTTCAGTGAATGGAAGAATAGCGCCAACAGAGTGGAGGCGAAGTGAGAAGAGTTTAAGAAGATGATAAAAAAGGGTGAACAAATGTTTATTCTAAAGCTGAAAACAAAGAGCATAACCTACATACCACGATAGGGAGGTGAGAAGGACAAAGGGGTTGTTGAGACAGGAACACAACAGAGACAGAGACAGGAAGGCAATAGGAAATACTTAAAACAACCAAACAATCAATTAATAACAGCAATGAGAGAAGCTAAGAAAGGGTTTATGAGGAATATTATTGGTGCAGGGGAACCACTGACCAATAGAAATTTCTGGGGTTATGTTAGAAAACTGGGGGAAGGGAAGGTATTCAGACAATTGTAGATAAGAATGGAGTTGAAGTCACTGAGGCCATTAAAATGGGAGGAATATTGAGTGACTGGTTTAATGAGACCACTAGGAACTATCATTCTGTGATGGAAGAGAATAAATCAGATGAGAGTCTCCCATTATGAGTATAAATGAAAAAACTACAAAATTTGAAACAGCCTCAGGAAATCAGAAACCTAAAATCACATAAAGAGACTGGTGTAGATAATATTGCTACAGATGTATTAAAGATGAAGACGGATCTAGGAATTTTCCAAGCTGGGTCAAATATTGTGAGATTGCCGACTTTATTGTCACCAACCTGCCACTCCTGTTATCACTCATATTGTCGCTGGTTAACAGGACTAAAAAAATGGTTGTGACATAAATTTGCAGCCCTTCATACATGATTTCTCCATTCGGGGCAAGCGCCCCAGTCTGACCCCTCACCCCTAGATCCGGCACTGGTTGTAGATTGTGGTATATGATATTACACCTTACCTTCAAATTTTATTTAAAATGAGTCTGGAGTCCTGTTGCTTAAGAGAGGACTGGAAAAGAGCAATAGTAGTACCTGTCAGGTGACAACTAGGTTTGAACATTATAGGCCAATTAGTTTGATGTAAGTGATAGGTATAATGATCAAGAGATTGATATGCAACTATGTCACAAATGTCCATGAGTAAAGAAACTGGTTTGCAGATCGACAACATGGCTTCAGATAAGGATATTCATGTGAGTCTCAGGTGGTAGGCCACATGCAAGATATTTTGGACGAATTGGACAAGGCAAGCCAAGTTTATAGTGTAACACCAGATCTTTCTTAGGTATTTGACAGTGTGAGCTAGAATGGTTTTAAATAAACTGAAAACTATGGATTGGGTGAAAAAGTTACTTGTTCGGTAGAGAAATTCTTAAAAGTCAGAAAGCAAAGTATTAGAGTAGGAAATACATTACCAAAAGAGGTGGAAATTGTAAGAACAGAGTCTTTCCTGGCGTATGCTTGAAATTAAGTCTTCACGGGTGTACCACAGGATAGTGTTTTCAAAACTCTATCCGGCGGTACACCCGTGAAGACTTCATTTTGAAGGGGGTTATGGGAGTACCACAGGGTAGTATTTGGGCTATTGCTGTTCATTATTCTAATGAACAATTGTGTTGATAGTGTATGGCCAGAATTTAGGTTGACATAATGGTATATAATAGGATCAAAACTGAAGAATACTGTGAACAGCTGCAGGGTGACCTGGATAGAATATCTAAATGGGTAGGTCAGCATGGAATGAAGATAAATGCCAAGAAGAGTCATCTTATTAGGTACACAGATAAAACACTAAAGGTTATAGGATGTGGTCAGAATTGCTTGTGGAAGACATGATGTGTAAATATCTTGGCATAACGATTGATAATTAACTTATTTGGCAATATGATAAGAAAAAAAAAAATGAAATCAGAAGGTGACTAGAGGATGTACCAAAGGTTCAGAACTTTCCTTGAATATGGTGGTGTAGTTTGGGACCCACATTTTGGGTATAAAATTCAGGAGTTGGAGGTCTTGCAAAGAAGAGCAGCTACACATGTTTATGGACATTATTGCAGGACCCAGTCAGCAACTAATAATGTAAAAGAGCTGGTTTGGGGAGACAGGAGGAAGGTGAAGAGAGTGCTGGGAACATACAGGATTGGTAATGTGGCTTAGAAGGATTTGGTTGAAGAATTAGGAACAATGCATGGGGGAAAGATGACCATGAGCACAAACTGGCACTTGATTTCATGTGTAAAGAAATGGGAAAATTTACTTTTGTGGATAAGAGTGTCAGCAATTGGAACAAATGAATAATTTACCAAAAATGCTGAAGGAATTTAAATTTAAAATTCGTAATTTGAAAAGGCAGATGAGGGAAGAATTTGACACACAAATTATGTAAGACAATTAAAATAAAAAGGGGTAATAAGATGACTAGGAGAATTAACACCAGAGCAACTATGGCTTTGAGTGTTGCCACACCAAGTTTGACTGTCGTAAACATTCCACTGTCATCAACTCTGGCCAACTTCCCTAGAGTAAGTTTAATTTTGTCTTAAGAGTGGCGAAAGGGGAGATTGGGTGCTGCAAACATTATTGTTTTTTATTTTTTTAATGCATACATACACCACAGATACGCCATACATATGCAAAGTTCCTACGAAATCGGATAAAAACTGTATATTTGTGTGCTGTCACACCAACATTAAAACAATTTTCAGATTTCAAGTTCGAATTTCTCTGTCAACAATTGTGCAATCAGAATTGGTGCAACTCCATTTGAAAGGAAATGTTATGGGCTCTTACAATACCACTATTTACTTAGGCAATGTAACTACTATTTTCTGGATATTTGAAGAAGAAAAAAGTCAACCTGCATGTAAATGTTTATTTAAGAAGGTGATGGTGGAGATGGGAATGATTTTTAAAAACCAAATGTAGACAGTAAGATTCCCCTTATTTTAAAGTAATATGTATTCAAAAATTCATCAAAATCATATAAAAAATGGATTTGTATAAAAAGCATGCAAATATACACACATTCATTTTTGTGTCGAGAGAGATAGGTAGAACCAAATTTCTTGCTAAATGCATCATTTATCAATCGTGATATTTACTGTTTGTGAATTAGAGAATAACAGCTTACTACAGAGTGGCATTAGATCAGTGAATGGGGATGAAGATTCTACATAGGAACAAAAATTGAAATGATGTTTGGTTTAATAATGAAGAGAATGTACCCAAATTAATGCATAAAAATGAATTGATTATAACTTTTGAAGTAAAGGCTTATTGTCTATGTTGGATAACAGCTTTTGTACTTATTCCATTATAATTAATTGATTTTTAGCACATTTCTCATCAGTTTCACTTAAAACGGCTACTTAAGAATCATAAGAAGATATTTTAATTTGGGTTTGTTCTGTATTTTTTAAATTTATTTTCCTCTGTGAGGACATTACCTAGATAAAATAGTTTAATTTAATCCTCAAAATTTTTGTTTTGTAATATTCTAAAACTTTGGCCGTACTGACTACTGCACTGACGAGCTTTAATTACAAAATGAATAGAAGATTTTGAGGCAATATCAAATAAAAAAAAATAGTTAAATTAAAGTCATAGCACACCAAAGATTTAGGTTTGAGCTCTGTAAGACTTAATCCGATTAATATTGAAGATTTCAAATATTTTCTGAAACATGTAACACTATACAAATGCTGTCAGCTAAATTTAGTTGCATAGCACCACAATGAAAATACTGTTTGATTCAATGTTAACTAAGTTTATGATTTTATTTTTTTCATTTGAATATGTTACACTGATTAATTTTAGGGGTGGAGGTTTATTTCTTAGTATGAACTCTTTGAGATATAAACTAAATTATTTTTATTATTCTTTCATACAACTTTCAATGTAATTTATTCCATTAAATTTTTAAAAAAATCTTTTGTTGGTTAGGGTGTTAGGGATTGGAAAAATTACCAAGTGAATAATTAATAAAAAAAAATCTTAAGGAATTTAAAATTAAAATTTGCAAATTTGTAAAGTAAATGGGGGAGGAATTTAGCATTCCAATTATAAAAGAAAATTTAAAAAATATATAAAAAGGGGTAATTAGATGACTAGGGAAATTGCCACTAAAGCATTAGCTCCATCCAAATTAATATTAATAAAATTTTTTTTTCAGCCAGTAAAGCATTTGGGAGAGAATTTAATGAAAAGAACAGATATGAACAGAAAATACCAGAGTTTTTTACTGAAAAAAATGCATTTGCAATTGAAATCTTTGGAATGAAAGAGGAATATGATGAAAGGTAATTATAGCTTAGTATATGAAAGTGAACATTTCTGTTGTCAGTAAAAACATAAGTGTTATAATGCAAAGTTTGTAATGAATAGAAATCACATAGTTAAAAGCTTGCCACATCTTTCTTCTATATTATTTGAATGAGAAGTTACAATTGGGATAGAAATTTATGATTATGATATGGATATTACAATCATTAATCAAGAAATTTTGAAAATTTACTTTGCATCAAATGAATCAAGTTTTATTTATTTACTTTATATAGCATTTGGTAGTAATATAAGTTTGTAATCTCCTTTTTTAAAAATAAGGGCGAACAGGATGGTAAAACTTGTCACTTGCCTTCAGTGACAGATCTAGGAATTTTCCAAGCTGGGGCAAAAACTATGAGATTGATCTGCCGCTTTGAACATATTATGCCATCTACATTGTCACCGGGGCAGTAGTGGAGCTAAAAAAAAGAAAAAGGTTACCGTGACATAAATTATGGCCCCTCAAACACAATTTTTCTACTCCCCTGAAATTTCAAGTGCTCCGGTTTGCTCCCCTCCTCTCTCTCCCCCCCTCCCCCCCCCCTAGATCCGGCTCTGCTTTCCATAAATGCAGGCAGAAAAATTTAAAGATGAACATATTTTACAATATTTCAATATAAAATGAGACACATTTTATCAAAACTCATTATACAGCTGAAACCAGAGATGACTGATTTGGGCAGGTTGAAGAAGTAGACATTTTATAACAATGGAAAAATATTACTATTGGGGAATAAGGTAGAAAGTAATAAAATAAAATAAAAAATACACAAAAATTGTATAACATTAAGAAAGGGATGAAAGTAATAACTAGTTAAATAAAAAGTATTTATAAAAAATAAGAGACCGTCTAGTGTGGCTGCAGGTATTAAGGTGGTTCAGGTAGGTACAAAGGGCCTGTAGTAATAGTGAAGAAGAGGCCCTCTTTCCTGTCCAGTAGATGCGAGGCCTGTAGCATTTGCTACCTCTTGCTACATGACTAATCTGGTACTGAAGTCTGTGCTTAAATAATTGTTCACTACATTCTTTCAACAATTAAAACAATAACTGGTATCAGATTATAGAGGATAACATACAAAAGCCAAAAATTTACTATGAAAGTTGGAAAAGTTGAAGAAAAACAACCAATCATTCTCCAGGTAAGTTTTCTAAGTTCTTGCATCTTCCACAGCACTCAGAAATATTCTAAGTTCCCAACAAGTTACATGTTAGGTAAAATTTTACAAGTCCACACAACTCCTACTAAATCACAGTTCATGGCTGCCTTCAAACTTCTGAGCAGAATTCCATCAAGGTTATTTTTAATCCACTCTTCTTGAAATTTTACTATATTGTAGCCCATTTTATGTCAAACATTTAAGAAGCCAGACACTTCAGTAATTGTGGGGGAAAATAGGTTTGACCTATTGCCAGAGTCAGAAGGAGAAGAGCCTCATGTAGATGTAGGAGTAGGTAAGATGCAGCAGGCATTTAGTAATAAGGGTGTGCAAGGCAAGAATAGGAAGAAAAGGGTTCTGATGCTAGGTAGTAGCCATGGGAGAGGTGTAGGCCCTCTTCTGCAGGATCAGTTAGGTACAGGTTACGAGGTCACAAGTTTTTTCAAACCTAGTGCAACATTAGGTCAGATAATAGAGGATATAGGTTCACTTTGTAGGAGTTTCACTAAGGATGATAGAGTAGTGATAGTGGGAGGAGCGGGGAATAGTATTGATAGAAACGCAAGTTATAGTATAGAGAGTGACCTGAGGAAGGTGGTGAAGGAGGCACAGCATACCAGGGTGGTGCTCATGCAGGTCCTAAGACGCCATGACCGGCCACAATTGAACTACACTGTGAGTCATGTAAATGTGGAAACGGAAGTGCTACTTGGTAAAGGCATTAGTTCTGTGTTGGGGGTTGTGCCTGTAAACACCATAGGTAGGTGGGGTTTCACTAGGCATGGCCCACACCTAAATAGAAGAGGGAAGGGAGTACTTTCTGAGTTGTTAGCTAAAGCAGTAAGGGAGCCCATTTCCAGTGATGATGGGGTCAGGACTGTGCCTTTTTTAGGTTAGGGGCTGCTGGTGAAGGGACGGAAACAGATGATCAAAGTGATACTGATTGTAGATCCACGATGAGAAAGATCATAGATGTTAAAGAAATAAATGAAGCTGCTGAAACAATAACTGGCTGGGGTAAACCTGGTACAAAGGAGATAAATGCTGAAAATATAAAGCTGGTAATAAGGGTGTTAATGGTAAACTGTAGAAGTATAATGAACAAAGTAATCGAATTTGCAAACTTAATAGAGATACACGAACCACAAGTAATAATTGGGGTAGAGAGTTGGTTAAAAGAAGACATACTAGACACTGAGGTTTTTCCTGATGGTTACAGAGTGTACCGCAGTGATAGAGTAGCAATTGGTGGAGGAGTCTTCATACTAGTTAGCAAAAACTACCACAGTTCACTGGCATTCATAGATCAAGACCATGAGTTACTTGAGGTAGATTTCTGGGGTAATAAAAAAGAAAAATCAGGGTGTTGGCTGCTTACTGCAGTGGAAGAATGAGAGATGAAGATGAGGCTCTTGGGGAAAAATTAAATTCATACTCAGATTTCAGAGGTGAGAATAGAATGGTCATTATTGGTGGGGATTTAAATTTACCAGGTGTTAACTGGGAAGGAAATAAGATTAATAACTCCCGGGAACAAAGATTTGCAAATACCTTAATAAGGGAAGGAGGATTTACACAAATGGCAGAGCAAAACACTAGGGGGAAAAATATTTTGGATATATTCCTAATAAAGCCCAATGATATCCCCATGGGGTGTCAAGTAACGGAAGGAATAAGTGATCATGGCGCAGTTCTGATGGATATTAGAGAATTCAGTGACCCAGCAGCCAAAACTCAAGGGGGAAATAGGTACAATTATAAAAAGGCACAGATTTCAAATTTAAAGAGAAATTTCAGAGAACGTTTCAGCAAATGGAAGGAAGGCAGAAGTACAGTAGAGTCAAGGTGGGAAGAGTTCATGGAGATAATAAGAAATGGGGAAGAAAAATTCATTCCAAAGCAGATAATAAAGAGAAGTAGAGAACCTGTGTACTATCCCTTTCGTGCCAATCCTACACATTTGTGAAGGTAAGCACTGTAATGCAAAACACTGTATTACTCAATCAACTGCATTCAGTACGGAGTCACTTCACTGTGTAGGTGACGTTAGAGATCATTCTTTGCGTTCCCGCCAGTAGTGAGCGTGCTGTTTCATGTTTACAGTTGAGTAGAAGCGTGTGGCTGTGTTGCTGTGTTCGTTCTTGTGCAGACCAAAAGTAAGTACTGTTGTATTTTTGTTCCTACAGTAAAACTATTGATTGCTTGGATAAAATATGTTTCTTCAAACTTTTATCTTAGCTTTAGTATGTTTTGTTTTTGGTTATGATGTAATCAACTATTCCTTTTGGTCCTAAACTTGTCGCCTACACATTTGTGTTGCCCAGGCACCACGTGGTCCTCATTTTGTGGCCTACACAATTGTGTAGCCTAGAAATCGTACTTTTTATCTCGTTTAAAATCGACGATAAATTAAATTATTTGAAACAGAATCGCGATAAAATTAAATCATATATTCTGTTTGACTTGTGGGCGCTGCCTTTGAACTATAACCTCCAAAAACAGTTGATAACTTAGTATTTTGTTCATTGCAGATGAAGCCACATAGGCCCCTTACTGATAGTGAGATCTTAAAATTGTTGGAGGAGGGCATTTCGGAAATTAGTTACACTGAAGACGACGACGATGACGTCCAAGGCCCTAGTTTTTCTTTATTTGATGAAGAACATGAGGACCGTGAAACCAGTGATAGTGAGAGAGAGGTAGTAGATCCAGATCCGCAACCTCCAAAGAAAACAAAATTCACTTCGATTCCAAAAGTCACTTGGACCGACAAGTGGTTTGAGGGACGACCTACATTTTAAACTAGAACTGGCTGATGAATTGATGCTCGTAGTACCTAAAATAATGACCGTTTTGGGTAACAGCGAAGACTCAGAGACGCCCAACCCCTCATCGCTCTAAATTTGCAAACACTGCTGCGAAGATGCCGTCGAAACAAAGGAGAAAGGATGGATTCCAGCACTTTCCGGTAATCGACAACCTTTCAACTGCACACCAGTGCCGACTTGAAGAATGTAAATCCCGTTCTAGAGTAAGATTTACAAAATGCAATGTTTATCTGTGCCTTGCAAAATCAAAAATTGCTTTCTTACATTCCATATGTAAAACTTGAGTACTTGTATTCATTTCAATAGAACTTAATTTTCTCATTTTTTGTTTTCACAATTGTTAATTAATTTCTGGGAATAAAAAATATTGTAAATCAAATGCATTTAACTACTTTTCTAATCATATTACATGCTGAAAAATGAAAATACGAACCGGCACAAACGTGTAGGTGAATACAATTTTAACTGCAATTTAGCCGAACCCACACAAATGTGTAACATCTTTTATATTAATAATTTTTAATAAAATATTTTTTTGATAATTTTTTATGTTTTATAAACTTATTAACATGTTAAACACGCAAAAAAGCTGACTTTATAACAACAAAAAATATTCCGGCACGAAAGGGATAAAATAGGGAAGTGAGGAGGTTAAAGAGGTTGGTACAAAGAGAACATAACAGAGTTAAGAGACAGCAGGGTAGTAGGGAATATTTGAAACAACTAAACAAGGACTTAATAACAGCAAAGAAAGTGGCTAAAGATGGGTTTATGAAGAGTATTGTCAGTGCAGCAGGACCACTGACTGATGTATTTAGAAATTTCTATGGCTATATCAGGAAACTGAGGGGAAGGAAGGGTGTAGAGATGCTCATAGATAAGGATGGAGAAGTAGTTACTGAGGATTTGAAAAAGGCAGAGATTTTAAGTAACTGGTTTAGTGAGAGTATTAGGGACAATGAATCAGAAACAGGAAGGTCTAATTCGGAGAACGAGCTTAACAATACGATTAGAAATGAAGATACTAAAAAATTTGAAATTCATCCTGAAGAAATCATGAAGGAAATAAGAAAGCTGAAAAAACGTAAGGAGCTGGTGTAGATAATATTACTACAGATATCTTAAAGATAGCCGGATGTGACATTGTACCTTATCTTGAAATATTATTTAAATTGCGTCTGGATACTTGCTGCTTACCACAAGACTGGAAAAGTGCGATAGTAGTACCGGTACATAAAGGAGAGGTGAGAAATAGAGTCGAAAATTACAGGCCAATCAGTTTGACTTCAGTGGTAGGTAAATTAATGGAAAGATTGATATGCAACAACATCAGAAATGTATGAGAGGAACGTAAGTGGTTTTCAAGTAGGCAACATGGGCTCAGGCAAGGATATTCATGTGAATCTCCGTTGGTGGGATATATGCAAGATATTTCAGATGAAATGGACAAGGGAGGCCAAATTGATAGTGTAGCACTAGATCTTTCAAAGGCGTTTGACAGAGTAAGCCATAAAATGGTAGTAAATAAGGTAAAAATTATTGGAGTGGATGAGAAAGTATTTTGCTGGGTAGAAGAATTTTTAAAAGGTAGAAAACAGAAAGTTAGGGTAGGAAACGCGGTATCAAAGGAAGTGGAAGTAAAAATGGGAGTGCCGCAGGGTAGCGTATTGGGACCATTGCTATTCATTATTCTAATGAATAATTGTGTTGATTGTTTACTATCTGAAATTAGATTGTTTGCAGATGACATAATGCTGTATGAAAGGATCAAAATGATAGAGGACTGTAAACAGTTGCAGGGTGATCTGGACAGGATATCTAGTTGGGTTGGTAAACATGGGATGAAGATAAATGCAAAGAAGAGTCAGCTAATTAGATACACAAATAAAAAACAAAAGGTTAATTATGAATATAATGTGGGGGAAGAAGTGCTTGCTGAAGACTTGTAAATATCTTGGCATTACATTTGATAACAAGCTTAACTGGGCAGGACACATTGGACAGATGGTAGGAAAAGGTTCAAAATCCTGCACTTGTTGGAGAGAGTGATGAGGGGATGCACGAGAGAAGTAAAGGAATTGGTTTACAAAACTTTGGTCAGACCATTGCTCGAATATGGTAGTGTAGTATGGGACCCACATTTTGAGTATCAGATACAGGAGTCGGAGAAAGTGCAAAGAAGGGCTGCTAGATTTGTTTCTGGAAATTATCGCAGAATGCAATCAGAGACAGATATGATAAAGGAGCTGGAATGGGATTCATTACAGGACAGGAGGAGGGTAATGAGAGTGTACAGGGCGTATACTGGCGATGAGGCATGGAAACATATTGCAGTAGGTATGAGAAGTAGTTCATGGAAGGGAAAAGATGACCATGACCACAAGCTGGCACTCGATTTCAGGCACAAGGGTTTTGGAAGATTTTCTTTTTTAGGTAAGGGTGTCAGGAATTGGAATGAGTTACCAAGGGGAATAATGAATAACCTACCAAAAACGTTAAAGGAATTTAAAGTTAAAATTTGTAGAGGGCAAATGTAGGTGAGTGAAGGATAGCGGGAAGTTGGGTGTGTAGGGAAATTGCCACCGGAGCGTGTGCTCCGTTGCAATTAAATAATAATAATAATGTTTTCATAAATTTTTTACTAAAATCTCTTAATTTTGATGTTAATAATTTTGAAGATTCATTTTATTTATTTCAGTAGTTGTTTAAATTACTCACTATATTTGTACAAAAAAAAAAAAAATGTACATGTTGGTTGATAAATAACTTATAATTGAAAGAAAAATGTCTATCTGTTTGTATCTTAACTTTTAAAATACTTAATCCCCTCAAAGGTTTTTATCTCAATACTTTTCTTAAAGTTTTCCCTTTTATTTGGTTATAAGTCGCAGCTTCCTAACTGTTTTAATTTTAGCATAAGCTTTTATTAACTGCATCTTAATTATTGTCCTTGTGACATTGTGCTAAAATCTAAACATTCAATATCTCGCTGACTACATTTTCCTTTTAACTGAAATTTACTCATACTCATCAGACAAAATTGCTCTATTTTCTGGTACCTAAGGTACTTTTCAAAATTCTTCGTTGTCATTTTAATTTTCACCTGTGACATCACTCTGACATAGGCTCTGATGAGAAAATTTGTTACAAAATCAAAGTCCAAATACTAAAATCCGACTTTTTACCCTTAAATTTCAAACTACCTATCAAACCGATTTTAGATTCTTGTTTTATGAATTTTTGTCTATTTTCTGCCCTTAATTTATACTTCCAACTCCCTTATTTACAAAATTCAAATTCTTTAATTTACTAAAAAATGTTTTGGATTTTCTTATAGACTCAAATTTTGGTCAGAATGTGTCTCCCTGTACTGACAACATACTATGATAGTCAAATTTGGATTAGCTGTTTTAAAAAAATATATATTTTTTTTCTTTGCTATCACACCATACAACCACATAGTGAAATACACTTTAAAATTCTTATATATTCTTTAATAAAACTTTTAGGCTATAAAAACTGTACATCAAATTGTTCATGTTTAAGAGCCCCACCTGTTGAAATGGATGTGGAAAGATTCTTTCACTTTGAAATTTATACTTCCCAATTCTTATGTTTCTTACAATCTTGGTTTATTTTTGAGTTAGAAGCTGCCTTATTATTAATATTTTGTTTATATTATTTGCTTGATGTATTAAATACTTTGAATTACCCCTCCTTAACTGGTTTTTGGAAACATATTCACTCATAACATGCCCTTCCAAAATTGACTTATCCTGTGAATTATGTGCTGAAATGATTCTAATTTTAAGTTTAGGAAATAAACCATTCCTCTCTGATTTTGCATTGTGAAATATCGCCTCTCAATAACAGTTCATTTATACTGCAAAAAGTCTCCCAAAATCTCCTAATTCCATTGAAGGACAATATATAAAATGAAAAAGTGAAATTGTAAATTGAAAATATTGTAAAAAATCCTAACATTTGATACCTCTGAATAAAGCTACATCTCATAACATATAGACATCTCAAGATTTAATGAAAAAATGTGTGAACTACTCATGCTGCTTGTCCAAAAATAAGTAAATTTGAACATGTATACACATGTGTAGTAAGTTGGTTGATAAATTACTAAAAAGTGAAAGAAAAATGTCAATCTGTTTGTTTCTGACGTCACTACTCATGTTCAACATACTTAAAATTTCAATGAACTTAGAAGTTTCCATTTGTTCAATTCACTTAGATTATTAAAGTACTGAAAAGTGTCTCTTTTTGTCATATTTGAGTAACATAAAAGTACTATATTTGGCATTTTAAGATAGCCTGTTAATTTTAAGGAAATTCTTCTTTTTCCCTAGTTCTGACACAGCTGCCATATTAAACATTTTGTCCATTGGGGGGATAGTGGCAGATATTAAACTGTAACCATGAAAATTTATATGATCTGATACCTTGACTGCAAGATCATAAATTATTACTTGGTCATCAGTTTGTTTTACTACTCCCAAAACAGGTAATGGTTTAAAAGATTTCAGATTAAAAGTCACCGAAAACTTCAAACAATAATTGATATCAGATTAGAAAGTCCTAGGATAATTTCAGATATTTTGGAGTCCTTAATGAAGGTTGCAGATCATAACTACCAATTTATATCCACTCCAGACATACTTTCACAAAAGCCCCCAACTCATTACGAAAATTGAATAAAAACAAATGAACATTGAAAGGAAATTCTTCTCAGTTCTCTCAAAATAATTTCAAAGTCATCACCACATGTCAACTTGTATATTCCACAGCACTCAGAAATATTTTAGGAAACTTTTTCACTCACAGCTGTAATGTATCTTATTTAATTATTCTGTCTGCAGACCTTCTACCTCATCTGCATGAGCATAATTCAGATGTATGAGCAGGTATTATACCGCAGAATTTTAGGAATAGCAGAGGAGTGAGTGTCGAAGATAGAGACAAAAGATTTTCTGCTTGCTACTGATAAATCTGGCCAAAAGAAAGAGAGGTGGTTATGCATGTGGTGACCTATGATAACTGAGGCTCCACATGGTATTCTGTACTCCAAAAAGTAGTGGCAGAGGGTGTCAATGAGTTGTTGATTAAATGTGTAATGGGTTAGGACAGGGGTTGTCAGGCTGTAAGCTGCTGTTGCAGAGATAATAATATATTAGCAGACAATCACTGATTAATGATATAGGGAGGGAGAAATCAAT
Source organism: Vandiemenella viatica (assembly GCA_031002005.1). Lineage (NCBI taxonomy): Eukaryota > Metazoa > Arthropoda > Insecta > Orthoptera > Morabidae > Vandiemenella > Vandiemenella viatica. The sequence goes on from CM061920.1 coordinate 92,697,800, forward strand.
AATACCAAAGAAGTAAGTTTTGATGAAACAATGAAAAAGAGAAGCCACTTTAAGGATGGTGAAGGGTAATGTCAATAATATAACAAAGAAGGCTATTAGACAATGATCGGTGAGTGGTAGAAATATAGTTGTCTAAAATAAATTTCAGTAGCATGATGAAGATGCACAAACCATAGGCTGCTTTAGGAGCTTAGACCTGTTTAAATGAAGAAGAGCATGAAAACAAGGTTTTCCATGAGGGATGTAGAGTACACCAAAGAGATTTGCCGTCTTTGGTAATGTGATTTTTTGCCCCCGTGAAGTTGCCAACTGGGGCAACTACACTGGTTTGTTGCCCCTGCCCCATGGCTCCAGCACTGCAGATAAGTTTTTGGATGTGGATTGGTTACAAACAATTAGAGAATATAGCACAATTATTTCGACTTCAAATGGCTCTTCTCAATGTGACTACAGTTTGATACTACTCATGGAAGAGTTATTGAAGTCCTAGTTGATCATGTCCTAGCTGATTATTGTAGTAGAACAATAAATGAACAAGGCAATACAGTCAGTTTTTGGGATGTGAAAGATGGCAATTATATTTTAATGAAAATTAATATAGAACACAGACAATTAGTAACTCATACAATAAATGTGTTGGACATTGTGCCACTGGAAAATATCAGGCTTTTGAAGAGAGTACTGATATATATAAGTTAAACATAGGTGACGAGGATTAGATGGTTAATGTACGAGGAATTAGAGGTAGAATATGAAAGGCATAAAGGAGTGGGAAATTTCTCATTTGCATGTAATGTGTTTAGTGACTGGACTCAACTATTAAGGGATATATCAAACAATTTACATCAAGCATCAAAGAATTTGAACTGAAAATTCATATAATACGAAAGTAGATGTTTGAGAAATTTCTAAAAGAGCAAATAAATACTTAGTTGCAATTAATACGTAGTTAATATGGAGATAAAGTTGATCCATGATATAATCAAGTTCAATCAAGATTCGTGTTTGTGTAGTTATGTTTTTTGCCACTGCAGCCTTCCTTCCTTCAACTGCAGTAAATGATTTGTCTACCATACATTTATGTTCCACATTGGTATAGTATCACAGCATTCCTTTATTATTTAGAATAATAGATAATTAAAATGCTATTGCATTATATGTAACAATCAAAATTTTTCATTCTGGGAAATTTTACTATTTCATAAGTAAAAAATGATGGAAAATAGCATAGGCCTATTAAACCACAGCTAGCATCATTTTACACATGCAAACAACTGATAAGAGCAATAAAAACATTTATATTACCATACAAGCATTGTCTATATGTTGTAAGTATTTTACTCTTTCCCTTATCAGCAGCCTATCAATTGATTTAATAGAATGATTCTAATTCTTCCTATCCAGAACTGTCCTTTATGCATCACCAATCACATTATAACCTTCGCCCTTAATTATGTGTTTAATATGTTTTTGTTTCTCTACAATACTTACTTTCATTTGTTACCTCTACTTTATATTTAAAGACACACATCTTAAAATGTGAATTAGCATCTGTTATGTTCTTTCTGTGACACTGTACCACAAACTTTTTCACTCACATAACATTTACAAAACATGTTTTTCCTGTGTTTGGCATGTCATCTTAATTTTCACCACATTGCAAATGCTTCCATTTTCATTCTTTGTAACATTCATAAAAATCAGCATTCACTTGTATCAATTTTGTGCTCCATACATATATTTTCTAAAGTTCTTTCTGAGTCCTATATAATGTATTTCTGCTTTTGAAGACTTCAATTTTATTAGTGGTATTCTGCTTTTGAGATCATTCTTAATTCATACATCAGTTGTAATTGTAATTCCTAGGTAACACAACTTTTTTATTTTATTCTGGTATTTCTAAAATTGTTTTTGTATTAAATCTACTATTAAATGATTGATTACTTTAGTTTTAGTTTTTGTGTGTCTATGGTGCTAAGTCCTGTTATAGTAAACCATCAGTAAAATCACAATATAAATACATAACGGATCGAAGTCTTTACTAAATTCACTCGAATCCTTATGTCATATTTGAAATGTGTCACCTTCTTTTTTACTTTATATACAAGTTAAATGATGGAAGAAAAACCTTCAAATTTTATTTGATACTAGCTGACCCGTCAATGCTTCACTATTGCTGGACTTGAGTAGGCACATAGATTAAATGAGAAAATATTTACATATAAATTTTAAACTGCTGTTTCATTCATTTTCAGTTGGAAAGGGTGCGAGGGGATGCGCTTTGGAAAACATATGGAGGCAGTATTTTTCTGTTTGTTTCAAAGTATAAGTGTACAAATTCTTATCTAAATCTGATAAAAAATGTGGTTTGCCTAAATTATGGGGTAAAAAAGTAATGGGGTTGGAAAGAGGGAGAAGGGATGAATATTCAGAAACCATACGTAGGCAGTATTTTTCTGTTTGTTTTAAAGTATAAGTGTACAAATTCTTATCTAAATCGGATAAAAAATGTGGTTTGCCTAAATTATGGGGTAAAAACATAATGGGGTTGGAAATGGGGAGAGGGGTTGAATATTCGGAAACCATACGTAGGCAGTATTTTTCTGTTTGTTTTAAAGTATAAGTGTACAAATTCTTATCTAAATCGGATAAAAAATGTGATTTGCCTAAATTATGAAGTAAAAACATAATGGGGTTGGAAATGGGGAGAGGGGATGAATATTCGGAAACCATACATAGGCAGTATTTTTCTGTTTGTTTTAAAGTATAAGTGTACAAATTCCTATCTAAATGAGGATAAAAAATGTGGTATTGCCTAAATTATGGGGTGAAAAAATTATGGGGGTGGAAAGGGAGCGAGGGGTTGAATATTTGGAAACCGTATGTAGGCAGTATTTTTATGTTTGTTTTAAAGTATAAGTGTACAAATTCCTATCTAAATCGGATAAAAAATGTGGTTTTGCCTAAATTACGGGGTGTTATGGGGAATAGGGGTG
>CM061920.1:92701795-92719753 GCA_031002005.1 Vandiemenella viatica
TAGGCAAACCACATTTTTTATCCGATTTGGATAAGAATTTGTACACTTATACTTTAAAACTAACAGAAAAATACAGCCTACGTATGGTTTCCGAATATTCATCCCCTCTCCCCCTTTCCAACCCCATTACCTTTTCACCCCATAATTTGGGCAAACCACATTTTTTATCCGATTTAGATAAGAATTTGTACACTTATACTTTAAAACAAACAGAAAAATACAGCCTACATATGGTTTCCGAATATTCATCCCCTCTCCCCCTTTCCACCCCCATTACGTTTTTACCCCATAATTTAGGCAAACCACATTTCTTATCCGATTTAGATAAGAATTTGTACACTTATACTTTAAAACAAACAGAAAAATACTGCCTACGTATGGTTTCCGAATATTCATCCCCTCTCCCCCTTTCCAACCCCATTATGTTTTTACCCCATAATTTAGGCAAACCACATTTCTTATCCGATTTAGATAAGAATTTGTACACTTATACTTTAAAACAAACAGAAAAATACTGCCTACGTATGGTTTCCGAATATTCATCCCCTCTCCCCCTTTCCAACCCCATTACCTTTTCACCCCATAATTTGGGGAAACCACATTTTTTATCCGATTTAGATAAGAATTTGTACACTTATACTTTAAAACAAACAGAAAAATACTGCCTACGTATGGTTTCCGAATATTCATCCCCTCTCCCCCTTTCCAACCCCATTACCTTTTCACCCCATAATTTGGGCAAACCACATTTTTTATCCGATTTAGATAAGAATTTGTACACTTATACTTTAAAACAAACAGAAAAATACAGCCTACATATGGTTTCCGAATATTCATCCCCTCTCCCCCTTTCCACCCCCATTACGTTTTTACCTCATAATTTGGGGAAACCACATTTTTTATCCGTTTTAGATAAGAATTTGTACACTTATACTTTAAAACTAACAGAAAAATACTGCCTACGTATGGTTTCCGAATATTCATCCCCTCTCCCCATTTCCAACCCCATTACGTTTTCACCCCATAATTTGGGGAAACCACATTTTTAATCCGTTTTAGATAAGAATTTGTACACTTATACTTTAAAACAAACAGAAAAATACTGCCTATGTATGGTTTCCAAATATTCATCCCCTGTCCCCCTTTCCAACCCCATTACGTTTTTACCCCATAATTTAGGCAAACCACATTTTTTATCCGATTTAGATAAGAATTTGTACACTTATACTTTAAAACAAACAGTAAAATACAGCCTACATATGGTTTCCGAATATTCATCCCCTCTCCCCCTTTCCACCCCCATTACGTTTTTACCTCATAATTTGGGGAAACCACATTTTTTATCCGTTTTAGATAAGAATTTGTACACTTATACTTTAAAACTAACAGAAAAATACTGCCTACGTATGGTTTCCGAATATTCATCCCCTCTCCCCATTTCCAACCCCATTACGTTTTCACCCCATAATTTGGGGAAACCACATTTTTTATCCGTTTTTGATAAGAATTTGTACACTTATACTTTAAAACAAACAGAAAAATACTGCCTATGTATGGTTTCCAAATATTCATCCCCTGTCCCCCTTTCCAACCCCATTACGTTTTTACCCCATAATTTAGGCAAACCACATTTTTTATCGGATTTAGATAAGAATTTGTACACTTATACTTTAAAACAAACAGAAAAATACTGCCTGCGTATGGTTTCCGAATATTCATCCCCTCTCCCCCTTTCCAACCCCATTACGTTTTCACCCCATAATTTAGGCAAACCACATTTTATATCCGATTTAGATAAAAATTTGTATACTTATACTTTGAAACAAACAGAAAAATACTGCCTACGTATGGTTTCCTAATATTAATCCCCTCTCCCCCTTTCCAACCCCATTACGTTTTTACCCTATAATTTAGGCAAAAATGGTTCCTGTCAAAAAACAAATATTTAAAAACCCACCCCTCTTCCCCATAATGTAACTCGACGAGACAAATCAAAAACAAATGATACATTTTCTTGACATATAGCTTAGTTCTCGACGTATTGTATGTCAAAATTGTGGAGGTTAGGGTGAAATCCGGCCTGGACCTGAATAAAAATTCCCAATATCACTATATATTCGCGGCGGAAATTACCTACACATGTTTTACTTTCTCCTATTGAATGTTATTATGGTTGAAATACGGCCTGGGTCAGAAGAAACGTCGCCAAAAGTACATGGAGTAATATACTACCTATAACTGATTTTTAACATGCTAAAACTCGAAAACAAAGCGAGATATCAAAAATTATATTATTTATTTTCGATTTATTTAGTCGAGTTCTACAAGAATTCATAATCAAATTGTAATTTGCGATGTTTTGATGATGTGAAGTTAGGTTAATTTAGTAGGGGATTACTGGAGATCGCGATTCCTCAATGAATTGGCGTCTTAATACTGCAGCATTTAAATGCTAGACAACGTTAGAAATACTTTTCCAAGTATATTTAACGATGTCTTGCTGGCCCTGGCTGTATTAGAACCTAATTTCTGCCTGAAAAATTTGGTCCAGGCTGTATTAGAATTGAATTATTGCTTGAAAATGTTACGTCTTGCCACTGACAACAGCAGTATTATGAAATCATTTAAATATTTTGTCTACATTGTAAGTTATTAATAGTAAATGTTTACTACATCGAAGTGGTATTCACAGAATGAAACAACTGAATTATCCACTATATCATGATTTCTGCGAGCAAGTTGTAATCAGTTTTTACGTAATATATACAGGGCGTTTAATTTATGACGCGTCCCTATCTTTATTGACGTATTTCTGTACTCTGGCACTGCACACCATTTGTAACTAAGTTTATTTTAAGAAATACGTTCTTAAAAAATAACATAAATAGATTAGCGCTATCTACTCAACGGATAACTTTGACTTGCATCTTTGGATACATTGGTGTGACGTGTGAAAGCCTGTTCGCGCCAAATTTAAATGGCGTATTTTTGTTTGTAATTTTCTGTAGAAATATCTAACGGAATTAAATGAAAGCACTTTTTGCGGGTTCCTTCAACATGATTATATAAACTGATATTGTTTTCAGAAATTAATGAAATAGCCTATTGCGTGTACCAGAAGCAGTTCAACTATAGCTTCTCAAACAAGTGAGGAACCAGAAGCAAGACGTTCAAGTGTTAAACTATATACATTAGTTACGAATACTGTTGTTTTGTTCGCAGTTGTTGTTGCATTATCTGTCAAAATAATCATGCCTCCTAAGCGCACATCGATTGGAAGATCTACCAGCGGAGCACGAAACAAAAAGCGTTTACGTGCATCTCAAACAAGCAAGGAACGACAAGAAAGCAACGAGGCAGATCGTTTACGAGTTGCTCAGTCGCGTGCATCAGAATCGGAAGAGCAACGAACTGCAAGAGTGGTAGCAGGACGTGTACGAGCTGCTCGATCGCGTGCCTTGGAATCGGAAGAGCAACGAACAGCAAGGGTGGAAGCAGAACGTGTACGAGCTACTCAGTCGCGTGCCTTGGAATCGGAAGAGCAACGAACAGCAAGGGTGGAAGCAGAACGTGTACGAGCTGCTCGATCGCGTGCCTTGGAATCGGAAGAGCAACGAACAGCAAGGGTGGAAGCAGATCGTGTACGAGCTGCTCGAACTCGACGAACCGTGCATTTTGACTTGAATCTTGCTGCGTTCCAGTATAATGTTAACTACGATTACAGTCTACATCCAAGTGTACAAATTGGTAAAATGGATAACCTTTGTGGACATTGCGGTGCACGGAAGTTCAACAATGAAACACCTGGAATGTGCTGCGCGAATGGCAAAGTTAGACTTCCGACTTTGAGTCCACCGCCCGAACCACTGTTCTCATTGCTCTTGGGAAACTCTATCGATTCTAAGCACTTTTTACAAAATATTCGCAAATATAATTCGGCTTTTCAAATGACATCCTTTGGAGCCGATAAAATATTCCAAGACCAATATTTGCCAACTTTCAAAATTCAAGGACAAATATATCATCGCATAGGATCACTTCTACCAGTGCCCGATGCTGAACATAAATTTGTACAAATATACTTCATGGGTGACGATGATTTGCAAGTTGATCAGCGATGCAATATGATTCCAGGCACCAAACGGCATATTATATCAACTTTGCAAAGTCTTCTGCACCAACACAACGCCCTTATAAAATTGTTCAAAACTTCAATTGATAACTTGCCGGCGGATAACTACGCAATCCATATAAGAGCCGACAAAACACCAATCGGACAGCATGCCAGACGTTACAATGCACCTACCATCAATGAAGTAGCGATTGTTATAGTTGGAGAAGAACGTGATTCGCGTGATATAATTCTTCAGCGACGAAACAACACTATCGTACGTGTCGCGGAAACACACCGTTCTTACGATGCATTACAGTATCCCATAATTTTTTGGGAGGGGCAGGACGGATATCACTTCAATATTATGCAAACTAATCCAGCTACAGGTAATTAAATTTATTCTTATTTTGCACATACTCCATATATGTAAGAAATAATCATACGTTCTTAACTCACATTTGCATTTATCTTATCATTCATTTTATTTCTTATTGCAGGTGAACAACTTAATAAAAGAGTATCAGCAATGAATTATTATTCGTACCGTATAATGATACCTCAAAACGGAACAAATTACATTCTACAATATCGTCAACTATTTCACCAGTACGTGGTTGACATGTACGCTAAAATTGAAGCTGAGCGACTTCTCTTCATTCGACTTAATCAAAAGTCGTTGCGCTCGGAGGAGTACATTCATTTACGAGATGCGATTGCTAACGACGGAAACGTCAGAGACATTGGCAAAATGGTTATACTTCCAGCAACCTTCACTGGCAGTCCACGACACATGCATGAATATGCCCAAGACGCCATGACATATGTGCGTTCATACGGACGTCCAGATTTTTTTATCACTTTCACATGCAATCCAGCATGGGACGAGATAAAAGAGCTTCTACTTCCCGGTCAAACTCCAGCCGATCGACACGATTTAACTGCACGAATTTTCAAACAGAAACTCACGAAACTGTTGGATCTGATTGTGAAGCATCACGTTTATGGTGAAACCAGATGCTGGATGTATTCCATTGAATGGCAGAAGAGAGGCCTTCCTCACGCACACATTCTCATATGGCTCAAAACTAAAATACATCCAGCTTCCATTGATGATGTAATTTGTGCAGAAATACCAGATCCTGAAGAAGATAGATTACTATTCGATATTGTCACCAAAAACATGGTACATGGACCATGTGGTGCTACAAACCAACAATCCCCATGCATGGCAGATAACAGATGCACAAAAAAGTATCCCAGACAATTTATTCGTGAAACTCGCTGTGGTGATGACGGTTATCCACAATACAGACGACGCAAACCGTATGATGGAGGTCGCACGGCTACTATCAAAATGAGAACTGTTGAAGTTGAAATCGACAATAGATGGATTGTGCCATATTCGCCTTTGTTATCAAAAACATTTAAAGCGCACATTAACGTGGAATACTGTAATTCTGTCAAATCAATAAAGTACATATGCAAATATGTTAACAAGGGCTCCGATATGGCAGTATTCAGTGTAGACAATCCCGACGCGCGCTTGGATGAAGTGGTTCAATTTCAGACAGGTCGATATATAAGCAGCAATGAGGCTGTATGGCGAATTTTGAGTTTCCCAATTCACAGTCGGCATCCTACAGTTGTTCATCTCAGTGTTCACTTAGAAAATGGACAAAGAGTCTATTTCACGGAAGAGAATGCACGAAATGTTGCTGCTGCACCAGCGCACACAACACTAACAGCATTTTTTACCCTGTGCGAAGAAGATGTATTCGCTAAAACATTACTGTACGCAGAAGTACCAAAGTACTATACATGGAATACCACATCGAAAAGATTCCAACGGCGTAAACAAGGCACGCGAGTTGAAGGCTATCAAAATCTGTATTCGTCTGACGCATTGGGCCGTATTTACACAGTACATCCAAATAATGCCGAATGCTACTTTCTGAGACTGTTGCTTATTAATGTCAAAGGTCCAACTTCGTTCGCAAATTTGAGAACGGTTGATGGCGTAGAATGCCACACATACAGAGAAGCTTGCCTAAAACTTAATTTACTGGAAAGTGACCAACACTGGGAAATTGCACTGATGGACGCCTGTGTCAGTAGTCATCCACGACAAATACGAACATTATTAGCTATCATTTTGACCACATGTTCGCCATCCAGCCCTAAAACCCTGTGGGAAAAATTCAGAGAAGACTTAAGCGAAGACATTTTGCACCGAATTCGTACCATCAGCAAAGATTACACCATTCCATTTTCAGACAACATTTTCAATGAAGCTCTGATAGAAATCGAAGAGATATGCTTAACCATCAACAATAAAACACTCATTCAACTTGGCATGGTCGCACCACAACGTTCTGCGTATGACCTTCCTGATCGAGATTTATTGAGAGAAAAACAATTCAGTGCTGATGCCTTGCGTGCATATGTCGAAACAAATAAACCACTCTTAGTTGCAGATCAAAGACTGGTCTACGACACAATCATAAATGCGGTGGCCAATGGTAGAGGTGGTCTGTTCTTCCTGGATGCGCCTGGTGGTACAGGAAAAACGTTCCTTATCAGTTTGCTGCTAGCGCATATTCGCTCTCAAAATGAAATTGCTTTGGCCCTTGCCTCATCAGGTATTGCGGCTACCTTATTGGATGGTGGAACGAACAGCGCATTCGGCGCTCAAATTGCCATTGAACATGCAATTTGCCGTAACTCAATCATGCAATATTTCTAAAGGTTCTGGTATGGCGAAAGTGCTCCAAACTTGCAAACTGATTGTCTGGGATGAGTGCACGATGGCCCACAAGAAATCGCTTGAAGCACTTGACCGAACTATTAAAGATCTACGAGCAAATACAAACCCATTCGGTGGAGCTCTCATTTTATTAGCAGGTGATTTCAGACAGACTCTACCAGTCATACCAAAATCAACACCAGCCGATGAGCTCAACGCTTGCCTCAAAGCATCGCATCTTTGGAAACATGTGCAGAAACTCACATTAAAGGTCAATATGCGCGTACATCTGCAGCGCAATGCGTCAACCATATTTTCAAAACAACTATTGGAAATCGGTAATGGAGAAGTACCAATTGACGCCAATACAAAACACATTTCATTTCCAGTGAACTTCTGTGTCATTGTTCCATCCATCAAACAACTAATTCTAAAAGTTTTCCCGGAAATTTCCACTAATTACAAAAATCACCAATGGCTTTGTGAACGTGCTATTTTGGCAGCAAAAAACATCGATGTAAATACAATCAACTACGTAATCAATGAACAAATTCCGGGTAGTTCTTGTATCCAGTGATATAAATAGGCAACCAATTCTGGCAGCTGAATCTTTAATTCACCTTTTTCAGTCACACACATCCATGGATCAATATTATTATATATGATTGATAAATAAGAATTAGCTTTCTTATTTGAAGATGCATCCCTTTCTATATCTCCAACTTTATTGCCCATCAAGTTGAAGTGGCACTATTTATTATATTATTATTGTTAATGGCTTTCGGTATCTGAGGCCACACAGCCAACTCGGTAGTAATTATGTGTGATCTAGTGTTTTCAGTTTCTCCAGTATTCATTTTTTCCAACTAGTTATACAGGACTGACATTAGATGCACAGACGCAATACTGAAACACCCATGCCTGCGACCGGACTCGAGCCGACTCTAGACCCTACGCTACCGAGTCCCACAAATGGCAATACTTAAATGAATTTTCAGGTTGATGGTAGTATTTTAAGAAATTTTCTTGATGAATCATATTTTTGAATAAGGTATTTATGCAGTATCATCAGTTCTAATTTACTTACCTTTTTTTAATTAATATAGAGAGCTGTTCCCAGACCAGAACGAGCATTTCAGCATGAGTTGTATGTTGCACACAGAAATTCTGTTCTAAGGTTAGTGGATTTTTTTTTTTAGTTTAGAGTATAGTCAACAAATTTAAAAACTGGTTAGTATATATTTATATACTTACAATTTTATTGCTAGAGTTGGGTATAGGAAGATGTAAGTTATGTAAGAGGTTTCTCAAACAACACGGAGTCAGGATAATATGTCGGAGAAGCCATCACCATCGAACACGTCGCATGAAGAGAATGAAAAATAGCAAGAAACTAAGGTGGGGGGAGGGGGGAGGTTAACCGAGGGGTTCTTGTCTTTCGGCTTGGTCTTGTCTTCTTTCATCAGCATAATCATCAGATTCTGGGTTTCTAATATCTTTAGCTGCAGGTGCTACGTTAGAGCTACGAGGCATGTCAAAAGAGAAGACAAAATATACTGAAGCCAGAAACTTTTAAGTAGACACAAAATAGTAATTTGGTACAACGAAAACTACCATCTATACTATATTATATGTTTCGTCATTAAACGAAATTTATAAACACATCATACACCAACAGACTACCAGAGAAACACTGCATGAGTAATCGATATAACATTACAGACTTACACATGTTAACCGCCTGTTTGGCACCATTCAGTTTGTTTTCAAACTTTTATGACAAAAAATGTTATTTTTTCAGAAAAAAATATGCTGTGTCCTTGATAATGACACAAAATTGGTTCCTTGTAAAATTTCATCAATATTGGTATAGCCGTTTAGTCGTCAAAACGTAATAAACAAACAGAGAGACAGAGTTATTTTCGCATTTATAATATTGTTAGTATAGATCATACAAAACTGACTGCGAGAGAAACAAAGCTGAAGCGACCGATTTAGCATACAAAATTGAAAGAGTATGTAATTGTTGTGTCCCGAATGATTATTCGGCCACATAGGTGACAGAGTTTCGATTTGGCAGACATTTCATTTCCGCCATGGCTGGACATACATTAACGTGAAATCCGAACAACGGAACGTCCAGGCGCGGCTCAAATTATCAAAAACAACTCTTAAAAATTCATGCTTGCACTGAGATTTGAATTCGGGACCAGACCCAGAACATTTGGAATCAAGCGCCCTAACTACTGAGCATACAGGCAGCTCTCGGGCATAGTGTTACAGAGACTTACACATGCTATGCGTCTATTACTGTTCAGTTAGTTTTCAAAATTCTATAACAAAATGTATCATATAAGAAAAAAGTATCCTATGTCCTTGCAAATTGCAAATACTATTTCCTTGTCAAAAGTAATTTAGATAGAATTATCTGTTTAGCCCTGAAAACGTAACAAACAGACAGAGAAACAGAGTTACTTTTGGATTTATAATATTAGTATAAATTAGTGTAGATCATACACAACCTGACCGCGAGGGAAACAAACAAAGCTTGAGCGACCAATGCAGTATATAAAACTAAAGGTGTTCGACATTGTTAGGCCGCCAACCATTCCACTCCCGAATTCATAGGTCTTACAGTTTAACGTGGAATCCAAACAACGGAACGTACATACATGCCTCATATGATCAAAAGCAACTCTTAACAATTCCTGACCCTAATTTTAAACTCGCGACCAGACGCAGAACCTCTGAGCCACCGACCCACTCTCTGACGGAAAATTACAGAGGTTTACACATGCTATGCCTCTGTCAGTTACAGTTCAGTTAGTTTCCAAAATCCCAAGACAAAATATATTAGGGGCCTTCATTAATTACGTGAGGTTTTTTTCTAAAATTTGGAACCTCCCTCCCTCTTGGTGAGATTTGTTGAGATCTGGTTGGGCACCCCCTCCCCTACCCCCTCGTAATTTTTGATACTGTTCTTTAATGGGCGGCAACCTCAAAGAAAAAAATTATGCAAGGTTTCTATAGACCCCCCGCTCTCCCTCTTGGTGAGATTTTTTCCGGGCCCTCCTCCTCCCCGCCATTCGCGTAATTAATGGATCCCCCATAAAATGTCACCATAGCTTCACTTAATCTGGCTGAAGTACAACTTGATCCATGTTTCACCTTAAGGGTTGGCTCTGAATTTTTTTTTTAGGGATTTTGTCGTTATTGAAGGGAGTTAGAATGAGTGAAGACGAATATTTCACACCGTCAGATACTATACGTAACATGGTAACGGGCCTTATCTAGCTAAAATACAAACTTAACCTGTATTTTATCCTCACGGTCCGCTCTGCAAAATTTGAAGAATTTCTGTTACTTTGAAGGGAATAAAATTGGCAATGACAGATTTGCGCAGACTGACAATAAATATTAGAATGGATTATCATACTAGGTTTGGTATAGAACTGTCGCTATAAGATTTTTCTAATCATTTTACAATTTTTACTAACAAAATATTGATGCCGGTATATATTTTCAAATGGTTTAACAGATACAACGTTGAAAATCCCACATAAATTACAATTTGTGTGTGTTCTTAAAGTTGCAGCCTTGATTTTTAAATTATGGAATAATTACAGCATGTTAATTACCTATTATCCTTAATATACATAATTATCAACAATACTAAAAAATGGCCAGTTTGGTAACACAATCTGTCACACTGTCAGGCTTGCAACGGCCAGAAATGTCACTCGTATACTACTGCAAGGGTTCAATATGTTTTAAATCGCAAACTAAGCATTAATAAAAATAAATATTTGGTTTAAATCCACAGATTGATTATTAGTTGTTTTTTGTTTATTTATATTCGAACGATGCAGAGGACTCATGGACCACGGAAGAGAAAGATGAGGGAACCCATGAAAATATTATTGATGTCATTATTTCACCTGGGTGTAATTAAAAAAGAAAACGCTAGGCTCCTTACCACAAACACAAAGGATTGAAAATTAAATTTGTCAAGGGCAATAGAACGTGATTGATGAAAATTCTCGCAAATAATTTGAGAGAGAAAAAAAATTAAATGCGAAAATCTGTAGAGTAATAAGTTTTTGGTAAGAAAAAATACCAAATGTATCATATACAGCTTCGGCTCCAAAATTACAAGGAACAAACACAATAAGAACAAAAAATTTAAATGTTCAACGGAAAGCATTGCATTTCGTAATACTCGAGAACAGGATACCAATGTAATTAATTACTCAATTCCGCATTTACACACAGCAACGGATTAAATGAAATTGCTCATCATTTTAAGGCGAAAGAGGAACCAAACATTTATAGTACTTTAGTATGTTGCCACTCAAATGTAATTATGTATACCAGTTTCGTGTACTAGATTCTTTAACTACAGTAAACAAGGCATTACACATATGTTCTACTTATAGTTACCTTTTAATGGAACAAGATATGTCATAAGCTGTTTCTTTTTGGAATTCACATAACACCAACTCTTGAAATGCAGAGAGCTAAGATATTTCTTGTTCACATTCAAAACGCGCAATCTAAAAACGAAAGTAAATTGATGACTTCTTGTTCATGGATAAAGATAGTCTAATAATATATAACAGGAGAGATAAAGTATTAAATCATGTGATACTTATGTGCAGAGACAATGGCATCCACGCAGAAACAAATTCTTTGTATGCAAAAACAATATGGCTTTTGATAAATAAGGAATTTTAAATTAAACATAACATTAACATAAAGAAGAACGTTCCATCTAGTGGTCGTAAAGCGTAAAGACAGATATTTCACACGGTTAGATACTATACATAATATAGTAAAGGGTCAAAGATCATGCATGACTCTTGACCTTATGTGGATAAAATGCAAATTTAATCAAAAATTTATCCTCAGGGTCCACTCTAAAAAATTTGAAGAATTTCTGTTACTTTGCAGGGAGTATAATGATTAATGACAGATTTGCGCAGATTGACCATACAATAGATCTCAGGATGGATTTGAACTGCTTGAAGATCTATCGCCGACTCTAGCGCTCCAAGAATCAGTTCAGGGGACAACTACCGCGCTAATCTTGCTGGTCTAACTCGCCCGTATTACAGTATATGAACATTCCCTGCCATATAGATTGGAATCGTATAGAGCGCATGCGCAGAACGTTAAGCGTTTAGTGCACATGCACCGCAAAATTCTGCGCATGCGCACTAACCGCGTCCAAAGAAGTTTCACTTCAAAATAATGAAAAATACCAAGAGAAGTGTAGTTAGAGGATCGCAATTAAATTCAAATTATTTATGACTGAAACATTGTGATGCTGAAGAATTAACAGAAACGATAATAAAGTCAAGCTTAACAATGGTGAGTTGGAGCAACATTTTCTTATTTTAAATTAACCATGTTCATGAATTAATTTATGTCAATTATATTTTTATTTGTGGTAAATAGGCATAAAATAGAACTGCTTTCAAAACTATTCTAACGTGTAAGAACATTATTTCATCATAAATCTACCGTTTGATGGAGGAAATGAAATGTAGGCCTATCTATCTGCTGTGGTAACTAATAAATAGAATCAACTATTGCTAAGGTCTTCTTGATCAGCCTTTTTATCCAAGAAAAAAGGTATTAGTTCCATGTAATCAAGATATATGAACAGACTAGCATGGTAATTATAAATGGTTTTGGATTTGTTTTTGCAGCTTGCCGGTAGTGCGAGAGGCTTTGATTGATGACTACCAGGCAGTGGAGTTACTGGTGAAACGTGTGGAGGGTGCAGATAGCATCATAGCAGATTTCCTGGTGGCCACCAAAGGTGAAGACACACGGTTCTATGCGTACGTCTTCACGAGTGAGGAAACTGTGGTTGGAGTGGCTATAATTAGGTAATTTTCCTCGCCAATAATCTGTGATCAATTTAAAGTATATAACAGATTAATAGGAGTGGTAACAGTAAGCTACTTATATAGATAGATATGTTCGCTTTGATCTCATGTGAGAACAGTCTCTGGGTTGTGGAACAGTACATACACTTATTAATAATATCAATTATATTACCAGCAATTGCTATTTAGCTAATTAGCTATTTAACAACCCATTAGTATAATCAATATCCACTGTAAATTTCATATACAATCCGATGTTAATTACTACATATATGGAACAGTGCATACACCGGTTACCAACATCTAATAACCAGTCAATTATCATAATAAGTTTCCACTGCAATCTGAAACTACATACTATATCATGTTAATTACTATATAATATGTGTAACAGTATACACACTTATTAATAATATCAAAATGAAACTACCAACAACTGATAAGCAGTTAATTACCTAAAAACCAGTTAGTATAATAATTCTCCACTATCATTTGTAAATACATATTATCCCATGTTAGGTACTATATACGAGTGAATTTTGCAAACTTCATTTCTCAACAGTTTCAGTAGAAAGAAAAACCATATATCATTTTAGTAATTGTGGACAACTTTGTCACCTTACCCTTCCATTCACTGAATGTATAGTATTTTCTCAGCTATTCTTAGTTACCAAATTCCAAGAAGAAAATTCTTTCACAGAGTAAAATTTGTTCTGAAGCAAAAACTCTTTCATTTTGGACTTAAAGTAGTTAGGTTATCGTAGAAAACGTTTTATTTCTTTACTTACTCAGAAACTCAGCTGCACTAAAAAAAAAATTGAGGCCATGCACAGAATTGCAGTGAAATATAATTTTAGCAACAATGGAGCAGGAAGATTTGCCGTGAGGTGATATTAATATGGAAAGGAAATGTACAACCATGACTCACACAAGTTGAAGTTCGCTGCCTGTGGCAGCTCGGGCAGATGTTTCTATTTTCATACTAAGTTCACAGTCTGAAATCTACCGTTTTTTGTGTTTAGGGTATTTTCTCCATTACTACCCTTCCCCTTCAACTTTTGTGAGTTATGGGTGTCCTTTGCCTTTCCTTTCCATTTTCTGACGAATATTTGAAGTAAAGTATCACGACGCGGACAAAAGCATAGGAACTGTGATGCTAATTTTCAACCTTCCATTTCATTTGCACGTCTTTAAATGAGATAAAACTTGTTGGAGCCCTGTGTTATCTTGGTTGACCGGAATGAACCGCGTCATTATATCGAAACCTTACGTTTCGGCCATCATTTTGTGGCCTTCTTCAGAGGACTGTTATGGCGGGAACTGCTGCTGCCTATATATAGCTCCCAAAGAGCGCGCTAACCTTTCGGAGTGACGTCACTCAAACTACCGTCACCAGTGTTGCCGGTCCGATGGGGGGCTGCGTCTCGCGTTTTCCTAATCAAGCTTGACGATATTTGGTCAAGTTGTAGCCCACCGTACGCGTTCATATTATCTGGTCTTTTTTTTTTTTTATTTCCAACGCTTCTCTGACACGCTGGGGCCACCATCTGCTTTCCTGAACCAGTACACTAGTATCACTAAATTATATTGCGAGCCCACTGTCAGCAGAATGTTGTGCTACAGCTGATTTGGTGACGTCGTTATTTTTGAGATGTCTTATGTGTTCACACAGCCTTTCCTTGACCGTCCGTCAAGTCTCGCCGATATACACTTGGCCACAGCTACAGGGTGTTTGGTATACGCCCGCTGTCTACAATTTCTTCCTTCGATCTTTAAACTTTACAAGCACATCAGAAATCTTCTTAGGTGCTCTGTATATTGGACGGATATTTTTATTCTTTAAACGAAGACCGATTCTATCCATCACCCCGTGGACGTAGGGTAATACTGCCATGGGCCTGTCTGTTTGTCTTCTGGCTTCAACTTCCGGTGTTGGAGCACAGGGTGGTGCTCGAGGTTCGAGCCTTGCGGTGGCCTTATTGATAACGTCAAGGCTGTAGCCGTTGGCCAGAAACGTCTTCTTGAAAATTTCTCTTTCATCGGCTATGCTCGCGTCGTCACTGACTTTGCAAGAACGGACGGTTAAAGTATTCAAAATTCCGCGTTTCACTGCTGGATGGTGGTGAGAGGCTGCATGCAAATAGCGATTCGTGTGCGTGGGCTTGCGAAAATGTCCGTGGCCTAAGGAGCTATCTTCCTTCCGCTTCACGATCACATCCATAAAAGGAAGTTGTTAGTGCAGCTCAACTTCCGTGGTGAACTTAATTTTGTCGTGGGCACTATTTAAGTGTTGGAAAAAAGCCTGGAGGTATTCTCGCCCGTGAGGCCAGATAAAAAATGTGTCGTCCACGTAACGCAGCCATAAAGAAGGTTTCAGATTGTATTTGTTGACCACTTCAGCCTCAAACTGAGATAGGCGAAGTGAGTGTTGTGCGTTATGTATTGTTACTACTAATTACGATCATCCTAAATGTGTAGTAGTGACATGTTGCGGAGAGTAACTAAATTAAGTGCAGTGCGTGGTAAAGCTATAGTGTAACAGCTCCGCCTTGTGGGGAGTCACGAAATTATGCAAAAACGTCGATTTTGTTTGCTTAGTTGAAGTAAATAAAGCCATCTTGTAACTAGAGCATGTTCTGGGGGGGGGGGAGGAGATAAGTGCTGCTTGATCGCTTATTTGGAAGATTGTAGTACTTTCTAGAGTTTTCGAATATGTTCTCCGCACATAGGACGCGTGGAACAAATACGATATACAACCGAGAGTTTGACAGTTCCAAAATTTGAATTCGCAGCGACAAGTGCGATCAGAAAAGTGAAATATAGTGCGCCGAGTGTATTTTGTGTTTCTTGGTCAAAGTACACAGTGTTCAATTGTGAATGTTGACTTTATTTTGATTTGAAATTACTTACCTTTTTGTGGATGTTTATAACAATGGAAAAGAAACGAATGATAGTGCAGAACATTAAAAGAGCAATGGGAATGTTAATGTTTTGTGACGGACTCAGCTAATAAGGAAGCGTATATACGTAATTTGATGCGAAACAATATCAGTCCTCAAAGAATACAACTTAAAACTTCATTATGACACTAAATATTCTCGCACTTACTCCAAATTTACAGGAAGTCCACAGTTAGAAAAATATGAATCTTTGAAATGCGGTTTGAAATTTCAGCAGTTGTTATTTAAGAAATGAAATGTTGAACAAGAAGCAACAACTCCTGCTAGTTTCCGCGTGGCTAATTCAATAATGAAAGATGTGGAACCATTTACTGATGGCGAGTTAGTTAAGGATTGCAGTAGAAAAAACATTTCCATGAAAAGTTAATTTATTTTAAAACATAACTTTGTCTCCAATAACAGGTGATATTGCGGAAAACATATTAATCGTCTGACAATAATCCACACTTGGCCCTGGATGATTCTTATACCACTCAGGATTTACTTTTTATTCGAAGGATAGATAAAAAATATGAAGTGTATGAAGAGCTTCTTGACATTCAAACCATTCACCGAACGACTACGAGAGAAAATATTTTCAAAGGAGTTGAAAATTCTGTTCCCAAAAACAATCTTCATATGAGAAACTTCGCTACATCTAATGCATTCGGTGTTGCTCGGAGCAAATCACATTCGCTCCAGGATGATGGGCGTATATGGCATTAAAGCATATTTTATCATGGTTAGTCCTCAGCACATTCACATCTAATGTTGGTAGGGTCAATATAACCCCATTTCCCCAGATTTGACTTGGACCTGCCCGTTCCTGTCCGCAGTAGATTCAAGGACCTACAAGTATTCCAATCCTCTGCATGATCAAGTTGCAAGCTCTCTGCAACTGTCAATGGTCAATGTTTGGCTCCTCTGTTTTCCACAATTTCACCTCTACCTTTCCAGGTGACGTAACTAATTTCCGCGATGTTCTCAGGAAGCTTTTGCTCTACTCGAGTCTTTGTGCTGGTGGTGCATGGCCCTACATTGGACGAGCACTTTCTCGTTTTATTTTTGTCCTCTTCTTGTTCACTTTTCTTGGGATACTGGGCGATATAGTCCCTGAAACTTGATAAATCCTGTTAACTGGGGTAAGGTTCAGGCATCCTGTCACCAGTCCACAGGTGTTATTGAGGGCCACAACCACCTGTTTCGTGTGAGATGGTTAATACCAAACTGGGCATGCATATTTTCCAACACAGTATAAAAGGACCATTACTGATGTACAAATATTTTATGGTTGGCGGCCCCACTGTGATCCAATCAGTTAACTCAGTAAGTTTTTTCTTGTGGGGATTTTCATTTTACAGTTCATGCAATGCTTCTTATATGTCAGGGCTTGGTCAAGTGTCACTCCCATGTATTTTGAAGCATTTAGCGTCTGAAGTTCGATACCTGACCACATTCCTTTTCAACTTAAGCTATGCTTTCCTGTTTTTAGATAAAAGACACATACTTCAGTTTTCGAAGTGTTAGGTCTTAACTATTTTCCCAATAATTGTGATTGACATTCATGTGCAGCAAACAAATTTCATTCTACCGCTTCATGCTTTGTATTCTGTTTGGCGAGGGCAGGGTTGTCAGCGTACAAAACGCTCCTGGTAGTTGGATGTAACTGTGCAAAAAATTCTAGGATATTTCAGAAATTTTAAAGCCATTGATATCAACTCTTAATTATATCAGATCACATACACACAATCACCGTCAATTCCGCGATATTGCGGAAGAGATTGAAGAAAATTACTTACCATATTATACCGTAGTACGCTGGCCTGAAGCGGTCTGCTGGTTCAGGGGTTAAGTCATCCGATTGAGATTGAAAGTGCCCTCAATCCGACCTTCACATCTGGCAAATCTTGGTGTGTAATGTGAAGTACGCCAGAACGCTTCCGTCGTTTGGATGTCCACTTTAAACGGTACGATAACGTGGTTTGGTAAGGAGAAATCGAGCTCGCCGTTCTACCTTTTATACCTGGTATGTATGCCTCTTTCTGGAGGATCCATACAATCTTCGGGTTGAATACCACGCTTAGCGTTATCCTACGCTTAGCAGGGGAAAAGTTCTGGCGCTATGTGTGAGTCTAGGCGGTGACAGTCAGCTTGCGACAGCTGGAAGAGATCTGACACCTGATGAAGACAGCAGAGCTAGCTGTCGAAACGCTGTGTTTATACAACACCATCCGGCTGGACACCCGAGAGGATTACATTGCATTCTGA
>CM061920.1:92720753-92868671 GCA_031002005.1 Vandiemenella viatica
TACTAAAAAATGTTTTGGATTTTCTTGTAGACTCAAATTTTGGTCAGAATGTGTCTCCCTGTACTGACAACATACTATGATATTCAAATTTGGATTAGCTCTTTTAAAAAAATATATATTTTTTTCTTTGCTATCACACCATACAACCACATAGTGAAATACACTTTAAAATTCTTATATATTCTTTAATAAAACTTTTAGGCTATAAAAACTGTACATCAAAATGTTCATGTTTAAGAGCCCCACCTGTTGAAATGGATGTGGCAAGATTCTTTCACTTTGAAATTTATACTCCCCAATTCTTATGTTTCTTACAATCTTGGTTTATTTTTGAGTTAGAAGCTGCCTTATTATTAATATTTTGTTTATATTATTTGCTTGATGTATTAAATACTTTGAATTACCCCTCCTTAACTGGTTTTTGGAAACATATTCACTCATAACATGCCCTTCCAAAATTGACTTATCCTGTGAATTATGTGCTGAAATGATTCTAATTTTAAGTTTAGGAAATAAAACCATTCCTCTCTGATTTTGCATTGTGAAATATCGCCTCTCAATAACAGTTCATTTATACTGCAAAAAGTCTCCCAAAATCTCCTAATTCCATTGAAGGACAATATATAAATGAAAAAGTGAAATTGTAAATTGAAAATATTGTAAAAAATCCTAACATTTGATACCTCTGAATAAAGCTACATCTCATAACATATAGACATCTCAAGATTTAATGAAAAAATGTGTGAACTACTCATGCTGCTTGTCCAAAAATAAGTAAATTTGAACATGTATACACATGTGTAGTAAGTTGGTTGATAAATTACTAAAAAGTGAAAGAAAAATGTCAATCTGTTTGTTTCTGACGTCACTACTCATGTCTATTTTGTTCAACATACTTAAAATTTCAATGAACTTAGAAGTTTCCATTTGTTCAATTCACTTAGATTATTAAAGTACTGAAAAGCGTCTCTTTTTGTCATATTTGAGTAACATAAAAAGTACTATATTTGGCATTTTAAGATAGCCTGTTAATTTTAAGGAAATTCTTCTTTTTCTCTAGTTCTGACACGGCTGCCATATTAAACATTTTGTCCATTGGGGGGATAGTGGCAGATATTAAACTGTAACCATGAAAATTTATATGATCTGATACCTTGACTGCAAGATCATAAATTATTACTTGGTCATCAGTTTTTTTTACTACTCCCAAAACAGGTAAAGGTTTAAAAGATTTCAGATTAAAAGTCACCGAAAACTTCAAACAATAATTGATATCAGATTAGAAAGTCCTAGGATAATTTCAGATATTTTGGAGTCCTTAATGAAGGTTGCAGATCATAACTACCAATTTATATCCACTCCAGACATACTTTCACAAAAGCCCCCAACTCATTATGAAAATTGAATAAAAACAAATGAACATTGAAAGGAAATTCTTCTCAGTTCTCTCAAAATAATTTCAAAGTCATCACCACATGTCAACTTGTATATGCCACAGCACTCAGAAATATTTTAGGAAACTTTTTCACTCACAGCTGTAAGGTATCTTATTTAATTATTCTGTCTGCAGACCTTCTACCTCATCTGCATGAGCATAATTCAGATGTATGAGCAGGTATTATACCGCAGAATTTTAGGAATAGCAGAGGAGTGAGTGTCGAAGATAGAGACAAAAGATTTTCTGCTTGCTACTGATAAATCTGGCCAAAAGAAAGACAGGTGGTTATGCATGTGGTGACCTATGATAACTGAGGCTCCACATGGTATTCTGTACTCCAAAAAGTAGTGGCAGAGGGTGTCAATGAGTTGTTGATTAAATGTGTAATGGGTTAGGACAGGGGTTGTCAGGCTGTAAGCTGCTGTTGCAGAGATAATAATATATTAGCAGACAATCACTGATTAATGATATAGGGAGGGAGAAATCAATAATACCAAAGAAGTAAGTTTTGATGAAACAATGAAAAAGAGAAGCCACTTTAAGGATGGTGAAGGGTAATGTCAATAATATAACAAAGAAGGCTATTAGACAATGATCGGTGAGTGGTAGAAATACAGTTGTCTAAAATAAATTTCAGTAGCATGATGAAGATGCACAAACCATAGGCTGCTTTAGGAGCTTAGACCTGTTTAAATGAAGAAGAGCATGAAAACAAGGTTTTCCGTGAGGGATGTAGAGTACACCAAAGAGATTTGCCGTCTTTAGTAATGTGATTTTTTGCCCCCGTGAAGTTGCCAACTGGGGCAACTACACTGGTTTGTTGCCCCTGCCCCATGGCTCCAGCACTGCAGATAAGTTTTTGGATGTGGATTGGTTACAAACAATTAGAGAATATAGCACAATTATTTCGACTTCAAATGGCTCTTCTCAATGTGACTACAGTTTGATACTACTCATGGAGAGTTATTGAAGTGCTAGTTGATCATGTCCTAGCTGATTATTGTAGTAGAACAATAAATGAACAAGGCAATACAGTCAGTTTTTGGGATGTGAAAGATGGCAATTATATTTTAGTGAAAATTAATATAGAACACAGACAATTAGTAACTCATACAATAAATGTGTTGGACATTGTGCCACTGGAAAATATCAGGCTTTTGAAGAGAGTACTGATATATATAAGTTAAACATAAGTGATGAGGATTAGATGGTTAATGTACGAGGAATTAGAGGTAGAATATGAAAGGCATAAAGGAGTGGGAAATTTCTCATTTGCATGTAATGTGTTTAGTGACTGGACTCAACTATTAAGGGATATATCAAACAATTTACATCAAGCATCAAAGAATTGGAACTGAAAATTCATATAATACGAAAGTAGATGTTTGAGAAATTTCTAAAAGAGCAAATAAATACTTAGTTGCAATTAATACGTAGTTAATATGGAGATAAAGTTGATCCATGATATAATCAAGTTCAATCAAGATTCGTGTTTGTGTAGTTATGTTTTTTGCCACTGCAGCCTTCCTTCCTTCAACTGCAGTAAATGATTTGTCTACCATACATTTATGTTCCACATTGGTATAGTATCACAGCATTTCTTCATTCTCCTTTATTATTGAGAATAATAGATAATTAAAATGCTATTGCATTATATATAACCATCAAAATTTTTCATTCTGGGAAATTTTACTATTTCATAAGTAAAAAATGATGGAAAATAGCATAGGCCTATTAAACCACAGCTAGCATCATTTTACACATGCAAACAACTGATAAGAGCAATAAAAACATTTATATTACCATACAAGCATTGTCTATATGTTGTAAGTATTTTACTCTTTCCCTTATCAGCAGCCTCTCAATTGATTTAATAGAATGATTCTAATTCTTCCTATCCAGAACTGTCCTTTATGCATCACCAATCACATTATAACCTTCGCCCTTAATTATGTGTTTAATATGTTTTTGTTTCTCTACAATACTTACTTTCATTTGTTACCTCTACTTTATATTTAAAGACACACATCATAAAATGTGAATTAGCATCTGTTATGTTCTTTCTGTGACACTGTACCACAAACTTTTTCCCTCACATAACATTTACAAAACATGTTTTTCCTGTGTTTGGCATGTCATCTTAATTTTCACCACATTTCAAATGCTTCCATTTTTATTCTTTGTAACATTCATAAAAATCAGCATTCACTTGTATCAATTTTGTGCTCCATACATATATTTTCTAAAGTTCTTTCTGAGTCCTATATAATGTATTTCTGCTTTTGAAGACTTCTATTTTATTAGTGGTATTCTGCTTTTGAGATCATTCTTAATTCATACATCAGTTGTAATTGTAATTCCTAGGTAACACAACTTTTTTATTTTATTCTGGTATTTCTAAAAAAATTTTTGTATTAAATCTACTATTAAATGATTGATTACTTTAGTTTTAGTTTTTGTGTGTCTATGGTGCTAAGTCCTGTTATAGTAAACCCTCAGTAAATCCACAATATAAATACATAACGGGTCGAAGTCTTTAGTAAATTCACTCGAATCCTTATGTCATATTTGAAATGTGTCACCTTCTTTTTTACTTTATATACAAGTTAAATGATGGAAGAAAAACCTTCAAATTTTATTTGATACTAGCTGACCCGTCAATGCTTCACTATTGCTGGACTTGAGTAGGCACATAGATTAAATGAGAAAATATTTACATATAAATTTTAAACTGCTGTTTCATTCATTTTCAGTTGGAAAGGGTGAGAGGGGATGCGCTTTGGAAAACATATGGAGGCAGTATTTTTCTGTTTGTTTCAAAGTATAAGTGTACAAATTCTTATCTAAATCTGATAAAAAATGTGGTATGCCTAAATTATGGGGTAAAAAAGTAATGGGGTTGGAAAGAGGGGAGAAGGGATGAATATTCAGAAACCATACATAGGCAGTATTTTTCTGTTTGTTTTAAAGTATAAGTGTACAAATTCTTATCTAAATCGGATAAAAAATGTGGTTTGCCTAAATTATGGGGTAAAAACATAATGGGGTTGGAAATGGGGAGAGGGGTTGAATATTCGGAAACCATACGTAGGCAGTATTTTTCTGTTTGTTTTAAAGTATAAGTGTACAAATTCTTATCTAAATCGGATAAAAAATGTGATTTGCCTAAATTATGGAGTAAAAACATAATGGGGTTGGAAATGGGGAGAGGGGATGAATATTCGGAAACCATACATAGGCAGTATTTTTCTGTTTGTTTTAAAGTATAAGTGTACAAATTCCTATCTAAATGAGGATAAAAAATGTGGTATTGCCTAAATTATGGGGTGAAAAAATTATGGGGGTGGAAAGGGAGCGAGGGGTTGAATATTCGGAAACCGTATGTAGGCACTATTTTTCTGTTTGTTTTAAAGTATAAGTGTACAAATTCCTATCTAAATCGGATAAAAAATGTGGTTTTGCCTAAATTATGGGGTGTTATGGGGAATAGGGGTGACTTTTTGGAAATTTTTTTTCACAGGAACCTTCGCAGAAACACACTCGAAAACTCTCCAAAGTTTCATTGCAATCTGATAAATGGTATAGGAATACATAGAAGACGAACAAACCCACAAATCCACAAACATTGATTTTTATATATAAGATTACTTTTTTAAAAAACATTTTACACTTGTAACGTTCGGCATTCATAAAATTACCGCCCTCTAGGTATAGATCCAAGACATAGTCTCAGCCTTGATAATATTTCATGCCAAGCTTAAATATCTAACTGGAGCTAACTTTGATTCACTTGGAAAAAAGCCAGCCAGCTCATATCAAAAGGAATTTTTATAATGAACCTTTATATACAGAAAGTATGAAGCTAAACTGAATCATCATAAAACATTATTTAATTTACTGAAAGTAAACTCTGGTTTTTATTTTATTTTTTCACTGTTTTTCATACTGGTTCTATTAGAATACTTTAACTACATTTGTATTGTATATATATTCTTTGGATTTCCCATGCTAGCACAAGCAAAATATAAGTGACCGTGGGAAAAAAAGAGTGATTCTTCTAAATTAATACATCAATATCTTAACGTTTGGCCTTGTGCCTTGTTTATAGTGTTACTAAATGCTTATCTTACTGGAAATTACAGCACTTGAACTGAAATAGCAATAAGTGGAAAACTCTATGTGAATACAAATGTTCCTTTCTATTTTCCTGAAATTATCCCTCTTCTGAAGGATCAATTAGGTACAGGATACCAGGCCACGAGTTTCTTCAAACCTAGTGCAACATTAGGTCCGGTAATAGAGGATATAGGTTCACTTTGTAGGAGCTTCACTAAGGACGATAGAGTAGTGATAGTGGTAGGTGTGGGAAATAGTATTGATAGAAACGCGAGTTATAGTATAGAGAATGACCTGAGGAAGGTGGTGAAGGAGGCACAGCAAACCAGGGTAGAGCTCCTGCAGGTCCTAAGTCGCCATGACCCGCCACAATTGAACTATGCTGTGAGACGGGTTAAGGTGGAAACGAAAGTGTGACTTGGGAAAGGCATTAGTTCTGTGTTGGGGGTTGTGCCTGTGAACATCATAGGTAGGTGGGGTTTCACTAGGTATGGCCTACACCTAAATAGAAGGGGGAAGGGAGTACTTTCTGAGTTGTTAGCTAAAGCAGTGAGGTAGCCCATTTCCAGTGATGATGGGGTCAGGACTGTGCTTTTTTAGTTTAGGGGCTGATGGTGAAGCGACAAAAATAGATTATCAAAGCGATACTGATTGCAGATTCACGATGGGAAAAGTCACAGAAGTTAAAGAAATAGATGAAGTGGCTGAAACAAGAACTGAATGGGGCAAAACCGGGAAAGAGGAGATAAATTCTGAAAATGTAGAGCCAATAATAAGGGTATTAATGGTTAACTGTAGAAGTATAATGAACAAAGTAATTGAATTTGCAAACTTAATAGAGATACATGAACCACAAGTAATAATTGGGGTAGAGACTTGGTTAAAAGACAGTGCCAGACAGTGAGGTTTTTCCTGATAGTTACAGAGTGTACCGTAGAGACAGGGGAGCAATTATTTGATGAGTTTTCATACCAGTTAGCAAAAACTACCACAGTTCACTGGTGTTCATATATCAAGACCATGAATTACTTGGGGTAGATCTATGGGATAGTAAAAAAGAAAAAATCAGGGTGTTAGCTGTTTACCACAGTGGAAGAATTACAGAAGAAGATGAGGCTCTTGGGGAGAAATTAAATTCATACTCAGATTTCAGAGGTGAGAATAGAATGATATTCATTGGCGGGGATTTAAATTTACCAGTTGTAAACTGGGAAGGAAATAAGATACATAACACAAGGGAACAAATATTTGCAAATATCTTAATAAGGGAAGAAGGATTTACACAAGTGGTTGAGCAAAACACCAGGGGACAAAATATTTTGGATATATTTCTAATTAAGCCCGATGAAAACCTTGTAGGGTGTCAAGTAACTGAAGGAATAAGTGATCATAAAGCAGTTCTGATGGATATTAGAGGACTCAGTAAACCAGTAGCCAAACTTGAAGGGGTACAATTATAAAAAGGTTTCAAATTTGAAGAGATATTTTAGGGAACAATTCAGCAAATGGAAGGAAGGCACAAGTACAGTAGAGTCAAGGTGGGAAGAGTTCAAGGAGATAATAACAATTGGGGAAGAAAAATTTATTCCAAGGCAGAAAATAAAGAGAAGTGAAGAACCTATGTAGTAAATATATAAAACAACTAAACAAGGACTTAATAACAGCAAAGAAAGTGGCTAAAGATGGGTTTATGAAGAATATTGTCAGTGCAGGAGGGCCATTGACTGATGCATCTAGAAATTTCCATGGCTATTTCAGGAAACTGAGCTGAGGGGAGGGTGTAGAGACACTTATAGATAAGGATGGAGAAGAAGTTACTGAGGATTTGAGAAAGGGAGAGATTTTAAGAAACTGGTTTAGTGAAAGCATCAGAAATGGGAGGGTTTAATTCGGAGCTTAACAACACAATTAGAAATGAAGATAGTAAAAAATTTGAAATTCGTCCTGAGGAAATCATGAAGGAAATAAGAAAGCTGAAAAAACGTAAGGAGCTGGTGTAGATAATATTACTACAGATAGCTTAATGATAGCCGGATGTGACATTGTATCTTATCTATACTATTATAAATCTGTAAGCAAGCTGCGTTTGTAGTGAGGCTTGATCTCTAATAACGCAAAAACTACCGCATCAATTTGCATGGTGTTTCCAAATTTTTAAAGCTAATGTTGCTGATCAACATCTGCAGAAGTAGCTAACGACTAATATGTACCATGGGAAGAAGAAAGTCAGTAAAAAACTTCAGAAATGTGAAACTGTAGACCACAGATAATTATACACATTCAGACGGTCACTCCTTTCATAAAGAGACCATGGCAAAATTTGGATTTCCTTTTTTTTTTTTTTTTTTTTTTTACTTGTGCGATTCATTTTTCTGGACCGCAGTACTTCAAAATAAAAAGAATGCGTGAATCAAGTATAATCAGCATTTACTTGAATCGTAACAGGTCTGTTGAATTACGAAAAAGTTGTATTACAAATATTGAAGACATGTTATACAGTTTGTCTCTGGAACAAAATTGCTACGTGAATTCTGTACAATACAGCCACAATAAGCCAATACTTAATACGAAATTCAGTTTTTTCTCGAAGAGCGATGTCTGAAAAACAGCTATTATAAATATCAGCAAGTAATAAAACATACTTCTTTCATAATGACTTGTGGGGAATTGCACATATTTGGAAGTACTTTATTCGATTAATATGTCTCGTGGCTATAACGTGCAAATATAACTAGGCATCCGAAAATTCAGGTACATGCGACTCAAATAATTACATAGAGAATACGGATATATTGAAAGAAACTCAAATAAAAAAAATTTCAGATCCTAATGCTACACCGCGTAAATTATAAAGCTAAAAGAATCGTCCCTTTGGCCTATAACAAAGCATATCAGCTGTCATCACTGTCCAGGTTGCATTTCAATCGATTTACAACTTGCGATAATTTTGCCACTCAGAAATAATTGCTGGAGTTACATGCACATTAGTACATATACTGTACCGTGATCCATTTTGACATTTTTGAATTAATTATATCTGACTGAAATAATGACAATAATGATACGACGGTTTGAAACCAAGATTAACTCCAATTCACGTAAATTTCTATTTTAAAGCAGGAATAATTGATGGTGTATCAACATAAAATAAAAACCAATATCCAAACAGCAAAAAATAAATAAATCAGAAAAAATTGAGATGCTGTGATTATTGGTAACGAATTTTTATTTCAAATATAACTAGGCATCCTAAAATTCTATTCTACACCGCGTAAATTTTAAAACTAAACTCGTTATGCCTGATGCTAAACAAAACGAGTCAATTGTCATCTGGTCCAGGCGGTTGTTTCGCCAGGTACTTACATGCGACTGAAATAATTCCATAGAAAATACGGCTATATTGAAAGAAACTTAAATTAAAAATGTTTCATATCCTAATGCTACACCGCGTAGATTATATTAAGCTGCAGGCATCGTCTCTTAGGCCTATAACAAAGCATCATATCAGCTGTCAGGTTGCATTTCAAGCGATTCACAACTTGCGATAATGTTGCCACTCAGAAATAATTGTTTCAGTTACATGCACGTTACTACATAAACTGTACCATGATCACATCTCGACATTTTTGGATTAATTATATCTGACTGAAATAATGACAGTAATGATACGACGATCTGAAATCAAGAGTAGCTCCAATTCACGTAAATTTCTATTTTAAAGCAGGAATAATTGATGGTGTATCAACATAAAATAAAACCAATATCCAAACAAAAAATAAAATAAAATAAAAAAAACAAAAAATAAATAAATCAGAAAAATTGAGATGCTGTGATTATTGGTAACGAATTTTTATATTTCAGCACACTTCCAAGAGGACTAAGTCGTAGATTACTGCTATATTTACATAAATTTACATAAAAATATGTTGCAATCCTCGGTATCCACATTTAAAAATAAACTTTTTTTAGTTAAGTATCATGGAAAGAATATATTTCATTAAATCCACAGATACATCCTTAACAAAGCTTATACCTAGCTATATAATCCCAGGCAAAGTTTACACATAAAATCGCCAAAAAAAATTACACATAATGATTATAATATCAGCTTTCTTACGTTACAACTGTTATATATCCATTTAAATTTTCGGTACCACGGTTGACGTGGAATCCTCCATATCAGCATTTAAAAATATTATGTTTTAGCTGAGTTAAATATTGCTTTCAGAAATAATATTCGGCTAAATGAGAGTGAAATAGACCGACAACATCGTCTGCAACGTCAAAGAGAACTAGATGAAATAGCTAGAGCAAATGAAAGTAACCTGCACCGAGAAAAGCGATTGACCTATAACCGGGTTCTATACGCTAAATCCATAGCTTCTGAAAGCGCACAGAAGAAAGAACGTCGTTTGAACCGTGAAAGCCTTTCTAATCAATAAATGTTTATACTTCGCACAATAATTACAACCACGAATTACTACTGTTAATTTTTCAGGAACCTTTTCTACTATTGAATCAATTGCATCATGTTAAAATATGAATAAAACAACTCTCTGACATCAGTATGAAAACCGAACCTAACGTATTAACCGAAATTAAACGAAACTATTCAGAATACATTAACAGTTCATGCCTTTCCACGTTATTGTCTGATAAGAGAATAAAATCGGTAAATAATTTCTACACCTGCCAAGGCACGCGCGCGTGAGCAGCGGGCAAATGCTAGTCTTGAAATATTATTTAAATTGAGTCTGGATACTTGCTGCTTAGCTTAGTGATAGTAGTACCAGTACATAAAGGAGGGGTGAGAAATAGAGTTGAGAATTACAGGCCAATCAGTTTGACTTCAGTGGTAGGTAAATTAATGGAAAGATTGATATGCAACAACATCAGAAATGTATGTGAGGAACGTAAGTGGTTTTCAAGTAGGCAAGATGGGCTCAGGCAAGGATATTCATGCGAATCTCAGTTGGTGGGATATATGCAAGATATTTCAGATGAAATGGACAAGGGAGGCCAAATTGATAGTGTAGCACTAGATCTGTCAAAGGCGTTTGACAGAGTGGGCCATAAAATGGTAGTAAATAAGGTAAAAACTATTGGAGTGAATGAGAAAGTGATTTGCTGGGTAGAAGAAGTTTTAAAAGGCAGAAAATAGAAGTTTAGGGTAGGAAATGTAGTATCAAAAGAAATGGAAGTAAAAATGGGAGTGCTGCAGGGTAGCGTATTGGAACCATTGCTATTCGTTATTCTAATGAATAATTGTGTTGATTGTTTACTATCTGAAATTGGATTGTTTGCAGATGACATAACGCTATATAAAATAATCAAAATGATTGTAAACAGTTGCAGGCTGATCTGGTCAGGATATCTAGTTGGGTTGGTAAACATGGGATGAAGATAAATGCAAAGAAGAGTCAGCTTATTAGATACACAAATAAAAAACAAAAGGTTAATTATTATAAGTTGGGAAAAGAATTGCTTGCTGAAGACTTGAAATGTAAATATCTTGGCATTACATTTGATAACAAGTTTAACTGGGCAGGATAGATTGGACAGGTGGTAGGAAAAGGTTTCAAAATTGTGCATTTGTTGGAGAGAGTGATGAGGGGATGTACGAGAGAAGTGAGGGAGTTTGGTTACAAATCTTTGGTCAGACCGTTTCTCGAATTTGGTAGTGCAGTATGAGACCCTCATATTACGTATCAAATACAGGAGTTGGAGAGGGTGCAAAAAAGGGCTGCAAGATTTGTTTCTGGAAATTATCACAAAATGCAATCCGTGAAAGATATTATAAAGGAGCTGGAATGGGATTCATTGCAAGACAGGAGGAGGATGAGGAGGGTCATGGGAG
Organism: Vandiemenella viatica; assembly: GCA_031002005.1. Lineage (NCBI taxonomy): Eukaryota > Metazoa > Arthropoda > Insecta > Orthoptera > Morabidae > Vandiemenella > Vandiemenella viatica. The sequence goes on from CM061920.1 coordinate 92,732,165, forward strand.
TGTACAGGGCATACACTGGCAATGAGGCATGGAATGATATTGGAGTAGTTATGAAAGGTAGTGCATGGAAGGGAAAAGATTGCCATGACCACAAGCTGGCACTCAATTTCAGCACAAGGGTGTGGGAAGATTCTCTTTTTTAGGTAAGGGATTGGAATGCGATACCAAGAGAAATGATGAATAATTTACCGAAAACGTTGAAAGAATTTAAATATAAAATTTGTAGAGGGCAAATGTAAGTGGCTGCAGGATAGTGGGAAAATGGCGGTGTAGGGAAATTTCCACCGGAGCCTGTGCTCCAGTGCAGTTAAATTAAATTAAATTATTTTTGATTTTCTTATTTGTCATTTTTCTAAGCAACTAATACAATACATATAAATATATACAATGACAAGAACGTTGGTAGAGTTCACAGGTTGATATTCAGTTCTTCCAGCCATTCTATGAAGGAACTTGTAGCTCCAAAAACATCTTTAAATGGTCCATCATACTTCCGTAGAGGGCATTCCCTGATAATATGCTCCACACTCTGGGAAGGAGCACTGCAGTCACATGCAGGAGAATCCTGAAGACCCCACTCATACAAGACGGCTTTGCATTTCACATGGCCTGTTCTTAGGTTATTTAGTTTGACCCACTGGTCTCTATTTAGATGGAATCCTGGAAGTCTAGTTGTGGGATTTTAATATCTGGATGTTTTACAGATGCAGAGTTCCAGTTTTGTCGCCATTTTTCTGTGACATCAAAGTCAAATACATCTTGCCATACCGGATTTAAGACGAGCGGGAAGTAAGTCATTTAGGACCTCGTGGATTGGGAGATCCTGTGGATGATCAGGATTGTGTAGTTTTATGCACTCACATGCTGTTGCTTCTTGGTGTCTTATCTCTGGAGGTGGTATTTTGCTGATTAGGTGTAACCAGGGGACTGGGATGGATTCTAGGGTGCCAGTTATTACTCTCATACACTGATTCAAGTGGATGTTGATTTTTCTAGACTGAGCAGTATGTTGCAGGGCCGGCATTATGGGTGGTAAGCGGGTCAAATGTACCAGGTCCCGCCCGGCTGATGGGGGCCCGATCACCGGCTGTAGCGGCCCCCTCTCAAAAAGTTATAGAGCTAAAAAAAAATTCGCCCATTTCGTCTGAGGGAGGGCCCTAACTGATGAATTCCCCCAAAGCCACCCCCCCCCCTCTCCAACTGATTATTCCTGACCCAAAAATCCTAGCGCCAGCCCTGCTACGTTGCCACACTGGAACACAGTACTCAGCAACAGGGTAAACCATGGTGAGAGTGGTTGTTCACATTCCACATCAGCTCCTCACGAAGTACCAACTAGCTTCTTCATGATATTTTTTCATGTTTTAAGTTTTTGACTTGTGTATTCGAGTTTTTTTTTTTTTTTTTTTTTTAAATGTTAAGGTCTATGGTGATGCCAAGATACTTAGGATAGAAATTATGTTTCACCCTCTGGTGGCAGAAGTTCACTTTGAGCTGCTGATGTGCTATTCTATTGCTCAAGTGGAATGTGCATGCTTCTGTTTTCATCGGTTTTGGGCAAAGTTTACACTTCCTATAATATGCATTCAAGGTTTCTAAGTTGTTAGAGAGAATGTGGCAGTTTAGACGGCAATAGCTAAGTCGTCAGCATAGCAGAATTTATTGCTGGTTGTTTTTGGCATGTCACTAGTGTACAAGTTGAAGAGTAATGGAGCTAGTGCTGACCCTTGAGGTAATCCATTCTTTTTTGTAAATGACTTACTTGTCTTATGCCCAACGGTGACCTTAAAATATCGGTTCGTCTGCATATTCTTGAGGAGTGATGTTAGTTTCCTGCAGGGTATATGTTTTTTTTTTTTTTTTTTTTTTTTAAGTTTAAGTAGCAGTCCATCCAGCCAAACAGTATCATATGCCACTGTTAGATCGACAAAGGCTACTGATGTCTTTAACTTCTTGTGAAATCCAGCCTCAATATATAATGTTTGATAACTGTTTCATGGTCATCCTTGTTTAATTTCATAAACTTGGCAAATCAAAATTTCCAACAAAATAATTGTTGATCCTATTTTCAATCTTAAACAATGTAAAGGCATTCCTCGAACACGTAACCAATTAAAAAATTCAGTGGGAAAAATTAGCACTTTCATTTGCATGGATTATTGAATTGACTGATTTATATATTTTTCCCTCTGAAATCTTGTTATGAATTTTCAGAGTAACATCATCAACTACTCCGTTTCTTTCTGCCGAAATGACACTTTTAATTAAAAAAATTTGAATTTGTGTAGGCCTAATTCTGAACAATGTTCAGATGAACTTTCTCTTTTTCATCTGGACTTTTAACGGTATTTTATTAATCGTCCATAAGTTAATTTTGGCCAGTTACATTATCAATTGGATGACTTTCGTCACCAATCTGTTAGGGTCTTTCAGCAAATTTCTTATTTCTTAATCATGGTAATGTTGATCTCTTATATTATTCTTAATTTACTTTCTTCAGTGAAGCACAGAAACATAATAGGATATTACACCATTTTTTGAAATGTGGCTTGATTTAATCCTTTGGTAAGAATAAGCCATTTTTATTTCAATTTCCTAAATTCAATAAGTGCCTTAAAATGGTATTTAAATCTTACGTTTTAAACTCAAACGTAAAAATGCTTGCCGCCATGCTGCTTTGGTTCATGGCGTCACTATATAGTCAACAACAATTGTCAACCTGAAAACAAGTTTGATAGTCAAGACTAAATCAATTTTAAAAAGGAACTAATATAAGTATTGTGTAATTTAAAATTCACCAAAAATAGCTGCAACGAGCTTCCCATCAACCGCTTACTTCATAGCATTTGGAAGTTGTTATTCTTCCATATCTGAGTGAATTCCATAAGCCACTTTTCAGCTAAGCTAAAGGTTGATTGTGATTATAAAGTGGGGCAGGAACTACTTATTGCAGATTCGAAATGTAAATACCTCGGCATAACATTTAATAGCAGATTTAACTGAGCAGGTCACATTGGACAGGTAATAGGGAAAGGATTCAAAACCCTTCACCTGTTGGAAATAGTGATGAGAGGATGCACTAGAGAAGTAAGGGAATTGGGATACAAAACTCTGGTCAGACCACTGTTGGAATATTGTGGTGTAGTATGGGACCCTCATTTTGGGTATCAAATACAGGAGTTGGAGCGAGTGCAGAGATTTGTCTTTGTAAAATTAAGGCAAAACACAATCAGCAACTTATATAATAAAGGAGCTGGAGTGGGATTGAGTCATTGGGAATGTACAATGCCTATATTGATGATGAAGCGTGGAAAGATATTGGTGGGACAATTAAGAGAGGTGATTGGAAAGGTAAAGATGACAATTACCACATGCTTGAAACTTCGATATCAGGCATAAGGGTGCGGGAAAATTTTCTTTTAGAGGAAGGGGTGTAAGGAATTTGAATAAACTGCCAAGAGAGGTGATGAATAATTTCTACATCTACATCTACATTCATACTCTGCAAATCACAAACATTGTGGGTGGCAGAGGGTGCTAAGCACCAATCCTAAACCCGCCCATTCCAATCCCGAATAGTGCAAGGAAAGAAGGAATACATGTAAGTATCAGTACGGCATCTTATTTCTCTAATCTTATCCCTCCGGTCATTGCGACCTAAATAGGTTGGCGGAAGAAGTATTTCATTGCACTCGAAATTTAAATTTTTTCGCATATTCTCCAATAAATTCGAACGCAAGCTACGTCGTCTGTCTTCCAAACTATCCCAGCCCAATCTATGTATCAATTCTGTGACGCTTTCATAAGGGCTGAAACAACAAGTCACGAATCTAGTGGCTCTCCTCTGCACCCTCTCAACTGAGTCAATCAGAACCTTGCGATACGGATCCCAAACCCCACAACACTAATCCAGATGCAGGACGTACTAGTGTTTTATATGCTATCTCCTTTGTTTGAGCATTACAATTCCTCAAAATACGACCTATGAATCGTAATTTAGAATTGAATTGGTGAGATGCAGAAGGAAAACATTCCACTTTTTGACCGTTTTAAACTGAGATAGCCATTTTGTTCACCAACCCTTCCTCCATCTATTGACCTAAACAGAGAAAAAATTCCTCCACTTCTAATGGGTTAAAACAAGCTGTTAAAATTTGAGTGACATGCAAAAAGAAAAGATTCCAGGAATGTTTTCCTTTTTGCTCTCATTAGTCTGTTAGTTCCTACTTTCTTTGGCAGAGCGCACTTCTAGACATTAGAATGTGGAAATATAGTAGGGATCTTTTGATTTATATTGTTGTTATATGTTTACATTAGTAAATTGTTGTGCTATTTCAGACCTATAGCTCTAACATTGTGATTGTTGTTAGTGAATCAGCGATCTCGTAACAGTGTAAACTTTGTATCAAGTGTGTGTTGTAAGAGAAGAATGGTGATAGTGTGATGTCGCTGTCAGAATCTGAGGTTGATAGCTCCCAGAAGAAAAGAAGGTGCTCGGGAAATTTGAGACAGTGTATAAAAGAAGCCCGAAATAAAGGGGAAGAGTTTGTGACTTATAAAGGTTTATCTTGTAGAGAAGAAGAAAACTGGTGAAGATTGCAGATATAAAAAACAGTATATGTTGAATTTTGATCAAGAAGAGAAGGACAGAATTATTGTGAACGTTTATAGTGGTAGGGAGAAAAATGAACGAGATACCGGTACATATTTGATGAGTTTCATTGAGAGACATGATGTGGCGCGACATAGACCTAAATATGAGCATTACATCAAGCTACAAGTATTTTGCAGTAAAAGGGAATACACGAGTTGAAGTATGCAGAAAAGCCTTCCTAAGTTTACACGGTGTTTCCAGCAAGGCAGTTTTTCGTTTGGCCCATAAGGTTGAGAAGAATGAACTACCTACAGACTTACGAGGTAAGCACGATAACCGTGTTCGTATTCCCAATGATGTAATAACAAAGATTCATCAGCACATATCATCGTTTCCCACAAAGGTTTCCCATTACATGCCTTCACCTTTAGTGTACTTGGAGTGTGGTTTGACATGTAAGATTATGTTTCAATTATTTTTGGATAAGCATCAAGACCTGAGAGATATAGTGAAATATGAATATTATTTGAGGTACTTCAAAGAAAATTTTAACTATCGATTTGGGCGTCCTCAAGTAGATGTGTGTTCACAATGTGAGGAACTGGGAAATAAAATAAAATCCCCTGCACTTAATAATGCTGCCAAAAGGGTTGCAACTGCTGAACTTCTCGTTCATAAACGCAGAGCCAAGAAATTTTATACAAAATTGAATGAAGTAACCGCGCTATGTAAAAACAAAATTGACGAAGGAGGAATAGTATTTGATTATATGCAAAATCTCCCTCTTCCTTTACTTCCAGTTCAGGAAATGTTTTATTTGAGGAAATTATCGCACATTGTTTTTTGTATCCACAACCTTGCAAATGGTAAATCTGTGTTTTATACTTACCACGAGGGGACATGTAAAAAGGGTCCTGATGAAGTTTGTAGCTTTCTGTGTGATTATGTAAACACCTGTGTACCGCCTGAAGTGAAAACTCTACATGTGTTCAGTGATGCCTGTGGCGGGCAAAATCGAAACCACACTTTGGTCAGATTTCTATTGAGTCTCACCATGATTGGCCGGTTTGAAAAAATTCATCAGTACTTCCCAATACGTGGACATAGCTTTTTACCGTGTAATAGAGATTTTGCCACTGTCAAGAGAACTGTGCGACGCCAAGATCGAATATACACAACTTTACAGTATGATACCCTCATTCAAAATACAAAGAAAAAATCACCATTTGAAGTGAGATCTGTTAAAACTGAGCAGATGGTCAGCTACAAGGAATGGTGGCCCTCAATATTCAAGAAGAATACAAAGAGTCTCCATCATCGATCTGATTTCCAGATCAGTCAATGCAGACATCTCATATACAGGAGAGATCAGAAAGGGTTTGTTGAAGCATTCAAATTCATAAATGGATTGAATAGTGATATTTTTCAACTATACAAACATTGTGGTGACCTGATGCTACCAGTAGACCGTGCCTACGATCATAAAGTTCCCATCGACCAGAAGAAGATAATGGATTTGGCAAAGATAATGCAGTATATTCCACATGAACATAAAGAATTCTACAACACAATATTGCAATGGTCAGCAGAAAATGACACAGAAGATATTGACTAAATGTATGAGGACAGTCTACGAGGGAGACATTATTCAAACTTAGTCACTCTCTTTTCTTGTTTATTATTTACATGTATATGGTGATTTTTGCTCTTGTCCACCTTTATATGCATAAGTATTTCTGAATGTAATTCTGCTATAATTTTTTTCAATTTTACCTTAGAATATACTTCAAATTAACAAAAATATTTGAAAAATACTTCATTCAGCAATCAGTGAGATGCAAAAGGAAAATATTCCATGCTCTTTGGACGTAAATTACAAGGTCATGGAGAACATTACATGATATTGAACAAGTGGAAAATATTAACCTCATAGTAACTTTTTCTCTCCCACTTACCGTTTCCATTTTATAACGTTTTTTTCGTTTCGTGAAAAACTAGGTTACATGGAATGTTTCCCTTCTGCATCTCACCAATTCATTAGCCTTGCCTACAACGGAAGTTATGTGCATTTATCGAAAACACTGAAAGAATTTAAAGTAACGATTGGTTGAGGGCAAAAGTAGGCTGGAGGAGGAAGGGAGAAGGATGGGTGTGTAGGGAGATTGCCAGTGGAGCGTTCGCTTCATCGAAATTTTTATCAATTGGGTATTTGACTACTTCATGGAAACGGTATTAATTGTTTATTAGTACACCTTATTTCCCTAGTGAAGAGATTTTTTGACGAAAGTGCATTATTTTGCGTAAACTTTAAAGAATTTAAAAGCCCACCAGAACGCTACTTCAATGCCTGGCGCGTGTAACGACAGTCGTGACGTTATCACACGTCTGTAAACGCTGCCGCTGTGAATGGAGTGTTTCATATTACCCAAGTTTTCAACTATTTTTGTTGTTTGTTGCTGGCTATTTCTTGTTATTAATGAAAGTTCGTTTTGAATATAATATAGAAAACAATTTGTAAAAACCTACAGCGGAAAAATATTGAAAGTAGACGCCTTATTTGTGGGGCTAGCTATAGAAACAACCACTGAGTTTTATTCTGTGGAGCTTAAAAATGTAACTTCGATTTGATATTGTGACAAAGTCACTAACGATTTTCTGTGAAGCTCATTTACACCGCAATTTCGTAGAGTTAAATGTAATACGATGTTTAAGGCGAGAATTATTAGGGTTAGGGTCCCAAGGTTCGATCCTCGCTTCGGAATATGTTCAATTTGTTTTCTTTTGTCATTTTCTTTGGATACTAGTTGCTGTTGGTTGCATCGCATAATCATTTTTTCCCGAAAATCCACCAAAACATCAATTTGATTTTTCTTTTCTTTTTTCTGAAGGTTTCACAATTTTTTGGATAACAAAAAGGATTTCAAAAAGGAAATTGGATGTTACTTGCACACCAAAAAACAGGTTTAAAAAAAAATAAAAAAAACTCATTGCACATTAAAAGTAAATACCGCCTAATAGACGCAGTTATGTCAGGAAGGTAACCTGCAGTTGTATCGTCACGTAAAAATTCCAACGAAAAGAACACAAAGCTTTCCGGAACTGTTACAAGATTAGCATGAAATTTCTACAAGTGATGTCACTTCTAAAATAAATTCCATTATTCACCGGCGTGCACCTGTATTTTTTTGCATGATATTCTCTCTCTGGCAAGTTTAAAAATTAAAAGTTTTCATGTATGGTAGCAATTTGTTTCAAACGCTTAGCAACTATTATGAATTCTTAGAATAAAAACATGGTATTGCAAAGACAGCAAACAAAAACGGAAAAAATGCACGCAAAAAAAATTATCCCATCCAAGGTTCGAACGAAAGACGTTCTGAAGTCAATTACCACTCTTCAATCACGCAACTATCCGGACCCTACTTCTTAATTGTTTCTCTTTATGTTAATAGTAAACACTTCACAGTTTCTTCGTGTGAGAAGAAGTGAAATGAGGTGGGTAAATGAATAAACAAACAAATTCAGTTTTATTGACAAAAAAATATCATTTATCTATAATCTTTGCAATTAAGAAAAATAGCCCACAACATTCAATTGTTCCGAGCGTAGTGAGTGAGCGGTTAACGCTCTGGCCTCGCATCCGGGAGGACGCCGCACAGTGTGATATTTTCTAAATCGAGAGGGATCTCTTACTATATTTATTTGAAAGAGCTGCTTATTAGATACAAGAAATGCCTTCAATTGTTTGTGCATATTTGCGACTTCCATACAACTTTTCTTTATTTTCAGCATGACTGCACAAATTTCGCGTACAGAATTTTTCGACGTATGGTTTGCTAACGCAAAACAATCAATCTCCAACTTTCAATTTAAATGAGTCTCAAATTGAAGCTGTTACATTTTTAAGCTCAGCAGAATAAAAGTCATGGGTTTTTTCTATAGCCAGTCCCACAAATAAGGCGTCTATTTTCGATATTTTTCCGTTGTAGGCTTTTATAAATTGTTCTCGATTTTGGATTCAAAATGAAATTTCATTAATAACAAGAAATGACCAGCAACAAACAATAAAAATAGTTGAAAACGTGGATAATAGGATACGCTCCATGCCCAGCCGCAGCGTTTACAGGCGTGTGACGTCACTCAAGCGGCCACCAATCCTAGAGCGTTTTCTGTCACGTGACCAGAGGTAAGAAAAGTATAATTTTTATTAAAAGTAATCCACTTTTCTTTTCAAAATTGAAAAAAATTAGCTCCCTGAAGCATTAATCTACCAGAATGAGTACAATTTGTAATATTTTTTAAATTCTGTCAAATAGTCTATTACTAGCGGAGTTCCAGGCGTTGCCCAGTACAATTGGCGTAGATTTACCCATACACTATTTTTATTCATCCGGAAAGATTCATATATACCAAGCATCATTAATTTGGTACCAGCCATTTCCGGTACTAAACTAAATGGTGATTTAGCCGCACAGTTCTAAAATTGGGTCGGTTGGATGCTTTGATACGGAATGTCTGTTCCATTTTAGTCCAGGCTACATTTCAACCTAATTACAACATCTGCTAATGTTGCTGCTCGGAAATCGAAACATGTTCTGTACATGCATTAATAAATACCACATAAATAAAAATGTATCTGTCTGTTCGTTTACGCAGAAAATACAGATTTTAAATGGATACTCAGAATTTGAAAGCTTGGAGTCGAAGTTAAAATGTAACTTATGTCTTAAGACGAAACGATACATTTACGAATATTTCAGCATTATCTGAAAACTGCTGAATCTATTTTGACCGAGTTTTCATTTTCTGTATCTCAAAACAGTTTGAATCTATCCTCACAGATATAAGGAATATATTTCAGTTTTCTTCTCAGGAAGTCAAATTCCACGTCGATTTACTGCAACAACATTAATCGTTCAATCACAAACGTATACAACAAGTGCATCATCTCAGGACGTATACTGGCGATGAGGCATGGAAAGATATTGGAGTAGGTATGAAAAGAAGTGCATGGAAGGGAAAAGATGACCATGATCACAAGCTGGCACTCGATTTCAGGCACAAGGGTGTGGGAAGATTCTCTTTTTTAGGAAAGGTTGTCAGAGATTGGAATGAGTTACCAAGAGAAATGATGAATATTTTACTGAAAACATTGAAAGAATTTTAAGGATAGGGGGAAGATGGGGGTATAGGGAAATTTCCACCGGAGCCTGTGTTCCATTGCAATTAAATTAAAAATCATTGTCATCAAGAGCAAGAAAGCTCGTGTGTGTATGTAAATATAAGGGATTCTACGATAACCGACATGCCTCAATTTCATCACGGATTCTCATGTAAGGTAAATGGAAATTGAAATTTTTGTTTTGATATTTACTTATATTCTCGACAAATCGTCTCTCACAGCTGAGATGGTTAGTTTGAAATGCGACCTGGACGTGAAAAAATTTCAATTAGATGATGGATTTTTATCTAACTTAAATATTGTGATATCGTATGCCTAAATTAAAATGGTTTATTAAAACGCTACATGGATGAGAAAAAGTTTCGACAAATTCACAGGAAACCACACTCTGGACATCTACGTACAATGCATATTTTATTTTCCTCTTAGTGGTTGTGGCTAGTTTGAAAGGCCACCTGGACCAGAATAAAATCGGGGAGTAGTTTAATTCGCGATACACGTCGTCAATAACATAGCGCTGATGAAATTACTAATATTAATCACAAATAATAACAAAATTCCTCGTGCCTTATTTTATAACGAGATCATTCGGGTACAGGTTGCATTTCAACCGAACCAAAATCTAAACTAATATTGCCTCTATAAAATCAAAATATGCAGAAACGCTTAAACATATGAAACGCATCGAAAAATACATTTCGGGCAATAACAACGGTGTTTACATCCGGATTCCTAGTTCGCGTGGCATAAATTATGGCAGTTAATTTTATCATATACTTACAGTATGAACTGCAACGGGAACAATGCACATCGCGATATAAACTTGACCCTAAAATCATGGCCAAACACACAAGGATATTGATATTAAAAATCATCAGCCTACGCTTTAATTACAATAGAATGAATCTACTTTACGCTGCAAACGCCAGATATTTTAACTGACATTCGATATATTCGTGCTGAAAACGCCAAATATTCTGCTCCAAATGCCAGATATTCAGCCTTTTATTGAAATATAAAAAATGAATTACTGAAAAACATAATATTTAGTAAAAAGAACGAAAGCAATATTAATCGTTATCTACAGTACTATCTCAAATGCCAGGGAAATTGTAGTATTAGTGTTACCTGTATGATTGAATATAATCTATCCAGAATAATATTATGGTAATTAAATTAATTTTTTATTGTCAACAGATCAGTAAAGATGATTGCCACAGACGTTGTAATTGTGCTGCCTAAGATCGTGATCAAAGAAAACCTCTGTTGATTTCTCAATATTAGTTTCTCGCATTAAATATGGCAATCTGTGGCATTTAAAAACTGAACATCTCGAATTAAAGGAAATAATATAAATAGTTATTATTGTAAATTGCCTTTATTGCGTTCATTAAAGACTATGGTCAGAGAGATTGTAGATGTGTCTTTTGTGCGGACTGCGGAGATTGCACCATCTAGTGGTTCAAACTTTGGTATTTGTCATCATAAGTTCAGAATTTCATTTAAATCTCCGGAATGATGTAATATTGAAATATAGGACATACTAAACAACTGAATAGCAATTCTAAGCTTTAAAACGGTGAAAACCCTATCGAAATCTGCTCAGTAGTTTCTGACTTTCTATTTTTCAAATTTATCCAGTTTTCATTTTATGGATATAGATAACTATTATCTTCTTCTGTATTTTCTATGTTGCTCTTATGAAACACCTATCGGAATAGCGCAATATTATTCAGTTCAAAGTGCGTGGGGAACAATCAGTATTCATTAAAATATTAGATTAATAAATAGTTAACAAGTAATATTAATCAACAACAAACATTTTTGTACTAATCAATCAGATCTATATGTGAAAGAATCAGTGAACAGTTTAATAAAAGAAGAAGATAATTTTTTTGTGAATCGTCATGTGTTCGGCAGCAAACCTGTCAAGTGATCAAAAAATGTGGGAAGTTATAATTAGTCTTTGTGTTATGAGTGAATGTTTTCTTTCGAAAATATCGACTTTTGTTGTGCATGCGTGACCGAGAATTTAACTAATTAAAATCAAGTTACAAACTTTGCACAGTTTTTATTGTTCTTAAAGTAGATATTCTTATATCGTTATCTTTTGATAAGTTTGTTTATTTACCCACTGTACATTATGTTTTTCTCTTGTGTATGTGACTTGAGAATGGCACCACATTCTTCTCATTTTTCTTTTTCTATAATAGTTATAGGAACAATAGGCGACATCATCGTCCTTAGTGAAAAAACTCTGTTAGAAGCCACGGCAGGGATGTTTATTAGAAAAACGCTCACCCAGTTTGTGTTTTTAGGTCACCTCAGGTTATCATATTTGCAGGGCAACTCAAATTGACAAATCTCAAACATGAGTCGCTTCCGAATTGCGCAGTGCGAGGCACGCTTCCGTATTTACTATGAGATGACTTCACGTAGGAATCCATTATGGCGGATACCGTTTCGCGACAGACGAAATATTCTGAATCTTTTAAATAAAATAAGTTTTATATTTTGTATTTTTATGAATTAAAATTAACATATTTCGATTACTTACGATCATACGAACCTTATAATGCAATTTTCTTACAAGTAGTAAAATACCCTATTGTTCAAACTTCCATTTATATCAACTGCTAGAGTTTATTTTGGAATAACTGGAAGCGATTGCCGAAGATCTTCTTGCGCTTGTAAGCACCTTAGAATTTGGGTAAATTCTAGCTTTCTCAGCTATGGAGCATAAGGGAGCGAGTAAGCCTCCTAGCAAACATTAAAATTTTCAGTTTGCAACTACGGGATATGAGAAACCCGTTTCATGCAGAAGCCGATACTGCAACCTAACTCAATAAATAAGCTGATTTTGGAACAGTAAAGTCACTCAACACACAATATAAGCTCTAAATAAACATTTTATAATAGTATAGAACCTTTAAACCAACCTGGAATAGGGTAATCCATTATTATCCAATTTAACTAATTTTCGACACTTTTAGATGCAGTAAAGTAATTTCATAATAATAACAATCCGAAAGGAACTTAAATTCACTAAACTTCAGTAGTTTCAAACCGTATAAATAGAATAAATAAAATTTTAAACATTTCGTTAGACACACTTTCACTTTCAATATATTTAATCACACGTTTTCAATAATTTCACGAACTAAAAAGTAAATTTCCGGAAGGAACGAAAAATCTAGTACAACATATTAAAATTTCAGAACATTCCATGCAGTAGAACTAATATTAAATCAATTTTAAAGTTATTTCGTCGTAAACCACAACGTGGTAGTTTTCGAAATTAAACTGTGATTAAACTAAGCCACTTTCGTAAATAAAACTACTGTTAAAACACGTAATGAAATTCAAAGAAACTTCAGATAACATCACTTTTTCGATATAAACAACGCTTTAATAACTATTAAACAGAAACAGGTTTTCTTTCGTGGCTTCTGGATAATTTCAAACCCGATTTTTGACAAACTAATAACTTTGCTATTACACCACCGATCATAATAAAATTTACACCATTGAAATCAGGAGCAAACGTAGAACACAATGACCCTAATTTTATCACGATAATTTTTAATTCAGCAGGGTCGCTTAAAATTTGCTTAAACTAGCTTACAATTCGGGGATGTACCAATTGTTTTTCGGAAACTTATTACCATTGCGCCAGTAAGCTAAATTCAATTTCAAGAAAACTAATCATTTGAGAATTTTTGCTAAACACTTTTTATAAACCTTAAAAGTCAGTCTACACACGGTTAAATTTTGAACACATCCTATAATATTTTTCCACACTATTTTTGGTAAGCAGTAGAACATATCTATCATACAGCTGAGGGTATAATTTGCGAGGCTCCAGCGATCTCGGGGTCTGTATCCGGGAACGTTTTGCGTAGTGGACCTGCGCTAATATGTTTCGTCGTGTCGTGGTATACCAAGTAATAGCCGGAAACTGTTGGCAGCATGGTTGACGTTCCACCATGTTGAATTTTCTAACCAGTGACTTACGTTAATAATGACTTTGAACTTATAAATATTTCAATGGGGTTAGGTCGGTGAATTATTCCTCTTCATAATCTGTAATTTTTGGAAACGTTTAGTTCGATTGCCTACTCAATTGTAACTGATATTTTTCAAAACGTGACTGTTTAATAAACTTCTAATTTTTCATTAAAGTGGATTTCGACATGCTTTAGTAGTGGACAGTAACCTTTCCTAAGCTTTTGGTTCAAATAAGCTTTGTGGCGGCCGACAAATTTTACAGTTGAGCTATCCAGGCTAGCACATGGTCATTTAAATTTATTAACTCAAAAACTCTAAACCTATACCTCACCACGGTATAGCAGTTTTAGCCCTTGCACTCTACATTATTTAATGGCAGTTTCGAAACAGAATTAGCATTTAGTGCTCGTTGCATTAATATTGCCACGATCAAATATTATGCCAATGCAAGCACAATCTCTTTATGTGTGCGTATTTCAGCCAAAATTAAACATATACAAAATATCTTTCTGATAAGTCCTAGTACAATCAAATATATTACTCCATCAAATCCCTTTGTCCACAGGATCCATGGTGAAGTAGTAAGCTTGCTTTTCAATTTTCCATTAGCACTTTTTTTGGGGGGGGGGGGGATGTATTCCAATAAATCATCAACAACTTTTCACTTTCAATACTTCCGAATTCATTTAATCGATTCTATCTCTTCGTGGAGCTTCCATTCCGAGTTCGATTGCTTATGGCCAAGCATTATCTTACTAACGAGAAAGTACACTTAATTAAATACCTCCTCAATGATATCAATATTTAATTACCGACGAACTTGCAGCTATTGCAAAACATCATCGCTCATAATTGGATGAACTAGTCGCTAGTGTTATTGCAAATAGATTTCTCGCGTATTCTGTGGTTAACGTCAATACAGCTTCTCGAAATGTCAACTCCCAATGGTTATCATTTTCCATGTACTCCTAAACACTGCTGTGTATGTTTCACAAACATATCCATCAACTTTTTTCAAAAAAAAATTTGTGAAACATGTTTATCCACGAATTTCATGTAGTAAAATTGGAGATAGAAGCGCTCAGCATTTTTTGGAAGAACTACTTGTCCTAATGCGTCACTTTCAAAGATTTCTTTGTGACCTGCTACTGAAATCTCTTGCCTTTTTTGTTGAAAGGTTCGTCTTGAAATCATTAAATCTTATTTATTTCTGTCATAAAACCAATATGTCATGACGATACATGGGAGCTAGTCCATAAACCATACCGTCTTAGATTTCCGACCAATACACTTTGGAAGTGGATGTTATCAATGAATCAGGGTGGCCAGGTTTTCTTATATAGGCCATACCATCTTGTGTGTAGTCGTGGATATGTCATAGAATTTCTGTGTAAGTTGATGGTAATCTCTCCAGTCTTTCAACGTTATCGATGTTGCTTCTCTCAAATGAATGTACTCTTCTGTAATCTATTTCTTTCATTTCTGTCGCATGAATATCATTCGTTCTGCATTTGTTTTTGCGTAAATGTCAACAAAAAACGTTGAAATAACTGACGGGGTTTGTTAATATAAGTGTATCCTCCACTGTGTTTGATCATTATGCGATACGCAGTAAATTCTTACGAACTTTTTTTTTCTGTTTCTGCATTTATTTAGGTACACTTGTTTCAAATTGAAATAGTACCTGTCTTCTTCTCATATGGAAATTACCAAATATTGAAGTGCTTGGTGAAAACAATGTATTTCTGAAATAGGCTGTAATCTTCTCTTCTTCCATGAACAATTATATTGTGACTTGTGTACTGTACTCACTGTTAAGATTAATTTCATACTTCCAAAGAAAGCACAAGCTGACATATGTGAGAATTATTGCATTCTAACATCACATGCTTCAAAATTACTGATCAGAATACTATACAGAAGAATGTAAAGGGTAGTAGAAGAGATAGTAGGTGCAAATCAGTTTGGGTTTAGGAAAATCCGTGGTACAAGAGAAGTGATTCTGGCGTTAAGATTAATACGTTAAAGGCGGATCAAGAAAAATAAAAATACTTTTATGTCGTTTATTGAGTTAGAAAAATCTTTTGATAACGTTAGATGGGACAAGATGTTCGGGTCAAACATACCGATAGAAGAATACTTTATAATCTTTATATGAATCAAGTAGCTATAATAGTAGAGAATCATGAGAGACACGCATCAGTCAAAAAGGATGTGAGACAAGGAAGTGAAAGAAAGATTGGAATGTGGCATAAGTGTTCAAGGAGAAAAAATCAGTATGCTACGATCAAGGTAATTCTAGTAAAGGTAGGGCCCGAAGCGAAACGAGCGGCGATTGGCTGTTGAAATGACGTCACTGCAGGAGCAAACACAAGCAATGGATACAAGCAGCAAATGAGCGAAGCGTACTGCTGTTCAAAACTATTCAATTTACGGATGCCAGAGCAATTAATTCAATGAAATTTTTTAAGTATTTGCTAGTCAGATTCACATACCTTGTTATGTTAGTTTTTCTCCGCATCTGGAACGGACGATGCGAGGAACTGACGAGATTTCCTCCTATGTGCCGCTGCTGCCTTTTGCATTTTAAGTTTTGCTTTCATGTAACGTAAACGAATAAACATTCTTGTCCTTACATAGAGTTTTATCACTTCCACTGGCATCTCTGGATATTTTTCTATTATTTTGGCACAAATTCTTTTAACAATATTCTTTTCTTTCGACATAAATTCACAACCATTCACATCCATAAAAATTAATTCAAATTGTGACACTTTATTTAACCAGTCATCGGATGGTACAATAAGACTTCCGCGTGATAGCACTTCTACCCATCCAGATTTTGATGTAGATGCAGCCGGACACATTAAAGATGTATATGTTCCCATTGTAGCATCGAATTTTCTTCCTCGGTGAGCGATGTAACCAGCAAGATAACGAAACCCTTCAATTGAGCAGTCTGGTCCTTCTGTAAATGAAGACTGATCAATATCAGCTTCGAAAGAAATATTAAAATCTTGAAGGTCGGAATCCCCTTCAATCAGAGCCAGTGGTTCAGACATATCAGGTATATCCCCTGTAGAAGTTGAGATGTTAAAATAACCTGACTTTCATCCATCTCTACGGACGTTTCACTTGATAGGGGAATGTGAGTTGCATTTTTTCCCAACAATAGTAGCCGTAGCCGGTGTTTCACATCTGTTGGTGAGGGGTTCAGATGAAGATGACCAATGTCTCTTATCTGAGAGAAAAATTCTCTAAACAATCTTGATTCAGGCGAGCTGTCAAAATGTATTTCACTTGTAAACTCTGCAGATCGGAGTACAGACCAAATACAGATCGGATGGTTGTCATAAATCCTTTCTGGAATGGAAGAAGTTGTTTTGATCTACCAACTTGCATTTTTTCACAGGATTCATACATCTGTCTCAAAATTCTTTCTTGAATATCATGGTGAACACCATATCCACATGCTAACGGCTTGTTGTCAAACTGTACTCTGCTATTCATAATGTCAAACGAGTCGTTGACAAGCTGGAAAAAAATTAGCAACGTGTTCTTCTTCTGGCATGAAATAGCGTATTGCTTGTGCTGTGGTGTTAGAAAACAGTTGCAATGCCAAATATACCCTCTGGCGCTCCCTTCCTTTAACTGATAAGTGAAACTACGTAAGCTTGGGGCACACTTTTATTTCATCACTATCCAATTCAATTAATTTTTCAACCACTGTTTTCACAACTTTTTTGCCACTCGGAAGAATAAACCCGTTATCAATAAAATGATTCCTTAGCAGTTTATATAGATGAGGAACATCTGAAAACACCTATATTCTTTATCAGTATTTCTTGGATTCTGGAAGCACGTATTTGTATGGCTTACATTAAGTTCTTTCCAAACACAGCGATTCTTTGTGCCGAGATAAGCAACAATAGCAACAACATTGTAACCGGCGTCTTCAAGGCTGCAAATAATTGATTTTAACAATGCCGCTGTCATCTGAACGTCTAAATCGTAGTATATGGGCTGTTTCAAGCCACTGAAAAGACCACGAATCATAGCAAATTGTACATTACTATGCGGCCCTATAATACGATCTTCTTTCTGATCGTATCAATGTCACATTCATTTCATCAAATGACAAGACACACACACGTTCAGCGTAGGAAAATGATAATGTCTGAGCTCTCATAAGCTGTATTACATCTTGCTGCACACCTGTCAGAGTCAGACAGCGAAAAGAACGGGAGATACTCAGTTTCAAAGTTGACAAACCTGGCAGCGGAAAATGAAGCTTATTTCTCAAAAACAAATAGCACTTTTGGAAATAGCACGTAACGTCACTGCTTTGCAAATATCATCACTGTTCCACTTAACATGTTTCTTTCCTGATACTAAACATTTGATCTGGTTTTCCGAAAATATGTTTTTCAGTACTTTTGTCGCCTCGTTGTGTACTAATTTCTTGATATTATTCTTGATCTCTGTTTGTTTCTGTGAAGTCGCTCTCAATTCCTCACGCAGATATTTGTTCTTAATCTTCAAAGTTAAACATGTAGCTTCCAGTTTTTTTGTTTTCTCTTCAAGTTCTTTCACACGTCTTTTTAGTAACATAACTTCTTCAGAATCAATATTTGAGGTTGAAGTGCATTGGTCCATTTTTGTTTTGTTTTTTTAGGCGACACACCGGCAAGGGTTTCAACAGATCTTTTCCTCACATATCTGGCTTGATATATATCAGTTCTGCTGGTTTGGTTTTGACTGATGTTGGTTGGTGAACTTTGAATGGCAGTAGACGTGTAATGAGCATTAAACATCATCATAGGAAGATTAACACTCGGCACAGAACCTGGTTTAAGTATTTTCTTTGGAGGTAAATTTAGTAACTCGGCTTGCAAATCACGAACATAATCTTCTGGCACAAAATGTTGCGAGCACACAGTTCCTGTTGCTGTACTGAAATCATCCTTACGATAACACTTTTGAACCCATATTTTCCTGAGCTGTAGATCATTTGGAAAGGTCTGATACACGATACCAGTACCTTTAGTTTTTCTGCTGTAAGTTTTACAGCCCGCGACAGCACATCCAGGCATGTTAGCACAATTTAAACCAAGTTATAAGCAAAATCACAATCGAAATACACCACGCGCCCGTATACTCAAATGCTCCGACAACACATAGTGCTCCTGCGGTGACGTCATGCGCAGAGCCAGAAATTTGAGCTCGGTCTGCGCATACCAATCGCCCCCCCCCCCCGGCTACGATTTGCTGGTGACATGGTCTTGCTAACAGAACAAAGCAAGACAAAAGTGTTAAAATGTAGCAGAAATGATACCAACAATAGTCGCTTAAATACAAAAATATGATCGGTTGTGATAGGAGTACAATTACAACCGATGGCCAAAGCATAAATGATGTCAAAAACAGAATTACACTAACAAAAAGGGCTTTCATGAAAAAAAAAAAAAATCTTTTAGTTTCAGATTTTGATCAAGGACTCAGAAAGAAGTTTATAATTCTCTATTTGTGGAGCACACCACTTTATGGGAGCGAATGTACTTTGAGAATACCAGAAAGAAGAAAAATTGTAGCATTTGAAATGTAGTGCTACAGAAGGATATTGAAAATTAAGTGGATGAATAAAGTACCAAATGAACGAGTTTTGGAAATGATGAGCAAGGAATAGAGTATGTCTTAAGGGGCCCATACACCCATCAACTTGTTGGCCAACCTGGTTGTGTTGTATTTGAAGTTGGAGTGTGTATGGGTAGGTTGGCAGGCCAAATCACAAGTTGTCCAAGGAAGTTGGCGGTTTTCTAACTCTTTTGATATTTTTGGGTGGGGCATAATGTTGTACCAATGTGTTGGAGTGTATATAGGCAAGTTGTCCAATCTGGCTACCAACATCAGTCTGTTCCAGTTTGTTATTGAGGCAGTGTTAGTAATCTGTGCTAGTAGGGGTATCGTGATGGCAATTTTTTCAAAATAGCGATACATGGAAAATCGTCATAGAAAAGTTTTACAGTCTACCACAATTGTGGAAAGTAAAATCAGATTATATATATAATGAGAAACAAGGGCTCGGAAGAGCTGATAACTGATTTCAAAGAAGTGGAATAAGATGCCACAATTGAAAGTATGAAGAAACATATGACAAATATGCGAAAACGCAACATCCGGGGCTAGGAAAAACACAATAAAGTGAAAGATATGGAGCAGAAGATATGTATGAACCTACCTTGTGGTTCTTTGCTAAATTAAATTCTTTATGGGACCAGAAAACACATTTACCCGGGATATCAACCTCCAACTCTGAAGAAGACCACAATGAAGAATACGATAATGATGACCCTGAGCTGGGCTCCAGTTTAGTTTATAGCTTTGCAATTAAGTAGAAATGGATAAAATATTGAGAATAACAAATTATGTTTAATATTTACAGTAATCATTGGTTACCCAACCATCAGTTAACCGAACTCATTCTAGGGGAAGAAAAAAAATTATGGGTATTGTCAATCATTTTTATTACAAATTCCATAAATAATAAATATTGGAATACCAATTGCAATTTAAAATTTCCAAAAAATGTTTAAAACATTAAAACAAATAGTACCTATATAATTAAGCAAGTGGAAAGTTTGTCATTCCAGAGAACCATCATGGTGTACTAAAAAACATAGCTTTTTTCTTTTATCTCTCAATTCTTCGATTTTCGGCACCTCTATTTACCGTTTTTTCCTATTATTATTTCGTAAAATTTATACCTATTTTATATTTTAATCTTCCATCAGAAATTTTGAAACTTTTTTAAAATTACATTTTGAAGAAAAGTTCCCCATAGTACTCAACATAGTAGTCAACTTCTGATCATAGTAAAAACAAGTGGATTACAAATGGGATAAAAATTTCATCCCAAAACCTCAGGAAAATGTATATGAAAAGTAATGAACACACCAGCCAATCTTTCCTAGCATATCGTAGAACTTACAAAAAAGTGTATCAGAAAGTCCTAGCAGAGGCCAAGAAAAACTACAATAACAGGAAAATTATAAATTCAAGCAATAAATCAAAAGCTTTTTGGTATGTAGTAAGAAGAGAAACAGGGAAAACCAAAAAAAAAAAAAAAAAAAAAAAACCTAAACTGTTGCCCAATAAAAATATGTGATACTACGTCAGATAGCGACCCAATAGAAATAGCAAACTATGTAAACAATTGCTTCTCTAGCACAGCTGCAAAACTTCAGACTAAATTTTCAAATAATCAAACATATCAAAATTGTTATATCTCAGTAAATTGTATGGTCCTAAACCCAGTAACAGAGGAAGAGGTGGAAAAAACAGTCCTCAGACTAAAAAATCAAAAGTGAACAGGATTGGACGAGGTGTCCATGTTTCTAATAAAGCAATATATACATATCCTCTGAGCCCCATTAGCGCACATAATAAATGAGTGTCTTTTACAACTGGTGTATTTCCTCACTACCTAAAAATTGCAATGGTCCTACGTATTTTAAAAAATGGGAGTAATGAACATGTAGAATATTACTGCCCAATTTCACCAAAATTTTTGAATCACTTATGTAAGATAGGTTAACTAGCTTGCTGAGCAAATATAATATCCTTAACAAATCTCAGTTTGGTTTTCAGGCAGGAAAAGGAACAACAGCAGCAACAGCACAGTTTACAAAAAATGTACTTGAAGCTCTTGACAGAGGTGACCATGCAGCAAGTCTAATACTAGACTTTTCAAAAGCCTTTGATACTGTCGACCACAACATCCTCCTCCAAAAACTAGAAGCGATAGACATAAGGGGTAGTGTAAAATCCTGGTTCCAGTCATATCTAACCAACAGAATACAAAAAGTTGAAATCTCTGCAATCCAAGAAAACTCAAATATTTTATGTAAGTTCTTGTCTGAACCAAGATCTGTAAATATAGGCATCCCACAGGGAAGTATTCTAGGTCCCATATTATTTCTAATTTATGTAAATGATTTTATATCCAGTGTCAGTCATGGGGATGAAATTTTATTTACGGATGACAGTAACATCATCATCAGTGATCCCTCAGCCAATTAACTCCAGGCTAAAGGACAACACAGCTCTTATAGAAGTCTTAAACTGGCCCCAAAATAATAAATTGACCCTCAATATAAATAAGACAAGCAGCATCAAATTCAGTTCAGTTAGCAATGTTCAACAGATAGACTTAAAACTGAATAATGAACACATTGTATGGGTTGCAAATACAAAGTTTCTGGGAATGACCATTGATCACGAGTTAAAGTGGAATGAACATGTACAAATTTTGGGAAAGAAAATATCCACAAACTGTTTTGCACTTTGAATTCTAGCTCCTGTATGCAATGATAATTGCCTCAAAACAATATACTTTGCAAACATTCAATCAATAATATCCTATGGTATCATTTTTTGGGCTTCAAGCAAAAAAAATGTAAACACTATTTTCAAATTACAAAAATGGTCTGTCAGGATAACAGCAAAACCTTCAAGGAGAACCCATTGTAAGGACATATTTAGAAAATTAGGTATCCTGACTGTTCCATCCTGTTATATCTTCAGTTCTATAATGTATATAAAAAATAACTTACAAGACTTCACCACAAACAGTTCCGTCCATACATATTCCACAAGGACAAAAAATTATCTACACATAGAGAGGAAATTAAAAAGTAAAACCCACAAGGGTGTGAAATTGTATAACAAACTGCCAATAGAAATTAATGGAGAAAAAAACCTACAATTTTTTAAGAAAAGGCTAAAAAAATATCTAATAGAAAATGCTTATTACTCCATAGAAGACTATTTAAAGTAGTCAAATTATATAAAACAGCTGTGTTTATTAAACTAATAGTTATAGATAAATTGTACAAAATCTTATGTATATTTCTATATGCCTTACATTTATAGTTGAATATCCAAATTGTACACATAATGTATTAAAATGACTAAACCAATATACATGAAAATGTATCATATCTATACTAATATTATAAAGCTGAAGATTTTGTTTGTTTGTTTGTTTGTTTGAACGCGCTAATCTCAGGAACTACTGGTTCGAATTGAAAAATTCTTTTTGTGTTGAATAGACCATTTATCTAGGAAGGCTTTAAGCTATATAACATCACGCTGCGACTAATAGAAGCGAAGAAACAATGGAAAATGTGGAAAAAACGTGGAAAATTATTCATCTTTGAGGGCTTCTGTTGCGTGCGCTGCGAAAACGGTTCAAGATACCAAAAAAATATGTAGGAAAGGATTATTCCTCTTGAAATGATCTAAAAAAATGTCCGCGACAGTGTATGTCTATCTTTTAAGATTAACTCACTAGAACAGTTTTTTATGGTAATCAAATTTGGTCGAAATTAATGCATTATTACCAATTATTTGTTAGAGTTGTATCAACATAATAATATTAATCTTTATCCAAATAAATGTGTTGTTGATTAAGAGTATTTAATTTTGAACAAAATTGTCTTTGGCATCACTTAATTTCAATGAACATCTTAGAAGATATTACGCGCGGTCGGCTTCCTTCTGAACGGTTGTATGCAGCGTTATTTGTTTTTGCGATATAATATTGTCGTATAATAATACTTTTTAAATACTATTTCATTTTGTTTTAAGGATAATATTTTGGTTCTAATAATTTCACAATTATTAACACTTTTTTTTAGTTTTGATGTAAATAACTGTTTCTTTACAGAAAGATAGCGTGTGCTCAGGCCCGCCGCTAGCTGTTTGAGCGCCCGCGTGCAATACCGATTATGCCGCCCCCTGTCTAAGTAGCCACTGGTGGATTTAGAAAACTGTGAGATTGCCGCCCCTTCAAACATTATTTGCCGCCCCCATTGTTGCCATTCCGAGTGTCGCCGGCCGCCCGAAGCAGCTGTTGAGCTAAAAAAAAAAAAAAAAAAGGTCACCCCTTACATAATACGCTGCAAATTTCGTCGCGGCGACAATGGAGTGGCAACTATCGCGGGGTGGCGACTGTCGATCGCTCGTTTTGCCGCCCCCCCTCGATGTGCCGCCCGCGTGCGGCGCACGCGTTGCACGCCCGCTTACGGCGGGCCTGCGTGTCGGTGTGCTCTATACGTAAAAATGGTCCTTTGGGAAAAGTTTTACAAGATGTCAGTTTAATAATCTGGGACGAATGTACCATGATCCATAGAGCTCATGTGGAGGCTCTAGATATTAGAAGCTGTGATAAAATCGTGGGTGGGATTACTGTTATGTTTGCTGGGGACTTTCGACAAACTTTACCAGTAATAGTAAGGGGAACTAGAGCAGACATTGTAAAGTCTTGCCTTAAAAGTTCCCCATTATGGAAATTTGTTAACATTTTAAAATTAACTACAAATATGAGAGCACATTTGGGGGGAGGTAGTATAACTTTTCCTTCAAAGTTACTTTTAATAGGAGACGGGGGAAAGTACCTCATTTTGAAAATAAAATTGAAATTGATCGCGATTTAGGAGAAAGAGTAAGTAACATTGAGGACTTAATATCGAAAGTTTACCCTGAAATCAGCGAAATAGAAAATAATGATCATCAATGGATGTGTCAAAGGGCAATATTGGCAGGCGAGAAACAGTAGCGTGGATGAAATTAACGACCTAATTTTAAGTAAACTTCCACGAGACATAGTTACCTACACATCTATTGATAACGTAATGGATCAAGAAGATGCGGTACATTACCCACAAGAGTTTCTTAATTCTTTGAACCCAAGTGGCCTTCCCCCATATTCCCTCAAGTTAAAAATAGGTGCCCCAATAATTTTACTTAGAAATTTCATACCACCAAATTTATGTAACGGAACCCGACTTCAAATTAAATTTCTACGCAATAACGTGATCGTTGCAATAGTTTTGACTGGTCCAGCAGTTGGTCAAACAGTGCTTATACCTCGCATCCCAATGATTCCAAATGATTTACCTTTTAATTTTAAAAGAATTCAATTTCCCGTTAAGCTATCTTTCGCCGTTACAATTAATAAATCACAGGGGCAAACATTTAAACACGTAGGAATCGATTTACGTCAAGACTGCTTTTCACACGGCCAACTATATGTCGCGTTGTCAAGATCGGGTTGCGGAGAAAACCAATATGTTCTTCTGCCACAAGAAAATAAAACTAAAAATATAATTTACGCAGAAGTACTTTAAAATAATTATGTTCTTTTAAAAACATAAAAACTAAATTTGCAAAAAAATTGTCTAAAATAATAACAGAAATTGACGCGGACAAAGTCGTGGGTAACTGCTATAATTTATAAAGCTGAGGAGGTTGTTTGCAAAAATAAATATGATGCCCAAAATAACTATTCCATGCGGACGAAGTCGCGGGCACAGCTAGTGGTGGATAAAATGATGAATGAAATGAAATAAAATCTTGACTGTTTCTAAAACTTTTTCAATATTTGGTATAAAGTTATTCATCTTACTGTTTGAAAATACGTAGATACTGAGCGGTTTCATGAAAATTTCAGTGTACATGTATATTTCTATACAAACTGGACAATCGGTTCATGCATTTCTATTAATCAATTTTTCATCATCAGAAATTCTTCTTAATCTTTCAGTACATTTACTTTGAGCTCCGATAGCAAATTCGTGTGTAAAAATTTGGGGTGTTTTTGGAGTCTTTTTTACTCAAATTTTTACTATTCTCCCCTTCCTTTTATTTTCCTTGAACACAGCATTTATAGTACATAAAGCAATTTCTTCAACTTCCAACGTTTCCGGTATCTCTGTATGCTGGTTCTCTCTCTACTGATGTCGGGCAACAGTGTTGTCCAACTTGTTTTTGTGTTGTCCTCCCAGGTTGAGAGGCTGTGTGCATAGGGCCCTTAACAGAAAGAAGAGACAGGATGGTTGGTCATATTTTGAGACATGCAGGATTGGTTAACTTGTTAGTGGAGGGAACAATTGAAGATAAGAACTGTATAAAAAGACAGAGATTAGAATATATAAAGCAGATAATTGAGGAGGTGGTTTGTAAGGGGTATGTTGAGATGATAGCTCAAGATAGAAAGAGATGGAGGATTACATCAAACCAGTCGAGAGGCTGATGACAGCAAAAAAAAAAAAAAAAAAAACCATTATGTCTAATCACCGCCACTTTGGCATTCGACTCGCAGCTGCTTCACCGAATTCCCATAAGAAGTCCATTGGTGTGATGCCTTCTTTTGACACCCATAAATCTGAAGCCAACACCTGCAGTTCCAAAGTGAAACCTACTTATAGATGAGGGATGGAGGACTGCAATAACATATAACTCCCACGGGGCTGACTTACATTTAATGTTTATTGATGTGCCAAGTTATTTACATTAAATGCATTTTCTTAACAGCTCCCCATCGATATACCACATTGTCCTACAGAACACTTACTTACCTATCCATGAACATAATAAGCTTTCCTTCTCTTTTTATTTGCCTTCATTTCCCATTATATAAAGAAATTAGGCACATAAATTGATGCATACAGTCCTTGTACTATATAACTCCCTCCTACACGCATTTCCTAGCATGATTCTATGCTTCCTGTCTCTTAAGAATTACTCCACCAAACATGTCAGATCATAATTAACCCTTTTGTTTTCAATTGTAGTCATCAGAATTATATGTTTCAAATTGTGTGCCTTAAATATTTTAGGATTTTTATTTTTTTGATAATGTGATTCCTAACATTATCTCAACCCTTAGAACAGATCTGACTCTGAAGAGTTCCAAATGTTCAAAAGTGAGATATTGTTACGGTATGTTAGTTCAAGGTGCTTATACAACCTTTTTCTAAAATTCTTTGACATGCATTCTCTTACACATACTAATTTCTAGTATTCATTTCCAATTTACTGTTGTTGGTTCCTTTCACAATTCAATTCAACTTCTATTGCATCAGATTTTTGTTTAACATTTAGTGCACTGTAATATTGGTTGTTAATAATTTTTGTATTGATTGTATTTATTACAGCTTCCTCTTTTTTGTATTTTTAGTTTTACTATTTAGAGAATCTTAACAAATCAAATTCATCACTTTACAGGACAATGGCATACCTAGCTGATATTTCCCACGGAGTATTTAATTCAAATTAATATTTCTCTTTAATTTTCTTAATTGCCTTTCCCACACTCTAAATGATCCTGGTGTCTTATTACTCTCTGCTTTTATTGTATCTATGTGATTTGTGTAAGCTAGATTATAGATAATAACTGATATCTTTAAATTTTCAAATACCTCATTTCTTTAATAACATAAAAAATGCAAATATTATCCAAACCAATTTTATTTCTTCCACAGGATGGCATATGATTTTCTCACATCAGCTTTTGAATGTTTTCCAGATTTAGATTATTGCATTATTACAGTGCCTCCTAACATCCCTGTCTTTCCACTGCTTCTCCATTTTGTTGTAAGTACAGCACTATTATTTATGAAAAGAGAAAAATCTTTATCTCTTATAATTTAATAACTGGAGTAAGTTTTAAATTGTATGTTTTGATTATTCTTTCTCGGCAGTATGATTTTGTGCTATGTAAAACATGTGATCTATGCTCTGGGTTACATTTACACTGGAACCGACTGGGCCGATTTTTCACTCTGCCAAACAGCCATTCGAACTCTACCGACCGATTCTATCGACTGAAGTGGTTACACTGGCCTAGACTTTGGCCATTTTGGGGCTCACTCTTACTTCAAATGACACTGCGAACTGGCCAACTCCATTGATGGATTTGGAGAAATGTGTAGAGGGAGTTCGGAAATTTCCAATTCTTTAGACCAAGTATTGTTTTTGTGTTATCGATTGCCGTAGAAAAGTACCTTCTTTTATTCAAATTCCCTTTGGTTCATCAGATGATCGTAAAAGGTAAATTGTGTCATTCTGAAACATTTATAAAAATTCATTTCATCATCCATCAGATGCTGTGACAAAGTTAGCACACCATTTTTTTTATTTTTTTTAATACTTGTTTTTAATTACTTCAAAATTTGGTATGATGTCTCTGATGGTTATGGTATATTATTGGCCTATGGAAGATCTGCAGTTGAAATCCCCGTCTCGGTTACAATTTTTATGGCTATTAAAATTGATCTTCACCGCTGTCAAATCTTTGATTTGTTAGTGTGGTCTGTATGTAAACTAAAATATACAATGATCTCATTCTCTATTAACGAAAAGTATCGAGTGAGTCAGATGTAACCTCAAACAAAACAAACACGTCAAGTGTGAAGAGACTGACGTTTCACATTTCAATTGTGATTGCGTTCAGATACAGGAGAATTTTTCAATCCAGTAAAATGAGCCAAAGACTTAATTATGGTTTGTTAAGAATGCGTTTCGATGTTATTTTTGTGTGGAAAAGTTCAAAAAGTTAGGTGACAATGTGAGTCAGGAAAAAAAGTATTTTAACGTAGTTTATGACTTTTGTAAATTATAAAGTACGCCTGCGGAAAATAAAGAACAAAATTCAATAATATAGTATTGGTGGTAAGCCTAGCTGTTACCTCCAGGGATACAGTTCGTTTGATTTAAATGTTTATTTTTAATAGGGGACCGGCAAATTTTCAGAAGTTGTCTCAAATTTTCCATTGTGGTTATATTTAGCCAAAAAATAGTATTTTACTGAAATAAAGCTTTATAAGTAGGTACATAAAACCACGCGCAAATCTTGAATTGTTTAAATTCCCACGCAAGAGTACATCACGTGAACTCGTCGTTCATGTGCTAAACAACTTGACCTGGGACTTGTTATTCCAACTGTATTAAGTGATTTTAAGCGTTTTGTGAAGTTATAGTCTTAATATAACGAAAGACACATCGTTGGTGTGTGTACCTAAATGTACCAATACTTCTGTAAACAAATTATTGATTGATTTACCACAAAAATCAGACATATGAATCAAGTGGTTGTAATCAGCTAGACGTCAATACGACGGAATGTCTGCAGAATCACCGATTTACTATTGTAGGATCACTTTGATGTGAGAAAGTATGCGAAAATAGTGTTCAAATCACAAACTAAATAGAGGTAGTTCAAATAATTCAGCGCTTAAGTACTTTGTACAGAAGTATAAGATATACTTATTTGTGTTTTAGCTGCCAAATAACATGGAAACTTAAATTTGTCTTTGAATTTGTGCCATACATTTTTCTGTTACTTCATTGTTTCTCAGATAGGTTTTGTGTCACAACCCGTCTGGTGAATACTCAGGGTTGACCGTGAACAGGTGGATAGCCGAAGTTATGCAGGAAGGGTCTGGGGCTCACTTAATTGGTTTAAAAAATCTGTAAATAATGTCTACTTGTAATATCGTTACCACGTCCTTTGTAACTTAATGTTATAACAGTTCTGTGACAGGGAAAAAACTCAAATCAGTATCACATCTTTTTCCCGACATATAACGTCAGGCGCTGTGATTGGTGTTTCGTTCGACGCAAAGAATAGAGTAAAATTATTATAATTACTAGGTTTTATTTATTGATTTAAAAATACAAATCGTTATTATTTCGCAAAAAAAATGAAATGATGTTTTTGAATTTATGAATATTATTTTTAACTAAATTTTCAGATTTTTTGTAACACCTTTTTGGATCCCAGTTTGATAACTGAATATTTTTAATTTTTTATCAGTGTATGTAAGTCACCAATATAGTCTTGTCTGGTGTCAGTTGAAATCGATAATTTATGAGAAGGTGTGATATAAAAAGAATTATCTTTTAGGATATAATTTACGTAATTTACTGAAATATCAAAACAAGCCATAATAAGGGATTGTATGTACATTTCTACTGTTTCACAGTTAAATTACAAATCAGAGAACTGATTAATCTAGTACACATTATATTGAAGTATATAATTACTTTACTTTCAATGAAAAATTTTATATACACGTCCTAGCGATGGTTACTCCCCTAGCTGGAATTATGGCTGATATTTTTATTCATTCTTTAGAAACTACATTTTTTAATTTCGATCTACGGCCGCATAGTAAGATACGATTTTACACTAGATACGTGGATGATATAATTATGACATTTGATGGGGATGACCAGAATTTGGAAATATTGTTCAACACATTTAACTGTTTCATGAAAACATCCAATTTACTAAAGAAGTGCAAAATGAAAATGACGATCTAAATTTCCTTGATCTCAAATTAGCAATAATAGACAATAGTATAACTTTTGATATTTATCGGAAACCGACTTACACACACAAAATTATTCCAGCCGATTCTGTGCACCTAACAGTGCATAAATTAGCATTTTTCTACTCGGCAATCAATCGGGCCCTCACTCCCAATAAGTTACAGAAAGAAATAAACATAATTAGATCTATTGCTATTAAAAACGGATACAAAACAAACTTAGTAGACGCCATCGTCAACAAGAAAACCCGCAAAAAGTGTTCAACATTAACAAGAAATATAGACGCCCAAAATAAAAGAGAAGTTAACAAATTTATTGTGATTCCCTTTTTGGGTAATATATCTTACAGAATAAAGCGCCTTTTAGTAAAGAAATACAACTGTAAGGTAACATTTTCCATACAAACAACAGTATAAAGAAAAACGTAAGGCAAACCATAAAATGGCTAACGACCCCTTCTCCAATTCTGGGGTTTATAAAATTATATGCAGTTATTGTCCACGGTACTATATAGGACAGACAGGCAGGCAAATAAAAATTAGATTTAAAGAACACTTAATAAAAAACGAAACCAGTAATATACCCAATTCTACATTCGGTGAACAATTGCAAATGTCAAATCACTCCGCGAGAGACTTAGAAAATACTATAATCTTACACAGAGAAGTAAAATGGTGTAAAGTAGATTTGTTAGAAGAACTAGAAATCTTCAAACACCTAATGAAAGACGACGGCAACATGCCAAATGATCAACGCCAGCTCGACAAAAGACAATTTCTTGAAGCCTTTAAGCTAATAATTTTAACGGAATGAAGGTCGGGCCACACTAGACCGCACCCGCACCGCACCTCACCGTCACTTTTCTTATTTTTTTTTATTTTTTTTTTTTTTTTGGTGGAAAGCGTATAAATTCAATGTGGCCCCATATATAAATCATTGAGATTCTGTGAAATTTTTAATTTTATATATAAAAATGGATCTTGATATATGTATATCTTAGATTGATAGACTACAACACCGTTTGACCAATCACCTTGAAAATTGGCATATATTTGGAAAAGGTTTCTGACCAAAAAATAAAATTAAACATGAAATCTCAACCATAGATCGACCTAGCGTAGATCATATGATCAACAGAACTTTTAAATATTCCTGCTGCCAGCGGGATTTGAACCCGGGGATGGAGTCTGAATTTTTTGAAATCAAGTGCACTGAGCTACCAGAAAGTTCCAAAGAAACTACTGTCCCATATTTAAAATACAAAACAAACTATAATACCACTAAAAATTTAATAATAAAATAATTGTTTCAAAAACTAAAAACCTAAAAAACCTAAAAAATATGATTATGAAACAACACAAAAAAAAAATTAAAATAACATTATAACTTGCTTAGAAGAAAATAATTCTAAATGAACAATATATTACTTTACTATTATTTAAATTTTTGCTTTAATCAGTTATTTTTGGAATTGATGGCAGTCAAAGCAAGAAAAACATAAAATGACAAATAGAAATAATGACAATAATACATTAAAAATTCATCTCACTACTTACCTATGATTAATGATAGAAATATGTTTCAACAATACTAAAACATAAAGATGATACACCGATATTATATTAACCATAAAGTGTTTACATCATGATGCAGCCTACCAACTGATAATGTAGAACCAGAGATATGTCTCGATCTCCAACGAGACCGAGCCATAGAATAAAATACCGTTTAATTTGTTCCCCTAAACTTCCTACCATAAAAACAATATTCGCCTCACTACATGCTGCAAAATATTCAGAATTTTCGTTTGTAGTCCCCGTGTTGTCTCGAACGGGAAATAAAGTGCAGTAATTCGTTCACTGTGAAGTAGTGAGAATATTGTATTTTGTACCATGTTTTATTACTCTACAATGTGTGACTTTTTCAAGTCTTTGAGAATCCTGGAAGTAAAGATATGGATAGTAATTATCTAAGTATATATGTTGATTCTCCGTTTTTAAATAGCAGTTTTACAACTGCATATGTTATCATATTTGGAAATACATCTTGTATTAAGGATTCATTAATGATATGAGAACGTATATAACTAATACAATCTGAACTTCTTTCCGTCAATTTACTTGAAATATTGTCATAGGTGTAACAATTTTTTAGTTTTAGTTGCTTCATGTGTTTATTTATTTCTGAAAATGTTACTGCGGGCAATTGAATCTTAACAAATCTATTTGGGAAATCAGTCTGAAGAAGTCTTAGGGAACTATCTGGGCATTATTTTTCTGTGCCCAATTTCTCCATGACTGAAGTAAAATATTTGTTAAATAATTTACTAAACTTCCCCTACATCACAGTGCATAGTTACATTTGGCTCTATTATTATGACTTTAGAGTGATTTACAGATTTTCCTGTTTCAGCTTTTATTATATTCCATTTGGTTTTCATTTAATTGCCTATTTTTTTCTATTTATGCTAATACCATGTTCTTGTTATTCCTTATTATATTTCTTAGTATTTTAGAATAAAGTGTATAATTGTATAAAGGAAAATGATCTCGTAACTGAATACCAATAAGGGGTTATTTCTTAGACCCACATCCACCTTCGCTGCAGATTTTGCTCTTACATTAGAATGTTTCAGTTTGTTTACTTCCAGTCTATTCTGCCTGTGTTGATTCTTTATTCCCTTCAATTTCAGCCTGCATATCATAATTGTCAGTTTGTGGTATTAATTATTATATGTGCAGTGATGAAGTTTCTTTAAGACAGATAATTAATCCGCTATTAGTACTGCATAAACTGACTGATCTGTTATCCCTTCCTATGTGAAGTTTTGCTGTTTGAAGAACCAAATGTGTTATGCTCCTATACATAACCTCCAAGTTTTGAAATTTAAGTGACGACGCTTGTAAACATTGGTGACAGAAAGCCTTACCTGATGAGAAAAGTTGTGCTCATTTACTTTATGACGAGTGATGTTCACTTCCGAAAGTGAAGCAATAACAGTGCAACAACTTCAGTTTATCAATATACAAAATTTTCCACACTCTGTGTTAGAAACTTGTCTTTTCAGTATTATATACATATTTTTTTTATCTCTTCATATCAACTTGATTGTAAAGTACATTTCTGATCATTATTATTATCTTGTGTAATTTCAACTCCTGGTTTGAATGCAATGGCACCCGTTAACAAGCAAGATATTTGTCCGTGTTGTCTCAAACCAACTATGAGTAAAGTGATACAATGGCTGGGTGGTAACGTAATTTAAAAATACTTCTAAAATTTGTATTTATACATTTTAAATAAATTTAAAAAATAATAAATGTTTTTTATACAGTTTATTTGTTCGTCGCAAAATATTCAAGAAATAATGAACACAAATTTCAATTTATTTAATTAAATTGTAATAGTAAATCTATTTAATGGAATAACGTGATGCTGGTCATATCAAAATTTACTTTTATTTTCACAGATGTCACATTCAAAGAAAAAATATAGACAGTACAATGTCGAATACTTGAAATATGGTTTTATTGAGGCACACTCAAACTAGACATTGCCAATGTGCCTGATTTGCCAATTTTTCTCAAATGAAGCTATGAAACCTTCACGTTTAGAAGAACATATAACCAAAATACACCCTGACAGAAAACATAAAAGTTTATCTTATCTTCAAATGTTCAAAGAACAATATTCAAGACGTCCATCTTTAGCTGGTATGTTTTCAGTGGCATACAAACAAGACGCAGATGGCATTCGTGCCTCTTACAACATTTCCTTGCTTATTGCTAAATCGGGCAAACGCTCATGATTGAGAAAGTATTGATACTAATATCTGTGAGTGAGGTTCTGCGTACTGTAATGCACAAGCCGACGTCTGATATTATTAAGAGAATCCCACTAGCAATAACACAGTACAGAGGCAAATCAACGAAATGTCCGAGGACGTGGAGAGTTCTTTAACAGATTTTTTGAAGACTGCCGAATTTTCTTTACAGCTTGAAGAATCTACTTTACCAAACAATGATTCATTACTTCTTGCGTACGTTGGCTACATTAGTTAAAAAAATTGACAAGACTGTTCGCAAAAAATTTAAAAACTGATACTAAAGGAAAATCTATATTTCAAGTTTTGGAACACTATTTCGAAGAAAAAAGTATTCCTCTGAATAATATCGTGTCCATTGCTAATGATTGGTGCTCCAGCAATGGTTGGACGACACCGAGGGCCTGATTTTTTTATTTGAAACAGGCAGTACCAAATGTACCAATGCATCGCCCGCACTGCTCACTACAGTATGTAATTCCCGCACTTAACAAGATCAGAAGCAATGCTCTTAATAGTAGATTATTTGAATAACTTTGTGATGAAAATGACGAGGATTTCAATAGTTTGCTATTTATTGCACACAGAAGTTCGTTGGCTGTCAAAGAGTACCTGTCTAACAAGATTTTATGACCTTTTTGACTCCATTATAACGTTTTCTGAAAACAAGAATGTTTCATTAAGAGAAAATTTGATTGAAATATAAGAATGATATAGCTCATTACACTGATCTATATCGTACATTTAATGAAAACAAATTACGGCTGCCAAGGAGAAAATTTGAATTTGATCAAAGCAAAGTCAGTTATTAGTGCGTTCATGTCAAAACTTGCCTTGAACAAAACAGGATGTGGTTCGAAGACAATTCTATGAATTTTCAAATCTTTCCTCTGTGGAAACAAATGATGAAGATATTTTAGTATTTTGGTAACATTTGGAAGCTCTTAAAGAACATTTTAAAAATAGATTTCAGGATAATCTTAACATGACCATTCCAGATTGGGTATTAGAACCTTTCTCGAATCTACAAACAGCAGATTTATCGCTACAGGAAGAGTTGATAGAACTGTCAAAAATGGAGAATTAAAATTGAGATTAAAAAATGGATATCAAGAATTTTTGCTACAGAGGCAAATTCCAGATTTATATCCGGCTTTGTGGGCTGCAACAAAAAAGTTTTTTGTTGCATTCCCGTCGCCATATTTTAGCCGAAAGGGGATTTAGTATAGTAAGCAATTTACCAACAAGGAAAACAAACAGATTTTTAGTAGTGGAATGCGGCTAACAAATATAACACCAAATGTAGAAAAATTAGTACCATTACATGAAACTCAGACCTCTCACTGATAATTTTACAAGAATTTTCAATATATGTTTTGTAATCAAATTTTTGTACAAGGCACCAATATTCTTAATATTCCTTAATAAAGTAATTTTAAAAATCTGTCTTTGTTTTTCAATATTTAATATAGCCCAATTCACCTAAGAGGGGTGCCATCAAATCACCGTTTTGAAGAAGTCGGCAACAAGCCAAATTAAATTGAAGCGCTATGGATTACACAACGTTGATTACAACAATAAAAGACGTCGGTACGGTTTTTTTCTAACCGGGGGGCGGTGAGTAATTTTTTTTTTCTAAAAGGGGCGGTAGGTCGAAAAATGTTGGGAACCTATGATTTAAACCAATCATATGCTTTTGCCACGAATACCATATCTGTACAATTTTATTAATAAGAGGTCATGTCTAATAAGATCAAAGGCCTTGGACAGGTCTAAGAATAACCCACTGTTTATTTCACCCTTATCCACTGCATTGAGAACAGTATTCAGAAAATTGTAAATGGCTGTTCTGTGGACCTATTTTTCCTAAACCCATGTTGTGAATTGCTTAGTATTTTGTTTCTAGTGAGAAAATCAGTGAGCCTTTCATACATTACTCTTTCAATTATTTTTGAAAAGCCAGGCAGTATAGACACAGGTCTGTAGTTCTTTATGTTAAATTTGCCATCCTTTTTGTAAAGTGGTGTTACTGTTGAATACTTTAGTTCTGTTGGGAATATTCCTGCACTAAATGAATCATTAATAATATCTGTAAGGTGGGAAACAATGGATCCTGAGCTGTGTTTAATGATTTTATCTGGGATCCCATCAATACTGCAGGACATTTTATTTTTTAATTTAGAAATAGCATTTCCTACTTCTGTTATAGTAACTGGATATAGAAACATAGTTTTTCATTCATGGGGACATTTATATTACCATTTCTACTGCACATCTCATTGGTGAAATTTTTTGCTATATTTGTGTAGTGTTTACTGAAAATATCAGCAATCTTTTTGGGTCCTGAATAATTTTTCCTTCACTTTTATAACATATGAATTAGTTTTTGCTTTAAAATTGCCTGTGTTTTTATTTATAATTTTCCAAATGGATTTAATTTTATTTGAGCTCTTGGAAATATATGTATCATTTGTCTGCTTTTTTGCTGCTAATATTACTTCTTTGAAAATTTTTCTATAGCATTTTACATGTGACTTTAAATTTTTATTTTGTTTGGCTAATTTGTTTAAAATTCTAAGATTTTCTGCAGAATTTTTAATGCCCTGGGTTATCCACGTTTTTGGATTGCTTGTAATTCTAACTCTTTTTAATGGGAATGCAACTTCAAAACAATACTTATAATTAGACATAAAACAATTGAACGTATCATCTATACTATTATGCATTCCTTCCCCCCACTTCATATTTTGAAGCATGTAGTTGAAAGTCACGATATTATCATCATTAAAGGACCTCCTCTGCACATACTTTTCACCAGTCCTGCAAGAGTTGGTGAATATGTTCTTTACAGATAATTTAATAGCCAGATGATCAGAGAATCCCATATCTATTGTTGTGATGTTATAGTTACATATTTCCTTGTTGATAAATATTTGGTCAATTGCAGACTCACTCCCGTTGCCATACCTAGTGGCATCATACACAGTTGTATACATATTATAAGACATAAGCAAATTTATTAGCAGTTGCTTTCTAACACAATTACCATTAAAATCAATATTAAAGTCCCCAACTAATACTATATGGTTTGTTTGATTTTTTTAGTTCACTTAGAAGATCTTCCATGTTTTCTAAGAACACTGTAAAGTTGCCAGATGGTGATCGATATATACACACAATAGTAATTTTACATTCTATAAGTACACATGCAGAGTATTCAAAATCTTTTTCAAGACATTTGGCACTTTTCAGTCTTATTTCCTTTGACTTCAAATTAGGTTTAACATATATACATGTCCCACCACACTTGTAGGTTTCTCTGCAGAAACTACTTACCAATTCAAAATTTGGAATGTGAGCTGAACTTGTTTGAAATTCTTGCAACCAGTGCTCACTTAGACACAAAACTGATACATCATTCAAACTGTTATTTAACAACACTTCATATTCACTTAGTTTATTACTTAGACCTTGCACATTTTGATACAGAACTGTAACTGGTTCATTTGACCCTATTTTATATGTGCTCCTGTCACTATGCTGAATATTGCAGGTCGATTATATGGGTGAATTGTTTTGGACTGTGGCCACCAAAAATCCTCACCTCCTGGTGGTGGATGTCTCTTTCGGGCTGGTTGTTTTCTTCTAAAAAGATCCATTTCACTTTCAGTAGCACTTACAGGATTTTTGGTAGACAGTTCTTTAGGGTTAGTATTTTGAGTAGTGCATACCTGATTGGATGTCGCTTCAACCACTGTTGTTGTAACACATAACTCTGTAGTGTCCAGGACAGAATTCTTGTGTTCTTCATACACAATTGGTATTTGAGATACTATTGGTAGATCTTTCACTTCAAATTGAATGTGACTTGCATTTTCGTTCTTTGTTTTAATATAATGCAAAATCTGTTTAACTAATGCTACTTTCCCTTTGTAGTTTCGGTGCATGCCATGTCTTGTAAATTCGTCTCTGGGACAGTCCACTTTCAAATATTTGACATTTGTAAATGCTTTGCAGATTTTTTCGTATTTTCGATTTGTAGCCTCAATTTCTTTGTTTACACATGAGGCTGGTATCAGGTCATGTCTGTGGGGAATGCTGACTACATACACATTTATATTGTTCATTTTTCTTAACGTTTCTGCTAAGGTTCTTGTTGCTGCTTTCGCTTCATTTTTGTAGACGTCATTATCGCCACCTATAATCACGCAGCTGTCTCCAGTGTTAAAGTCCCACATTTTATCAAAATCTTTCACTATTTCACTCAACGGAGCACCAGGTTTAACTATGCCACTAACATTGAAATTGTGATCCTTTTCAGCGATGATTCCAGCTAGGCCTCTCCCATGGCTGGAAGTAAGTAAACAAATACCAGATTTCTTCCCGCAATGATCATCGATGCATTTTTTAATCTTGGGTGCTTTCTTTTCCTCGCAAGGTTTTTCTATAACAACTTCAGTGTTATCTTCATTCTCAAAAGTTGCGGATGAAAGCAAATTAAATCTGTTTCTTGTCTCTACTTTAAAGCACTTCTGAGGATTCTTGACACGCGTAAACTTTTTAGGCCTAATAAAATTATTTTCTTCAGCTGAACTCGCATTTTCGATTGTCTTTTTTTAGATTCTCCATTTGATGGATAAGCATGCTAGCTGCATAAATATCCTTCTTAATTGCTTCAATAACTGACTCTTCTTTTCCCAGAAATTTTTTTTTCTATGGCTTCCATTCTTCCATAACAACATTTGCGATCGCACTCACATCCCGCACTCACTGTTTCCAAATTATTTATGCAATCACTGTGAACCCATTTTTGAATAACAGAACATAGTCTAATACCAGTTGTCACCAATTCTTTCCATAGTACACATTTTATAGATGATAGAAAGTTTATTTTCGGACAGCAACTAACAACAACTTCTATACCGGCCGCCATCTTACCTAAAGGCTTGCAATGCAGTAGTAACTGTTCACGAAGGTTCCATCCTGAATGCGTCAGAATGAGCAAAAAAGAATACTCTTCATTTGCAAAAGGCGAAAATAATAATTGGACTTGCGACAGAGATGATTGTTTATCATCAAATCAAGACACGTCGGCCTCTATGTCCGAGAATATCGCTCTGCTGCAACAGAAAGTGTCGTCTCTTACTACCAAAAATGAATTCAAGGAGGAAATGGACAGTGACAGGAAAAACATTGAAAAACTCTCTAATCAGCTTGCTGAACTAGAACCACGTCTTAGCAGTGTAGAAGCAAAGGTTTCAACTTTGGAAGTAAGTGTTGAACTTCTTAGTGATCATCAGTCAAAAACAACTAGTGATTCTGAAGAAATAATAGCCGAGTTCAATGACAGGTCAAACAGGACCAAAAATGTCATTATCTTCAAGGTTCCAGAAGTTAGAAGTAATGACAACAACACAAGAAAAGCTTTCGACAAGTCCAAGATCGAGTGCATCATGTCAGGTTCTGGTGTCAATATAAGTGATCTTGTCACATTCTTTCGGTTGGGGAAGAAATCTACCTCTGGCCAAAGACCACTCAAACTAGTACTAAGTTCCAAGGACGTTGCTGTAACATTTCTGAAGGGTTTTAAGCGAAATGAAATTGCATGCAAAGACCCATCTCTTTCTGAAATCTCACTTGGAAGTGACAGAACTCCTAAGGAGCGATTGTTCTTAGTTAATCTTCGTGCTGAACTCGAGAAGCGCACCAAAGAAGGTGAAACTGGCCTCACTATAAAATACATCAATGGAGTGCCCAAAATAGTGCAAAGTGCAAAAAACTAATTAAATCCAATGGAAAAACCAACATAAATATGTACTATCAAAATATTAATGGAATTCGGACAAAACTTAAAGAATTAAGATTAGCCCTAGCTACATGTACTTATGATGTCATTATACTTGCTGAAACCAATCTTTCTCCAGATATTTCTAATGTTGACCTTGGATTCACAAATCACTCTGTGTACAGGAGTGATAGGTCCTCTCAAACTAGTTCTAAAGAGAGTGGCGGTGGCGTACTTGTGGCAGTGAACAACAGAATGCCTTCTAGATGTATTAGAACAATGTCCCCACTAACAGTGGAGTCTATATTTTTATCAATTGATCTGTTGCATGATACACACATTTTGCTGAGCTGTGTATATATCCCGCCCAGTAAGCCTCTCGATGTATATGCCAACTACTGCCAGGTGGTGGAAGAAGTGATAGCGGACCAAAAGGTGGAACCATCACATGTGATTGTGAGCTAGCTTGTTTATTGGATGTTGAACAGTGTAACCATGTCTTGAACTCTAGGGGTGTGTTATTGGATTTAGTATTTGCCTCTTCCAATGTCACTGTCAAGGAAGACACCTGCCCTTCGTTGCCTATTGATATCCAGCATCCAGCATTGAATATTATTCACCCTGTAGAATCTACCTTGCCTGATCACCAGTGCACTTTTGTTCCTGATTTTGCAAGGTGTGATCTTGGAGAAGTTTTTGATGAACTTCTTTCTATGGACCTATCCAATTTTGAATCCCTTGACTTATCCACCGATACTGACACTCTGTTCATAAAATTCACTGACATATTGAAGTCAATTGTGCTCAAGTATACACCACTGAAAAAAACTGGAATGTCAAAATTCCCATGTTGGTTCTCTACAGAGCTTACACAATTGGTCATAGAAAAGAAAAGACTCCAAAAAGCTTATAAGCAGACCTTTGATTATGAGTAATATGTCCTGTTCTCAAAATTGAGAGACCAATCTCGTCACTTATCTAAAAAATGCTTCAATGACTATGTTGAACATGTGCAATGTACTATTCCTGGCAATCCCAAATTATTCTGTAATTTCATCCGTAACATTAGCAAAGCTGAAGGAGCACCAAGCACGTTAACATTTAATAATCTTTTCACTTCCCACCCACTGCAAATGTGTGATCTGTTTGCACAATACTTCTCTTCAGTATTTACACCTCCATCTTCGTCTACTTCCAATATCCATTTCAGTACTAGTAATAGTCTGAGTACACTTGCAGTCACTGATGAAGATGTTTATAAAGCATTGGGCAAGCTAGACTGTTCGACGAGTTGTGGCTCTGGCCAAATACCACCTAATGTTTTGAAATACTGTAGAGTCTTGCTTTGACATCCTTTAAAATACTTTTTTAACAGGTCTCTAAAGACAGGAATTTTTCCAGATGTATTTAAGCTTGGTCATGTTGTTCCTGTGGATAAATGCGGATCGAAGGAAGATGTTAAGAATTATAGACCAATTGTTATACAATCGGTGTTAGCAAAAATCTTCTAGAAGTTGGTGCTAAACAAAATCTATCCCATGTTTCGTAACATAATTACTCCAAAGCAACATGGTTTCTCTCCTGGAAAATCAACAGCAACTAACCTTGTGATTCTTCAAAATGAAATAATTAGAGCATTTAGGGAGCGAAAACAACTCGATATCATATATCATGACTTTTCAAAGGCATTTGATAAAGTTAGCCATCCCCACCTTCTTACTAAGTTGAAGGAATATGGCATAGTTGGTAAATTATTGGAGTGGTTTTGTAGCTACCTCAGCAACAAAAGGTTGATTGTAAAGGCTTTTGGCTCATTGTCACCTGCTTTCGCAGCAACTTCTGGAGTACCTCAGGGTTCACACCTAGGACCATTGCTGTTCAATATATTCATAAATGATTTAGTTAGTATTTTTGCCAGTTGCCTTTTCTTTGCAGATGACATTAAGATTTTCAAGAAAATCATTACTCGAGACGACTGCTTAGATCTTCAGAATTGCTTAAAAGCTATTGTGAAATGGTGTCAACAAAATAGTATGCAACTTAATGTTAATAAATGTTCCTGCATTACTTTTCACCGCACTAAATCGGCATTACATTTTTAATATGAAATGGAAAATCAGCTACTGAATCGCTGCACAACTGTAAGAGACCTAGGAGTTCTTCTGACGTACAATCTCAGTCCAGAAGAACATGTCCACAACATATGTGCCAAGGCCTCCAAGTGCCTGGGCTTACTGGCACACACTTCCAGATTTTTTAATAATATCCAGACACTCAGGCTCTTGTACTGTGCCCATGTCGGACACATACTTGAATATTGCAGCGTTGTATGGTCGCCTCATCAGATCACACTAATTCAACACATTCAGAATCTTCAAAATAAGTTCTTAAGGCTTATAGGTTGTCGAATGGGCTTTCATTAGAAAGACGTTCCGTTGGTTGCTGTTGGAACCTACCTTGGCCTCCATCCTTTGGAGTCGAGACGGAATGTTCATGGTGTCCTTTTTCTGCATAAACTAATCTCAGGTGTTATAGACTGCCCTGAAATTCTCAGACATGTATATTTTCGTTGTCCGTCTGGTACACGGTTGAGAGAACTATTTGGTCGTAGACATCTGCGCACAAACTATGAGGCTAGCAGTGCCATAGAACGGATTCAGAGAATAGGTAACAGAATACCTCCTGAACTTGATTTTTTCATTGACAGTGTTGCTGTTTTCAAGCGAGTACTCATACGTGAGTGGGGTCAGCAATGATGGGCTTAGTCACGGTCTATTATTCCCTGTAATAATTTGTATTTTTTTGTAGTTTTATGTTGAGTCTTATTATTAGTTTTAGAATAATTAATAATTTTCTTCTGTGTAATTGTTTTTCTAGTTTTAGTAACATAAAACTATACTTGCTATTTTTGTTATCTTCTTGTTTTCATTGTAACTAATTTGTTCACAAATAGTGGTAATTGCGTTTACTAAGTAGCTATCATAAGATATATTAATGTAAAATGGTTTTTCCGTTGGAATAAATAAATAAATAAGTCAGCTTTTGGAGGGCTATCTTACCATATAATCCCTGTGAGACAATAATGTCGGGATCGGGAGTTATAGTGGCATGCACGGAAAAACAATGTTTATATATATATATATATATTATTTTTACAAAATTATGGTGGTACTCTTAATGCTTTATGGAGCAGAATGTTGTTACCTGACAAAAATATAACAACAGACAATTGGTATGGCAGAAATTACGATTTAAGGTTAATTATAGGATTTAAAAGTATATACATGATACATAATGATGACATGAGACAATTAAGAGTGAGAGACCTACTGGAAGAATTTTGTAAATGTAAAGCTAGATGTTTTAAGCGTATCTGAAGTATAAATAATAACAGAGTACCAAACATTTCACTTTTCTACAAAGATCCTGTGAAATGGAATAAAAGACGCCAGTGTGAAAGATGAAATAATCCATTGTTTGTTTTTAAACCTTCAGGATGAAACCGTCTTTTGAAGATTAATCCTTGTATCCAGTGATATAAATAGGCAACCAATTCTGGCAGCTGAATCTTTAATTCACCTTTTTCAGTCACACACATCCATGGATCAATATTATTATATATGATTGATAAATAAGAATTAGTTTTCTTATTTGAAGATGCATCCCTTTCTATATCTCCAACTTTATTGCCCATCAAGTTGAAGTGGCACTATTTATTATATTATTATTGTTAATGGCTTTCGGTATCTGAGGCCACACAGCCAACTCGGTAGTAATTATGTGTGATCTAGTGTTTTCAGTTTCTCCAGTATTCATTTTTTCCAACTAGTTATACAGGACTGACATTAGATGCACAGACGTAATACTGAACACCCATGCCTGCGACCGGACTCGAGCCGACTCTAGACCCTACGCTACCGAGTCCCACAAATGGCAATACTTAAATGAATTTTCAGGTTGATGGTAGTATTTTAAGAAATTTTCTTGATGAATCATATTTTTGAATAAGGTATTTATGCAGTATCATCAGTTCTAATTTACTTACATTTTTTTAATTAATATAGAGAGCTGTTCCCAGACCAGAACGAGCATTTCAGCATGAGTTGTATGTTGCACACAGAAATTCTGTTCTAAGGTTAGTGGATTTTTTTTTTTTTAGTTTAGAGTATAGTCAACAAATTTAAAAACTGGTTAGTATATATTTATATACTTACAATTTTATTGGGTATAGGAAGATGTAAGTTATGTAAGAGGTTTCTCAAACAACACGGAGTCAGGATAATATGTCGGAGAAGCCATCACCATCGAACACGTCGCATGAAGAGAATGAAAAATAGCAAGAAATTAAGGTGGGGGAAGGTTAACCGAGGGGTTCTTGTCTTTCGGCTTGGTCTTGTCTTCTTTCATCAGCATAATCATCACATTCTTGGTTTCTAATATCTTTAGCTGCAGGTGCTACGTTAGAGCTACGAGGCATGTCAAAAGAGAAGACAAAATATACTGAAGCCAGAAACTTTTAAGTAGACACAAAATAGTAATTTGGTGCAACGAAAACTACCATCTATACTATATGTTTCGTCATTAAACGAAATTTATAAACACATCATACACCAACAGACTACCAGAGAAACACTGCATGAGTAATCGATATAACATTACAGACTTACACATGTTAACCGCCTGTTTGGCACCATTCAGTTTGTTTTCAAACTTTTATGACAAAAAATGTTATTTTTTCAGAAAAAAATATGCTGTGTCCTTGATAATGACACAAAATTGGTTCCTTGTAAAATTTCATCAATATCGGTATAGCCGTTTAGTCGTCAAAACGTAATAAACAAACAGAGAGACAGAGTTATTTTCGCATTTATGATATTGTTAGTATACATCATACAAAACTGACTGCGAGAGAAACAAAGCTGAAGTGACCGATTTAGCATACAAAATTGAAAGAGTATGTAATTGTTGTGTCCCGAATGATTATTCGGCCACATACGTGACAGAGTTTCGATTTGGCAGACATTTCATTTCCGCCATGGCT
Source organism: Vandiemenella viatica (assembly GCA_031002005.1). NCBI lineage: Eukaryota > Metazoa > Arthropoda > Insecta > Orthoptera > Morabidae > Vandiemenella > Vandiemenella viatica. The sequence goes on from CM061920.1 coordinate 92,776,774, forward strand.
GGACATACATTAACGTGAAATCCGAACAACGGAACGTCCAGGCGCGGCTCAAAGTATCAAAAACAACTCTTAAAAATTCATGCTTGCACTGAGATTTGAATTCGGGACCAGACCCAGAACATTTGGAATCAAGCGCCCTAACTACTGAGCATACAGGCAGCTCTCGGGCATAGTGTTACAGAGACTTACACATGCTATGCGTCTATTACTGTTCAGTTAGTTTTCAAAATTCTATAACAAAATGTATCATATAAGAAAAAAGTATCCTATGTCCTTGTCAATTGCAAATACTATTTCCTTGTCAAAAGTCATTTAGATAGAATTATCTGTTTAGCCCTGAAAACGTAACAAACAGACAGAGAAACTGAATTACTTTTGGATTTATAATATTAGTATAAATTAGTGTAGATCATACACAACCTGACCGCGAGGGAAACAAACAAAGCTTGAGCGACCAATGCAGTATATAAAACTAAAGGTGTTCGACATTGTTAGGCCGCCAACCATTCCACTCCCGAATTCATAGGTCTTAAAGTTTAACGTGGAATCCAAACAACGGAACGTACATACATGCCTCATATGATCAAAAGCAACTCTTAACAATTCCTGACCCTAATTTTAAACTCGCGACCAGACGCAGAACCTCTGAGCCACCGACCCACTCTCTGACGGAAAATTACAGAGGTTTACACATGCTATGCCTCTGTCAGTTACAGTTCAGTTAGTTTCCAAAATCCCAAGACAAAATATATTAGGGGCCTTCATTAATTACGTGAGGTTTTTTTCTAAAATTTGGAACCTCCCTCCCTCTTGGTGAGATTTGTTGAGATCTGGTTGGGCACCCCCTCCCCTACCCCCTCGTAATTTTTGATACTGTTCTTTAATGGGCGGCAACCTCAAAGAAAAAAATTATGCGAGGTTTCTATAGACCCCCCGCTCTCCCTCTAGGTGAGATTTTTTCCGGGCGCTCCTCCTCCCCGCCATTCGCGTAATTAATGGATCCCCCATAAAATGTCACCATAGCTTCACTTAATCTGGCTGAAGTACAACTTGATCCATGTTTCACCTTAAGGGTTGGCTCTGAATTTTTTTTTAGGGATTTTGTCGTTATTGAAGGGAGTTAGAATGAGTGAAGACGAATATTTCACACCGTCAGATACTATACGTAACATGGTAACGGGCCTTATCTAGCTAAAATACAAACTCAACCTGTATTTTATCCTCACGGTCCGCTCTGCAAAATTTGAAGAATTTCTGTTTACTTTGAAGGGAATAAAATTGGCAATGACAGATTTGCGCAGACTGACAATAAATATTAGAATGGATTATCATACTAGGTTTGGTATATAAGATTTTTCTAATCATTTTACAATTTTTACTAACAAAATATTGATGCCGGTATATATTTTCAAATGGTTTAACAGATACAACGTTGAAAATCCCACATAAATTACAATTTGTGTGTGTTCTTAAAGTTGCAGCCTTGATTTTTAAATTATGGAATAATTACAGCATGTTAATTACCTATTATCCTTAATATACATAATTATCAACAATACTAAAAAATGGCCAGTTTGGTAACACAATCTGTCACACTGTCAGGCTTGCAACGGCCAGAAATGTCACTCGTATACTACTGCAAGGGTTCTATATGTTTTAAATCGCAAACTAAGCATTAATAAAAATAAATATTTGGTTTAAATCCACAAATTGATTATTAGTTGTTTTTTGTTTATTTATATTCGAACGATGCAGAGGACTCATGGACCACGGAAGAGAAAGATGAGGGAACCCATGAAAATATTATTGATGTCATTATTTCACCTGGGTGTAATTAAAAAAGAAAACGCTAGGCTCCTTACCACAAACACAAAGGATTGAAAATTAAATTTGTCAAGGGCAATAGAACGTGATTGATGAAAATTCTCGCAAATAATTTGAGAGAGAAAAAAAATTAAATGCGAAAATCTGTAGAGTAATAAGTTTTTGGTAAGAAAAAATACCAAATGTATCATATACAGCTTCGGCTCCAAAATTACAAGGAACAAACACAATAAGAACAAAAAATTTAAATGTTCAACGGAAAGCATTGCATTTCGTAATACTCGAGAACAGGATACCAATGTAATTAATTACTCAATTCCGCATTTACACACAGCAACGGATTAAATGAAATTGCTCATCATTTTAAGGCGAAAGAGGAACCAAACATTTATAGTACTTTAGTATGTTGCCACTCAAATGTAATTATGTATACCAGTTTCGTGTACTAGATTCTTTAACTACAGTAAACAAAGGCATTACACATATGTTCTACTTATAGTTACCTTTTAATGGAACAAGATATGTCATAAGCTGTTTCTTTTTGGAATTCACATAACACCAACTCTTGAAATGCAGAGAGCTAAGATATTTCTTGTTCACATTCAACGCGCAATCTAAAAACGAAAATAAATTGATGACTTCTTGTTCATGGATAAAGATAGTCTAATAATATATAACAGGAGAGATAAAGTATTAAATCATGTGATACTTATGTGCAGAGACAATGGCATCCACGCAGAAACAAATTCTTTGTATGCAAAAACAATATGGCTTTTGATAAATAAGGAATTTTAAATTAAACATAACATTAACATAAAGAAGAACGTTCCATCTAGTGGTCGTAAAGCGTAAAGACAGATATTTCACACGGTTAGATACTATACATAATATAGTAAAGGGTCAAAGATCATGCATGACTCTTGACCTTATGTGGATAAAATGCAAATTTAATCAAAAATTTATCCTCAGGGTCCACTCTAAAAAATTTGAAGAATTTCTGTTACTTTGCAGGGAGTATAATGATTAATGACAGATTTGCGCAGATTGACCATACAATAGATCTCAGGATGGATTTGAACTGCTTGAAGATCTATCGCCGACTCTAGCGCTCCAAGAATCAGTTCAGGGGACAACTACCGCGCTAATCTTGCTGGTCTAACTCGCCCGTATTACAGTATATGAACATTCCCTGCCATATAGATTGGAATCGTATAGAGCGCATGCGCAGAACGTTAAGCGTTTAGTGCACATGCACCGCAAAATTCTGCGCATGCGCACTAACCGCGTAAGGCCCACCGCGTCCAAAGAAGTTTCACTTCAAAATAATGAAAAATACCAAGAGAAGTGTAGTTAGAGGATCGCAATTAAATTCAAATTATTTATGACTGAAACATTGTGATGCTGAAGAATTAACAGAAACGATAATAAAGTCAAGCTTAACAATGGTGAGTTGGAGCAACATTTTCTTATTTTAAATTAACCATGTTCATGAATTAATTTATGTCAATTATATTTTTATTTGTGGTAAATAGGCATAAAATAGAACTGCTTTCAAAACTATTCTAACGTGTAAGAACATTATTTCATCATAAATCTACCGTTTGATGGAGGAAATGAAATGTAGGCCTATATATCTGCTGTGGTAACTAATAAATAGAATCAACTATTGCTAAGGTCTTCTTGATCAGCCTTTTTATCCAAGAAAAAAGGTATTAGTTCCATGTAATCAAGATATATGAACAGACTAGCATGGTAATTATAAATGGTTTTGGATTTGTTTTTGCAGCTTGCCGGTAGTGCGAGAGGCTTTGATTGATGACTACCAGGCAGTGGAGTTACTGGTGAAACGTGTGGAGGGTGCAGATAGCATCATAGCAGATTTCCTGGTGGCCACCAAAGGTGAAGACACACGGTTTTATGCGTACGTCTTCACGAGTGAGGAAACTGTGGTTGGAGTGGCTATAATTAGGTAATTTTCCTCGCCAATAATCTGTGATCAATGTAAAGTATATAACAGATTAATAGGAGTGGTAACAGTAAGCTACTTATATAGATAGATATGTTCGCTTTGATCTCATGTGAGAACAGTCTCTGGGTTGTGGAACAGTACATACACTTATTAATAATATCAATTATATTACCAGCAATTGCTATTTAGCTAATTAGCTATTTAACAACCCATTAGTATAATCAATATCCACTGTAAATTTCATATACAATCCGATGTTAATGACTACATATATGGAACAGTGCATACACCGGTTACCAACATCTAATAACCAGTCAATTATCATAATAAGTTTCCACTGCAATCTGAAACTACATACTATATCATGTTAATTACTATATAATATGTGTAACAGTATACACACTTATTAATAATATCAAAATGAAACTACCAACAACTGATAAGCAGTTAATTACCTAAAAACCAGTTAGTATAATAATTCTCCACTATCATTTGTAAATACATATTATCCCATGTTAGGTACTATATACGAGTGAATTTTGCAAACTTCATTTCTCAACAGTTTCAGTAGAAAGAAAAACCATATATCATTTTAGTAATTGTGGACAACTTTGTCACCTTACCCTTCCATTCACTGAATGTATAGTATTTTCTCAGCTATTCTTAGTTACCAAATTCCAAGAAGAAAATTCTTTCACAGAGTAAAATTTGTTCTGAAGCAAAAACTCTTTCATTTTGGCAGTGGCGGCTGTACCTTAAGTGCGCTCGTGCGCTGAACCACCAATCCAAAAGATTTAAAAATGACAAAATATTAAGTACCTACTTCATCTTTATTTTTATATTACCATTTTAATATTTATTTTTAAACATACAAAAACAAAAACGTATAAAAAATTAAATCTCCAATTATGGTGAAACAGTTTGAGCGCTTTACTAAACTATTAAGACTTATTTTCTTGTAAAGACAAATTCTCGTGCGCTTCGGCGAGTGCACGAGGACTGCTAATACAACTTGTAGGTGTACGAGTTAATACGCCTGACGCGTGAAACAAAAGGTAGTTCATAGAAACGTATGGAGTAATGAGTCGGTTGTGGAGCGCCGCACGAGCGAACCGAGGATTGCCGAGAGCACCCGATGTTTGACGAATTGGCTGGCTGGCATGGGCGCGCGCGAGGCGACGGCAGCCATGATTGACATCTCGTTATTAGACTCTCAGTATAGTTTCACTGTATGTGTGACGCGCTAATAATTGTTTATTTATATTACCGTAAATAATTGTTTTTAGTTTTTGTTTCGATTTTTTTCGAGAACTTTTATTCTATACTGTGTATGGTGTTAGTGAAAATGAGCATAAACATTGATTATATTAAAGAAAATAACAGAACTTTTCAAAATAAAGTGAACATAAAATTGGCCGGACCGCCACGGCCCTTTTTAAATTTAAAACAAGAGTGCAAATCGAAAAATAAAGCATTTACACGAAGTTTTAAAAGTGAAATGTATAATAGAAAGAAATGGTTGTGTGGATGTGAGCTTCTTAATGCATTCTTTTGTTTTCCTTGCATTATTTTTGGCGGAGAATCGATTTGGACAGAAACAGGAATCAAGGATTTGACGCATTTGAGTGAAAAAATAAAAAAACATGATTCTTCGCAAGTACACCTACAAAATGTAATGAGTTTGTCTGTGTTAGGCACGGTCGACATTCGTAATCAGCTAGATTCTGTGTATAGAAGCAATATCCAAAAGTATAACGAACAAGTTGATAAAAACAGGTATATTTTATCACGTCTTATCGATTGTGTCAAGTTTTGTGGTGCACCACCAGTTTGATAACCCACCAGCCGCCACTGCATTTTGGACTTAAAGTAGTTAGCTTATCGTAGAAAACGTTTTATTTCTTTACTTACTCAGAAACTCAGCTGCACTAAAAAAAAAAAAAAAAATTGAGGCCATGCAGAGAATTGCAGTGAAATATAATTTCAGCAACAATGGAGCAGGAAGATTTGCCGTGAGGTGATATTAATATGGAAAGGAAATGTACAACCATGACTCACACAAGTTGAAGTTCGCTGCCTGTGGCAGCTCGGGCAGATGTTTCTATTTTCATACTAAGTTCACAGTCTGAAATCTACCGTTTTTTGTGTTTAGGGTATTTTCTCCATTACTACCCTTCCCCTTCAACTTTTGTGAGTTATGGGTGTCCTTTGCCTTTCCTTTCCATTTTCTGATGAATATTTGAAGTAAAGTATCACGACGCGGACAAAAGCATAGGAACTGTGATGCTAATTTTCAACCTTCCATTTCATTTGCACGTCTTTAAATGAGATAAAACTTGTTGGAGCCCTGTGTTATCTTGGTTGACCGGAATGAACCGCGTCATTATATCGAAACCTTACGTTTCGGCCATCATTTTGTGGCCTTCTTCAGAGGACTGTTATGGCGGGAACTGCTGCTGCCTATATATAGCTCCCATAGAGCGCGCTAACCTTTCGGAGTGACGTCACTGAAACCACCGTCACTAGCGTTGCCGGTCCGATGGGGGGCTGCGTCTCGCGTTTTCCTAATCAAGCTTGACGATATTTGGTCAAGTTGTAGCCCACCGTACGCGTTCATATTATCTGGTCTTTTTTTTTTATTTCCAACGCTTCTCTGACACGCTGGGGCCACCATCTGCTTTCCTGAACCAGTACACTAGTATCACTAAATTATATTGCGTGCCCACTGTCAGCAGAATATTGTGCTACAGCTGATTTGGTGACGTCGTTATTTTTGAGATGTCTTATGTGTTCACACAGCCTTTCCTTGACCGTCCGTCCAGTCTCGCCGATATACACTTGGCCACAGCTACAGGGTGTTTGGTATACGCCCGCTGTCTACAATTTCTTCCTTCGATCTTTAAACTTTACAAGCACATCAGAAATCTTCTTAGGTGCTCTGTATATTGGACGGATATTTTTATTCTTTAAACGAAGACCGATTCTATCCATCACCCCGTGGACGTAGGGTAATACTGCCATGGGCCTGTCTGTTTGTCTTCTGGCTTCAACTTCCGGTGTTGGAGCACAGGGTGGTGCTCGAGGTTCGAGCCTTGCGGTGGCTTTATTGATAACGTCAAGGCTGTAGCCGTTGGCCAGAAACGTCTTCTTGAAAATTTCTCTTTCATCGGCTATGCTCGCGTCGTCACTGACTATGCAAGAACGGACGGTTAAAGTATTCAAAATTCCGCGTTTCACTGCTGGATGGTGGTGAGAGGCTGCATGCAAATAGCGATTCGTGTGCGTGGGCTTGCGAAAATGTCCGTGGCCTAAGGAGCTATCTTCCTTCCGCTTCATGATCACGTCCATAAAAGGAAGTTGTTTGTGCTGCTCAACTTCCATGGTGAACTTAATTTTGTCTTGGGCACTATTTAAGTGTTGGAAAAAAGCCTGGAGTTATTCTCGCCCGTGAGACCAGATAATAAATGTGTCGTCCACGTAACGCAGCCATAAAGAAGGTTTCAGATTGTATTTGTTGACCACTTCAGCCTCAAACTGAGATAGGCGAAGTGAGTGTTGTGCGTTATGTATTGTTACTACTAATTACGATCATCCTAAATGTGTAGTAGTGACATGTTGCGGAGAGTAACGAAATTAAGTGCAGTGCGTGGTAAAGCAATAGTGTAACAGCTCCGGCTTGTGGGGAGTCACGAAATTATGCAAAAACGTCGATTTTGTTTGCTTAGTTGAAGTAAATAAAGCCACTAGAGCATGTTCTGGGGGGGGGGGGGGGAGGAGATATGTGCTGCTTGATCGCTTATTTGGAAGATTGTAGAACTTTCTAGAGTTTTCGAATATGTTCTCCGCACATAGGACGCGTGGAACAAATACGATATACAACCGAGAGTTTGACAGTTCCAAAGCTTGAATTCGCAGCGACAAGTGCGATCAGAAAAGTGAAATATAGTGCGCCGAGTGTATTTTGTGTCTATAGTTTCTTGGTCAAAATACACAGTGTTCAATTGTGAATGTTGACTTTATTTTGATTTGAAATTACGTACCTTTTTGTGGATGTTTATAATAATGGAAAAGAAACGAATGATAGTGCAGAACATTAAAAGAGCAATGGGAATGTTAATGTTTTGTGACGGACTCAGCTAATAAGGAGGCGTATATAATTTGCTGCGAAACAATATCAGTCCTCAATGAATACAACTTAAAACTTCATTATGACACTAAATATTCTCGCAATTACTCCAAATTTACAGGAAGTCCACAGTTGTAAAAATATGAATCTTTGAAACGCGGTTTGAAATTTCAGCAGTTGTTATTTAAGAAATGAAATATTGAACAAGAAGCAACAACTCCTGCTAGTTTCCGCGTGGCTAATATCAATAATGAAAGATGGGGAACCATTTACTGATGGCGAGTTAGTTAAGGATTGCAGTAGAAAAAACATGTCCATGAAAAGTTAATTTATTTTAAAACATAACTTTGTCTCCAATAACAGGTGATATTGCGGAAAACATATTAATCGTCTGACAATAATCCACACTTGGCCCTGGATGATTCTTATACCACTCAGGATTTACTTTTTATTCGAAGGATAGATAAAAATTATGAAGTGTATGAAGAGCTTCTTGACATTCAAACCATTCACTGAACGACTACGGGAGAAAATATTTTCAAAGGAGTTGAAAATGCTGTTCCCAAAAACAATCTTCATAGGAAAAACTTCGCTACGTCTAATGCATTCGGTGTTGCTCGGAGCAAATCACATTCGCTCCAGGATGATGGGCGTATATGGCACTAAAGCATATTTTATCATGGTTAGTCCTCAGCACATTCACATCTAATGTTGGAAGGGTCAATATAACCCCATTTCCCCAGATTTGACTTGGACCTGCCCGTTCCTGTCCGCAGTAGATTGAAGGACCTACAAGTATTCCAATCCTCTGCATGATCAAGTGACGAGCTCTCTGCAACTGTCAATGGTCAATGTTTGGCTCCTCTGTTTTCCACAATTTCTCTTCTACCTTTTCAGGTGACGTAACTAATTTCCGCGATGTTCTCAGGAAGCTTTTGCTCTACTCGAGTCTTTGTGCTGGTGGTGCATGGCCCTACATTGGACGAGCACTTTCTCGTTTTATTTTTGTCCTCTTCTTGTTCACTTCTCTTGGGATACTGAGCGATATAGTCCCTGAAACTTGATAAATCCTGTTGACTGGGGTAAGGTTTAGGCATCCTGTCACCAGCCCATAGGTGTTATTGAGGGCCACAACCACCTGTTTCGTGTGAGATGGTTACTACCAAACTGGGCATGCATATTTTCCAACACAGTATAAAAGGACCATTGCTGATGTACAAATATTTTATGGTTGGCGGCCCCACTGTGATCCAATCAGTTAACTCAGTAAGTTGTTTCTTGTGGGGATTTTCATTTTACAGTTCATGCAATGCTTCTTATATGTCAGGGCTCGGTCAAGTGTCACTCCCATGTATTTTGAAGCATTTAGCGTCTGAAGTTCGATACCTGACCACATTCCTTTTCAACTTAAGCTATGCTTTCCTGTTTTTTAGATGAAAGACACATAGGCCTACTTCAGTTTTTGAAGTGTTAGGTCTTAACTATTTTCCCAATAATTGTGATTGGCATTCATGTGCATCAAACAAATTTCTTTCTATCGCTTCATGCTTTGTATTCTGTTTGGCGAGGGCAGGGTTGTCAGCGTACAAAACGCTCCTGGTAGTTGCATGTAACTGTGCAAAAAAATTTAGGATATTTCAGAAATTTTAAAGCCATTGATATCAACTCTTAATTATATCAGATCACATACACACAATCATCGTCAATTCCGCGATATTGCTGAAGAGATTGAAGAAAATTACTTACCATATTATACCGTAGTACGCTGGCCTGAAGCGGTCTGGTGGTTCAGGGGTTAAGTCATCCGATTGAGATTGAAAGTACACCGGTTCGAATGCCTGTCTCGTCGGAGATTTTCAGAAGCCCTCAATCCGACCTTCACATCTGGCAAATCTTGGTGTGTAATGTGAAGTACGCCAGAACGCTTCCGTCGTTTGGATGTCCACTTTAAACGGTACGATAACGAGGTTTGCTAAGGAGAAATCGAGCTCGCCGTTCTACCTTTTATACCTGGTATGTATGCCTCTTTCTGGAGGATCCATACAATCTTCGGGTTGAATATCACGCTTAGCGTTATCCTACGCTTAGCAGGGGAAAAGTTCTGGCGCTATGTGTGAGTCTAGGCGGTGACAGTCAGCTTGCGACAGCTGGAAGAGATCTGACACCTGATGAAGACAGCAGAGCTAGCTGTCGAAACGCTGTGTTTATACAACACCATCCGGCTGGACACCCGAGAGGATTACATTGCATTCTGACGCTACTTTTTGAGTTCGAGCAATAATCGATATTTTCTTGATTGAAAGAAATCGTCATCCTTTGACTGATTTACAAAACAATGAGTGGTTAATGAAGTTATCATTTTATATAGATTTAAGTAAATATATGGATAATCTTAATTTAAAATTTCAAGGAGAAAACCAACTTTTCCTGATTAATACATTCATATCAGTCATTTCGACAAAATATTGTTTTTGTTGAACCAAAAATATTTCATGCATTTCAATACATGCAAAATAAGCAGCGAATTAAGGCTCCATTTTCAGCGCATTTCGCAACTGAAGCTTTGAATCCTTTGGATTGTTTTTCAGAATTTGATGCAATTGCAAACGAAATCAAAATATTCAAAATCCTTTTGACGTCTTTATTGAATATCTTGACCCAGAACTTCAAATGAAAATGACTGATTTGCAATATAGCGATGTTTGTAAAGAAAAATATTTAAGGATATCATTGCTGGAATTTTGAAAGAGTCTTCTACACACACACAGTTCAATCAGTTGCATAAATCTTCTCGTAGCTTTTTTCCGCTTTCGGCACTACTTATCTGTGTGAAAACAAAAACAGTTCCCATTTATAAACTTAACCACAACTGGAAACAATAATATTGTCAATGGAATATTACAGCCACATAAGTCTCTTAAATCAAATTATAATGACTAATTTCATTACATATGTAGGGTATTTATTTTAAGTTTTCAGAATAAACTTCATATCATTCATTGAAGATGGCAGTTACTGTATTTCTTAATTGGTCGTTTAATAAAAACATCTGATTAATATTTGGTATGACTTACAATGCAATCAAAATAAAATTTGGTGGTAAATAAGGTAAAAAGTATTGGAGTGAATGAGAAAATGATTTGCTGGGTAGAATTTTTTTTTTTAAGGGTAGGAAATGCGGTACCAAAAGAAGTTGAAGTAAAAATGGGAGTTTCATTGGGTCTCGTTTTGGGATAATTACTTTTCATTATTCTAATGAATGATTGTGTTGATGGTTTACTAACAGACGATAGGTTGTTTGTAGATGACATAATGCTATATAAAAGGATCAAATCAAAACGGTAGAAGACTGTGAACAGCTGCAGGGTGATCTGGACAGGATATCTAGCTGGTGAACATGGGATGAAGATAAATACAAATAAGAGTCAGCTTATTAGATATACACTTACAAACTAAAGGTTGATTATGATTATAAGCTGAGGAAAGCACTGCTTGAAGAAGACTTTAAATGTAAATATCTTGGCATAATATTTGATAACAAACACAACTGGGCAAGACACATTGGACAGGTAGTAGGAAGAGGTTTCAAAATCCTTGACTTGTTGGAGAGAGTGATGAGAGGATGTAAGAGAGAAGTAAAGGAATTGGGTTATAAAACTTTGGTGAGACTGTTAATTGAATATGGTTGTGTAATATGGAGCCCACATTTTTGGTATCAAATACAGGATTTGGAGGGGGTGCAAAAAAGGGCTGCTAGATTTGTTTCTGGAGATTATCGTAAAACACAACCAGTAACCAATATGATAAAAGATGGGATTCATTGGAAGACAGTAGGAGGGTTATGAAAGTCATGGAATTGTTTACGGCGACAATTGGTGATAAGCTGTGGAAAGATATTGGTATAAGAATTAAAAGTAATGCATGGAAGGGAAAGGATGACCATGACCACAAACTAGCACTTGATTTCAGGCACAAGGATTTGGGAAGATTTTCTTTCGTCTGTAAGGGGGTCAGAGATTGGATTAAGTTACGAAGAGAATTGATGAACAATTTACCAAAATGTTGAAAAATTTTAAAGTTGAAATTAGTGGGCAAAAGCAGGTGGGTACAGGAAAAAAAATGGGTTTGTAGGGAAATTACCACCGGAGCAAGCGCTCCTTTGTAATTAAATTAAATAAACTTTGGCGTGCTGAATTGACGGTGCTCTCAGGCCAGTGGTGGACGGCGGGCCGTAGTTTGGTAAATGCATCTGTCCTATCCCATAAACCTGTTTATATATATATATATATATATATTAGCTGATGCCCACGTCTTCGTTCGTGACTAAAGAATTTTGATTGACTTCTACCGACATGACACCACCATACTGTACGATGGGAGACTCGAGGCTAATACGACTCACAAACATCAACGTCCCGCGCAGGGTATTTATGGGTGAAGAGTGAAATATAGGGACACAAATGACTTTAGTTGAAATATAAATTGTCCACCGTAGACCAATTTCAACCACCATATCTCCCACCCCACGATACATCGCGACATGACACCGTCATGGTGCTCGGTAGGAGACTTGAGATTAATACCATACACATTTACCAGTGCACTGCGCTGGGTAGTTTTGGCTATAGAGAGAAATATAGGGACACACATATCTATGGTAGAAACAGAAAAATACACTACGTCGACCGCTATCATCCACCATATCTCCCACACTCCCATAGCTACCGACATACAACCATAAAAGTGCACTATGGGAGACTGGAGGTCAATACCACATACCATCACCAGTGGTCTATGCTATGTAGTTATGGAAACAAAGTAAAATGTACGGACATTCATGTCCTTGGTAGAAATCCGAAAATATCCTTGATCGGCCATTTTCAAACACCATACCTCCCAAACTCCCAAAGTTACCGAAATTCGGCCAACGTTGTGATCGATGGGTGACTCTGTGCTACTTCCACACACAAACACCAGTGATCTGCGCTAGATAGTTTTGGCTGAAAAGTGGCGCAGGTCGACCACTTTCAACCACCATATCTCCCAAACCCCCAGAGCTACCGACATCTAACCACCATAGTGCATGATAGGAGACACGATACTACTAACAAACACAAACACCAATGGTCTATGCTATGTAGTTGTGATAGAAAAGTGACATATACGGAGACACATGGCTTTGGTCGAAATACGAAAATATCCTTGATCGGCCACTTTCAACCACCATATCTTCGACACTCCCACAGTTACCGGAATTCGACCAACGTTCTGTTCGATGGGTGACTCTGTGCTACTACCAGAACAAACACCAGTGATCTGCGCTAGATAATTTTGGCTGAAAAGTGATACACCTGGACACAAACGTCTTTGGTAGAAATATGAAAGTGCCGCAGTTCGACCACTTTCAAACACCATATCTCCCACACCTCCATAGCTACCGACATCTAACCACCATATTGCACGATGGAAGATTCGATGCTACTACCATACACAAACACCAATGGTCTATCCTATTTAGTTGTGGCAGGAAAAGAAGTATAAGGAGACACAAGTTCTTTGATCGAAATATGTAAATGCCCTGCAGCGACCAATTTTAACCATCATATCTCCTACATCTCCACAGCTACCTGGATTCGGTCAACGTTTTGCACGATAGGAAACTCCATGCTACTTCCACACACAAACATCAGTGAGCTGTGCTAGGTAGTGATGGCTGAAAAGTTAAATATAGGGAAACAAAATTATATATAATATAATATAAGATGTCTCCCTTGAACCACCATTTGTAGTTTGCAGGTTGATTGCAGTTCCAAGTATACTTGTACGCTTCTTTCACCGAATCGTCTGCTTACATGCATGTATTGTCTACGAACTGGCAACCAGTTTGTCACTCTACCCCTTCCCCCAATCATTCAGTACTCTGCTGGGTGTGGGAGCGGAAGTTTAATTTTAATAAATAAATGAATCAAGAAAAATAGATGAATTCATGAGAAGTTACCAGTGCATGGCAAAGGTGTAGAGGTCTTTCAGTGTTATATTATTGAGGTGGTGTTTATTTCCCTAATGAAATGTGATGTATTGCAGGCATCTACAAGCAATCCGCGACCTGCAGGCCAGATACGATCTGGAAGAATTGTGTGATGTACCACTTCATGGGGATAACCATGCACTGCTGCGTCACCTGGTACTGTGCCCTATTTTCATGAATCATACAAACTTCTTCTTCAAGGAACTACACCGCCTCAGCCAGTTTACGTCCTTCCACTACATACTTAAACAGCAGGTATGCAAAAAAAACACATTGTTATATATATCACTTCACGGGCAGTGTTTTTTCCCTTTTACTGGAATAAATACTGGTTTTTTTATTCAATCAGATAAAGAGATGTAATCTTCAAACAAAATTTTCCACTTCTGTGTAACCGAAAAAAGGAAGACGAAATAATGTCATTTTGGATGCAGAGTACAGAGAAACACCTATTAACCATCATCAATACACCTTTTCACATTGGTAGCCGTAATGCTTTATAAGATAATTCTCATTGATAGCTTCCTCGCTTTCTTCCTTTTCAATAATTTTTATGAAGTTGCTGTTCCGTTATCTGATTCAGGTGTCAGAAATAATATACATTTAACTTTTAAAGGAAAGTAAAATCAGTTTCAACAAAAATTTCCTTGAATGAAAACCAAGTTTTATTGAACTAACACCCGTTTTACATCTCTGAAAGTCTTGAAGATTTCTTTAATTAAATAATTAATTTGTTTTATTATCAGAAATTTCTATACGAAGATTACAGGTTTAACATTGACAATTCAGTCTAGCTTTATTTAAATCTTCGAAAACTCTTTGTAACGATTTCCAGAAGATACAACTAACTGCGATCTATATTTTTTTTTAGTCACGTGACAATAAGGCTCGTCAGTGAACATCACGTTAGACTCTTCGTCATCGAACTTTATTTTCTCTAATTTCGCAAATAAATAAATGATTAATTAATATTAAAATGGTTAAATTCAGTCTCACTACACTCCCTGCTAATTCCCATGAATTTCGCAAGCGTCAGAATAAAATGGGAATTAGATGATTTTTTATTTGATATTAATTTGCATTACTACATCCCCTCGCTAATTCCCATGAAATTCGCAGGTGACAAAATAAAATGGGATTTAGATTTTAATTTTAGCTAAACAGAATTTGAGTATGTATAGATTTACAATAGTTTCACAAATAGCACTAAGTCCCTCGGACATTGGTTTAGTACAAATATAAAACATAACATAATTAATTTTTTAACATTGGAAACAATATTTAATAAAATGTAAGCTCTGCATGTTAAGATGTTGTTTTCCCCAGTAGTCTGCATAGAAACATTTTATGCCAGTCTCACAATATAATAATATGATCTTGTACCTAGTCTACTGCAGCATACCCCTGAAACAAGTCATACACTTCTGTCAGTATTTTGTCTATTTACTAGTAAAACATGAAGAAGTAACATGAGGCAGGAAATTCACCTAGGACGAGGAAGCGATCCTTGCTCGCTTCTCTTAAGGACCAGAAACAATTCCTGCAATACTTCCAGCTCCTTTTGGGCTCATCACATGTTGAAATTAATTGTGACTGACGTATCAAAGTAAATTTACTATCACAAAAACAGTTGCTTAGTTTTTTGAACATAAATCAGATTCATTCTGTATGTATACACCTTTTTCTTCCCTAGATAGGAGGTTTGTAAGGAACGTGTTCTTTTCTGTATCACTTTCTTCTTCTTCATGAAGTTGGTTCAAGTCAGCTTTGCTTTTTTCTTCTCTAAGTAGCAGGTTTGTTCTTTTCGCAAATGCACTATACTGGCCAAAACTGGTTCACATTCCTTTAGATAAATATTCATGTTTCCACTTGTATTGTGACATCTATCAGCAATCTCTTGAGATAATTCAGTATGGTACAATGATTTTCAGATATGTCGTTAGTATCAGGTGATAAAGGTGTACATGTGTTACATGTACTAATTGATAATGACAAAATGGTGTGCTCAGAATCAACTGTAATTCGTCTGATTTATTATCAACTAGTTGTCCGTCAAAGTCAGTGTGAACATCAGATGATTGCGATGAAATTGCTTGCCTAATATTAACAGGACCAGATGATGTTACTGAGAGAGCCTGTCACCTGCTTTCAACCACTTCTCGACTTTCCTGGAACTCAAACTTATGTTTTTCTAAGGCTGTTTCCGTTTCAGTAATTTTTCCACCACAATGAGTGTTAACCAATCCAAATATGACCTACAAGCCCGTCTCATCTTTCTGTAAGCTTCTTCCACCAACTTCTTTCCTCACCCATCATTTCCAAAACTCGTTCATTTCTTACTTTGTCTGTCCACCTAATTTTCAGCATTCTTCTGTAGCACCAAATTTCAAATGCTTCAATTTTCCTTCTTTCCGGTATTACTAAAGTCCATGTTTCGCTACCATAAAGTGCTATGCCCCACACATAGAGTTTTAAAAAGTTCTTTCTAATTGCTAGATCAATATTTGAAACTAAAAGATTTCTCTTTTTCATGAAGGCTCTTTTTGCTAGTGCTATTCTGCTTTTAACATCATTCCTGCTTCGACCATCGGTTTTAATTTTGCTTCCAAAATAACAGAATTCACTTACTTCTCCTACTGCATCCGATCCTAATTTTATATTTAATTTACTAGTATTGGTATCATTTCTGCTAAATTTCATCACTTTAGTCTTGCTTTGATTTATGTTCAGTCCAAAATCTTCCTTCAGTAGTTTGTTCAGGTCATTCATTAACTTCTATATATCCTCAGCCTGTTCTGCTAACAAGACAATGTCATCAGCAAATCGTAGCATTCTGATTTTTTCTCCTTGAACACTCATGCCATATAAAAAATTTTCGTTTACTTCCTTTATTGTTTCCTCTACATACAAGTTGAATATTAAATGGGATAGACTACAACCTTGTCTCACACCCTTTTTAACTGATGCATGTCTCTCCTGATTCTCTACTTTTACTATAGCCACTTGATTCTCATATAGTCTCGATATTTTAGACCTGTCTTCTTCAAAATTTTGAACATCTTGTCCCACCTAACATTATCAAAAGCTTTTTCTGAAGTATCTTTGTTTTTCTTGATCAGCCCATCAAGTATTAATCTTAAAGCCAGTTTTTTTCTTTGTGCCGCAGTTTTTCCTAAACCCAAACTAATCTTCACCTATATCTTCTACGGGCCCTACTTAAATTCAAATGGGTGGAATGGAACGCCTACATCCTCACCAGGACAGCTTCTTGTGCCTATGAGTTATTTCAGAAATGTTGACCTCCAAAATGACGCAACTTGCCACACATTCCTTTATCGGGTCTGGATGGGTCGGTCCCTTGCCTCATTTTACCGCAAAATATTCCGCTTCACTTTATTATGTTGGCTTTCCTGCCACTCTTACATTGACACGACACCCAACCGGTTTCATTTTCCCATCGGTAAAAGTCATTTTCATAATTCTTAAATTCACCCATTACTTATTTGACCAGTAATTGCTAGCAATCTCTTTTGAAATTTCCTACTCCGCTCAGTAGCATCTGGATGTTTCTTAACATTAATATCTGCCTTATACACTTAATTTTGGACTTACCTGGAGAACTCGCTTCGATTTTTTCATAAACACCGCCGCTGCTATGGCCTCTGAAAATATTTTTGCCTCACTAAAGGATATATCTGGTTGAAAATATGCATTTACTAGCAATAAGCAACCCCGCTTAACTCACCATTATAATTCCGCTCACCGGCCTCTCCAAATCCGAGATCCTGGCGTTCAATCCCCGATAATTGACGTAGATTTACTCTCTGTCAGAGTTACAGTAAAAATTTTAGGTCCAATCACCCCCTCGTCGCCGCCTTTGTCGTTGCTATCGACGTCTGAAGACCATCCCGTGGCGCCTGCCGCAACGTGTTGCCTTGCGTCGCCGCGATCCGCTCCGCGTGTTGATTCCACGCTGGGCTCCACTGCTGTCTCGGCCGTCGCTCGTCTTTATGTAGGTCGGTATACCGGCGGATATAACCGCGTTCGAGCTCAATGAAATTACGGTCTTCGGTGCGGTCCTAAAAATGCGGTTACCGGTAGTATGTCCCGGTTGGAAAACTCCGGTAATCCATCGCGGTCCGCGCTTTTAGACAGACGTATTGCGGTATTTCTGTCCGCAGTGGGGAAGGGGGCCCCCTCCCGCAGCGCCAGCCTTGTCATATTGGTGCAAATTTGTCATTCATAAGCTGCTATTAACAAATGGCTCTGACCAAACGGTGCCAAGAATTCAGTTCGATACTGATGGCACATGAAATCAGGTGAGCACTGAGGTGTATTGTAATGACATGCTGTAATCTGCCCATCATGTAACACCTCAGTCTGGACGTGGGGTGTGGAGTCCCTTTCCTCCAGTTACATGTATGTATGGGGTGACGTATGGAATTGTTGTGTATGCATAGACATATGTGTGTGTTCCTATGCGGTTGTGTGTCTAATTATGGCGATGGGAGTCTACTTGATCTGGAGATTTTACCTATGTATTGTTGGTAGATGTAATCAGTTGGGTGTGATGAGCACCCGAGGTTCGTGGCAAAGACATGTCACATTTCGCACATCCTGTAACTATTAAGTCTCAACCTAGGGTGTGCAGTCCTTTTCCTCCAGTTGCGTGTATGTGTGTGATGATGTATGGTACTGTGTATATGCATGGACATGTGAGTGTGTGTATGTGTGTCTTTCTATGTGGTTGTGTGTATCTATCATGATAGGATTATACTAGACTTTGAGATTTCACATTGATGGGCTACCTATTTGTTGATGGAATATGTAATTAATTGGGTGTAATGAATAATCCGTATGGGATAAGTACTGAGGTGTATGGCAAAAACATGTCATCCTTTGCACACACTCTAACGTCTGTCTGATGGATTTTTGGTCAGTTATTTTTGTGTGTGCTTGTGTGTGGTGGCGTATGGATTAGTGCTTGAGACCTAGTATGAATATGGGAGTTATGATACCTGTCTGATGACCATGTGTCTACTGATACTCGTGGTACGTGGGGCAAATATTACTGAATAGCAGAAAAGGCTTGTGGCGTGGGATACAGGTTGTGCTGATGATGTGAAAAGTTTTGTACCTAGTACCAACGATACCGAATGGCAGAGAGGCCTGTAGTGTGAGTTAAATGATACGATGTTGATGTGAGGAGTTTGGTACTTAGAACACATGTTAATGATGATATTTTGGTCAGTCTTGAGCCATGGGGGTTCTGCCCCTCTTTTTCTTTGCCATGATTGGGCTGGTTGTTATGACGAGCTCGCTGTATGCATGTAAATATGCGTCTGTGTGCGTCTTTTTCTCTGTCTGTATGCGTAAGTATGGTGGTACCTTCCTTAAACTCATCTGTCTGGACGTATGGATTGCTGTTCCTCCCATTTGTTTGTTTGTGCTTGTGTGGAGACGTATGGATTTGTGGGTGAGACTTAGTATGAATATGGAGGTTATGATATCTGTCTGATAGACAAGTGTCTATTGTAACTCATGGTACCTGGGTTACATGTTACTAACTGACAGAAAGGGTTGCGGTGTGGGAGAGACGTGGCTGTGATCTCAAACTTCACACATCCTGTAACTATTCTGTCTGGATCTAGCGTGTTCAGTCTCTTTCCCCCAGTTATGTGCAGGTGTGTGGTGATGTATAGAACTGTGTGAATGCATTGACATATGAGTGTGTGTGTATGTGCGTCTTTCTATGATTTTTGGCCAGTCATGGGTGTTCTGTTCCACTTATTCGTTGCCATGATTGGGTTAGTTGTTGAGTCGAGATCGCTGTAGGCATCAAAATGTACGTGTGTATGTGTCTTTCTCTCTGTGTTTTTTTTTTGCGTAAATGTGGAGATACCTTCCTTTATCTCGTTTGTCTGGATGTATGATGTGCTGTTCCTGCACTTATGCTTGTGTGAGGTGACGTATGGATTTGTGGGTGAAACCTAGTATGAATATGGGAGTTATGATATCTGTCTGATGGCCAAGTGTCTACTGCTACTCATGGTACATGGGGGCACATGTTACTGAATGGCAGAAAAGGCTTCGGTGTGGGATAGACGTGGTGGTACTGATGTGAACAGTTTTGTACCTAGCACACATGATACTGGATGGTAGTGAGGTTTTGTAGTGTGAGATAAATGAGATGATGGTGATGTGAAAAGTATGGTACCTGGAACATATGTTACTGATGATTTTTTGGTCAGTTATGAGCCATGGGGGTTCTACCCCACTTTTTCGTCGCCATGATTGGGCTGGTTGTTGTGTCTAGCTCGCTGTAGGCATGGAAATGTGAGTGTTTGTGCGTCTCTCTCTGTGTCTGTATGCGTAAATATGGTGATACATTCCATAAACAGGTCTGTCTGGACGTATGATTTTGCTGTCACTCCACTTATGTTTGTTTGTGCTTGTGTATGGAGATGCATGAATTTGTGGCTGAGACCTAGTTTGAATATGCGCGTTATGATATCTGTCTGATAGTCAAGTGTCTATTGCAACTCATAGTACTTGGGTCAGATTTTACTGAAAGGTGGAAAGGTTTGCGATGTGGGAGAGACAAGTTGATGGTAAATGTAATCAATTTGGTGTGATGAACACTCTTTATGGTATAAACACTTAGGTGTATGGTGAAAACATGCCATCTTTTGCACACCTTCTATCTCACGAGGCTGATGATATGTAATGAGACTTCTGTTTTTCAGCCAGTCATGAGGCAAGAGAGTAGTACACCACTTTGTTGTTTCCATTATTGGTGCCGGTAGTTGCGCTGAACTCTCTGTAGACTTGGACATGTGTATCTGCGTCTCTCTTTGTGCATGTAAGCGTAAGTATGGTGATACCTGACTTTAACTCGTCTGTCTGATGATTTTTGTAACGATAGTTCTGTCCAGATAATCGGTGGTAACGGCAATTCTGCCCCACTTCATCGTTTCCGTGATGCTTTCTGTTAGTTCTGTCGACCTCTCTGTATGCATGTACAAGTGTGTGCGTGTGTCATTCCTCTGTGGATTTGAGTCTAGAATTATGCTCACCATCAACGTGTGCTTTTAACCATTGCTTGAGGGCTTTGGCAGTCTCCCATTTCATTGAGCTCTTTACAGTTTACTGCCGTTTGTGTTGGCATACGAATTGTGTTTCCCACGTTTTTCACTATATGCACTTCGGGCTAAAAATCATTTAACAGAGAGGGTGATGAGGGGATGTATCAGATAAGCGAAGGACTTGGGTACAAACCCTCAGTCAGACCATCGCTTGTATATAGTGGTGTAGTATGGAGTCCACATTTTTTTGTAACTCAAACGCAAGGTGCAAAGGATGGCAGCTAGATTTATTAGTGGAAAATAGTGGCATAATAAAGGAGCTGGTCTGGATGTCATTGGAAGATAGGAAGAGTGTCGGGGGCTGTATGTGGCGTATAATGTTGTCAGAATGGATATTGGTGGAATAATTCTGAGTGGTGTATGGAGTCTAAGTTGACCATGGCCACAATCACTTTAGGTGATGAGGCCTGAGTGGGTAAAATATCCAAACACCCTCTTTGACCTAACAATTTACGACAGTTCAAGCGTGGGTCCTATCTTCGGCGCAATAGAACTGATGACGTTTGGATACTTGTCGATGTGTGAGGGTCTTCTATGAAAATGTGGGTTATGATGTTTGTTTTAAGACCATGTTAGCTAAGAGCATTATGGTAACTTTATCGTGGTTACTTGAACAAAGCATGCAATTACAATCAAATGTCACACTTGGTCCTGAATCCGAAGGTTGGCGTCAGATTGGATCATTTAAACCGAATGGAGAACACTCCTGTGTCATGATTGGTTGAAAAATAGCAGAAATTTCCTGGAAAAAGGGGTAATTTTCCAGGGAAACTGCAGTAGATCCGCCTTAAGTGAACTTGGAATCCCTGCTACTGATTAGAAGACTTTGCGAAATTTGAACAAAATGATAGATTTAGAGAGACAAATATTGGAGCGGGACCACATGCAGCTCCTTTTTCTGGCTTTGGCGATGAGACTAGGGGTGGATCTTGGTGAAAGATTTAGGAATAGTGCGTAAAAGACTATAAGTAGGAGACGGCACAGGATTTCTTCCATAAGGGTGTGGGCAAATTTTCTAAATCTCCACCTTGGTCACAGGCGATGGTCTCAGGCATGTTCTGTGCTTAGCGTGACTCGATTTTTATCACATAGGACTGGCGTACTTCGATTCGACAGGGGTGAAATTAGATTAACAGACGGTATTTCGTTCATGGAACATACGTGCTGAGCTGTAAAATACAGTTAAATGTGGGTATATCTCTCTGTTTCTAGTCAATCACTGATGTGTCACAAGCGATTTATTGGAATTTTAGACAAAGTGCAGCTAAGGACACTCAATTTGTGTTTGCTTACGAAAGCATAACAGAATTGATACATAGATTGGTCTGGATTGACAGACGACAAAGGTTTGACCTTGATGGCAACAATTACGAGTGCAATGAAATATTTCATACCAGTGACATCAGAGATAAGATTAGGGAAATAAGGTGTCGTACTGATGCTTATATGAATTCTTTCTTCCCTCGTTGTATTCCATGAGTTTTGCCATTGTCAAACTGGAAACTTTGATTTTTCTAGCCTTGGTGTAGGAAAGGCTTTGTTAATAATTTCATAAATATTTTCAAGTTGGCTCTTGTCCAAAGACTGGGTCTGTAGGTTTGAGAAATAGGCTTGAAAAAATTACAGGCTGATTGGTTTGACATCATGTAATCACTTCAGAAATGCCTGTAGGGAAAGAAACTGGTTTTCAAATCGACAACTTTGATTTAGTTTAGGAGCTCTTAATTCATCGAGGTTATACTTACATACATCAGTAAACCCATTCAATGCCTCTTTGAGTTTTAAAAGTGTCTGTGTTCTCGGTCTGTTTCATTACCCCTAATTTAATACATCCTTTAAAATACACGGAATGTAGGTGACACTCGTGAGCTATATTATATTGTTCATAACGAATCCATCATGATGTGAAAAATTGAGTTTGTTTCCCGTCTCTTCGTCGGTGAATTAATTTTTAATGTCTGCCTGCTTCGATGAACGGAATTTATGGTTTTCCCTACCTTCGTCGGTGAATATCTGTTTGTTTCAATGAAAGGATTTCACACATTGATGGGTTTTTGAGGCTACGAATTTTGAAAGGATTAACGTATGTGTGGTATTGCTATACTTTATCACAATAATTTCATTTTTTAAAACTTTTTAACGTCTCTCTAACAACGTGGTCTTTAGAGACGGGGAAAGGATGGGGGGCAAGGAATGGGAAGGAATTCGGCCATGTCCTTTTGAAGGAAGCATCCCGGCATTCACCTGGAGTGATTTGGGGGAAACCATGGAAAACCCAAATCTGGATGCCCGGACGGGGGATTCGAACCGCCGTCCTCCCGAATGCAAGGCCAGAACGCGGTTTTTTTCCATATCGAACGTTAAAAGGAAAAATGTATGCTTTTCAACTTATTTTTTATTCAATTATAAGTCAATCTGGCTCCATACTCTCTAGGCGTGGAAATTACGTAACTTTGAGGAGTTGGAACGGCTTTTTCAATAATATCACAAAACACTTAAACACCGCGGGCGGACTTGAACCCGGCACTCTAGCCCCAACACTACCGAGGTCGTTTTAATATCCGCTAATGTGGACTTTTTTTTGTTTTTTTTTAGTAAAATTGCAATGATTTACGATTAATCAAATGCAAGTATATTTCACGACACAGAACCGAAGAAAATATTTTACTGTGCTGAAATATTTGCACCTTGCTGTGTACAGAGCTTTCGCAAGAGATAATGGGCTCTGGGTAAACGGAAATAATATTTCTGAACGTCGGGAATAACTCCATGGTTTAGAAATACATGTCTCATAGATATACCGATAATAGCAGACAGACACCAGGCAGGAATACCTGAAATATTTCTCTTAAATACCTATTGCGTTGAGAAAAGAAGCATGCCGCGCCATCTATCGGGAAACGGGATACTATGCACCTATGCCTGGAAATATTTGTAGCTTTCACAACCGCGTATCGAGCGGGATACTCTGTCCCGGGCACACATTTCGCAATGGCTAATGGAGCGCGAATTCCAGAACAGAAATATCCCTTGGTTGAGGAAATAGTTGCAGGCGAGCGCACCTGCGTAAACACGCCCCGGGCGGCGGAATTCCCCCGCTAGCTTTCACTCTCCTGGGGGAGTGGAATGTCTGCACCCAAAGAAATTAAGCCCTTGGGAGATGCTGCCATCTGGGTGGCCGGTCGAGGAACTATCCTATGCGCAAGCCCGGCCGGTGCTGCCCCCTTAGCGGTGGAGGAATGAACTAACGATCCGCCATCTTGTGACGTAACGCTGATTGGTCCATTAGAATTTCCCGCCATGCAACTGTGACGTCACGCGGACGAGTGGAGTCTCTTCCGGGGCCGGCTTAAGATCTTTTGACCCAGCTTCGGCCTTATCTATCTACTAACCAAGATACATATACAATGCCGGGCGAAAGTTACCTGCATATTGAAGGAAGATTTGTGAAAGAAGATGTAACTGGAACAACAAATTCACTTCTAACAGCCAATGCTATTGCATTCCTGCTTAAGGAAATTATGGAAGAAGTTAATGGACATGAAATTGACCAAAATATAAACGTTGGCGTCACAAGCACAATAAAGGCATTCATTTCTGGCGTTCCTTAAGAAATTCGGGTGCTGAACAACGCAGGATGGAGTCCGCGCGATCTTGGGGATGGCCAATTTGATGTGTGTATAGCCATTGAGTATGCTTTTAGGTTTTTATGAAGATTATAAAAGGATACTTTCAAATATAAAACAAGATCTTGTACTGATTCGCGCTAGGGATGAAAAATTCATACTTACAAGCAAATCCTCAGAAGAGTAAATTCAACTTTAATAAAGTCACGTGGGTTTTGCCACTCGTGCAAGTAGGGCCGGAGAGAAACTGGCTTTACTTAAGATTGTGGAAAGTAGGAAGCTATTAAGCATTCATTTTAGAAGTTGGGATCTTCTTGAATATGCTTTGCTTCCTGTAAGAAAACACAAGTATGGACTTTGAAGACAACAGCGCAACTGGAGAAACCTAGAACTGTACTTCTGTGTTTTCAAACATCTGAGAAACACGGAAAAAGTGCACAGAGTTTGATCACTGTCATCTCCGTAATACCAAAGTGTTCCTAAATGAAGTAGCGTTCTCGTAGGAGAACATGAATTTAGACTTTAAGAAAAACAAAACAACCGTGCTGTATGCAATATTCAAGCAGGTCTTTCTATGAAGATGATCGTCCCTCACCACTTTTTAGTGGTGAAGAATTTGTTACAACTGCATTTCCTTTGTAACTGACTGTTTACAGCAAAATGATGCAGTTAAGACTGGACCTATAGATATACATACAGAGTATGATAGCAGTGGGAATTTCCCTACCTACACGTCTGAATACTGTCTGATTCTGCATGATCATGTTGTATAATACGTACCTCTAACGGGTGTGGTGCGGAATCTATACTATTATAAATCTGTAAGCAAGCTGCGTTTGTAGTGAGGCTTGATCTCTAATAACGCAAAAACTACCGCATCAATTTGCATGGTGTTTCCCAATTTTTAAAGCTAATGTTGCTGATCAACATCTGCAGAAGTAGCTAACGACTAATATGTACCATGGGAAGAAGCAAGTCAGTAAAAAACTTCATAAATGTGAAAATGTAGACCACAGATAATTATACACATTCAGACGGACACTCCTTTCATAAAGAGACCTGACAAAATTTAGGATTTCCCCTTTTTTTTTTTTTTTACTTCTGCGATTCATTTTTCTGGACCGCAGTACTTCAAAATAAAAAGAATACGTGAATCAAGTATAATCAGCATTTACTTGAATCGTAACAGATCTGTTGAATTACGAAAAAGTTATATTACTAATATTGAAGACATGTATTGTCTCTGGTAGACTGTTACACAGTTTGCTCTGGAACAAAATTGCTACGTGAACGCTGCACAATACAGCCACAATAAGCCAATACTTAATACGAAATTCAGTTTTTTCTCGAAGAGCGATGTCTGAAAAACAGCTATTATAAATATCAGCAAGTAATAAAACATACTTCTTTCATAATGACTTGTGCGGAATTGCACATATTTGCAAGTACTTTATTCGATTAATATGTCTCGTGGCTATAACGTGCAAATATAACTAGGCATCCGAAAATTCAGGTACATGCGACTCAAATAATTACATAGAAAATATGGATATATTGAAAGAAACTCAAATAAAAAAAAATTCATATCCTAATGCTACACCGCGTAAATTATAAAGCTAAAAGCATCGTCCCTTTGGCCTACAACAAAGCATATCAGCTGTCATCACTGTCCTGGTTGCATTTCAATCGATCTACAACTTGCGATAATTTTGCCACTCAGAAATAATTGCTTGAGTTACGTGCACATTAGTACATATACTGTACCGTGATCCATTTTGAAATTTTTGAATTAATTATATCTGACTGAAATAATGACAATAATGATACGATGATTTGAAACCAAGATTAACTCCAATTCACGTAAATTTCTATTTTAAAGCAGGAATAATTGATGGTGTATCAACATAAAATAAAAACCAATATCCAAACAGCAAAAAATAAATAAATCAGAAAAAATTGAGATGCTGTGATTATTTATTGGTAACGAATTTTTATTTAAAATATAACTAGGCATCCTAAAATTCTATTCTACACCGCGTAAATTTTAAAACTAAACCCGTTATGCCTGATGCTAAACAAAACGAGTCAATTGTCATCTGGTCCAGGCTGTTGTTTCGCCAGGTACTTACATGCGACTGAAATAATTCCATAGAAAATACGGCTATATTGAAATAAACTTAAATTAAAAATGTTTCATATCATAATGCTACACCGCGTAGATTATAAAGCTGCAGGCATCGTCTCTTAGGCCTATAACAAAGCATCATATCAGCTGTCAGGTTGCATTTCAAGCGATTCACAACTTGCGATAATGTTGCCACTCAGAAATAATTGTTTCAGTTACATGCACGTTACTACATAAACTGTACCATGATCACATCTCGACATTTTTGGATTAATTATATCTGATTGAAATAATGACAGTAATGATACGACGATTTGAAATCAAGAGTAGCTCCAACTCACGTAAATTTCTATTTTAAAGCAGGAATAATTGATGGTGTATCAATATAAAATAAAACCAATATCCAAACAACAAAAAATAAATAAATCAGAAAAATTGAGATGCTGTGATTATTCGTAACGAATTTTTATATTTCAGCACACTTCCAAGAGGACTAAGTCGTAGATTACTGCTATATTTACATAAATTTATGGCACCGCGGTTATGTTGCAATCCTCGGTATCCACATTTAAAAATAAACTTTTTTTAGTAAGTATCATGGAAACAATATTTTTCATTATATCCACAGATACATCCTTAACAAAGCTTATACCTAGCTATATAATCCCAGGCAAAGTTTACAATTAAAATCGCCAAAAAAAATTACACATAATGATTATAATATCAGCTTTCTTAACGTTACAACTTTTATATATCCATTTAAATTTTCGGTACCACGGTTAACGTGGAATCCTCCATATCAGCATTTAAAAATATTATGTTTTAGCTGAGTTAAATATTGCTTTCAGAAATAATATTATTTATTACTACCACAGATATTCTATATTGTAACCAAGTTTGTGCTCATCTATATACTCGCAGCCAAAGTTCACGCATAGTGGTAATTGCAGCTGTGAAAACGTTTCAATTGTTAGTGCTGTGAGTTGGGTAAGTATAAAAGTTTATGATATGCCCTTGCGAAAGAGATCTTATCTGTCGGGGTCAACTTCTGCAGCTAAAAGATGTCTCCGAAATCGGCTAAATGAGAGTGAAATAGACCGACAACATCGTCTGCAACGTCAAAGAGAACGAGATGAAATAGCTAGAGCAAATGAAAGTAACCTGCACCGAGAAAAGCGATTGACCTTTAACCGGGTTCTATACGCTAAATCCATAGCTTCTGAAAGCGCACAGAAGAAAGAATGTCGTTTGAACCGTGAAAGCCTTTCTAAACAATAAATGTTTATACTTCGCACAATAATTACAACCACGAATTACTACTGTTAATTTTTCAGGAACCTTTTCTACTATTGAATTAATTGCATCACGTTAAAATATGAATAAAACAACTCTCTGACATCAGTATGAAAACCGAACCTAACGTATTAACCGAAACAAAACGAAACTATTCAGAATACATTAACAGTTCATGCCTTTCCACGTTAATGTCTGATAAGAGAATAAAATCGGTAAATAATTTCTACACCTGCCAAGGAACGCGCGCGTGAAGCAGCGGGCAAATGCTAGTCTGACATAAAACATGATAGAGCCCCAACGGTCCAGCTCATTACTATGTCGACTATCTTCATGGACGCACAGGGATTCAAGACAAAATGCGGTCTTCATTTTAGAAGAAGTTGCTGTGTGTGTAATACGATCTGACAATATTATCGCTACACATTGCATAAGTGTACGGTCACCAAAACATGGAAGTGATGAACCATCAGTTACTTGGCTGACACATAATTTCCATGGAATACCTTGGAACACTGATGGAGTGACTTCCAGTATACTATGTACTATTCTACATGCAACGGTGTGGTGGGTGGGGATGGCTTATACACAGCTTTTATGGATACTTGTACCAATTATGGTAATTGAGGTTAATATGTACACATGTTCATGAGTGATGACCAGAGTGTACGGTCAATTGGTCCTTTGTGTGGCAATTTCGGTTGATTAATCATTTGTGTGAAACCAAGAGCCTAATATATACCTACTTATAAATACGTCTTTTACAGCATCAATTTCCATCTGTAGAAGATATCAATCCTTTTGTTTTGTGGGACGGCGCACGAAACAGTTTGCCCAGAGACAGCATGAGCCAATTCGCGTAAATTAAATTAAGTGGGGAAGCTTTTCCAATGTCCATAATAAAAATTGCATCCAAACAAACAACTTGGAAATTTGTTTATAGCATTTATTAACTCATTTTATTTACTTGTGAAAAAGACGAGCGGTATGGTGGCTCACTTTGTTAAGGTACTTGGGCTGTAAACGACAGTTCACCATTCGAATGCTGGTGTTGGCCTGAATTGTAATGTGTCTTACAACGAACAGAATGAATGTACTTAATTCACCACTCTGCAACTGCAACGGAGTTAGTTAAGGCGAACAAAATCACCTATCTTTTGCTGTTAGTCGAGATGACAAGCACTGCAACTAACAGTTAACTTTAAACGCATCTTGGTCTGGGAGATGTTACTTTCTATAATTAAATAATGAAGTTGTGGGGGGCAATAATATAAATTCCAAGGTTTATCTTTCTCAGAAGGTAAAAGAGTCATAATTTATATTATTACCCATGCATCTTATTTTTCTTGCTGCTTGGTTCATTTTATCGCGTGGCGACAGCCGATGCCGTCTTTGGAAGACTGGCACTAGGTAAATTATTTATCGACACCATGTGTTGGCTACAGAAAAATCAATATCAACTCAAGAAACTTACTGCACCCCATTTAAATGTACATTTCTCTAAATTTATGTACGTGGAGGTACACCAAAAAAACGGAATTGCATTTTATTTTTTATTTACTTATTTATTTATTTTACTTACGGCTTTGCGCCTCGTCGACGGCCAAGGCATTAGAGGCGGGATGGAACTGGGGACAAGGAACAGGAAGGAATTCGGCTATAGCCCTTTTCCAAGGAAGCATCCCGGCATTCGCCTAGAGTGATTTGGAGAAACCATGTAAAACCCAAATCTGGATGCTTGGAAGGGGATTCGAACCTGCGTCCTCCAGAATTAGGGATAGCAATCCAGCAAAGCGGGATCCCGCAATCCCGCGGGATCCCGCATCATTAGACGGTCTGGTGGATCCCGCACAAAATTAAGCGGATCCGCAATCCGCAAAATCCGGCGGAAGCGCGTGTCAGTCTGCGTGACTCGCTGCCCCACTCGGTCTCTGTCGGATGTATTGCACTGTTTGCTGTACAAGAGCAGTTGGCATTTGACTCAAGTGAACAAGCGTTTGTTTTTGTCAACCTTCGTCATTCCTAAGTAAATAAATACACTTTTACGTATTCATCAAAACTTGCGTTTGTTTCGAGTACACATTTCTGTAATTTGAGTTATGGTGCGTATTTAGTATGATTTTCTAAATATATAATTATTTTTTAAGTGTCGTAGACGTTATCTGAACTACACGGTTACAGCTTTTTAATCACGGTTTCATTATTCCCATTTTCTGTATTTGCAGATAAAGTAATTGTGACAATTTCCTAATTTGTGGCTGAAAATTTGATTATTCGTTGATATGAAACTAATGTTATCGTAATTTTAACGATCGCGTAGGCTACCTATTTATATAACACCTATCAAAAGGAAATTGTATATCCTTTGAGTTATTGTTGTTTTGGCCGCTGCCTCAATGCATTTCTTTGACGAAAGCCACCTGCTTACATGTGCCGCTCAGGCTTTCGATTAATCCCTCTTCCTCTTGTTTTTATTTCAACTAAAGTTAAAAAAAGTTATAATGAAATTTTCACGGGTGTATCGACGAATTGTGTTGTAGGAACACCATATTTCGACGGCTGCCTCCGCTGTCTTCCTCACGTGTGTAATTTCGTGTGATTGCAATGAAATCTGGAGATACAACCTATGAGGACTTCACTGCAATCATTCGCCCAGAAAGTCTCCTTTCTTACCAAAAAATAATAAATTCCACTCTAAAAACGTCGTTACGCCACCTCGTAAATCTGAAATAATTGACAGTTTACTTGTTGGTGAGTAGTTTCTTTTAATAACATTGAATCAACTGTAATATCAATCAAGGAATCAGGAGATATAATAATGAATCACGCAAAAAAAGGCCAAGTCTCGTGCTTGTGCAGTGACAAAAAGTTATGAGATCTTGTTCTGAGCCAAGTCTACACTTTACAGAGTATATTCACTTCACTTTGTGAAATGGAATGCTTTTCTCGGTGTTATGGAACGTTTATTTAGAATTAAAAAAAAAAAAAACTCTGATAACTTGGCCACTAAGCAAACCATATTTTTAAACTTATGTGATGTGTTGTAAGGCACATAATATGACCGAAGACAATATTTTCCATTTTTATTATTTATTTAAAAATTGATTTAGATTAAAAAACAAAAATGTAAAACCTCGAAATACTTAAGACATGCTAAAAAGTTTTAATGTCATTTTGCCAATCAAAACTGTTAATTTTTATCATTTAACATTAAAAATTAATTATTAATTTAAGTATTATTTAATTAATTAACGTTTTAAGTAACTATGTTTTTAATATATGCGTTAAAAAACTGTTTGTACCAATCCCGCACGGATCCCGCTGGATCCCGCGGGATTGGCACAAATCCCGAGCGGATCCCGCGGGATTGAAAACACTGCGGGATTGCAATCCTTATCCAGAATGCAAGGCCAGAACGTTAACCCTTCACCCACCACGCTCGGCGGAATAGCATTGCCGTAGACCATAGGTTCCCAACCTTTTTTGTCCTACCGCCCCCTTTTCAAAAAAAAATTTACTCATCACCCCCCTGTTTGAAAAAAACAGCACCAATGTCTTTTGTTGTTGTTGTAATCATTAACGCTTCAATTTAATTGGCTTGTTGCCCACTTCTTCAAACAGTGAATTGATGGCACCCCTCTTAGGTGAATTGTGCTATATTAAATATTGAGAAAAACATGGACAGATTTTTAAAATTACTTTATTACAGAATATTAATAAGATCGGCGCCTTGTACAAAATTTGATTAAAAACACATATTGAAAATTGATATAAAATTATCAGTGAGAGGTCTGAACTTGATGTAATGATACTAATTTTTCTACATTTGGTGCCATATTTGTGAGCAGGAGTCTTAAATCGCCGCGTTCCACTACTGACGATCTTTTTATTTTCTTTGTTAGTAAATTGCTTACTACACTACATCCCTTTCGGCTAAAAATGACGACGGAAATGAAATTTAAAAAAAAAAAACAACTCTTTGGTTGCAGCCCACAAAGCCGGATATAAATCTGGAATTTGCCTCTGTAAACAAAATTCTTGATATCTGTTTTTTAATTTCAATTTTAATTCTTCATTTGTTGATAGTTCTATCAACTCTTCCTGTAGCGATAAATCTGCTGTTAGTAGATTTGAGAAAGGTTCTAATACCCAATCTGGAATGATCATGTTAAGAAAATCCTGAAATTTTTTAAAATCTTCTTTAAGTGCTTCCAAATGTTGACGGAATACTAAAATATCTTCATCATTTGTTTCCACAGAGGAGAGATTTGGAAACTAATAGTATTGTCTTCGACCCACATTCTGTTTGTACAAGGCAAGTTTTGACATAACGCAAAAAATAACTGCCTTTGCTATGATCAAATTCAAATTATCTCCTTCAGTTGTAGGTTTGTTTCATTAAATTTTTGATACGATTCAGTTAAATAAGCTATATCATTCTTATATTTCAATCAACTCTCTTAATGAATCATCTTTGTTTTCAAAAAACGTTATAATGGAGTCATAAAATCTTGTTAGAGAGGTACCCTTTGACAGCCAACGAACTTCTGTGTGTAATAGTAAACGATTGAAATCCTCGTCATTTTCATCACAAAGTTTTCAAAATCTACTATTGAGAGCATTGCTTCTGATCTTGTTAACTGCGGTAATTACATACTGTAGTGAGCAGTGCAGGCGATCACTTAGGTTTTTTGCAATCAAATGGTGTCTGTGAATTACACAATGCACGGCGACTAAATTTGGTACTGCCTTTTTCAAATATGAAATCAGTCCTCGGTATCGTCCAACCATTGCCGGAGCACCATTAGTAGCAATGGACATGATATTATTCAGAGGAATACTTTTTTCTTCAAAATAGTATTCCAAAACTTGAAAGTAGTTTTTCATTTCGTATCAGTTTCTAATTTCTTTGCGAACAGTAGAAGCGAACGTACGCAAGAAGTAATGAATCATTGTTTGGTAAAGTAGTTTCATCAAGCTGTAAAGAAAATTCGGCAGTCTTCAAAAAATCAGTTAGAGAACTCTCCACGTCCTCGGAGATTTCGTCGATTCGCCTCTGTACTGTGTTATTGCTAAGTGGGATTCTCTTAATAATATCAGACTCCGACTTGTGCATTACAGTACGTAGAACCTCACTCACAGATGGCAGTATTAATTCTTCCCCAATCGTGTACGGTTTTCCCGATTTAGCAATAAGCAAGGAAATATTGTAAGAGGCGCGAGGGCCATCTGCGTCTTGTTTGGATGCCGCTGAAAACATACCAGCTAAAGATGGACGTCTTGAATACTGATCTTTGAGGATTTGAAAGTAAGACAAACTTTTATCTTTTCTGTCAGGGTGTATTTTGGTTAAATGTTCTTCTACACATGAAGGTTTCATAGTTTCATTTGAGAAAACGCTCTGGCAAATCAGGCACATTGGTAATGTCTTGTTTGAGGGTGCCTCAATAAAACCATATTTCAAGTATTCGACATTGTGCTGTCTACTTTTTTTCTTTGAATGTGACATCTGTGAAAATAAAAATAAAGTTTGATATGACCACCATCACGTTATTCCATTAAATAGATTTACTATTACAATTTAATTAAATAAAATGAAATTTGTGTTCATTATTTCATGAATACTTTGCGATCAACAAATAAACTGTTAAAAACATTTGTCATTTACTTACGTTTATTTAAAATGTATAAATAAAATTTTTAAAAGTATTACGTTACCGCCCAGCTACGGAAACGATGTACAAAATAGTAGTATAAATGAAAATTG
Source organism: Vandiemenella viatica (assembly GCA_031002005.1). Taxonomy (NCBI): domain Eukaryota; kingdom Metazoa; phylum Arthropoda; class Insecta; order Orthoptera; family Morabidae; genus Vandiemenella; species Vandiemenella viatica. The sequence goes on from CM061920.1 coordinate 92,810,677, forward strand.
TTAATCTTTATCGAAAGAAATTTAGAAATAAAAGTTGTTCATTATAACTCGTTTATTTAACTTTGGTAAATAACTTTTTCTTCATATCTCTCGTTTGAAAAATCTACATAAAATAACTTAGATAAGAGTGACATCAATAATCTGCCACTTCCGGTTGGCAGATCTCTGTCAAAAGTGCATAGAATTGAGATATTCAGATCCGAAACTTGAATATGTAATTTCATAACAAGCTGTTCTACAGAATTTGCTCAAACTGATTCACAGGCAGGCATAAAGATGGATATTTAATTCGAGTTAATATAAGTCTAATTCATGGTTATATTAGCAACCCATACACTGGCGGGATAACTGACTGCCTTCAGAGCACGTCTATGTGTGAGCCAGCGACAGACAGGACCCCTCTCTCCCCACTAATACACAGTCCTACAGATCGTCTTCGATTCACGCATATTCAGCAAAAATGGTAAAGATTTTTTAAGTTATTTTATAAAAAATATATCAGAGATTTTCATCTCTATCAAAATTAAAAGGCGCTGTATACTGAATAAAAATTTAGATAATGAGGCGTATCAATACATTTCTTAAGTCATATATCCCGAATGCTGACTTGAAGTTTTTCAAAACAGATTTTGCGAAAAAAAGTGGAAATGATCAAAAGAAACAGTAGATTCATATGACCCAACTTGATGGTACTTTGGGATTCGGTTGTTTTTAAAAGGATGAAGAGAGAACATAACACAAAATTAAAATATTGAAGAAAGGGAGGAATATAAATTACCTACATAATATAATATTACTATATAAATACTATTGACATAAATAAATTATTATACCCATTAATTTGACTGTATCATTATCATTTGTGTTTCAACATACAGGAATATATTGTACTGTGCTTTGAGAATCGAAGTTTAACTGAATTTTGTAATGTCGTAAAAAATGTCTCGTCCAATTTTATAACCATCTGTTTGATGCACCTTAAATCTAGCGTAAGAGGCCAGTGACTGAAATTTTCCATTTTTCATTACCATTCCATCTGCCAAACTAAACTTGTTTTGTTCTAATTTTATTTTGAATTAACTCGTACAAATTGCTCGGACATTTGGTAAAAATTGGGACATTTGATACAAATTCTCCACATATTTTGCATATGCTCATTTTACTTTTTTACTTTGACAACTATCTTATACACGCACATGCGTATTAACCAAGGCCTACAGAAATTTATAAAAGCAATTAATTACCATGGGGAAATGCTGAATATTTTTTCCAGAAACAGTAAAAGAAATTAAAATTAAAATTCCTAAAGGGAAAAAGTAGATAAGCGGAGGAACTTACACTCAAATAAAATAAAACAATAATAATAAGAAAGGGATGCACAGGAGATAAGAAAATTGTCATTATAGCAATTAAATTGTAATTTAAATAATATAGGCCCGAAACTGAAATCTTCCATTTTTCACGATAAAGTATCACTAGCTGCACACAGGGCTCATAACTGACTGATGCCCTTCGAACCGCCTGAAATCCTAAGAGAGTTAGCCAGCGTAATGTAATACTGACGGTTCCATCGACACATCCGGAGGGACTGATCCATGATGGGATACTGAGTGGCCTCGTCATTGTGTGTGTGTGGGCTACTAAGGACTGAGCGTGGCAGGGGGCTAGGAGTGACGGACAAAGTATGTCCAGGACACTCGATAATCTATCTCTCCAGGGTATGAGCGGGTTTTGTCGACACGTTATAAACTTATTTTTCCATTTTCAAAGCCGGTGACCATACTATTTAATAATTTTCCATTATAAAGTCATTTCCGGCACCCTGATTACTTCTGTTCCATTATATATAACGATTGCTGGTAAAATCTAAGTACAAACAAAATGAAAGTGCAGGAAAATACGTTTTAAAAATAGTTATGAACCTCCTTCTTCCCTACTCCGCACATTCAATTCGACAAGCTCCTAAGTCGACACACTTTGCACCTACAGTTGACACTCTTTCCATAACCCTAAATTACCATGAGGGCCAGAGAACAACAGTTGAGCAACTGACATCGAGAAGAAAGTACACAGCAGAGGCCTGGACCAAGTGAACGAAATTAAAGATCCGAATGCGGTCTCATGCGTGAGAACACAGGCACCACGAGTACTTTATGGTCAGGAAAGCAACTCTACACAATTCCCTCCATAGAAAATAAATTTAAAAAATAAAACTTACTTAAAAAAAGTCGGATAGCCTAAGGGCATTTTCACATGCACTGGCAAAACCGGAGCCGGTGCTAGCCTTTTAGCACCGAGTTCAATAAGTTTTTTTGCTTTGGCGGAAGAAATTGGCATCCATCATCCAACAAACGTTACTTTAATAGATTATTATATCGCAGAACGAAATAGAGACTCAAATACAAAAAGAGGTCTAGAAAAATAGTGACATCAATTAGGTACACAAAAATTCTGCTATATTTTTATTTCATTGAATAATTTTGACCAATTACGAAATCAACTGAATTTTTTACATATTATGCAATAGCTACGACTGCGATTGAAATCTATAAATGGGACTCAAAAATCTTGCAATTTATTGTGTTTCTTCTATCGATTTCCAAGCATCTCGTTAAAGGAGCAAACTTTATTGACTGACATGAGACCTACAGATTGGGAATAAGCACAAGTAAAGTAAAACGTAGGCGTGGAAAGAGATGTATACATTTCTGAAAGAATATTTCGAAATGAAGAGAAAAAGAAACGAACTGAAAAATGATAAATTACATATTTATCAGTAGTACTAAAATCATTATAATTAACTTACACTTTACTTAAAATTGTAAATCTGGTTGTGCTATTATTTGTGATATCAACACAAATATACTTTGTCAGTATCGAAACCGCGTTGCCGTGGTAAATTAACAAAATAAACTTGTTCTGTATTATAACTAATAATAAATGTATAGCTGATCAATTTTTAGTCGTTCTTTTTGTCTTTCACTTCAAAATCTTCTTTCAAAAATGTGTAAATCTCTTTACACGCATTCTGTTCTAACTTTGAAATAGTTGGCTATTTTATCCCACAAATAAGGTTTAATATCAACTAATTCAATTAATGTCATAGTATCGTGCGAGTAATTACTTATTATTACAAAACTACAGAAAATTGTCTGGACTGAGGTTAGATCCTCTCCGTCACTGGTATCAGTGTGGACAAGTGTGCATAAGAAACAATTAAATCAAAGGGCCGGCGATCTGCCGAACCGGACTACGTGTCAAAGTTCTCATTTGATTATATTGTATCCGGCGCCTGTTTTGCCAGTATAAAAACGGTCTAACAATATCCCATTTCGATATATGCCGGCCTTACAGGAAGTACTTACCAAGTGAGGGATTTCAGTATCTGCCCTAGATGCAATGTAAGAGATGTAGGCTCCCATATATGACATCGTTTGTACCGTAAACAGCCGCCACATATCGATTTTAGGTGCCTTAGCGCCTCCCGTAGTATATGTTGTAAACGGCATGATGGTTTGTTCAGTTTGCAATTTAAGCCCATTGACTATTGATGAACGTAAATTCGACACCCCTCTCGAGTTAAGGAACACCTACCTTAGACAAAGAGGCTAACCATAATAGAAATATTATTCCCGTTTAAACTACGAAAGCATACACTTGTTAATTTCATTTTGATAACATTTCCATATTCACGTTTAGTACAAAGTATAACAAACTTACATTTACTGACAGTTAAGTACTTCCCGAAGCTGCTATTTCGCTAACAAGATACGCGCTTCCGAATATTGTAACCACATGAACTACAGAAGCTGTTTACCATTGACAGAAGAGACTATCAGCGGACCCGTGGACCCGTTCAGTTAACCTGACAGTGTTGCTGGATTTCTGGATAACAGTATTTTCTTAAATTTGAATTTCATGTCAACTGTAGGTACACCGTCAACCATAGGTACTCTTACCCTTTGTAAAAATCTCTAAATGTTAAAAATCCTCCTTACAATGTGTGATAAATGATGTTGATAATAATTTTTAATTTAATTTAATTGCAATGGAGCACATGCTCCGGTGGCAATTTAATAGGAATAGTAGCAGTGATCAGTACAGAATCGAGTGCAGTTAGTTAGCACATGATACAAAAATTAAATAAAAGATTAAAACTTAGTTGAAATTTCACAGCACATTCCTCACGTAATATCGATCAGTAAATAATAATAATGAATATGTACTATGCTCTGTGACAGAGAAGATATTCCAAAATAATCTTCAGTAAGTAGGTCCATGTAAGGGAGCGTACATAAACCACGTAGCTCCATTTTGGCCTCCTGTGAAACCCCCCCTCCCCCCACGTAGCCCAACGTGGTTTTGTCTCTCTCCCCCCCCCCCCCCCACGTAGCACTTAGCTTTTTCCATATTGATTCCAGAAGACATTTTGCACTGTTTCATCTAGCCAGACTATCGTAAATTGCATACGGGGATAATTAAATGATGGAAATAAATATTTACATGCTTCTGTGTGTTCTGTATCTCATTTTAACTGTGACAAATAATATGAAAGAAAAGCTATATGGCCTGGCTCGGAACCCCCCCCCCCCCCCCAGACCGAGCCACGTAGTTTATGCACAATCCCTAAGCTGTAGATACCGCACAGGTTCACACAGTCGCTCTGTCTGAAGACACTACCGAAAAATCGAACACTGACCAGTGTAAAATTATAAGCATTGTTGATCGAGCCGGAACATAAACATACTATCAATGGTGATCCCTGTGGTGCACAGCGCTTGCTGCGACTCATTCACGAACTATTGAAGCAGGTGTTAGGAGCAAAGCTATAATCAGTATTGTGTACTAATACCAACTTTTGGTGCACAGCGCTTGCTGCTGCTATTGAAGCAGATGTTGGGAACAAAGATATAATGTACTAATAACAACTTCTAATCCCCAATAATCTTGCTTAAAGGGCATTTGGAATTACTTGCTGAAACGTTTGTTCAATGTTTTTTGTTATTAACTAATCTTATCGGCAAGTCCTTGCCAGTGTTGGCTAGGGGAGCGCTGGCTGGGCGTCAACGCCCCCCAAATTTGCCTTTGTTCACAAACACCCCTTCGAGCTCTCTAACGCCCACTGGGGGCGGTACGGCCACGTTGGGAACCACTACCGTAGACGAAGCTTGTGTTTATAGCTCAACTCATTACAAGTTCGTTGTTGACCTGGCTTGTTCTGTTAATCTGGAGAGATTGTTTTTGCTAGCGCTGTTCTGTTACTGATTCGTTTTTGATGATGACAAGTTTAAGTGAACAGCGTGCAGCTGTGAAATTTTGTTTTATACTCAGTTTAAAGGCTGCTGAAACTTGATGACAAACCTCGTTCTGGACGTCCATCAACTACCCGAATCGAAGAAAATGTTGAAAGAATTCGAGAGCTTGTGCTCTCAGATCGTCGACAGACAATTGATCAACTGTCAGAGATTAGTGGTTTATCTTGGAGCTCGGTTCAGTGAATTTTAACTGAAGATTTGGCAATGAAAAGGGTTGCTGCCAACTTTGTTCCTCCGGGCTCTGACTGACAATAAAAAAGAATGTTGAGTTGAAACATATCGTGCTTCGAAACAACAGCTTGAAATTGATCCAGATTTTCTGTCAAATGTCATTATTGGTGATGAGTCACGGTGCTATGGTTACGACTTGGAAACAAAGGAACAGTCAAATCAATAGAAGACGTCACTGTCACCCCGTCAAAATATATATATATATATTGTCAAGTCAAATAAAACATCAAAACAATGTTCATTTGCTTTTTTGATGCCAAGGGCGTAGTTTTTTTAAAATAATATTTTATTGACACTTGGCCTGTTGGCCATACAGTCAAGATACATTATACTTAGTGCTATATCTTTATATACCGGGTTTTTCATAAATGACTGGGATATTTTAAAAATCAATAAAAACTAAACGGGCAGCGATAGAAATACACCGTTTGTTGTAATATGCTTGGGACAACAGTAAATTTTCAGGCAGACAAACTTTCGAAATTAGTTTCAACAACAGATGGCGCTGCAGGCGATTTGAAAGATATAGAAGTAAACTCAGTCTGTAAGTTCGCCATTCTGTAAGTCGTCTTTCTGCTGTAAGCGTGTGCTGTTCACAGATTGCAAGTTTGCTGTGGAAAAATGGTTTATTCCTTAGAATAATTGTACTTTAGATTTTTCCAGACTGCAGCGCCATCTGTTGTTGAAAATTGTAACTTATTTCGAAAGTATGTCTGCCTGAAAATTTACTGTTGTCCCAAGCATATTGCAACAAACTGTGTATTTCAATCGCTGTCCGTTTAGTTTTTATTGATTTTTCAAATATACCAGTCATTTTTGAGGCACCCTGGATGCGCCCACATTTACATTTACCCTTTACACATACTTTCAAGTCACTGTTCATTAAAACTCTGTAAACAATAATTGTTTGAAATATTGAGAAGTAGAGTGGGTTCTACCCGGTTATATTTCTATATGGTTTCTTGTTATGAAGTGCACCATCCTCTGGTATATTGCGATATTTTCTAGAGCAAGGAGGTGGCCTACATTAACTGGATAACTTATGTTCCAATGTTTTAGGTCTTTCCAGAAAGTTTCTTTTTCTTCTTTGTGATTCTTTCATCTGAAGAATAGGTGGTTTGTACCGGCCTCGGACTCCCCGTCGCATTGACAAAGTGGGGAGTTTGTTAAATTTATTTTGTACAAGTGGCTTCCGAATCTGCTGCGAATGAATTTTAATCTCCATATTATATTCACGGCTTTTTCGTGGAGTATTTTTTCTGAAATTTTTTTGTTTTGTCGGTATTTGCGGTTTTATCCGCCTGTAGTCTCTTCCCTTGTGTTGTTCACTGGATTTCCACATATCATTCCAGGCCTCAGTTGTTTTGTGGCGAAATAATTAGATTAAGTCGCTTCCTGTCAGAAGTTCTGCTTGGTTTTCTGTTTGTGCAGCTAATTTTGCAAGAGAATCCACTCTTTAGTTGCCAGTAAGCCCGACATGTGCCTTAACGCAGATAAAGGAGGTCTTCATTTCTTCTTTATTTATTTTGGTCAACAAATCCAATATGTAATATAGAAGTGGGGTCCTCCCTCTGTCTTTGATTCCATCACCCAGCTTTTGAAGTGCCGATTTGCAATCTATAAGAATTACAGTATTCGGAATGCGCATCTCTAGCACGTATTCCAATGCTTCAAGTATCACAAACAGTTCAGCTGTAAAGGAGGATGTTTCCGAACGTAACTTTAACACCCTTTCCACTCCGTTAGTGCTGTCAAGAAAGGTGCTCCCAACCATGTTGCCAGTCTTGGACACATCTGTGTAAATATATACGACTCGACCCATGCCGCTTAGATAATCACTTAGAAGATTATTGTTACTTAAGTCAGTCTCTGAATAACTCAGATTTTCTACGATCTCGCGCCCGATCATAAGGGTTTCATAGTTAAACTCATAACATGGTAATCTTGTGAGAGAGAGCACTTGTGACTGATATTCACTAAGGTCGGAGACGGTCGCGGTTAGAGCTGGGCTATAAGTCCAGGACGTGGAAGCTGATGTTGCCGCCCACAAGGCGCGTATTTTTATTGTAAGCGCATTTACAGTTTTCTGAAACCGTTTTATTATAAACTTTTTACTGAGATATTGGCGCCTCAGTGCGAGTGGCATTTCCTTGGATTCGACCAGCAGAGCATTGGTTGGAGTTGATAGAAATGCCCCTAAGCAAAGTCGAAGAATTCGAAACTGTCTTTTATCCAGGCAGTTCAATAGTTGATTAGATGCGAAGCCATGTAGTTCACAGCCATAATCAAAGTGGGGTCGCACCATAGCTTTGTAAAGGACAATTGAGATTTTGGGATCCGCGCCCCACCAAGCGCCGTTAGTAGCTCGGAGTATGTTTATAGCGTAGGGCGTAGTTCACTAAGGGTTTGTTCCCCACATCAGACCGTCAATCAAAAATTTTATTTGGAAGTTTTAAGATGATTACGCAAAAGTGTTCGTCAAAAAAGACTCGATTTGTGACAGACAGGAGACTGGGTCTTCCACCACGACAATGCACCTGCACACACAGCTATCTTTGTTAGGCAGTTTCTGGGGAAAAAAAAAAAAAAAAAAAAAAATGGCATGGTTCCGCTGCCCCACGCGGCACGCACCTTACTCGCCTGACCTGGCTGCGTGCGACTTTTTCTTATTTCTACGCATGAAAGGGGCATGAAAGGACACCTATTTGATAACATTGAGGAGGTCAAGAAAAAAAAAACGAGGGAGGAGCTGTCAGCCATTTCTAAAGATGACTACGGAAAATGTTTCGAACAGTGGAAGCACCGGTGGGACAAATGTATTAGTTCCAATGGACAGTATTTTGAAGGGCATAAGGCCGTCTTGTACAAAAATTGAAAATATATAGCTTTTAAAAAAACAATTCCGTTTTTGTGTATCTTCTCGTATTAGGATTAAAGGTGTATTTAGTAATTTGCTAGAATAAGACTACATAGACAAGAGAATAGCTGTAAAGTTACAAAGACCAAATGTCAATAATAAAAAATAATCTCACCTTCACTTGTGGAAAAGACTTGATTTCTTAATGTGAAGTTCGTTAGAACGTTTGGCGTTTCGGATTCCACATCGAAATGTAGAGCAGAGGCGTATTGCACATCCTGTAAGACCACGTGACATTGTTATCAATTAAAATGAGAGTTAATTGGTTTGTCATTATTGATTTATATAGTTTTTATTCTGAAGCAGTGTACAGAAGGGAATATATATACAGTTATAAAATAATCGTTATCTCCTGAATAAGAGTTTTACCTGAAGTCCAAAAAGGAGACACTCATTGATAATTTTACCTCACAACTACTAAACCGCACCCGTGTGAAGCTGAAACGAATCACTTGCAATCAATAAAATACATGGTCAGAGGAAATAAATTGTGGTTGGAAGAATAATTATAAAGCTATCTTTGGACAACTAACCAATAGCGCGCCGATGGCAACAAATAGTGTTTCGTAAAATGTTCCACTTTATTTCGCTTCTAATACATTTTCTCCCTCTATTCACAAAAAATCTTTGTAAAAATATTAATTATACTTACGGTAATTATTAAAAGATATAAAACGGATATACAAAATTTCATGGTGGATTTCACTGATTAAATAATCATTTTATTACACTTTCACAAGCCCTAATCTTGTTTACCAGAAGCACAAATAATCTTATTAGGCCAATCAAGCACAGAAAAAGTTGGCTAATAAGTATCGTTGTTACAGTGAGTGACGAATTGTAATTCAAAAAGATTGGATGAGCGGTGGAACGAAGATAAAGGAAGGAGAGAAGGGATACTACAGAAATAAAAAAAAAGTCGTTAAAGAGAAGATAGGAATCAATGTTTGTAGCAAGTATTTAACTGTGTTAATTGTCGAAAATAATTAGGGACCGAGTGAAAAATGAAAGCAATTATCATTTCATTTTAGTTTAATGTTTACTTTTTTTTTCGAACATCAGTCTTTTATTGAGAATATTTTGCTAGATTGTTCCTATATTTTGATGGGAATTGTATGTTTGCTGGGAAAATAAAGACAGGGCTGGATCCTCAGGCCAGAGAGACAAGTCACATTTATGTATAAACTAGCTGTTACCCGCGATTTCGTCCGCGTGGATTTAGAATTTGATTGCTAGAATTGGATACATAAAACTGAAAGTTACCTAAGATATGTCGGCATAATATGACGGGAACGCTATCGATATACCATTCTACCGTCGAACCTGTCTCATTTATTCATATCGGAAAAAAGTATCCTATTTCGTTTCTAATGATACAAAGTATTTCGGTATACACATATAGTCGTCGAAACAAAAATAAAATAAAAGACGGAGACTTACTTTCGCATATATAATATTATTAGTTTAGATCACACAAAAATTGCCTGTGGAACCGGTATACCCAGAATAAAGTAAACGCTTAGGGCATTATTCTATTTTCAAAGATTTACCTTACTACAAAATAATAGGCTTGGCTCAAACTATGAAAAACATTTCATAAAAAAAATTTCTCCCAGTGGGGTTTAAACCCGAGGCGTCACAGTTTTATTAATAAGTAAGCACGTTACCACTGCGCTACGCTGCCATTGCTCTCTAATGTTAAGCATTACAAACACATATAGATATTATGCGTTGTCTTTCACAGTTCAGTAAGTTTTCATAATTTAATGACAATTTGGTATCCCATGTCCATCCTAAATTCAAATAGCATCTCCTTGTCAAATTTCATCACGATTGGAGTAGCCGTTTAGTCCAAGAAACGTAACAAACAGACAGACAGACTGACTTACTTTCGCATTTGTAATATCTGTATAGAAGAGAGTTTGTCAAAATTTGTACCTTCACTGAAGGAATTTCGCAGCTGAAGTTGAACTCCTCTGTTTGGTTGTTTTGAGTAGTATTCCCAGCCAGTGGGAAAGATCATTTTTTCGAGAAGTACTTTTTACTTTTACGTAGTTGCCGTGTTCAGGTGAATGAACGAAGAAAAAATTCTCTGATGAATTCAAGAGAAATTAAAAAAATGTGTCTAATCGAGTTTTCAGTGGGCATCCCACTATTGTGAATATGAAAAGTGATATTAGTACTCTTAATTTGGAAGGGACCCCATATGGCAGTAATTTAGAAGTACCTGCGTAAATAATTTTTAATGAATTTACGCAGTTATCTGGGTAAGGTCCACGCAAATATTTAATTATGTGTAAGGTTTTGTACATATACCCTACTTGGTGCAATGAAATGTCAATTTGCCTAACGAAAGAGCTTTATCCTACCACAATTGGATACTAAAGCTACAATACGAGGAGCAATTCGTGGAAGAGTTTTCAAAAACTACCACAGTTCACTGGTGTTCATAGATCATGACCATGAGTTAGATTTCTGGACTAATAAAAACGAAAGAAACCAGGTTGTTAGCTGTTTACCGCAGTGGAAGAATGACTGATGAGGATCTTGGGTAGACATTAAATTCGTACTCAGATTTCAGAGGTGAGAATAGAATGTTCATTATTAGTGAGGGTTTAAATTTACTAGGGGTAAACTGGGTAGGAAATAAGATTAACAACACAAGAGAACAGAGGTTCGCAAATACCTTAATAGGGGCGGAAGGATTTACAAAAGTGGTATAGCAGAATGAATACTAGGAGAAAAAATATTTTGGATATATTCCTAACAAAGCCTAATGACAACCTTGTGGGGTGTCAAGTAACTGAAGGAATAAGTGATCATGAAGCAGTTCTGATGCATATTAAAGGATTCAGTAAACTAGCAGCCAAAATTGAAGGAGGAAATAGGTACAATTATAAAAAGATACAGATTTCCTACTTGAAGAGATACTTCAGAGAACGTTTCAGCAAACGGAAGGGAAACACAAATATAGTAGAGTCAACGTGATAAGAGTTCAAGGAGATAACAAGAAATGGGGAAGAAACATTTATTCCAAAACGGGAAATAAAGAGAAGTAGAGAACCTATAATTAGGGAGGTGAGGAGTTAAAAAAGGTTTTAAGAAGAGAATGTAACAGAGGTAAGAGACAGCAGGGAAGTAGGGAATATTTAAAACAGCTAACAAGGGCTTAGTAATAGATAAGAAGGTGGCTAAAGATGGGTTTATGAAGAGTATTTTCAGTGCAGGGGGACCATTAACTGATGTATCCAGAAATTTCTGTAGCTTTGTTAGAAAACTGAGTGGAAGGGAGGCTGTTGAAATGCTTATAGATAAGGATAAAGAAAAAGTTACTGAAGATTTTAAAAAGCAAGAGATTTTAAGTAACTGGTTTAGTGAGACCATTAGGGATAATGAATCAGAAATGGGAGGGTCTAATTTGAAGAACGAGCTTAATAATACGATTAAAAATGAAGATACTAAAAAATTTGAAATTCATCCTGAGGATATCATGAAGGAACTAAGAAAGCTGCTATAGATAATATTACTACAGATGTCTTAAAGATAGCAGGATGTAACATTGTACCTTATCTTGAATTATTATTTAAATTGAGTCTGGATACTTGCTGCTTACCACAGGATTGTAAAAGTGCGATAGTAGTGACGGTACGTAAAGGAGGGTGAGAAATAGAGTCAATAAGCCAATAAGTTTTATATCAGTGGTCGGTAAATTAATGGAGAGATTGATATTCTACCACATCAGAAATGTATTTATAGACCGTAAGTGGTTTTCAAGTAGACAGCATGGCTTTAGGCAAGGATATTGATGCGAATCTCAGTTGGTGGGATATATGCAAGATATTTCGGATGAAATTGATAAGGGAGGCCAAATTTATAATTTAGCACTAGATCTTTCAAAGGCAGAGTGAGCCATAAAATGGTAGTAAATAAGATAAAAACTACTGGAGTGGATGAGAAAGTGATTTACTGGTTAGAAGAACTTTTAAAAGGTAGAAAACAAAAGCTAGGACTATTCAGTTTCAAAAGAAGTGGAATAAAAAAAAAAAAGGAGTGCACAGGGTAGCGTATTGTGACCATCGCTTTTAATTATTCTAATAAATAATTGTGTTGATGGTTTACTATCAGAAATTAGATTGTTTGCAGATGACATAATGCTATATAAAAGGATCAAAACGGTATAGTACTGTAATTAGCTGCAGGGTGATCTGGACAAGGTATCCAGTTGGGTTGGTAAACATGGGATGAAGATAAATGCAAAGAAGATTCAGCTTATTAGATACACAAACAAAAAACTAAAGGTTGATTGTGACTGTAAGGTGGGGAAAGAATTGCTTGTTGAAGATTTGAAATGTAAATATCTTGGCAATATATTTGATAACAAGCTTAACTGGGCTGGACACATTGAACAGGTAGTAGGAAAAGGTTTCAAAATTCTGCACTTGTTTTGGAGAGGGGATGTACGAGAGAAGTAAAAGAATTTGGATACAAAACTTTGGCCAGGCCATTGTTTGAATATGGCAGTATAGTATTGGACCCACATTTGGAGAGGATGCAAAGAAGTGCTGCTAGATTTGTTCCTGGAAATGACCGCAGAATATAATCAGTAACAGATATGATAAAAGAGCTGGAATGGTACTCATTGGAAGACAGGTGGAGGGTGAAAAGGTTCATGGGAATGGACAAGGCGTATATTGGTGATGAGGCGTGGAAAGATATTAGTGTAAGAATTAAAAGTAATGTATGGAAGGGAAAAGATGATCATGACCACAAGCTGGCACTCGATTTCAGGCACAAGGATGTAGGGATGTAGGGATTGGAAGTTACCAAGGGAAGTGATGATTAATTTACCAAAAACGTTGAAAGAATTTAAATTTAAAATTTGTAGAGGGCAAATGTAGGTGCGTGCAGGATAAGTGGAAGACGGGTGGATGGGCAAATTGATACCAGAGCGTGCACTACATTGCAATTTTAATTAAATTAAATTATTCTTACCTAAAAAAAAATGAGTAAACTCCTATTTTACGTAGTGGGATGTAAGTGTGCAATAGTACAGTGGTAAGCAAACTGATGCAGATCGTATCCGTCGATATTAGGAATATCTTTAAGGAAAGAAATCGATTCATAAATTGGCGCATGCAGAGATTATTCTTCTGATTTTACTCTTATATGAGCAAGATATTTCGGTTGAAATGTGCAAGGAAGGCCAAGTTGATAATGACGCATGGGGTTTGTACTTACAATGTATTTACTTTTCACTCTTACTCGCACTAATTTTGGATTAATTTACCTCCTGCAAATCTAGGAGACATTGGGCTTACTATCTGATGTTCTCAGTAACTTATAAAACTTCCTTGCCGTTAACGTTCTAGCTTCGCATTCGGGAGGACGCCTGTTCGAATCCCCATCCGGGCATCCAGATTTGGGTTTTACATGGTTCAGGCGAATGCCGCATGCTCCCTTCAAAAGGCCATGGCCGAATTCCTTCCCGTTCCTTGTCCTCAGTCCCATCCCGCTTCTAATAACCTCGACGTCGCGAGGCGTAAAGCCATAAGTTACAAAAAAAATCTATGCTGGCCAGTACATTAGACGTGACAGTATTAACGTTTCTCCCGGGTCCCGTTCAATATGCGACGGGTTTTTATTTGCAGAGAGGCTGCAGTATACCGTCGGTGCTGAATGAGATGGTAGCGGTACGTCCACGCAGGAGAATCCAGTACTACAATCCTGCACTCGGATGCAATTTCCCGCCACCTTCGCAGACACGCAACGAGTCTCCAGTGCCGCTAATGAGCATCAATCAGCGCATTTGTTCTACGCAACGGGTGGACGTCAACCACCGCATCGTCGTCGTGGGAACCTCCACAACGGCCTTTGCTTTCCTAGAGAAGCTTGTTATGGGGTGAGATTTGTCAAATCACTGTCATCCACGGTGACATCATATATGTCGTCCTATGTGTTACGCGTTACAAGCAAGTCACAATCTCGTAAGGCCCTATTTACTCGTTAAATAGTGTGGACTGCTGTGTGCTGTCAAACTTTGCAACACAATGAAGCTGTATGATTCAATTAGAGACTGTAGAAAGACCAATCATTTTGTTGACACTGCAGTGGTAGAAATACTACACCATAGTGACGCACTACTGATGACTACACAGACAAGATCAGATCTGTCGTCGACGCGGGAGGCGTGTTAGTCAGCTAGATGGTTACACAAAGATTCGTTGAGTCTTGTAGAGGAGGTCACAGTGACGTGACAATACTAAGATAAACAATCCAAGGTCTGCAGACACGTTGGTGCTTATTACTGTCGTACGAAAATAGATTAATTAAATTTAGTGATCTGCATGGCTTGCAGGCAGTAATAATAAGAGGTGGCCAGGCGATGAGTCGCGATTCTCAGTTCATAGTTCAAAAGACAATAAAGGTAGCAGCGACACATCGAACCAAGCCAGAATTACAAAACAATTGAACACCAATAGGATAAAAATCTTAGAAGGCTGTGAAGAGCTGCAGGGTAATCTGGACAGGATATCTAGCTGGGTAGGTAAACGTGGGATGAAGATAAATACAAAGAAGAGTCAGATTATTAGATACACAGGTAAAAAATAAATGCTGATTGTGATAGTGAGGTGGTGAATGAAGCATAACACTTGATAACAAACTCAACTGGGCAGGAAACACTGGACAGGAAGCGGTAAAAACGTTTCAAAATCCTTCGCTTGATGGATAGAATGATGAGTGAAGTGAGAGAAGTGGATTGCAAAACTTCGGTCAGACCACTTCTTAAATATGGTGGTATAACAACAAAATCTTCTCGGGTGTCCAGCCGGATGGTGGTGTAAAAACGCGACGTTTTGACAGCTGACTCTGCTGTCTTCATCAGGTATCTGTAGTATTTCTCAGCTGACTGTCTCTGCCTCGACTGTCAGAGACAGTCGGCTGAGAACAACTACAGATACCTGATGAAGACAGCAGAGTCAGCTGTCAAAACGTCGCGTTTTTACACCTCCATCCGGCTGGACACCCGAGAAGATTTTGTTCCATAGATACACCGGGAAAGTCTCCACTCACACATATGGTGGTATAGTATAGAACCCACATATTGGGTATCGAATATAGGAGTTGGAAGGGACGCAGAAAAAGGCTGCTAGATTTATCTTTGGAAATTACTGCAGAACACAATCAGTAACTGATATGATAATGGAGCTGGAATGGGATTCACTGGAAGATAGGAGGAGTGTGAAGAGAGTCATGGCAGTGTACAAGGTGTATATTGGTGATGAGGCTGAAAAGATATTGGTGTATGAATTAGGAGTTGTGTGCGGAACGGAAAAGATCACCATCACCACAAGCGGGGCTCGTGTGGGAAGAGTTTCTTTCGTAGGTAAGGGAGTCAGGGATTGGAATAAGTTACCAAGAGAAATGATGAACAGTTTACCAAAAACGCACAAAGAATTTAAAGTTGTAATTTGTAGAGAACGAAGTAGGCGAATATAGGAACGGTGTATAAAGAAATTGCCATTGCAATTCATTTAAATTAAATCTAACCATACATATCCAAGTCAATCCCAGAAGAATGAAAAGAATTGCTCATACTACAGGTATACACCCTACATAGCACATTAAAATATATATCGCTAGAATGCGAAATATAAAAAAGCATTCATTTACTAATATGTCCACAGCGTTTATTAGAGGGGAATGCCGCCAGTTTGAACACTTAATGTTATCTTTAAAATAAAAATTATTAATTAATCATTAGTATCTTCACCTATAGAAATGATATGACATAATCCGAGCGCAAGTAATGATTTTTAAACAAAAAAATAAAAATGTGACCAAAACTTGAAATCTGTGGCAGTGTTGCTAAGGTCATGTAAGGCCATCGACTACCCGTAATTTACCGGACACACTGTATATGACGCTATAGTACCGTATAGGCATCGCACTAACGTCATATCATTAAGAGAATTTGACTAATTTTTGGAAAGAAGTCAGTATTATATCTGTACGCCTATTACAATCAAAAAAGTATTGATTCTGATTGGTCCGCGTCGTAGATTTTCGTGAAAACGTCATGATAAATTCATAACAAGTATTTTGTATTAATATGTAATTTAATTGCCGATTTCTTTAATACAGCTGTTTCATAGAGTAATATAACAGTTACAGAATAGATACTTTATCGCACGTATCAGAGGGCTGTGGCAGCTAAAGTAGCACGCGTACACTTCATTTTATTTTATTTTCGACGCTGTCGTAGCTCTCACATTTTTTTGGTTCTGGACTTTTTATGTTCCGTGGATTCATTTTGACGTAAGCTTTCTTCTAATTTACATTTTCTATAATTCCGAGCATATTTACAACTCATATAAGGCGACAACTTTATTTTCTTTTGTGATTTTCAACCTGATATCGATCTTTAATTATTTCCAACAAAAAAGAAAATAGTAGCAATGAAACACGTGCAGGCGGCTGGGCGAGCGCATGACGAACGTGACGCTGGTGTCGACGCACGGCATCTGTTCCGCCGAGGCTACGTCGCTGCCCCGCGCGACGCCCGTGACCAGCCGCTACACGCGAGACTACTTGCGCCGCATCGCGCTGCACGTCTGGATCAACATCGTCTACGGAGTCATGACGGACATTAACAGGCAAGAGTAACAAACATCAACATGCTGCTTACTGGAGTAATGGTCAACGCGTCTTGAAATCACGGACTTTGCTTCTCGCTTCTAGTAGTTCTTTTTAAAATTATTTCTTTCATTAATTAATCTATCAAGCGGCACATGTATTTTATTTTATTATGTAAAATATGCATGGTGTTCATCGAAAATGTATTTCAAGTGCTTATACGATGCCTACCACCCACAAACGTGTAAAAATACAAACAGAAAGAATGCGGGAAACTGCGAATGAAAAGTTTCTTTCTAAATAATCATCATAATAATTTTTATAGTGTAAATGCACAAAAGTTTATCAATTTATTATAAAATTCCTAAAAACGAAAAAACTCTAAAAAAAAAAAAGAAAAGTGTTACACGAAGCTCCATGGTACACTTAATTAATCAAACAATAGAGGAATTGGTACAAAACGGGCTAGGATCCAAGTACAGGCTACTTGGGGAAAGTGGGGAAAATAGGTTGCGCGCAAAGTAGTAAGAATGGCACCTAACGGAACATCAGGAACGGGGAGAAGAATAGTGAGCAAATGACCTTGGCCTTCATCCACGTGCGGTGGCACGAATTGTTTTGTCAGAAAACTTAATTTTGAGGTACTCAAAACTTTTCGAGGTACGTTAAATTTAATTTATCTCTTTCTTCGTTATCCGGAAACTAAATGGCTTCCACCTCATCTCAAAGTAGATGACCTGAGCTTCACACTGGGCATCTGTCCTGATTGATTTGTTCGTTTTATAATGGCTGCTGAGACCATCATCTTGAAGTGCTGGATGGTCTAAAAACGTGCTGGCTAGGTGCAAACTCATCTGCTCACAGAATGGCAGTATTTATTTAATGAACACTAAACCAACTGAACAGAGCCCCGTACTGCTTGGCATGCGCTAACTTTTTGACCATTGTGTATCAGCTTCCTCACTTAGCTCATAACAACCACTGGGCAAGACTTTCATCAGTCCTCTGAAAGCTCACTGCAGTGAGGAAGTTACGATTTGGTTAAGGAATTTTAACAGTTCTGTCAAGTGAAATCAGGTGCTATAGCTAAGAAATAAAATCCAAAAGCTTAGCAAGAGAAGTCGACTCGAAGAAGACTACAGAGACCTTCCTACTGATGGCAACAGAGACGATAACTAGTTAATATAAAGCTGATGACGGCATTGCAGCATGCATTTCCTGCGATGGATTCGTTTCAGATGATTTTAAAGGGAAGTGTAGATCCAATGCAACAAGTGTGAATTCCGAATATGTTGCATTGGGAAAAGAGGCATATATCTTCTGCAAGTAAAATATGAAGAAAATGCTTTTTTATATAAAATTTAAAGACAGTGGTTAATAAAGTTTTTCAACAAAATTTGATGCTTCTTATTTATTATGAAATAAATTACTTTTTGCGTACAAGTAGCCCATATTTGGATCACCTCTTTAAAAGAAGTCATTTTACATTTTTTGATTCTACAGTTTTCGAAAAATAACATTGGTTATTTGGATTTTAATCCATCACATCATCTTCAGGATTATCTTTTAGAAGTACTTGATTCAAAACTTATCCATTTTGAGTGCACTGGTAAATCGTAGGTATCCGAATGAAAGTGGTTCCTCGTGTTTCGACCATTTCCTCTAATTTAAAAATTATCAAAAATGAGAATCGAACATACATCGGCAGCGTAGCACCACAAAACCTAGGTGCTTGTGACACCGCGCTTACTCTAAGCCGTGAATATGCGAAGGGGAATCAAGTACTTGGAATGCCTTGGAAGTTAGACTGAGCTCATCAAAACCTATGATAAAGCTATGGCGAGCTCTCCTGGTTAGTTCGTAAATCCTTTCATTCTTAGAGCAGGAGCACACGGATTATACTCTCAACTATTACGTTTGCCATGCCTAGCCCAGGAAAGTTGAAGTGATCAGCTATTATTGCGAATAATGTGTATAAAAGCTTTCACACCACACACATTTACAGTTTATAAAACAGTCCTCATTCACGTTTCGAGAAAAAAAAATATTGTCTGGTAGCACGGGAGATTGTTGCGCCTAGATCAAGGTGATCGAAGGTTGTTATGTTGAAGTGGAGAATAAAATAAGTTTTTCAGTGCAAAAAAGTAACTAAACTGAAAATTTGATTTTTTTTAATGGAATATGAATGTATTTTAAGTTAGTGTCCCACTGAAATACTGTTTATCGGTGAGTAATATGGTGCATAAGATTTTAGCCTCATGCTGTCATCAGTCTTTCAACTGGTTTGATGCAAACCTCCATCCCTTCCTATCTTGTGCTAACCTCTTCATCTCTACATATCCCTCACAACCCCGTCCTCAATTACCTGCTTCATAAATTCTAATCTCTGTCTTCCTCTACAGTTCTTACCTTCGACTGTACCCTCCACCAGCAAATTAACCAATCCAGCATATCTCATAACATAACCTACCAGCCTGTCTCTTCTTTCTGTAAGTTTTTTCCACAAACTTCTTTCCTCACCCATCATTTCCAAAACTTGTTCATTTCGTACTTTGTCTGTCCACTTAATTTTCTGCATTCTTCTGTAGCAACACATTTCGGCCCGGGATGTCAGGGGGGTGTAAGTGCACCCCCCTCCCGGCGCTCATAAAGTGCTGCGCTCCACACTTAGAGTAGTAAGAGGTTCTTTCTAATTCCTAAATCAATATTTGAAACTAAAAGATTTCTCTTTTTCATGAAGGCTACTTTTGCTAGTGTTATTCTGCTTTTAACATCATTCCTGCTTCGGCCATCGGTTGTAATTTTGCTTCCCAAGTAACAGAATTCACTTACTTCTCCTATTCCATCCGATCCTACTTTTAAATTTAATCTACTGTGATTGGTATCATTTCTGCTACATTTCATCACTTTTGTCTTGCTTTAATTTATATTGAGTTCAAAATCTTCCTTCAGTATTTTGTTCATGCAATTCAGTAACTTCTCAATATCCTCAGCCCTTTCTGCTAACAAGACAATGTCATCAGCAAATCGTAGCATATTGATTTTTTCTTATGCCACATGAAAAATTTCTTTTATTTCCTTTATTCTACCACTTGTGTAAATCCTCCTTCTCTTATTAAGATATTTGCAAATCTCTGTTCCTTTGTGTTATTAATATTATTTCCTTCCCAGTTTACACCTGGTAAATTTAAATCCCCACCAATAATGATCATTCTATTGTCACCTCTGAAATCTGAGTATGAATTTAATTTCTCCCCAAGAGCCTCATCTTCATCTGTCATTCTTCCACTGCGCTAAGCAGCCAACTCTCTGATTTTTTTTCTTTTTTACTACCCCAGAAATCTACGAAATCTATGAATAACGAAAAATACATCTACTGAATTCATATAGCGCAGGCATAAGACATTCGATCATTCAAATAAGCCTTAGCATAACCGCAGCTGTCCACAACACAGGCACTAGCAGAATCTTAATTTTCGCAACAGTTGAAGTATATACAACGTAATATATGTAAATTTAACAAAATACCCAAAAATTAAATACAAATAATAAATTTGAAATTCCATCTTAAGAATCTTAAACTAACAGATATTTTCCTTCTTTGTTAAGCAGGAAGAAGAAATATATAGTTGTCAACGGAGAATCTGTTGTATATTATGACTATTTGTACTTGTTCTGTGGAACACAATTTATGTATCCTGATGTTCATGACAGAATAAACTGGATATACGACAGGAATATATGCCACAGCACAATTGAGTAAGTTTTAGTTAGCTACATGATTAAACAGAATGAAGTTATGTTAAATAAATTATCATTTATTTTATAATTTTAGGATGCATATATACATTCATTACATATAATTACAGTAGTGAAATTTGATTATCATCCTGTAATAAACCCATAGCATAATTACGAAACTATTACCTAGACAAATACATTACATAAATTTTTACTAACATCCCAAAGTTAGAAAGTTAATCTCAAAACATTAGTGGATTGTGCGCACACAACGCAATCCTTTTTAATCTGGACTGTGATTGTGGAATAAAGGGTGTGAATCAGAGAAAGAGCTTGTCGGCACAGTAAGAAAAGAGCAGACTTAAAAATTTGAAATTCATCCTGAGAATATTATAAAGGCTGAAAAACCGTAAAGGGGCAGATGTAAATAATATTACTACAGATATCTTAAAGGTATCAGGATAAGAAATTGTTCCTTTATATCTCGAAACATTATTTACATTGAGTACGGAGAATTGCTGCTTCCTAGAGGACTGGAAAATTGCGATAGTAGTAGCTTTCAACATAGGAGTGACAAATTGGGTCTAAAATTACAGATCGATCAGTTTGACACAAGTTTTGGGTAAATAATTGGAAAGACTGATATCCGTGAGAAACGAAACTGATTTTCAACAAGGCTTTAAGCAACGATATTAATGTGAATCTCAGTTAGAGGAATATATGCAAGAGATATCGTATGAAATGGACAAGGGAGGCCAAACTGATTGTGTAACATTAGATCTTTCTAAGCCATTTCACAGACTGAGCCGTAAAATGATAGTAAATAAGGTAAAAATCGTTGAAGTGGATTAAAAAGTAATTTTTTGGGTAAAAAAATTCTAAAAAGGTAGAAAGCAAAGAGGAAGGGGAGAAAATGCAGTGTCAAAAGAAGTTTAATTGAAAATGGATGTGCCACAGGCTAGTGTATTGGGTAGGTCAACATGGAATGAAGAAAAAGCAAACAAAAGTCAGCTTATCAGGTACACAATAATTATTGTAGATCTTATAACCAATAATGGGGAGTATGCATTTTTCTTAGAAACACTATAGAATATGAACCTTTGTTTCATAATTATCACTTAATTTCAGAAAAGAACTTTGAATTCACCAGAGTTAAACTACCAAAATTTAAAAAGATATTAGTTTGTGTGTACAGATCTCCGGATGGAAATTTTGACTTATTCATTCAAAGATTAGAATCACTCTTAAACAATAGTAGCAAGTAAAATCTTGATTTAATAATATGTGGAGATTTCAATGTGGACTATCTAAAAAGCAACAAAAATATAGACTTGTTAACACAAATTCATAACGGTTTAGAAAAACACAGTAAATAGTTCAACAAGATTCACAGACTTCAGTAAGACAGCCCTTGATCAAATTTTCATAAACAAAGTTTCTTAGTTGAAGTATACAACCCAGATTTTAATGATCACTTGGCTCAGATACTAACTATGTATGTAAAAGAAAAAAATATACACAATGCCACAAAGAAAATAAAAACCAGATCATTTAGTGAAGAAAACATTGCAAACTTCAATTATTTACTAAGTAAGGAATCATGGGCAGATATTTTTCAATTAGATGATTTAAATGAGTAATTCAATATGTTTGGTAAGCTATTAAAATATTATTTTGATATAGCATTTCCTCTAAAAATAATAAAGAACAGTGCATCTCATAACACCTAGATAACAGCAAGAATAAAAAATTCATGTCAAAAATGAAACTGCTTCATAAAGTATACAAACAGAACCACACTACACCTGAATTTGAGCCTACTATAAAAAATACTCAGCTATATTAAAAAAAGTAATACAAGAAGCCAAAAAAATGCAAAATGATTTAAACTGCACTAACAAAAGCAAAGCTATGTGGGATGTAATAAGAAAGGAAACAGGTAAAACTAAAAAATTAGACATATATTTCATTAAAATATAGCAACGATATAATTAGTAACCCAACTGTGGTAACAAATCTTTTCAATGAGTATTTTACTGGTATTCTTGAAGAACAATTTAAAATATTTAAATATAATTCAAAAATAGGGGATAAGAAGATAACAACATGTGGTGGATCACTTTTTATTGATAATGTTCAAGAGGAAGAAATTGCCATTGCCTTAAAAGAACTAAAGAATAAATTATGTGGAGGAATTGATGGAATTCCTGATACAATCCTAAATAAATGTGCTAGATACATAATTCGACCACTAACAATTTTATGTAGTAGTTCATTACATCTGGTACTTTCCCAGAAATACTAAGATAGCAAAAGTTATTCCGATACATAAGAAAGGAGAAACAGATAAACTAGATAACTATTGGCCTATTACCATCCCATCCGTTGTCTCAAAAAGAGAAAATTATGTATAAAAAGTTAATAAGCTTCATTAACAAAAATATTATCTGATTCACAACATGGATTAGATCAGGGAAATCAACCCGTACAGCTATTTATACTTGCATTAACAGTATATTAAAAATAATTGATAAAAAAGAAAAAGTAACTGGTATATTTCTTGATTTGTCTAAAGCTTTTGATGTTTAGACCATAAAATCCTCTTGTCTAAGCTTTATCATCATTGTATCAGAGGAATAGCATACAAATGGTTCAAGTCATACCTTGATGGAAGGAAACAGGTAGTCACCTTAAAATGTAAGGACACAAAAAGTTAAATAATCAGAGAGCATGTATCAGACATTAGAAGTATAGAAGTATTAAACATGGTATTCCACAGGGTTCAGTTCTTGGACCCATCCTGTTTCTTTTGTATATCAATGACATTAATGAAAATGTTAAGCTACATGATAATATTCTCTTTGCAGATGACACAACACTTATAATGAAAGGTGAAACTAAAGAAGTTCTTCAGCAAAGTATTAATAAAACCACTAAAAAGCTACCTAAATGGTCCATAAACAACATTTAATAATAAATAGTGAAAAAACCATTGCAGTAAATTTCCATACTGCTCAAAACAGGAACCCTGCCAACCCAAGTATTATTTTGAACAATCAGACTTTATCAAACATATTAGATTCAAAATTTCTAGGTTTATGAATTCAATCTGATTTTAAATGGAATAAACATATTCAATAATTGAACTCTAAATTAAATCAAATCTGCTATGCAATACGTATCTTAAAATTAACCACTAGTAACAAACTTTGAAAAATGCGTACTTTGCCCATTTTCACTCACAAATAAAGTATGGAATTATATTCTGGGGTTTATCATCAGATGCACTAAGTACTTTCCAAATTCAGAAGAGAGCAATTAGAATAATGACAAATCACAAATCATGAGAATCTTGAAGACCCGTATTTAAATATATGAATATTCTTCCACTACCAAGCATTTACATCTTTGAAACCATAATGTTTTTTTTTAGAAATAATGTCATAGGTAACAGGGGCGCCGACTCTGTGGGTGCTCGGGGGCTCGAGCACCCACGAGAGGTAAACAGTGGGTGCGGAGCACCCATGAGCATAGACATCAAACCTATTCAGTAATCGACTTTCAGCGATACCGTATTTCCTTCCTCACAAGCCGCGTGGCAGGCAAAGATGTCTCGACTCTTCAACGAGATCGCGCTTGCTTAGGCTGGCCGTCCAGTGGATGCATATTCGCGCAAAAGTATTCTCGCGCGAGTATGCCTGTACACAGGGAATGTTATGTGACTCTGTCGATTGTGAGCGCTCGAGTCGCACGAACATACGCGAGGGTGACGAGATCCGAAATTTTTTGGGTTTGATCACGCGAACACACGCTTCGCGCCATGGATATTGAGAATGTGAAGGCGCCGACAGACCTTTTTCGAGCTCCAACAATCACGGAAACGATACTATTCGAACATAATTAACAAACTCTTTTCGCTTTTAGCAGGCGTCATATTAATTAAATATTCCACTTACTTTTTTCGGGGATCGCACTGCTTTTATTGATGGTTCAGTACCAACGTTTCGGCGCCCAACCTGGTGCCTTCATCAGGGTTTTCAGACTCGAAATGGTGTGGTTTTCACACAACTCTGTCACTAAACTCAAGAAGAAATCGAATAGGTTTCGGGGTGCAACGGAGAACTGGCGACAGAGTCGCGCGAATCTGCTTTCTGGCGACGGGGTGTCTTCGCGCCAACTCAGTTCGCGCGTATGCAGGCGTATTCACGCGAACATTTTTTGTGAGAAAACGCGTCTACAGGACGGTCAAGGTCAGGCCACACTAGACCGCACCGCGTCCGAGCCAACACTCGGCCGTGTGTCGGCTCGCCCCCCTCGCGTCCACACTGGTCCGTAGCTCGGCCGTGTGACGGACGGGTTCATTCGCGGCCTCTAGTCTCCTTTGTTGTTTCACGAAATTAATCTTAAAAATTACCTTAAGATAAGGTGACCAGACGTCCCGCTTTTGGCGGGACATTCCCGATTTTTAACAATTTGTCCCGCGTCCCTCGGCGTTTTAAAAAAGTCCCGATTTTTTGAAAGAATGCATGACAAGCTAGGTAACGGCGGGATAATGGGAAGGGAATATACGGCTTTCGGCGGCCATGTGGCTATTTCGTCAGGATATGAGCTTTATTAACCTTTAATAAAAAATAATTCTTGAATATTGACTATCGAGAAGTGATTATCAAGAACTGCTTATCAAATGTCGCATTGTTGATCAGTTGTTAGCATTCGACCACCATTGTTTAGACTTAATGAACAAAGGCATTTTTCGACACTGGCAACTACGAAAACATTATGCACATCGTACTGCGCGCTAATGTTAAACAAATCAGCTATTCAGATAATTTAGGTAAGTAATTTATTTCATAAATCATAAATGTTCTTGAATTTAACAGACTGCTCGTATTATTTATACTATATTTTATAGAGATGGCCGACGGGCGGCAAAAAGTCTAGCACCGGCCTTGAAAGTGACACTTACGACTTACATCACGGCAAATTCAGAACCTAATTGGAATGATGTGCAAAAATCATTCAGTCATATTAATAAAAAATTTCCGTATAGTATTTCCGGAAAAATTTTTTTTTAATAAAGTTTCATTATTAAAAAATTAGAAGGTTACATATTGGTCTTCAGCAAAACTCACAATAGAGAACAAATGATTAGAAATATTTCATCGTTTTAAAACAAACCATGTTCTACATAATAATGCACTATAAAGGTTCGCGCTTACTACGGCGGGCCGCGTCGCGCCGCGTCGCAGAAATGCGTCAGCAATCGCTTAACACTGATTCTAATGGGGTAACGCACACCAGAGACGGGTCGAGTCGGGACGGGGCGGGCCGCATCGCGTCGCACTGCCGGATCGCTTGGCCAGGCGTATTTTTCCGCCTGTGCGCCTCGATGCGCTCAGTCGCGACCAGGTTTGCGATAGGAGTTCCATCAGCAGTGACACTTTTGTAACTTGTGTGTTCCTAATTCTGTGAATTAACTACATTTCATCAAGAAAATTAGCTTAAAATTTGCACGCAGGATGGTGGATGATTTCTGAAAAAATATAAGTAATTACAATCTGAAAATTTAATTACTTTATGAAATTTAATAAAGATTAAAAAAATTATAAAATTTCTAGCTCATGCTCGCTTGTTCTTTGCTTGTATGTTTTAACTTAAACTATTCAAACATAATGGATGAAGAGTACTGCATCTCATTAGTAATGACTTTCACAGAGTTTTATGATTTACAAGACGCAAAATATAATAACAAAAAATAAAATTTGGGAGGAAATAGGAAACTAGTTAAAACAACCAGGTATAATGTCACTTTTCGTATTTTTTGTTTATTTTACGTGTGTATTATAATTTTCTATCACTTTCTTTGAATGCCGCTTCTAAAGCTTCGTGTTACCAACTAACCTAATTGTTTAAAAATATTTTGTGAAATTATTCCAAATCTTAATGATTTCTGATGTAACCTAGAAACCTGTGTAAGTCAAATATTGAAATTTCTTTGTTGTCGCTATCGTTCTTATCTTCTGCAGCCCAAATCAGATATCGTTAATCAAAAGGTTATGAATGCAGCACGTGGCCAGTATTACTTTATTTATCAATTAGGTAACACCGACGAGATGCTAGTTTATATTTTTGTCATGCTTAATAATTAGCAGGAGAAGTGTCTGGTGTAATTTCCCCCAAAGCTTGGCATAATATAGAACAAACAAATTTTATAGCTTCGTAATATCTACCTCTTGCTATTTTTTAATACGCAATGTAGACTAAACTTTCATGCGATTTTATTCTAATGTCTTGCTTTTTATTACGTGAAGTAGATTTCTTTGTTCACCCAAACATAACTAATCCAATTTTCAGTTTCAAGCTTCAATTCTTTTCAACGTTAACGTGACTAAATTCTGTTCTCCTCAGTAACCACTGTTTTGACCATTTCTCTCTATTTCTGTTATTTTTCTTTCTTGTTATCAAATCAACAGCCCATGAACAGCTAATATCAGCAATATTTACATTTCGCAACTTGCAATAAAATGAAGTAATAAACGAAACGGCTGTGGACTCATCCGAGATCCGTCTTGCATTACATCTTGAGACTGTTCAGGCAAAACGATCGACAAACTTAAGTGTGTTTGCCAGGCTTTTAAGACTAGCTGGTACCATGGAGGAAGGAATATATTCCTTCCTCCATGGCTGGTACATGCTACACTGTGCGTCTTTCTCCAAAATTTTGAAGGTTTGGATATTTTTTTCACGGAAAGTTCCGTCAAAATCGGTTCTCACATTTCGTCAGTTCTTTATTAAAAGAACAAGTCATCAAGTTGAAAATGAGCACCCATGAGATTTTCTAAAAACCGGCGCCCTTGATAGGTAAAGATGCAAATAACGAGGTACATGATCATTTCACAAGGAAACAATCAGATTTGCATATTATGAATACAAAAACAAAATATATTAAAATGGAACATTTCACATAGGGATTAAGCTTTTCAATAAATTACAGCATAATGTTAAAGCAACATCAGCAAGAAGAATCTTTGAGAAATTGTTGATGTCATACCTTCAATACCACTCCTTTTAGTATATACAAGAATATTTGAATTGTTTTAATTAATTTAATGTAAATAATGTAATGTAAATGTAAATAATGTAATGTAAATGGAAATAAGTTAATGTAAATCATATTTTATAATTGACATGTCTTATATCATTATGTATAAAGTACATGTATATGATTTAGAGGACAAATAAAATACTACTACTACTACTACAGATATTGGCCCTTGAAGAAAAGTATCAATAACTCTGAAAGTCGTAAACAGTACGAAACAGTTCAGATCCATACCGCTAGATAGCAGCAGCACGTGTCACAGAGTTAATAAACTAAATCACTGGCGATGACTTTTCTTAGGTACCTACGAGACTAACAATTGATACAAATAAGGCGGTTCTTCTATTTCAAACCACCAACTTTACTATTCATAGTATTCGCGAAATTTTCGCACGAGTATTTTAGTATTATTGTTGTTATAAATGCAGGGGCACTACGTTCTGGAAGAAAATTAGGATCTTGTAAGGTACTGAATATTTGTAGTTTTCTCTCATGCTAAGCATACATATTTCTTCAAAGAGACTTACAGTTTGGAAAACCTTCAGACTGAAAAATTAAATAAATTTCTTACGAATTTTCGTTTTTTTTCTATATAGTTATGTTGTTAATATTTTTCTTGATCCCCGGAACTTGTGGAGTCGTATAAGTTATGTCAGCCGAGGATTTTATTAGATCAAATGAAAGTATTTCCTAAACGTGACAACTCCTAGTTACTGATTTATAAAATGTAGGAAGTCCTTAAAGAAAATCCATGGCCTTAATTTTACTTTCTCCTTAAGTTAATCTACTCAGTCAAATGTTCAAAAAAATAGTAGAGAACATTACTCATGAATAATTATTTTTTCTTAAATATTTTATTATTTTTTGTAACAGCTGCAAGGAATCTCCGAGAGGTCCTGCTGAATATCCCCAAAACATCTTTGTAGTCAATTGCCAGTTGGATGCCAGCACTGCGCTATCAGCGTTACGTCGCATGATTTTTAAGATGACAACATGTAAGTAATCAAGCTTTGTTTCGTGTAATATAAAAAAATAACACAATCTGCTACAATTTAGGAGAAATGTTTGCAAATGGTTATTGATTAATTTGTTCCGTTTCAATTACAGTTGTATCACTTTTTTTTTTATTCTGGAATATATACTGAGGTATTTTTCTAATGGAAGATCATAATCAAAACATCGTGAAAAATGAAAGGAAGTTAGGAAGTTACCTTGCCAGTTTTACTTGCTATCCGGCCATCCATAATAGGTAACATAATAACAGAACGACATATTTCTTCATAAATGATGACCTGTATTAAGTTCAGTAATTGTGTTTTGTAAAAACAGAATCAGCTGAATTATTCTCCATGATAGAATTAGGCGCTTTCCGAATCCAATCTAAAAACTAATCGGTAGCGATTGCATTTAAAAAGCAGTAGAGTCACTTAGTGAAATATACAACATCCAAAAGAGTTAAAAACCTCTGGTATAACAGTTTACACTTTCGTGTAGGGTATAAGTGAAATGTCGTTTAATAGTCCACGTCTGAAGTCATCTATTTATAGAATTATATAACTCAATAATTAACTTACTAACTTATGATGTACCCTCTATGAGAACTCTTGGGAAGATGAATAAGGGTGGTTTCCTGTTGCCTTCCGCAGTGTGCGTTAGTATGTGTTGTTATAGGCGCGGATGACTGTGAAAGTGTGTGTGCTCAGAATAGAGTGGTTTTTTTTTATGCTCAGTGCTGGCACATTCGTGCCTAATCATCGAAAGGCATCAAGGAGACCGCCAGGATTAACGTCCCCATCAGTGCCTCTCGATACGCGCTGCGGAGCAGTTTGTGTTTTAACTCAAGACTTTAACGCACAACTTGGTGATTAGGAACTATGCACCAACGCCTGCTCTCGCACCAGCTAATCCCGTGTCAGCGCCTGACATCACCACGGTGCCGCAACCAACTGGACAGCGGGACGTGACAATAATATTTTAACCACGTATGTTTTTCTTGAGACAATTGAAACTTTCTTTCTAAAATGCTGAATGGCTTGAAATTTGTAGTCGCTGCGAGCAGCGCTATTTTAGCGCTTTGTGACCAGTAATTGTTATTAGTGTCATTCCGTAGTCAGCGGCCGTCAGGTACGGACGTGTTTGTAACAACTTCCGTGTAGTCGGTCAAAGCCGCAGCGATCAACAGTAGTGGGTAATGTCGAAGTTTGTGTGAGTGTAATTGGAAACCATCTTCTCAACCGCATAGAGGAGAATACTACAGTAAAAGGTAAGAAATGGCCGCCACCGCTATAAGAAGGAAAAACAGTAAAATTCACATTCGATCGTGCTTTCGCAAGGCCAACGGCGTACGAGATACATGAGCGGCTGTTCGACAACGTAAAACTATTAGACGAAGAAATATTTGGTATACAATTAGATTCGTTCCAAAACTGTGTGTTTGTCAAAATTACAAGTGAGGAATATTGTGTCAGCGTAATAGAAGAAAATAGAGGCAATTTGAAATTCCACCATGCCGATGGAAATGTAAGTAATGTTCAAGTAACAAACGCAGGAATGGGCAAAAGATAGATAAGAGAGTTAAATCTGCCATTTGAAATATTCAACGAACTGATTCTACAGGCGATCAAACCTTTCGGAAATGTGATAGAAATCACAGAAATGAGGAGGCAATATCCGATTTAAGAAAATATACGGACTGCGGCTAGTTAAACTGGAAATAACAAAACACATACCATCATACGTAAACGTAAGCGGATTCAGAGCACTTGTGGTATACGACGGGCAGCCCCGAGCTTGTGCTATTTGTAATTCAATAGAACATATCAGAGCAGACTGCCCTCGCATGCAACCGACAATACTGCCGCTAACATACGCCAAGCGCTCAGAAACAACAAAACAAAATGAAGAGGCCGCATTGGGAAACCAACAGCAGTTACCACCACTGATGAAAACGGACTTGTGCACCTCTGAGACGGTGACACAAAAAAATAAAGTCATAAAACATATACAATACAAAGAATACTGAAGAAAACATGAGCGACGAGGGACGCCAAACCCAGAACAAAATGACCGAAAACCTCCAAAATACTCTAAACAACAAGGAGACTGGACTGACAAAACAAAAACAAATATGGACGAGAAAAAAAAACAGAAATTAAATTATAAAATCTCTCGAAAACATGGCGGAAACTGATGACAACATCGAGTCAGATGGAAAGGAAGAACCGATGCTGACAACTGACCCACCATCCACAGCAGAAGAAACAGACTGGACGAGACCAGCGGTTTCCAAACTCGGTAAGAAACGCCGTGCAAGGAAACAAACGGAAACCAAAACCAAGCAAAGTAGGGAAACGTCAACAGTGAGAGAAAGAACAGAAGAAGTCAAAGGTAGTGGGAAAAAACTAAAGAAACAATCAATAGAGAAGAATCAATCAACTAGCAACACAGAAGTAACTCCAAACCCAAATAGGCGCAGGGACGGAAACCGAAAGTACGCTGTATTGTTGGGTGGACGACTGGCAGCAGGAAGATCCAATCTAAGACATGCACATTGCCTGAATGCAACGCACCGACAGTATAATGCAAACGTACACCGACATATTTTAAAAATAGTTTAACCTTACACATGGAGAAGAACACCCGACAATCTATTTTAGGAAAAGACTTCAATCGCGTCATACACCAGTCGCCCAACTGCAACAAAAGCATAGAATTTGAATACATCATAAGCAATCTCCAACTACTAGACGCATGGGAAGTATTAAACGGAAACACCATGGGATTTACATATACGAGAGGAAAATCAGCTTCACGACTAGACCGTATTTACATCAGCCAAGAGCTAAAGAGCGAACTACAAACAACAGAGTTGACTTTTCGGACCATGTAGCTTACCAATGTAAAATAAACCTAGCGAAACAAAATATATACAGTGTGCGGGGATACTGGAAAATAAATATCTCTATTCTAGAGCAGCGCCAGCCAGCTACAACAGAACTTTACAGATACAGTGCTGTAGCCAAACTCGGAAATATCCGTTAACTATAGAGTGGTGGATAAAAATGGCGAAACCCAGGATCCAACAATTGCTGAAGACCTATAGCACCGAAATAAAGAGGTGGCAACGGCAAAAAGAATAATTTCACTATCTATGTTTGAGAGAGCTACATAAAAAGGTGGAAACAGGAAGGAAATACATCCTTGAGATCAAGAAAATCAAAACAAAAATAATAGCAATGAAGAGGAGACAACTTCAAGGAGTTAAAATTAGAAGCTGAATACACGATACTATATCCTCGGAAGATGCTTCAATCTATCATCTAGTCCAAGAAAAACGCAGAGCAAGAAGACATCTGATTACGGAGTTGATAACAGAAAAAGGAGAAATCCACAGAACACAAAATACAATAAAACAACAAGTTCACAACCATTATAAGCGGTTATTCGAAAAAGCAGATAGTACCACAGTCCCAGACGGAATAATAGACTCGATAGAAAAACAATTGAAAGACAAAGATCGAATAGAACTTAACAACGAAATTGACGAGTAAGAAGCCCCAAAAACAAATCGCCGGGACCAGATGAGTAGGGGGAGGACACCGATTCAAACCTTATAAGCTCTTTGGACAACCGTCCACGTGACGTCACACTTTTAAGTTCTTTGCATGGCCGGAAATTCGAATTGACCAATGGAGGCCAAGGTCGTATGACGTCACAAGGTGGCGGACCGTTAGTTCATTTGGTGGCCGCTACGGAGCAGCACCTCACTGGACCGTTAGTTCTTTGGGCGCTCACGAGATGGCGGCACCGCTCGGGTTTGTGCATGCGATAGTTCCTCGACCGGCCGCCCAGATGGCAGCTGCTGTCAAGCTGACCTTATCTTCTGAACACATGGCCGGACTTGTCGCAACTCGTTCGCGGCGGACCACTGGTGTCAACACGCCCTGGTATGCGCGTGGCGAAATGTGTGCTGTGCGGGGATATTCCTAGCGGGCCGTTAATCAAGCACTTTGCGCGCTCCATGTTTGCGACACTCCGCCGGTAAGCCGAGGCATCGGGCGTTCGCCTTGCATAACTGTCGCCAGCTGGCACCTACCGGTGCATAGTATCCCGGTCTCCGATAGATGGCGTGGCATGCCTCATTTTTGGCTCGATACTCGGTTCTGAAAGCTACAAATATTTTAAGAAATATTTCCAAGCATAGGTGCATAGTATCCCGGTTTCCGACAGATGGCTTGGCATGTCTCATTTCTCAACGCGATAGGTATTCACCAAGCTTTTAAGAGAAATATTTCAGGTATTCCTGCCTGGTGTCTGTCTGCTACTATCGTAATGCATTAGCGGTATATCAATGTGACAAGTATATCGAAACCATGGAGTTATTCCCGACGTTCAGAAATATTAAGGTATTTCCGTTTGCCCAGTGACAAGCAGAGCCCATTATCTCTTGCGAAAGCTTTGTACACAGCAAGGTGCAAATATTTCAGCACACTAAAATATTTTCTTCGGTTCTGTGTCGTGATTTCGTGAAAAATACTTGTATTTGATTAAGCATAAACCATTGCGATTTTTACTAAAAACAAAAAAGTCCTAATTAATGGATATTAAACCCACCTCGGTAGCATTGGGGGCTAGAGTGCTAGTTCCGCGTGCCGAAGGTCACCGGTTCGAGTCCGGCCGAGGGCATGGATGTTTAAG
This sequence comes from Vandiemenella viatica, assembly GCA_031002005.1. Lineage (NCBI taxonomy): Eukaryota > Metazoa > Arthropoda > Insecta > Orthoptera > Morabidae > Vandiemenella > Vandiemenella viatica. Next base: position 92,844,314 of record CM061920.1, read on the forward strand.
TGTTTTGTGATATTACTGAAAAAGCCGTTCCAACTCGTCAATTTCAAAACGAAAATCAAAAGTTTAGTTTCAACACCTAGAGAGTATGGAGCCTGCTTGCCTTGTTATAATTGAATAAAAAATAATCTATAGACGATTGAAAAGAAAAAAAATTCCTTTAAAATACGTTAACAGTCGAAATGGAAAAAAAAGCGTCATAAACTTAGCAAATTGAAAAGATATAAAATCGAGGAAGAATTCTATGTGTACCTGTTTTCATGAAATTATTGTGATAAAGTATAGTATTACCACACATACGTTATTCCTTTCAAAATTCGTAGCCTCAAAAACCCATCAATGGGTGAAATCCTTTCATTGAAACCGACAGACATTCACCGACGAAGGTAGGGAAAACCATAAATTCCGTTCATCGAAGCAGGCAGACATTAAAAATTAATTCACCGACGAAGAGACGGGAAACAAATTCACTTTTCACATCATGTTGGATTCTTTAGGAACAATATAATATAGCTCACGAGTGTCACCTACATTCCGTGTATTTTAAAGGATGTATTAAATTAGGGGTAATGAAACAGAACGAGAACACAGACACTTTTTAAACTCAAAGAGGCATTGAAGGGGTTTACTTATGTATGTAAGTATAACCTCGATGAATTAAGAGGTCCTAAACTAAAGCAAAGTTGTCGATTTGAAAACCAGTTTCTTTCCCTACAGACATTTCTGAAGTGAATACATGTTAATCTCTCCACTGATATCAAACCAATCAGCCTGTAATTTTTTCAAGCCTATTTCTCAACCCTACAGACTCATTCTTTGGACAAGAGCCCACTTGAAAATATTTGAGAAATGATTAACAAAGCCTTTCCCACACCAAGGCTAGAAAAATCAAAGTTTCCAGTTTGACAATGGCAAAACTCATGGAATGCAACAAGGGAAGAAAGAATTCATATCCTTAATCTTATCTCTCTAATGTCACTGGTATGAAATATTTTATCGCACTGTAATTTTTGCAATCCAACGCAAGCCTATATCGTCTGTCCAGACCAATCTATGTATCAATTCTGTTATGCTTTCGTAAGCAATCACAAATTGAGTGTCCTTAGCTGAACTTTGTCTAAAACTTCAATCAATCCCTTGTGACACATCAGTGATTCACTAGAAACAGAGAGATATATACGCTGTGGTATGTACTTACCCACCTTTCAACTGTATTTACAGCACAGCACGTATGTTCCAGGAACGAAACACGGTCTGTTAATCTTACTAATATCACCCAAGTGGAATCGGAGTACACCAGCCCTTTGTGATAAAAATCCAGTCAGTGTAAGGCAGTGCTAAGCACAAAACATGCTGATTCGTCATAGAATGCCTGTGGCCAAGGTGGAGATATAGAGAATTTACCCACTCCCTTATAGAAGAAATCCAGTGCTGGCTCCTACTTATAGTCTTTTACGCACAAGTACGAGGCAACGCGCGTACTGCTCCGGGGCGAGGTAATCGTACCAGTGTGTATGGGGAGCGTGCACAAACTACGTGACTCGGTCCAGGGGGGGGGGGTGGCTTGAAGGCTACGCTGGGCTATGTGGGGCGAGAGGGGGTTCCAAGCCAGGCCACGTAGCTTTCCTTTCATAACATTTTTCACAGTTAAAATGAGGAACAGACTCACAACAGCAAGTGAATAATTATTTCCCTCAGTTAATTATCTCCGTATGTAATTTATAATCGTCTGACAAGATAAAACAGTACAAAATGTCTTCTGGAATCAAAAAGGGAAAAAAAGTTACATGCTACGGGGGGGGGGGTAGATGCAAAAGCCACGTAGGGCTACGTGGGGGGGAGGGGGGTTCACAGGAGGCCAAAATGGAGCTACGTGGTTTATGCACACTCCCATGTGAAGCCGAGGCGCGGCAAACCGCCTGGGGCCTGTCGCCGAACGACCGAGGCGGTATAACGCCATACGTCCTGAGTAGATACTTCAAAGAGAATTCGGTGATGCACCGGGGGTAGACGGGTATTTGCAATCGTGCGTCTTCTCCCTCGTTTACGCTGCCACGATGGCATTCAGTCGTTGTTTAAACATAGACCACTATTCGTTGGAATTACGCAAAACCAGTATATTTTCGTAATTGTTTCGTTATGTTCTATTTGGGACAGCGAAAAGGTGCTCTGTTTTATTAACGAATATGAAAGACGTCTCTGAGATAAAATGCAGGATTGCACAAGCAAAAATAGCGTTCAACAAAAAGAAACGAATTCTTACAACAAATAACATCAGCTGGACAACGAGGAAAAGCTTATTCTGGAGTATTGCCCTGTATGGATGTGAAAACGGGACAGTTGGTACAGAAGAGAAAATAAGATTAATTTCGTTTGAGCAATGGTGCTACAGAAGGATGTTAAAGATTAGCAGGAGGGACAAGATTACTAATGAGGAAATTTTTGAGAAGGCAGAAGAGTATAATTCTGTTTGGAAGAGTATAAAAACGAGGAGGACAATATTAATTGGACATATCTTAAGACATGAGAGTCTAGTAAAAACAATAACGGAGGGAATGGTAGAAGGAAAGAGAGATAGAGGAAGACCACGTTTAAAATACATCCAGCAGATAATGGAAGATGGCTGCAGGAGATATGTTGATATGAAGAAGAGGGCAGAGAGTAGAGCTGAATGGAAGACCGCCGCAGACCAATCTCAGGATTGACTATCGTAGAAGAAAGACGTCCCATATTTTGGAAAAAGGACGATAAACTTTATCCTAATGCGGTAAAAAAAAAGAGTACGTTTGGCGTGAAATAAGTGCACTTATTGGAGAAGAAACTGACGTTTTGGAAAAAAATATATATATTGATATGTTACCTGCAATGTATTAAAATCGGCATTCTATAAAATGCCTAGGCATCGTATATAACGTCCGGCGTTTTTAGGCAATGTATGAAATATGAGAATTATTACATACCTTCCCTAGGCATTGTGTATAATATCTAGGCTTTCTATAGAATGATAAAAGCTATTTAGAAAAAGTATGGAAAAAAGGTCCTGATAAGGCTATTATATAAATGACAAGCAATCCTCCAAAATACAAATGTTATTCTGAAAAGATAATGAGTGTGTCATTAAAAAAACTTTATTCAAAATACCTAAAGGAAAATGAAAGTTATACAAGACAAAATTTATGCCTTTCTTATTAAGGGAAACAAAATTTTCATTTAAAAAATAAGAAATTAATATTAACCTACTAGTTGCAATCTACTGTAGTAGACTTGAACGACATTTCATTACAATTTTCACGTAAAGACATTTCATATTTTGGCACTTTGTTTTACACATACATTTGACAAATACTTGGCCGCTTCCACTGGACTGAGCAATTGCAACTGACTGGAGAGGAATTTCATGGTGAGGAATATCTTCAATTCTAAGCAAGTTCTTAGGGTATAAAATGAATTGTGATCTCCATACACTTGTTTTAAAAAATTCCAAGTAGAAACCATCCTCTGTCACACTCATTACAACTGTCCATGTACTGTGGTAATCACCTTGCCCATTGTCGACGTCATGAATAGGACAGCAGTTCCCAAAGAAGCAGCGGGAATTTTTTTTCTGAATTCGTTTTCATTTTTTTGGCTTGTATTTCGATATTGATATTTGAATTTGTTTTACCTTCAATCTTTCAGTTTTGAGACAAAGGATGCACAAAATATCCATTTCATCATCTTTGCTAGCATGGCCACAGAAGGTATGAATTTTTTTGAATGGAAGAGCATCACTCGTTTCCTTTAAACACACACAACAGGTATCAGAAACGGAAATCTCTTCGGTAAGCATGTCTTCATCATGGTTTAATCTACTATCGACTATAATCTCATCCATGTTTTTTTTAATCAGGCTCTTTTTCTTGCATAATCTGATTAGCTTCACCTTTTCCATTGTTTGGACGCTTCCTATTACATTTTTTTTAGCTGCCCCTCTGTATTTATGTCTTTTAAAACATCTTCTGGTAGAAAAGACGTTGTAATCCCTACTTTAGGTTTGCTGCCAAATAGAGCTTCGTATGGTGTTCTTTTGATCCTAGAATGATAAGCTCTATTTCTTATAAATTGGAAGAAACGCAGTCCTTCACTCCAGCGGTCAAATTTTTTGTCCTGCATCCAAGTACAAAGCATATTTTCGATATCTTGATTAGCTCTTTCGACACTACCCTGAATTTGGAAAGGCGAGGCATTTCATGGACGATCTTCAGTGCTGGCCAAAACTCCTTCAAGCTGGTCACCACATTATTGGAAAAATCCCTACCATTGTCATACTGAAATATAGATGGCGCTCCAAGCGACGAAAATATGTCCACTAGACAGTAGGCTACTTCATCTCTTTTTGACGTTAGAGACTTAAGAATCAAAATTTTGTGAGATGATCTTGGTACACCATAATAAATTTGTATTCTCTATCTGGCAGGGATTGAAAATCATTAAGAGCTACCTGACAACGGGAATTAAATTCGGAAAACATTATAGGTTTCACAGCAACGCCCATTTAATGACCTTTCTGGTTTTTTCTGGCTCACAAAGTTTCATAAAGGTAATGTACATTTCAATATCATGACGTGTAACTTTTGTTTTGTTTTTAAGTTCTTTCAACATTCCATCAAGCTTTCCGGGTTCTATAGACAAATGACCATCATGAAGTACGTGAAATTACTCCTAGTCCGTGACGTAATACTGTATAGTACTGACGCCTTCTTTAACAGTATAAAGGAGTTTACTTTTATTTTCTACAATCATCACATCCAGAGACTAAGCTGTCGGAGGGCTAGGCGGTACCGTGCACCGTGCACCGGGGTCCCCAAGCTCAAGGAGCCCCAAGCGCACTCATTAGAGCTATTTTAAAAAATATATATATAAAAAAGCAGGCCTAAATTTTTTTTCACACCGGGGCACTTGTCAGCCTAGCTTCGCCACTGATCATATCATAGTGATTTCGTTTCTATTTCCAGTCTACTTATGCCCGCTAAATTATTTAGCATTTTTGGTAAACTATTCATCATTTCTCTTGATATTGTATTCCAATCTCTGACCCCCCCCGCCCCTTACTACAAAAGAAAATGTTCCCACACATTTATGACTGAAATCGAGTGCCAATTTGTGGTCACCCTTACACGCACTATTCTTAATTAAGGGTGGCAATTAAATTAGACGCGGAGATCTCTTCTTTTTTTGGTACACTCACATGACTCTGTTCACCCTCCTCCTGTCTTCCCATGAATCCAATATCCCATTCTAGCTCCTTTATCATGTCAATTACTGATTTTTTTCTGCAGCAATTTCCAGAGACAAATCTAGCAGCCCTTCTTTGCATTCCTTCCAACTCTTGATTCCCAAAATATACATCCCACTACCATATTCAAGCAACGGTCTGACCAACATTTTTGCAACCCAATCCCTATCAACAGTCAAGCCTGGGCTCTGATGTTGAGGTGTGTAGTATATTTAAGCCTAATACAGAACTTGGCAATGTTGTGGATGAAATTTCAAGCCTGGGGAAAGATCTTACTGAAGAGGATCATATAATTATAGTTGGGGGTCCTAGAAATAGTCTGTCCAGAAATCTCAATTATTGTGTTGAAACAGACATTGACAACATTGCTAAAAACACCTCTCACACCGATGTTGGTTTTGTTGACCTCTTCAAGCGTTATGATCAGCCCTGGATGTGTGGTCATGCACAGCGTACACAGGCAGATCTGAAGCGTGCATTGTGTCAGGCTGACCGAACACACATTGGTCTGATAGATGTTTCTGGCATAACACGGAGTGACCATACCTTCCATGGACTCCACCTGAATGTTCGGGGCAAGCAGAAGCTAACGCAACTGATTTCCAGTAGCATCAGGAGAGGCATGTTGGATGTGAACCCCATCCCAGTGGTAATTAGTGGTAGGACTCAGTCTTTTTTAGGCCAAATGTCAAGAGTAGGAAGAGTTATTTAAGAAATGTACATAATGGTATTACAGTAAAAAATAAAGAATGTCAGTCTAAAATAGCTTTGTTCCATCAGAACATTAGGGGTATCTCAAACAAACTTGATGAGTTGATAATATCTATAGACGAAACCCAAAAATCATTGAATCTTAACAGAAATATCGTATGTCTGACAGAACATCATCTGAAGAATTCTGAAATAGGTCTCCTCCCTTTTATTGGATATAGATTAGCTTCTTGTTATTGCAGGTCAGAGATGAGAATGGGTGGTGCAGCAATATATGTAACAGAAAATACTGAGACAAAATCGTTAGATGTAAGTAAATTCTGTATAGAACAAGATTTTGAATGTTGTGCAATACAGTTAGAATTTGAAAACAAATATCTTATAGTTCTGACAGTTTATAGGGCTCCCACAGGAAACTTCAGTAAATTTTGTAATAAACTTGAAGTGGTTCTAATAAACTTATCACGTACTAAAAGGGAAATTATCCTCTGTGGAGACTTCAACATAAATTTTGCTGTAGAATGTAACCAGACAGATTATCTTCTAGGAATGCTTAGATCATTCAATCTCTATCAAACTGTAAATTTCCCAACTAGAGATAAAGATAGTAGTACCATTATTGATAACATTTTTGTAGAGCACAATAAATTAGAAATACATGAAACAGTTCCAATGGAAAATGGTTTGTCAGACCATAATGCTCAAATAAATACTTTGGATGTTGTGGGAAATGAAAATAACAAAAAGAAAGGATTTGTCAGAGTTAGGCCATTAAAGGACAATTCAATAAAAATATTAAATGATGAACTGCTCAATGAGGACTGGAGCACTTTATAAATTGAAAGGGGTAAACAATAAATTCAATTACTTTCACCAAAGGTTTTTAGAAATTTACAAAAGGTGTCTCCTTAAAAAACTAGCTCCAATTGGTCAAAAATGAGTAAACAAAAATTGGGTTACAGTTGGTATTAAAACATCTTGCAGACATAAAAGGAATTGTATGTACAAGTTAGGAATACTGATAATATGCTTCTCAGACAACATTACAAAACTTACTGTAGAATTTTAACCAAAGTAATAAAAGAAGCTAAACGTTTGGCCGTAAACGATGAGATTAGTAGTGTCTGGAACATTATTAAAAGAGAAACAACTGTATCATCCCTTGAACATAAACCTATATCTATAAGCATTAATGATAAACTTGAAAATAACCCCTCTTATGTAGGAAGTGCTTTCAATAACTACTTCTTAACAGTTGCTGAAAAAATAAAAGGAAAATATATTGGGAATATGGATGCTATAGCAATACTTAAATCCTTGTCACCAAAAACAGCACCTATGTCTCTATTTCCCACCAGTGAAAATGAAATTGAAAAAATTATTAAATCCCTCAAAAATAATAAGTCATTTGGTTATGATGAGGTTTCAACCCATGTAGTAAAACAATGTAACACCAGCATTAGTAGAGTTATTAGTCATATTTGTAATAGTTCTTTTGAAGAAGGTATATTTCCTGACTCACTCAAGAAGTCAATAATCAAACCGCTTTATAAAAAGGATGATACATCGAAGATTGAAAATTACAGACCGATATCACTTCTACCAGCATTTTCAAAAATCTTTGAAAAAGCAATGTACAGAAGGGTGTATGCACATCTACAAAAGAATGATCTACTCAGTAAAGTACAGTTTGATTTTAGACAAGGCGTTTCAGCAGATTCAGTAATTTTTGTTTTTGTAAACAACATACTGGAATCAATGCATAAAAAATTAAATTCCCTAGGTATGGTATATTCTGTGATCATGAGATTCTACTAGGTAAATTAGATCACTATGGAGTTAATGGTAAGCCAGGACTTTGGTTTAAATCATACCTGGAAAATAGAAAGCAATGTGTATCACTGAAAGATGCTAATACTTTAGATGTTATAAACTCAGAATGGGGTATAGTTAAATGTGGTGTGCCTCAGAGTCAATTGTTGGCCCTTTGCTGTTCTTAATCTATATAAATGATCTCCCACATATACTGGGTGATAATGATACTAGCATATCCTTGAAAGACCCATCAGCACAAAACCTCAAAAACACAGCAAATGAAGTTATAAAGAAAATTAACAGGTGGTTTAATGCCAACAAACTAATACTTAATGTAGAAAAGACACAGTTACTTCAGTTTGTTACAAAAAATAAAACAAAGGACAGCTATAATGTGATATCAGAAGGAAAAACAATCAATGAAAGCAGTTTCATAAAATTCCTGGGTGTATATATAGATAACAAATTGAACTGGAAACAGCATATTCAACAACTTCTTAAAAAACTGAATTCTGCAACATTTTCACTGAGGGTAATCATATATATTATTTCTATAAGGTATTTTTTTGTCACAAGCCTATATCTTCCTTCATACTTAACCGAAATCAATGAATGAGGTGTCATTTTAAAGCTTATGGTCTCCACTTTGGTTAAATCGTATTTTAAGCAAGAGAGTTTTTGGAATTCGACCCTTAAAAGGCAAAAATGTAAATTTTTCTAAAATGCTGTTTTCTGTGTTACGAGTCAGTTATCTCCCTGGATACCTATCTGAAACCGTTTTATGAAGTATCGTTTTAAAGATTAAGATCTCCGCTTTAGTGACGTCATATATTAGGCCAGAAAGTTTTCGGAATTCGACCCTTAAAGGGCAAAAGTATCAATATTTTTGCAATGCGTTTTTGTGTCACGAGCGATTTATCTCCCTTAATATCTAACCAGATATAGATAAATGAGGTATCATATTAAAGAATAAGGTCTCCGCCATGGTAACATTATATTTTAAGAAAGGAAATTTTTCGTAATTCGACCCTTATAGGGCAAAAATGTCACTTTTTCTAAAATACGTTTTTTGTATCTCGAGCCATTTATCTCCCTGGGTATCTAACCAAAATCGATAAATGAGGTAGGATTATGAGGAGTAATGTCTCAGCTTTGTGACATCATATTTTAAGAAAGAATATTTTTGGAATTCAACCGTTAAAGGAAAAAAGTATAAATTTTTCTATAACCGATTTTTGTGTCACGAGCGATTTATCTCCCTTGATATCTAACCGATATAGATAAATGAGGTATCATATTAAAGATCGAGGTCTCCGCCGTGGTAACATTATATTTTAACAAAGGCATTTTTCGTAATTCGAGCCATATAGGGCAAAAATGTAAATTTTTCTAAAATGCGTTTTTTTGTATCTCGAGCCATTTATCTCCCTGGATATCTAACCAAAATCGATAAATGAGGTAGGATTATGAGGAGTAATGTCTCAGCTTTGTGACATCATATTTTAAGAAAGAATGATTTGGAATTCAAACGTTAAAGGAAAATAGTTTAAATTTTTCTATTATCGATTTTTGTGTCACGGGCGATTTATCTCCCCTGATATCTAACCGATATAGATAAATGAGGTATCATACTAAAGAACAAGGTCTCCGCCGTGGTAACATTATATTTTAACAAAGGCATTTTTCGTAATTCGACCCTTATAGGGCAAAAATGTAAATTTTTCTAAAATGCGTTTTTTTGTATCTCGAGCCATTTATCTCCCTGGATATCTAACCAAAATCGATTAATTAAGTAGGAATATAAGGAGTAATGTATCAGCTTTGTGAAAACATATTTTAAGAAAGAATGTTTTTGGAATTCAACCGTTAAAGGAAAAAAGTATAAATTTTTCTATAACCGATTTTTGTGTTACGAGCGATTTATCTCCCTTGATATCTAACCGATATAGATAAATGAGGTATCATATTAAAGAATAAGGTCTCCGCCGTGGTAACATTATATTTTAACAAAGGAATTTTTTGTAATTCGACCCTTAAAAGGCAAAAATGTCAATTTTTCTAAAATGCGTTTTTTGTATCTCGAGCCATTTATCTCCCTGGATATCTAACCAAAATCGATAAATGAAGTAGGAATATAAGGAGTAATGTATTAGCTTTGTGAATCATATTTTAGGAAAGAATATTTTTGGAATTCTACTATTAAAGGGAAAAAGTATAAATTGTTCTACAACGTATTTTTGTGTCACGAGCCTTATATTTCCCTTAATATCTAATCGATATAGATAAATGACATATCGTATTAAGACTAAGGTTTCCGCCGTGGTAACATTATATTCTAAGAAAGGAATTTTTCGTAATTCGACCCATAAAGCGCAAAAATGTCAATATTTCTAAAATACGTTTTTTGTGTTTCGAGCCATTTATCTCCCTGGATTTCTAACCAAAATCGATAAATGAAGTAGGAGTATGAAGAGTAATGACTGAACTTTGTGACATTATATTCAACCTCACTATTCATCGCATTTTATTCGCGAAATTTTCGCACGGGTCGTCTAGTATCTAGAATAGCTAATATAGAAACCAGAAAGTTAGTATATTTTGCATATTTTCATTCCATGCTCACATATGGCATTTCATTCTGGGGAAACTCGTCACAAGCACAGAGGGTATTTAAATTGCAAAAGCGTGCTATAAGAACTATTTGTGGAGCAAGCTCAGGGCCGGCGTTAGGGGGGGGGGGGGGTAAGCGGGGCAAAAGGACCCGGGCCCGTGCGTCCCATGGGGGCCCTCCGACCAGTATGCCTAAGTAAATAAAAATCAAACGCAAATTCTACAATCTGCACCTATCATTGTGAACAAAAGGCGAGAGCGCTGGAGGCCCATACCTAATCTGCAGGATTGTTTTAAAAAAAAAAAATATTTGTATTTAACTAGTGATTAAATTAGCGCAAAATACTAATACACTGTGGTTGTATGACAAAAGCGGCCAGTGACATACCAAAGTGACAAACCCACACGGGGTGGGTGGGGGGTTTTTACGGTTTACCTGCCCTGTACTACCTGCACTTATTTCGATGTTATACTGCTCACAAGATACCAGGACCGGCGAAAGGGGTATTTCCTCAAATCCAGTTGATACTCGAAATCGATAATGCTTGTTGGGATATGATGCACATTTTTATTTAATTGACAAATCAATCGATATGGAATTTGGTTACTGGATATTAAAGTAAAGTAATTTGCAAAAAAATTTCTTCTTGTCATCTAAGCGTCACAGATTTGTTGTAAAACATTAGCAACAGTCATTGCAAATGTTGTCGATGTATTAGGTGTGCTCGCAAACAGTTTTAACAAACAGAAAATCATGCAGTATTTTAGCGAATATGAATAACTTTGTCACCTTCCTCTTCTACATTCCAAGAACATATTTTGTCAGCCATCTTTAGTTACGAGATCCTAAGAAGAAAATTCTTTCAATTAGGTTCTAAATCTATTAGGTTTTCGTATATAACGTTTTATTTCCTGTTCTAAGACATAGAATAAGTAGCTCCAGTGAATGTTTCCCTTTCTACACAATTGACAACGACTTTGTGAATTATAATATTTATTCCTAGTTTTAATCTATGTTTGAATTGAGGCTAAAGATGGACCTACCACTACAAAAGATAGCAGGGAGTATGTGTATTGCGCTGGGATTGTCAGTACACCGTCCGTGGGATATTTTCCGCTGATATCTCTTAGAGCACGCTTTTGTGACTTAAATAGTTTATGTGCTTATAAAGATTTTCCCCATAATGAGATCTGGGCGTTCCCTTATAGGACGCTACATGCTTCTTTAGTCTTTTTTTTTTTTTTTGTAAACTCTTGAGTAAGAATCTTTCATTTGTAGATTGCTTGGGTAATCGTTTCATCCACTGTAAAGGCGTGACTTTTTCAGCTACCTAGTTACTGCCTTCTGAAGGCTATCGTACATTAGTACTGATGGGTCAGTGTTTTATAATACAAGAAACTAAAAACAGTAAAGTTAAAAAAGGTTTCTGCAGATTTACAGTATGTGAAAGCTTAGCATTTTTCAGCCTCTCAAATAAGTTTTCTGTGTACACATATTTCTAACAATATATTCATTGTCAGTCGTGATTTCTCAGCATTATACGTAAATGAGCAGAGATTAATTCCTATTAATGCAATTATTATTATTTGCGACAGTTGCATCGTTTCAAAAAACTGGTCAGTTTACAAATTTTTGTTCGCTGATATTTCTGGTGGGATTTAGGCTGATTCTAACTGTAAACAGAGCGTTCCATTTGTGTGACTAATTAGAAATTGCCCGACAGTTTATCCTAAGAAACGCACCTAGCCTTACCCATCGCCTGGGCTTGAAGGTGCGTTTTATCTGGCGACACCTCTTTCCAGGAGGCAGGGGAATGCAGACTCTTGTTCGCTTATGTCACCTTTGTGCATTTAGTAGGACACCAGACACTGTAGCCCAAAAATGTTAATGTTACATACGTGCAAGTATTGGGAATATTTTAGACGTATTCTAATTTCCATCAACTGATACAAAATTTAATGAACGTATAAGAAAAAAATATTAGTAAAAGTCAGGCCAATGTTTTTAAAAGTCAAATTATTTTATTTCTTGCCTTATAGAACATATATTACACACTCTATGTACGAGTATGCATGCACGAATTTTAAACTACACGTCCCTCGTCAAGTTCTAGCTTCGCATACTGACAGCTGCGGTGCTCGTTCTGACGAGTTTAAAACTTTTTTAACTAGTACCATATTACCATAAAATAATAATGTAAAGAAAAATCATTATTAAAAGACTTAAGTGAGTGAAAACAATTTTTGTGTTCGGTAAATTTTAATTTACCCTTCAGACAAAAGTGTTAATTACATATAACGTTCAATTCATTGATATCTCCAATTTAAATTATAAAAATTCTTCTCGGGTTTTCTTCCGGATAATTCTCACACACAATTTTTATATTTAATACCTTCTTCTTTTGAAAGCGATTTTCTACTTCTAAAGCATTAGGACGACATTATAGACAAAAACGTTCGCGCTTTGGCCATTTTAAAAACTGTTTACGCTTCCACTTTTGTTTACTTGAGAAGGCGGCAGACAGGCTGAGCTTACAGGGCGTCAGACTGACGTACAGGTGACAGCCGCACAAGGGTCTATAATCCCCTGCCTTCTTGGGAAGTACGGTGTCACCAGAAAAACGCACCTTCCAGTCCTGACGACACCAAGAGCGCATAGTTTTGCAAAAGTTTGTAGAACTTGCAAACGTTTTGTGTGTTTGCAGTCAGATGATTTGACTGGTTGGCTCCACTAACTAAATATTCGCAAATAACAGTTCGTGTGCGAACATTTGTCGTCGTTCAAACTGCTGACTGCAGTGTCTAAATGGCTCCGAGAGGAAAACTTATTGCTAGTGCTGTTATAAGTGAAGAAGAGGACATTATTAAAATAAAGAAGAAACTTAGATTTTGGATATCGTATTTTTAAAACAAAAATAAAAATTCGCAAGACTGATGTATAACTCAAGAATAGATGATATGAGTGTTTATTTTTTTTTAAAATTGTTGTATGTCACAAGAAGATTTTGAATTCGTAACTCTGCTGATTGGTCCAAGAATATATAACGAGATACAAATTTCAGAAACACCATTTCCGTGGAAGCTAGATAGGCAATAACACTTCGCTTTTTGAATTAAGATGATTCCCACAATAATAGAAAACCTAAGCAAATTATTTTATAAAATTACATACCTTTTCCTGCCATGCATCATCGAGTTGTGCTATTTAACTTATTCTCTTCTGAACGAGGTGAGCAAAGAATTTACTTTCCACTTAACAACATCAATAGTGGTTTCCATATCTGTTGCGATTTCGCTCCAGGCACCATGGTTTTTAATTTTGTTGTAGTAATATTTGTGACTACTCTGCCTTATATGCGGCTTTAATTTTTATGATTCAATTAAGAGTAAACACTTTTCACTATCCCAGTCCATAGTTATATTTAAAACGCACTTAAAACTGATACTATTCGGAACACGCACCCCTGATGTTGAACCTATCTCCACTGAACACGCACTGTCCGTGCACGAACAACGAATTCCTTTGATGTACCGACATCGGCCGGAACCCCTGCAAACACCAGCAAATCTTTGTTCCTGCGCGCTATTCTCGTCTCACCTGACAAACTCTGAGTACGCAAATATTTCAAACGTTTGCAAACATTTTGCGCTCTTGGTGGATCCCCACATTAAGGCTTTGGGCGCTTAGCATTTACTGTCAGACTTTTTTATTTAGTGACGCAAATGGAACGCTCTGTGTTCAGTCTGCCAGTAAAGGCCCCTGCCAGGCAGACCTCACACACAACGCGCCTGCACGCCGGGATACATATACGACTCCAAACAGGCGCAGAGACATCAAAACAAACCAGGAAAACAAATAGAATCATCTAGAAGCTAAGTGGGACTATTTCTTACAGAGGTCGCCGTACTACCACACAACGGAATTCCTGCGCCAGGCCGCCTATATAAGCGTAGCCGGCCGCTCCACCGCCAGTTCCGGCCTGACCGCGGAACCAGCTTCAACTACAGAAGACCACCGGAAGTTCGCGAGAAGTAGAAGCCGTCTCTCTCTACCCCGGATCAGGACCAGGCTAAATTTCTCGACGGTCATCCGCTAACTGTACCACATTTGTTATTGTTTACCAGTGTTTTGTGTACATAGTAATAAACCTCAAGGAACCATTAAGTGTAGTTCACTTCAGTGGCGACAAGGTTGGGATAAGAACTCTCGACCATCATGGCTACGCCAGCAGCACCTACGGAATGGCAACAGTTCCTCCAAGGACTTCTACATCAGTTCTTCGAATCTCAGAGACAACTGATTGCGGAAGTCAGGAATCTCCGCCAACCCACGGCCCCGCCTCCGTTCCCAGCATTCAACGACGACGTCGAAGAATGGGAGACCTACGAGAAGCGCATAAAACAACACTTCGCAATTCATCACATATCCAAAGAAGAAGACCAGCGTGCATATTTCCTTTCCTGGAACCAATCGAAGATGTATGTCTTGCTCACCAAACTTCAGCCACAAGACCCCGACACCCTCACCTTCACGACCATCTGTACGACACTGAATGCATACTACAGACGCCGGTACCATGTCGTCGCGGCCCGCGTCGAATTCTATCAATGCCGGAAGAAGCCCGATCAGACGTATCGCCAGTGGGCGGCCGAACTCCAAGGCCTTAGCAGAAAATGTAAGTTTCAAACTCGTTGTTCCCACGAATCCTACGCCGACGACATGGTGCGTGATCACATCATACAGGCTGCACCAGATGCCGCACTCCGGCATGACGCCCTCAAGTTAGAGGACCCATCCCTGGAGCAGGTCATCGAACTTGCCTACAAATTCGAAATATCTACGGCCGCAGATCGCCGCCTGGAGTCCTGGGCGGATGTGGCCGCAATCCGAACCGACGTAGAGGACACACAGGACGTCGCCGCCATCCAGAGCTCCCAGTCGCGCTCCTCCCGACACCACAACCGGGGACCGCTTCCTCAGAAGGACATCGAACCGGCCCGTTCCGGCAGGGGCACCAAGTCTCGGCAGCAGCAGCGGATCCCGCAGCGCCGACGCCGCAGCCCGCTCCGCCTACCCTCCTGCCCCGCCTGTTATTCAGCACATGAGAGGGAAAATTGTCCGGATCGTTGGGCTGAATGCTCACGTTGCGGCAAGGAAGGACACCTGGCGTCCGTCTGCCGCACCAACACCACCAATGCCAATCCCGGCTCTCGCCGCCCAGGGTCTTACCAAGACAGGTTGAGCGGCGCACCTATGGATATCAATCAGGTAGACACTTCCACAGCATCCAAACTTTTTATTGACGTTACGGTCAATGGCAAGCCCCTGCGCCTACAAGTCGACACAGGAGCAGCAGTCTCATTGCTTAATTATACTACTTATGTGCAAATTGGCTCGCCCCCCCTCTCGCCGGCCCCCAAGCGCCTCCTGACATACAACAAACAGGAAATAGCACTCCTGGGACAATTCACAGCAAACGTCATGTATAAGTCTGTACATCGTTCAGTCCCCTTTTTAGTAGTTAACAGTTCTCTCACAGCAGACTTATTTGGACTGGACGCTTTCCGCTTATTCGGATTTTCAATTGAGGATAACATACACCTCGTATCTCAGCATGTTCCTTTTCCTGAAGTGGACGCCCTTTGCACCGAGTTTCAGGACCTGTTCTCACCAGGCGTCGGCTGTGCAAAGGACTTCGAAGCATCACTCCAACTCCGGCCGGACGTACGGCCTCGATACTTCCGGGCACGCCAGGTACCCGTAGCGCTTCAACAACCACTTCAGGAAGAACTTCAACGTCTCCAAGACGAAGGGATCCTCCAGCCGGTGCGGTTCAGCCCCTGGGCCACGCCGTTGGTCATAGTTCAGAAGCCAGGACGCCGCTTACGTCTCTGTGGTGACTTTAAGACCACCGTCAACCCGCATCTGCTGGTAGACGACTATCCACTTCCGAGACCGGACGACCTCTTCCGTAAACTAGCAGGAGGTACCTACTTTACAAAAATTGACCTGGCAGAAGCATACCTTCAAATCCCTTTGGATATCCAGTCCCGACAATACACAGTCATCAACACTCCCTCTGGCCTCTTCCAACTCAACCGGCTCATGTTCGGCTTGGCCAGTGCTCCAGCGATTTTTCAACGGTATCTCGAACAACTTCTCCAGGATATTCCGGGATGCATCAACTATCTCGACGACATAGTCGTCACGGGACCCTCCGCTGCCGAACACATGACCAACCTCCGCCTACTCTTCCTCCGCCTCCGTGCAGCAGGATTGAAATGCAACCTTTCCAAGTGTCAATTTTTTCAACAATCCATTTCCTACCTGGGTCACATCATCGCTCAGGAAGGCATTTCCCCAGCATTTTCCTATGTGGACGCTATTTCCAACTTACCTCGGCCTCAGGATCTACATCAGTTGAAATCTTTTTTAGGCAAGATTTCATACTACAGAAAATTTATACCCTCAGCAGCACAAGTGGCAGCACCCCTGTACCACCTCTGTCGCAAGAATGTCCCGTTCCGTTGGACCCCAGCTTGCGAGACCGCATTCCACACCCTTAAACAGCAGCTCAAGTCCGCAGCATGCCTCATGCCATACACTCCAAACCTCCCCTTGATACTTGCCACAGATGCATCCGATTACGGTGTGGGGGCAGTTCTGTCTCATAAATTACCAGATGGCATCTCCAAAGCCCTATCGGCTGCTCAGCTTAAATATTCTCAAATCGAGAAAGAGGCGCTAGCTATTGTTTTTGCCTGCTCCAAATTCTATTCCCTTTTATATGGGATTTCTTTTCATCTCATTACCGACCACAAGCCACTCCTATCACTATTTGATCCGTCCACACGTCTGCCTACCAAAACATCCCACCGCATCCAGCGTTGGGCACTATTCCTGTCCCAGTTCAGATATACCATGCATTTCCGTACCACCTCCAGGCATGCCAATGCAGACGCCTTATCCAGACTACCGCAGGGACCAGACCTTGCCTTCGACAAGTCGGAACTTCTGGTGTTCCAGATCGACGATGACATACAAGAAGCACTGAAGACATTTCCAGTCACGGCCTCAAAAGTCGCGGCAGCCACAGGGGAGGACCCCCTCCTCCGTGTCATCCGACACCACATCCAACACGGGTGGCAAACACGTTCCCCTCCACGCCATCATCAAGACCTCAAGTTCTACTACTCCATCCGCCACCAGCTCTCAGTAGTAGAGGGAGTGCTCCTCCGCACAGAACCAAATTCCACCCCGAGGGTCGTCGTTCCGAGATCCCTACAACCGACAATCCTCCAAACTCTCCACCAAGGACACTGGGGAATTGCCCGCACCAAATCCCTTGCCAGACGCCATGTATTCTGGATCGGCCTTACCACGGATGTCACGAAGATGGTGCGGCGCTGTACCATCTGTGCCCAACAACTGCCCCGCCCCCCTCAAAAGTTCCTTTCCTGGCCGGCACCGTCCGGACCCTGGGAACGCATTCACCTCGACTTCGCTGGCCCATTCCTAGGCCACCAGTGGCTCCTAGTGACGGATGCCTTTTCCCACTTCCCATATGTCGTCCGTTGCTCCACAATCACCACAGAGGTCACCATTTCAGCCCTCACGAAGATCTTTTCCATCGAAGGATTACCATACGCTATCGTCACAGATAACGGACCGCAATTTCGAAGTCGGGAATTCCTATCCTTCTGTACCGCCAACAATATCCAACACCTCCTCACCCCGCCCTTCCACCCCCAATCTAACGGGGAGGCGGAACGGCTAGTCAGAACATTCAAAACCCAAATGACCAAATACACCACAAGTCACAAACTCGAAGAGGCATTGACACTCTTCCTCAGTTCCTATCGAACCACTCCAGTGGGGGCCAAAAGCCCGGCGGAATTGCTGCATGGCCGCCAACCTCGCACTCTCCTCCATCTCCTCTTACCCCCGCCCAAAGTACAGGTACCTTCGGGCCCATTCCGTTTCACCCCGGGCTCCCTAGTCTGGGCCCGCGGGTTTGGCTCCCGGGCCGGTTGGCTTCCGGGGGTCATCCAGCGGCCCCGGGGCCGCCAACTGTTCGACGTCAGCCTGGATGGCCGGATAGTGCGACGCCATCGAAACCAACTACGTCCCCGCTACCCCACGGCACCGTCCTCTTCCACCACGGCACGGCCATCCACTTCTTCCTCTCCTTCCCTGCCACCTCCACCACTCCTGCCGTCTAACCGTTGCTCAGGGACAGTTACAGCGCCACCAACGACGCCACAACCTGTCGGTCGCTCCGACACCCTTCAGCCGCAGCCTCTCGACCACCTGCGGGGACCATCTTCAGCGCCCCCCGTACAGCCCCCGGCCATCGACGCCGACGAACCGATGCCGTTAGCTCCACAAGTACCTCCACCACAACCTGCACCACGACGCAGGTCGGCACGCATCGCCAGGGGAACAGCTCCGTACTCCCCTGGAGGTAGCCTTCATAGTCTGCTCCAGGGCGCCGCGGCAGACGACCTCGCAGACGTCGCAGACATCGCTTCCCCCCCCCCCCCCGGGAGGGAGGTATGTTCAGTCTGCCAGTAAAGGCCCCTGCCAGGCAGACCTCACACACAACGCGCCGGGATACATATACGACTCCAAACAGGCGCAGAGACATCAAAACAAACCAGGAAAACAAATAGAATCATCTAGAAGCTAAGTGGGACTATTTCTTACAGAGGTCGCCGTACTACCACACAACGGAATTCCTGCGCCAGGCCGCCTATATAAGCGTAGCCGGCCGCTCCACCGCCAGTTCCGGCCTGACCGCGGAACCAGCTTCAACTACAGAAGACCACCGGAAGTTCGCGAGAAGTAGAAGCCGTCTCTCTACCCCGGATCAGGACCAGGCTAAATTTCTCGACGGTCATCCGCTAACTGTACCACATTTGTTATTGTTTACCAGTGTTTTGTGTACATAGTAATAAACCTCAAGGAACCATTAAGTGTAGTTCAACTTCAGTTTTACGCCTTGCCAACGTCGAGGTAATTTTAGGCGGGAAAGGACAACGGAGAATATCTGAATGGAATAATAAATTGTGGTAAACATAATTTTTTCTGAAATTTTTCACTATTCGCTAAAACTTATAAGATTTCAAACAGATAAATTGGTTTTTTATTTGTTGTGTGAATTATATCCATAACAGTTGAATTAAAATTTCATAAAACGTATAATAAACTCGATTTAAAATAAGTTGTTGTTGAATCTGTATGAATTTTTATACAAGCTGATTTTTCTAGTGATTTCGATTTAATTCAAACTTGCAAGGATAGCTCTCACTTCGAAGATTAAAAAAAAAACGCTCAGTAATAAACGTCAAAAAATAAATAAATAGATTTTTAACATTTTTCATGTAACGTTACATCTAAATCATTAATTTTATTTTGTACCCCGACAATCCAGTTGTTAAGGAACGCTAACAAGTCTTACGATGCCGTTAGTAGCGATTTGCCGTATGAAGAGGCGCGGAGCTTCAGTGCAAGTAGAGACTGTGCCCCGGGCCGGCGGTTGATAGCAATCAGCAGACACTAATAGCTTCATTGCGCACACGGCTGCTACTGTTCATCTCCCGGGGCCACAACGCGATTTATTTGCCTGCTTGGCGACGCTAGCTGGCTAATTGAACTAGCTCCCAGCATGGGCTCACTAATGGCTTTGTCGGCCATCCATACACCCTCAGGGCAGGTGACTCCTAACCACCAGCCAAGACCTGGAGGCCAACCTGCCTTCGGTGAAAATTTTCTGTCTGTGGAATAACAAAATCGCTCCAATGTTAATTAGTCTGTTTCTATATTTTGTCAGTCAAGTACTATCCTGGCTATTAAATCCGACCAATTGGTCAAATACTGAGATCTCCAAAAGCCAATTAGGGGGCATCCACAAATTACGTGAGGTGTTTTTCCAGATTTGGACCCCCCCCCCCGGTGAGATTTCGTGAGATCTGGCCGGACCCCCCCCCTCTAGTGAGATCTGGTCCGTAGAACCCTCCCACCACCCCTCCTTTTTTTTTTTTTTTTAGGTCAACCCTAACTTTTTTGATGAAATACCCTTCTAAAATCGACTTTTTCACCTCACGTAATTAATGGATGTCCCTTACAGAGTTGAAGTGCCCACATACCTAGTTTTTTTCTATACATACATGGAAAAAAAAATTAAGGAGACAATTTCTTACATAAAGCAATTATTTTTCCCAAAGTCATGTAGTTCGTATAGCCCTTGGAAAGACGAAATACAATAAAATACAGGCCTCAGAAATGAAGGTTTTCACAATTTTTTTAAAATCAGTCTGGATGATTAGTATCATCTCGTTATTTAGTATATTAATGGAATTGAGAATGAGTGAATCTGTAAAGAGCTTTAATGTTTGGTCGCATTAAGGGTGTACAGCATAAGGAAATTACCATATTACATAGCAAAACGTCTCTGGGAGAATGTTATATGGTAGAATTGGAAATAAACTGCTTGAAAAATTATGAGCGTGGAGATACGAGCTGTTTAAAGTGAAACATATCTCGCTAGATAACGCTGGAAAGAACCAGTACAAGCCCTTTTGCTACAACTATACCCAGCAATCTGTCACCTGACCATTGGTTTTCTCAAGTTTTCAGATAACATGGAATGTTCTACAAACCTGCCATACATTTCCTGAATACTTCTGACGCAAGAGACGTCTGAAAAAATCCGTTGGTCCCTCGATGCAGATGACCGAGATGCCAATCAGTGATATATTAACTGAAAACTTCACTGCGCGACCTGCCTCCACATCATTATTTGTGATTGGGTGGACCTCTAAGCACTTCCGGAACATATTCTGCGATAACAAAGGGCTCCTTTGGACAAACAATTTCGGTTGTGTTACCAACTAGTAGCTGAAGTCGACGGGAATATATTTTGTGAGAATAGTGCTACAAATAGAAGTGAGTCAAATATATGTAACATTATCTGCAGCAATCATTAGTTCAATCAGTGAGTAGAAAAACAACATTCACCAATATCTATTTATTCTTCCGGAATAATTCCTAAACTATAGGGCAACTACATCCAGTAACGCATACGACATAGCAACAATTTAGCTAATTTTGAAATTCTACCTTTAAGGCTATTTAAGGCTCATATTATTCGATGAGTAACTATTAAATTAATATTTAAATGTTGTAATATAACAATAGTCGTGTTAGACGCTTGCCCGTTGTGAGAGCAGTAGTGAAAAGTAGGCAAAGATTTTTTTTTTTGATCACATGCATTGTAAGTTGGAATAAGTGACCTGGCAGTTATCTAACCGATTAGAGTTTTCTAAGTTACAGTGTATTTTTTGACAGATTCACGCAGTTTTCATGAATTGTAACAATAAAATACGTTCGCTAGTATTGTATTGGGGCACATTTTACATTGCTTTAAAGTATGAACATTTGGTCAAACGTAACTGCAGCTAACGTCGTACAAGGAAAACCATATGAGGGGTGACTGATTGACCAATACGAGACCTCACTTCGACAGTGTTGAATAGTACCGAGTTAATCATTTCTTCGATGCAGACCAGGAACAGACATGTCAGCCGTCCAAGAGTGTCAAATTAACTGATAGTTTTGAATGCAATGCTGTATGATCTCAAGAAACAGCTTGTAGTGTATTGCTACATAGATAAAAAAAAATGCTGGAAGTTTAATCCGTAGCTCTCACAGGTGGACGGTGCGAAGAACGGTAACGGTAACTGCCCGTATGCGTTCGGAATGTGACCTTGGGCCGAGAGCCCTCAATGAAGGAACAAAGCCTGGCCGCTATGTGACGCGGTGGAGAGAATACAATGAATTGCGAGCTGTGTGGTGGGTGCGAGGCCAGCCTGGAAAGAGAGTAAGGTGAAATACGCTAGTGCGGTCTGTGGTGCTTCTGAGTTCATGTAGTATCCGAGTGGAAGTGGGTCTCCAATGGCCAGCAGAAAATGGAACCATCGCGTCGGACGACGACTGCCGACAACAGACTCGGCAACTCCTGCTGAATGGTAACTCTGCTGATATGTGATCCCTGCAAATCTTTATCGTTATTGTGTCGCCCTAGAGAAAATATCATTGCCCGCTGAGCTTAATGAATGGACATATAGAAACCCTGAGAGCGATTACCCATTTTCGGAACAAGATGTCACACTATTGTAATAACATTTGATGAGAATAATTTGTAAATTACAGTATATCAATGTCAAATGCAACGGTGTTGTCATGTAAAGTAACATCCTGATTCCACATACCAGCAATTCAATTTTAATAATATTTTATTAATAATTATTCAAGCAAAAGTAATTTAAGTTTAACAAGAGGTGTACACCTCAAGTTGACTGGACATTTTATATCAACGATGACCAACAAACATGCCAATGCCTACAAGACACCAATTTTTATTGGATATTATCAGTATCAGAATCATTTCAACAACACTCCGAAAACAGGGGGCAACCGGTACGACTTAATAAATGGATCAATTATGTACTTCTCATCAGTCGCTGATGGATGTATTGTATTTTACTCATAATAAATTATTGTTAACTCTCCACTGTTGGACTATCTTACGTTCTAGGAGATCTGGATGGATGAGACTGCAGCACTCTCACAATTTTAGGCTACCAGTTCGTAATTTGCGACAGAAAATCGATTAATCAGGACGGTGGCTGCAACCGTTCTGCATCTAAAGAAATGACGAATCTGTGACGGACAGCCAAGTTATCTTGGATGTAACAGATTCGCGTCTGTATATGGGTTCGAATAATCGGGGGTCCCAACTGGCATGCCAAAGAATATCAGACTCTATCTGTTCTAAGGCGCGTTCCCACGATCCCTTGTAACGAAGGCGAGACGGAACGGGACGGAACCAATACTCAACCACCACGCCATGAGAACAGGGCCGCCTCTTGCTAGCGGAGACGAGACGCAGCTACCCACACTGATCGGTAAACATGACAGGCGTGGTAGCGGTGCGCTTTGCCATCGGTTTGCAGCAGCGGTGCCACCCCTTCTATTGCTGTAAAGTGCTCTATGCCAAACGACATAGGCAACGTGGTGCGGAGGTGGCGGCGAGGTAAGCTAGGACTAACCTGTGGCCCGCGGTCGTCCCTACACTTCGGCTAATGAGGTCCAGTCCCGTCTCGCCTTCGTTACAAGTGACGTGGGAACGCGCCTTTAGAAACATTAATTTTTTCTGTGTCTTTAACATAACTGCAATATGAAATATCTTCAAGGTTTCTACACCGGATGGTGTGAAGAAAGAAGAACTTTCGGCGGGTGTTCTGCCGGGATCTCAGGTCTGGTGCATAGTGCAGCTCTGGTTGTCGCAGCAGTGACACCAGGCCTGAAGATGGCGGCAAAGCACGCCACCGAAAAACCTGTCTTTATTCAAACACCATCCGGTGGACGACACACCGGGGAAAGCCTTCATTCACACAACTCTAAATGTCTCCTCATCCGAAACGATAAAACATTACAATCTGCAACTTTATTGTTATTTAAAAGTTTTCATTAACGTATAGTTAGCAGTCTAATTATCCACCGATGTAATAGCTTTAATTGTTTTTTCTAAGCCGAAGGATTTATGTTAGGATTACAGTGACTGACAGTAGGAGCTTAACATAATTTACAAACCGCTACTATGCATAACGCGTTGTTCTAGAGGCTGAATGAAGAGATACGGAGTTTCTTCAACTTGTGTTCTTATGATGCCATATTCGATTCCAGCGTAGGCGGTTACCATTGAAGAGCGTATCCTCACCAATGAAATCTCTTGTGAAAATGAATTGGTAGGTAAACGTTGCATTTCCTATGTACGTTTGTATATGTTTGTAGGTGTGATTGACTGTGATTTTATATGTATTCAGTATAGAGTGTTGTTTGTGAGAGGATGCAACGTGGAGCCATCCAATTCAAGC
This sequence comes from Vandiemenella viatica, assembly GCA_031002005.1. Lineage (NCBI taxonomy): Eukaryota > Metazoa > Arthropoda > Insecta > Orthoptera > Morabidae > Vandiemenella > Vandiemenella viatica. The sequence goes on from CM061920.1 coordinate 92,868,663, forward strand.
CTACTCAAC
>CM061920.1:92869671-92905586 GCA_031002005.1 Vandiemenella viatica
CCACACAACGGAATTCCTGCGCCAGGCCGCCTATATAAGCGTAGCCGGCCGCTCCACCGCAGTTCCGGCCTGACCGCGGAACCAGCTTCCACTACAGAAGACCACCGGAAGTTCGCGAGAAGTAGAAGCCGTCTCTCTCTACCCCGGATCAGGACCAGGCTAAATTTCTCGACGGTCATCCGCTAAATGTACCACATTTGTATTGTTACCAGTGTTTGTTTTGTGTACATAGTAATAAACCTCAAGGAAACCATTAAGTGTAGTTCACTTCACTCTGTTTTCAGTTAGAATCAGGGTACATTAACTAAAAATATCAGCAATAAAAAATTTGCAAAAAGACCCTTTTTCAATGGACGCAACTTTACCCAAAAATAATAGACTGCTCGGCTGCTGAGAAATAATGACTGACAAGCAATATATGTAATTTATGTTAGAAATATTAGTATATAGAAAAAACTTATTTGAGAGGCTGAAAAATGCTAAGTTTTCACATACTGTAAATCTGCAGAACCTTTTGAACTTTACTATTTTAGTTTCTTGTATTATAATACACTGACCATCAGTACTAATGTATGATAGATTTTGAACATACTGCTTGCAGCAACGGTAAATAGTTGAACAGATGTACAGTACAGCCAACAGTACCAAGCACATGTCATCTCCGCCCACTAGCATGATAGTAGGTGCTTCTGAAGAAGACAGTTTATGTTGGTCGAAACCGGTAAAACCGGTAAAGACTATTAGAATTATCGATGCAATGGTTGGCTGTACTGTACATCTGTTCAATGTATGATAGCCTTCAGAAGGCAGTAGTAACTAGGTAGCTGAAAAAGTCACCCCTTTACAGTGGATGAAATGATTACCCAAGCAATCTACGAATGAAAGATTCTTACTCAAGAGTTTACAAAAAAAAAAAAAAAAAAAAAAGAATGACTTTCAAGAAGCATGTAGCGTCCCATAAGGGAACGCCCAGATCTCATTCTGGGGAAAATCTTTATAAGCACAGAAACTATTTAAGTCACAAAAACGTGCTCTAAGAGATATCAGCGGAAAATATCCCACGGACGGTGTACTGACAATCCCAGCGCAATACACATACTCCCTGCTATCTTTTGTAGTGGTAGGTCCCTCTTTAGCCTCAATTCAAACATACATTAAAACTAGGAATAAATATTATAATTCACAAGTCGTTGTCAATTGTGCAGAAAGGGAAACATTCACTGGAGCTACTTATTCTATGTCTTAGCACAGGAAATAAAACGTTATATACGAAAACCTAATAGATTTAGAACCTAACAGAAAGAATTTTCTTCTTAGGATCTCGTAACTAAAGATGACTGACAAAATATGTTCTTGGAATGTAGAAGGGGAAGGACAAGGTTATTCACATTCGCTAAAATACTGCATGATTTTCTGTTCAAACTGTTTACATATGCAGTGATTAATTAGAGTATCTGCACATTGCATTCATATATATCGGTGGAATAAACATGGAAAGTTATGTATTAGTAGTTAACATATGAAATTCAGTGGGATGTTTAGTAACTATCCCACCGAGCGTGGCGGGTGAACGGTTAACGTTCTGGCCTCGCATTCGGGAGGACGTGGGTTCGAATCCCCGTCCGGGCATCCAGATTTGGGTTTTCCATGGTTTCCCCAAAACACTCCAGGTGAATGCCGGATGCTTCCTTGAAAAAGGCCATGGCCGAATTCCTTCCCGTTCCCTGCCCCCAGTTCCATCCCGCCTCTAATGACCTTAGCCGTCGACGAGGCGTAAAGCAGTAAAAAAATGTAACTAACTGGTAATCATAAGCTTGTAATATTACTGATTCGTTAATGAGTACTGTCCCATATACACGAGACTCTCTTCATATGACATAAAAGCGAGCACCACAACATTTGCAATGCCTGTTGCTAATGTTTACAACAAATCTGTGACGCTTGGATGACAAGAAGAAAAATTTTTTGCAAATTACTTCACTTTAATATCCAGTAACCATGTTCCATATCGATTGATTTGTTAATTAAATAAATATAATCATCATATCCCACCAAGCATTATCGATTTCATGTATCAACTGGATTTGAGGAAATACCCCTTTCGCCGGGTCTGGTAACTTGTGAGCAGTATCCATCGAATAAGTGCAGGTAGTAGAGGGCAGGTATACCGTAAAAACCCCCACCCACCCCGTGTGGGTTTGTCACTTTGGTATGTCACTGGGCGCTGTTGTCATACAATCGAGTTACGGTCAGTCAGCACCTATTTCCTCTTTGTTGAAGTTTGAATGTTGTGGCTTCTCATCACTCATAAGCAGTGCTGCTGAATAGCCTGCTGCACGGTCTTCAATATTTCGTGTTTGTGTAGGAATTTACGTTTTTGTATCGTTTCATCATATAGTTTTAAGAGCTAAATTGTAATGGAAAAGAGATACGCGAGTGGAAAAAAGTATTACAGTGCTTCATCAGGTTGTCAAAAACGGAAGCGTAAGGCTGAAAAAGATAACGCTGCGAAAAAGGGACAGACATTGTTACCTTTTGTGCCACTCGCTAAGCCAGCAGTGTCAGCGAAGTCAGAAGGACGCGGAGATGACGTTGAGCCTTCCTTAATCGATACTATGCAGAAGCAGGATTATCAGAGACAAGGTGAGTCGCTAGTCAATTTCACTTGTAACTGATTACGGTCATTGTAGAGTAGCTAGTTAAGAGCTAAGAACTAGCCCCTCGCACAAAAGTTGGTGCCATTTTTCTTAAATTTGCAATAAAATTATCATTTTGCAGATGCTGATATGCAAGAAATCTGTTGTTTACAAGCTTCTGTAGCATCGGCAGTACAGAAATGGGACCACGTCGATCAAGAGGACAGTAAAGTTGCATTTGCATTAAGTTGCCAAAAAGTGAAAGTGACAGTATTAGTGCAAGCGACAGTGATAGGGACGATATCCTTTCAGAAAGTGAACATGTTTTAAAGGCCAGTTCGACAGGGAATGAGAAGATTTTAGATTTTGATATCGGTCTGTGGAGTGAAAAAAAGTGCTTCAATAGTTTAGAGGTAGAAGAAGCTGTTAGGCGAGGACCTGAGCAAACACCGAAAAGACTGCCGCGGGACAGAAAATGTAATCAATCTTTCCCTTCAAATGTTTTTGAGCGTATCTTAAAAAATGGGGAAGTTTCAAAAAGGGACTGGCTTGTATGGAGCAAAGAAAAGCAAGCATTGTACTGCTTTGCTTGCCGATTGTTTTCGCAACGTTCGGATATCTCTAAATCTGATTTGGCGTTAGGCTACGGTTGGGGATTATCAAGAGGCTGGAAAAAACTGAAACAGAAAGTGAGTGAACATGAGAGCAGCGCTGATCATAAAACGTCTTACTTAGAATGGCGCAAATTAGAATATGCGCTAAATAGTAGTTCAGCCATAGAAAATCTTTTAGACCGAAATATTGCAAGAGAAGAACAGTATTGGACCGAAGTATTGCATCGCGTAATCGAAGCTATTCTTTTCCTTGCGGAAAGAGGTTTAGCTTTTAGAGGTGATAGTGACTTAGTCGGAGATCGTCAAAATGGCAATTTTTTGGGTGTCTTAGAGTTTTTGGGGAAATTTGATCCCATTATGAAAGAGCATTTAAGAAAAATTGAAGCGTCGCAACAAGGAGGAAAACGTATGGTTCATTATCTGTCACATGATATTCAGAACGAATTTATCGAAATAGCTGGAGAGTTTGTTCGTCAAACTATTTTAAGAGAGGTAAAACATAATAAATACTTTTCTGTTATAGTCGATGCAACTCCTGATGAAGCCCAAATAGAGCAAAATGTTTTTATACTGCGCTACATCGCCCTTGATGAAGAAAACGAATACAGAATTAGAGAGCGTTTTCTTGGCTTCGTTGATTGTGAAGAGAAGACTGGTCAGGCAATCGCCAGAATGATCTGCAATGAGCTGATACGTCATGGCTTAAAGCTTTCAGACTGTCGTGGGCAGGGTTATGACAACGGGAGCAATATGCGTGGCACCTATCAGGGAGCTCAAGCACATATATTAAAAGAAAATCCCCTGGCAATTTTTTCTCCTTGTGGCGCTCACTCATTAAATCTTTGTGGCGTCCATGCTGCGGAGGGTTGCGCAGATATAATCACTTTTTTTGGAATTGTTTCAAAAACGTATAATTTTTTTCATTCTAGTCCCAAAAGATGGAAAGTTTTGAAAGAAAATATTGGATCTTCCCTTCACGGGCTATCGGAAACGAGATGGTCTGCGCGGATAGATGCCGTGCGTCCATTTGCTAAGCATTTGCCAGGATTACAAAGGGTGGTTGAACTTGCATTTAACTTTAATTTGGCTGCAGAGGCACGCACTGAACTAAAGGGCATTCAGAAGTACTTAAAATCATTTAAATGTATCGTCATGGCTACAATTTGGTACAAAGTATTAACTGCAATAAACATACGTAGCGTTGTACTTCAAGCAAGGGAAGCTACAATCGATGTTGAAAGTGGCAATATTAAGAGTCTAGTGGAAGAATTAAATGAATTGAGAGACAGTTGGGATACCATTTACGCAGAAAGTTGCAAGGTAGCAGAAAATATTGGAATATCACCAGACTTCAATTTGACGATAAGCGGCACACAGAAACGGAAAGGCAAAAGAAAACGCTTTGTAGATGAAACATCCGAAGATTTAACCTGCACCCAGAGGACAGTTTAAAGTAAATGTTTTTAATATTATTCTAGATACAGTTATAGGAAACTTAACTATAAGCACAGGTGGGCACAGTTAATCAAACGTTAACTTCGTTAATCATTATTCCGCTACTTAAAAGTTAACTTTCGATAATCGTTAAATGTTCATAAATTTAACGCAAGTTAAAGTTATCCGTTAAAAGTTAACTAGTCAAAAGTTGTACTGATGTATTAATATTATAGTACGGTAGGTATAACTGCTCTCTATCTCACGGTGTTATGTACCATGATGCAAGTGTGGATTTATTTATAAAAATTAACAAATTGTGGTTACGCTATCGCCACAACAACGAAGTGGTATTCCTGTCTGTTTTTATCTTTGTTGAGACTGTGATCAACATAATACTTGCAAATTGTCTTACGAGAGACAATTAAGGTACTCGTAACTTTATAAAAAAAAGTAGTAAAAAACAAAAACAAAAACATGAATGCAGAATGAAAAGCAACTATATTATAGAAAACTAGTTGGACTGGGACACCTGAATATGTTAAAACTGCGACCAGTTTACGTTTGCAGAATTCACAATATTAAATAGTTACGCTGCCGCCGGCTGAAAATGCGGATTTTAGCAGGCGGCGCCCACTACTACACCGAACATACGAACAGCGCTGCCAGTACAGCCAACTTATATTATACCGCTGTCTCTTTGAAATTATACAGAATGAAACCCAATTATACAAAGGGATCATCCATTGATTACATACGTGAGTGAAAGTGCTGGGAGCAAAAAAAAAAAGTCCACGAAAAGTAAACAATGTATACATTAATAAATTTTGAATAACAAAAAGTAAATAGATATGCAGGAAGGGTTGCAACTCAATGAAACAAAGGGCAAACAGTTTCAAAAGGTGCTGGAATGTACTTTACTTTAAGTGCTCATTTTTGTATCCAATTATACAAGGCAATCTGTAATACAAACAGGATACAAGAGGTAACCAAATTATATTTTATTTTTTTTATTTTTTTTTTGTAACAGTTTACCGTCCCTTTTTAACAACGTGGTCTTTAGAGACGGGAAAGGATGGGGGCAAGGAATGGGAAGGAAATTCGGCCATGGCCTTTTGAAGGAAGCATCCCGGCATTCACCTGGAGTGATTTGGGGAAACCATGGAAAAACCCAAATCTGGATGCCCGGACGGGGATTCGAACCGCCGTCCTCCCGAATGCGAGGCCAGAACGCTATCCGTTACACCACCACGCTCGGTACCAAATTATACAAGTTTTGTATCCAATTATACAATCTGGCAGCCCTGCATACGAGTGGTGGCGTGGCGCACAGTTCAAACAAACGAAAAGACGTCAACAACCTATGTAACGGACTAAAGTTAACGGAAGTCCAATTTAACGGAAGTTAAGAAGACCGTTAATGATTTTTTAGGTTAACTTAAAAGTTAAATTTTCGCAATTTTTTTAACTTCGTTACTTAACGATTAACGGATTAACTGTTTTGTGCCCAGCTGTGACTATAAGGTATGCTGCCATAGAAAAAATGATGGACACATTTGGTTTCTTGTGGAAATACATAAGCCTAGACCATTCTACACTATCAGAGCAGGTGGAATACATGGCATCTTTGTACGGTGTGGACGTTAATACGCAGGATTTAAAAGAAGAAATTTTGCAGTTAAAAAAGATTCATGTAGCTAATTTTGGATCCAAGCCACTTCCCCCTTTGCATCTTCTTAATGCTCTCCATAAATGCAATTTTTAATAACATATTTCCAATGTAATGGTAGCCTTACGTATTTTCTGCACTTTGCCTGTTACTGTTGCACAAGCAGAGCGGTCATTTAGCGTTCTTGCAAGAGTTAAGAATTGTTTGAGAACTACAATGGGACAAGAACGGCTTGTTGGATTAGCTATGATAGCAATAGAATCAGAGTTAGCCCGCTCATTGGATTATACCGCGATTATAAAAGAATTCGCATCTAAAAAAGCTAGAAAGGAAGTATAATTTTGTAAAGTATAGAATTTATGTAAACTGTGAACATTAAAAACTTTCTTAGCAATGCATTACCTTTTTCTTTGCTTGAAATATTCTGAATTTATCCCAAAAAAATTATAATAAAAAATTGACGGAGGGGGCCCTAAGAATGGTTACCCGGGGCCCGAGAATCCTAGCGCCGGCCCTGACTGCAAGCTCACAGACGTCGTGCAGAAATCTATTTAAAAACCTGGGTGTACTAACAATGCCAGCACAGTATGTATACTCCGTACTATCATTTGTAGTGGAAAATCCTCAACACTTCAATCTTAATGCTGACATACAGAGCCATAATACTAGGAATAAATATAATATTCACAAGGATTACAAATCACTGTCAATTGTACAGAAAGGGTTAACATTTACTGGAGATTCCTTATTCAATGTATTACCAACAGAAATTAAATGTTATCTACAAAAACCCAACTACTTTAAGCCCAAACTGAAAGAGTTTCTGCTTCAGAACCCATTTTACTCTGTGAAAGAATTTTCTTCTTGGAATTTGGTAACTCAGAATGACTGATAAAATAGTATATATGGTGTATGGAAGGGGAAGGTGACAAAATTATCCACAATTACTAAAATGATATATGGTTTTTCTTTCTGTTAAAACTTTTGACAAATGAACTAATTACACTGTTTACAAAATTTCACTCATATATAGTAACTAACATGGGATAGCATGCACTCAAAAACTGCTGTGAAAAATTATCATACTAACAGGTTTTTAAGCAATTGACTGCTTATGAGTTGTTGGTAATATAATTGATATTGTTAATAGGTGTGTGTACTGTTCCACATAAATAGCAACTGACATAATATAATATGTAGTCACAAATTACAGTGAAACGTATCATGGTAACTGGTTGGTAAGAAAATAACTGGTTATTAGATGCTGGTAACAAGTGTATACACCGTTCCACATAATAAGTATTAATTAACTCGGGATTGTATTTGTAGATTACAGGAGATATTGGTTATACTAATGGGTTGTTGCTTACTTGTTGTCAATATATAATAATATTATCAATTATATAGTAATATTGACATTACTAATAAGTGTATGTACTGTTGCACATCCCCGAGATTATCCTCACATGGGATCAAAGTGAACATATCTATCTATCTATCTCGTACATACCCTCATCACTCTCTTCAACAAGAAAAGAATTGAAATCTTTTTCTACTGCCTGTCCAGTGTGTACTGTCCCGTTGAGTTTGTTATCAAATGTTGTGCCAACGTATTTACATTTCAAGTCTTCAACAAGCAATTCAGTCTCCACTGTATAATCAGAATCAATCTTTAGTTATTTATCTGTGTATCTAATAAGCTGACTCTTATTTGCATTTATCTTCATCCCATGTTGACCCACCCAGCTTGTGGTAATTGGGGCAGGTTTGCTGTGGGTAATCATTGTTTAGCATTGCCCACTTACTTTTGATTACTTTTAATATGAATAATTTTATTGATTTTATCAATTTAATATTTTAATTATTTGATTTATCAAAGTGGGTGCAAAGTGATATGCTATCTTTTATCACTAAGAAAGTCATAACTTGGCACATTTAGTCAAATTAAATGTTGAAGACTTACAAACGTCGATATATTTACAATTATTTTCAATACTCAAATAATCAAGGGTTCAACCAAAATCAACACCGAGTCTTACAATGTGAGCCATAGAACGTTAATACTAAACAAACAACAGTGAAATATTTATGTGAAATTTAAGCATGATATCAAGGTTAAATATAGCTTACATGCAAAAGTTAACATAGGAAGCTAACACGAAAATCCAATAGTTTATAAAGCTACTCACAAATACAAGCTTACAGAAACAAATATCTGCATTAACTCTTTGACTTAAACAAAATACTACTTTCTGTCGATAGGAAAATTATGACAGAGTCTTCCCGTATCGAATCAGGTTGCTCGCGGCTATTAACACGCTCAGAACGATTGTCGGAGACTGTCTGCTCAGAGGCGTTGACAGGTCGAGGAGCGCGCTAAACTTTCTTTTCACTGGCAGAATGTCTTTACCATTATTGTAGCAGCGACTGCGTTGCGTCTGCAGGTAAGAAAACGCATATTTCCTTCAGACAGCAGTAAAGATACCGCCGACCCAGAGGTGGCTCAAACAGTACTATTACGTGTGGAGGTAATCAATACCATCAACACCTCAGTACGACCCAGGCGACGGCGTGACCTCTCTCTCAGAAAGTCGCCGACGCAAGACCTCTCGAAGATGTTGTGTCGGAATCCCCTCCAGCTTCGTCGAACTCTAATCCGTTGCCCCATAAGATATGTGGACACAGAATATACCAAACTACTAGATATTATATTGTAACAGCAACGTTGATTGGACGATTTGCAGGGAAGTCTTCAATCACGTGATTCATCCTTAGATTTGCCATAACTGCCTCGCCTCGGAAACGCTCGACCGTCTCCGGTTCTGACTTCGGCGACCAAAATTTCCATTTTCGTGCGGGGATTTCTCAAGCGACGACAACAAAAGATTCTCCATCCAAATGTATACATGACTTGGGAAGGAACGGTAAACCCGCACCTGCCCTCAGATAAGCGGTTCTCTGTCCACCCCACTGCGTTGTGTACTAGGAATTCCCGTATACAGGTGGCCTTCCTCGGGATTACGCAAATCCGCCGTTCTGCATTGCATCTTTTCAAGCAAATATTTCAGCCATTTTTTAAATATTAACTATTATTGTAATTTAAACATTGTACGAGTCTGAAACAGCAGTCTGTTTACAAGCTAGACATCCTATCCAGATCACCTTGCTGCTCTTCGCAGTCGAATACCGTTTTGATCCTATTACATAGCATTATGTCATCTGCAAACAACCTAACTTCTGATAGTAATTCATCAACACAATCTTTCATTCAAATGACAAATAGCAATGGTCCCAGTACGCTACCCTGCGGCACTCCCATTTTCACATCCACTTCTTTTCATACTGCATTTCCTACCCTGATTTTTTACTTTGTACCTTTTAAGAATTCTTCTATCCAGGAAATCAATTTTTCATCTCTCCAATACATTTTAACTTATTTAAGACCATTTTATGGCTTACTCTGTCAAAAGCCTTTGAAAGATCTAGCACTACACTATTAATTTGGCCTCCCTTCTCCATTTCATCTTAAATATCTGGCATGTAGCCTACTAACTGAGATTCGCATGAATATTCCTGCCTAAAGCCATGTTATCGACTTCAAAACTACTTACATTCCTCACAGACTTTTCTGATGTAATTACATAACTGTCTCTCGATTAATTTACCTACCACTGATGTCCTCCGTTTTCTAACATAGCTATACAAATTTTCAGATTTATCCATCAATGGTCCCCCTGCACCTTCATAAGCCCATCTTTAGCTAACTTCTTTGCTGTAATTAATTCCTTATTTAGTTGTTTCAACTATTTCCTATTACTTTGTTGTCTCTTAACTCCGTTATGTTCTCTTCTCGCCAACCTCTTTAATCACCTCACGTCATTATTATAGTATATAGGTTCTGTAATTGTCTTTATTTTCTCATTTGGAATAAATATTTCTTAACCCAGTTTTATTATCTCCTTGAACTCTTCCCACTTCTACTCCTCTGAACTTGTGTCATGCTTCCATTTTCTGAAATTTTCCATGATAAAGCTCTTCAATTTGGAAATCTGTGCCTTTTTATAAATGTACTTAACTATTCCCCTCTTCAATTTTGGCCACTGGTTTATTGAATCTTCTACGATCCATCAGAACTGCTTCATGATCACTTACCCCTTCAATTACTTGACATCCTACAAGCTTATCATTGGGCTTTATTAGGAAGATATCCAATAATGTTTCGCCCTCTTTTGTTTTGCTGCTCTTGTTTAAAGCCTCCTTCCATTAAAGTTGTTTGCAAATCTCTGTTCCCTTGTGTTATTAATCTTATTTCGAACCCAGCTGACACCTGGTAAATTAAAATCCCCGCCAATAATGACCATTCTATTCCTTCTTCTGACTTCTCAGTATGAATTTTCTCCCCAAGAGCCTCATCATTCAATCTTTCACTGCGGTAAGCAGCCAAAACCTTTATTTTTTCCTTTTTATTACCCCAGAAATCTACCCCAAGTAACCCATGAAGGTCTATGAACACCAGCAAACTGTTAAATAGACTTTTCTAACCAGAATAAATACACCTCCACCAACTGCTCCTCTATCTCTGCAGTAGACTCTGTAACCATCTGGTAAGACCTTATTGTCTAGTATTTCTTTTAATTAATTGTGTTTTGTGTATTAAGATCGAAAAAACTATTTCTTTATTCATTATAATTCTACCAGTAACTAACTCCATTAGTAACACTCTTACTACTGGCTTTCAGCATTAACCTTTGCTTTCCCAGTTCTGTCCACATTAGTTATTGTTTCAGCAGCTTCATGTATATCTTTTGCGTTTTTAATTTTTCCCGACGTGTTTCTACAATCAGTATCCCTTTGAACATCAGTCTCCATCCCCTAATAGCAGCCCCTAAACTAAAAGAGTCACAGCCCTAACCCCATGATAACTGGAAATGGACTCCTTTACAGATTTAGCTAACAACTCAGAAAGTATCCCCTTCACAACAGCAAAGGTGATTTATAAAGGAGGAAAGTAACTTTATAAAAATTATAACAATTAAAGCAAATAATAATGATTACTTACCAAATACATTATGCCGATCTTTCGGTAAGTTTGGCAAAATAAATCTTTATAAGACGATTTACTGCAGGTAAATCTATCTTTTTATTTATACTTTGTATACTTAGAAGCATGAAATCTGGTTGAATTACATTTAATTTATTAATGAGATGCTGATGCTGCGAAACTAAATACAGGATATCTGAATCAATTTTTGTGAGGAACAAAAGAAGGCCTCCTCTACCAGAAATATTCAGACGGTTTCTTTCGTTGTCATGACACGAAGGCCTGATTACACGATATATGAATACCATTTTACATATATTTAGATAAGACAGACATTTTTTATTTTTATTTTGCCACAGGTTTTCATATCCACTACTATTCAATTTGTGTTTACTTTCTTCAAAATATCTAATTTCTATCAGTTCTTCCTCGAAATTTGTATCCGCTTCTTCAATATTTGAGGAGAAGGATTTTTCACCCAGTCATACACCTTCAATTTCAAAATATCTTCAAATCATTTTTCCGTGTCCAATTTTAGTTCGATGAGATGGCTACTGAATCTGTCAATATCCTCTAGAGTTACATCATTTTTTATAAATGATGATTGAGGAAACTAATAAACTTTTTTTTTCAATAGATTATAACGAAGTAGTTTTAGTTTATCAATAAATAATGGCATTGTACATTGGGATTCTATAAGAGTTTGATTAGCTCCTTGAAGTGCAAGTTGACATAATTAAATTTCTTGAATTTTTTTTTTAAAGTTATTAGATAAAACGAAAGTGCCTCGGTATCGGACAAAACCCCTACCACCCACCATGAATGCTGGAACGCCCACTAGTGGGCTGGGCGGTAGGGTCCAGGTTGTCTACCACTGATCTAGCGCTTCGTTCAACAGTCTAACTTACATTTGATCATCACACATAATTTAATTGTTTCTATTTTTTTTATTTTTTTCAGATAACGTGGTGGTTTATGGGCATAATGTCAGCGCCTTTTGTTTCCTAGCTCTTCTCCTTGATTATGGAATTCCAGGCTCGAACATTACATTTGTAGAGCCATTTCCAGACTACAAAGGGACGAAGACCTGCACGGTCTTCAACAATGAGGAGGTAACCATATTCGATCATTCCAGTAAACTAAGGCCATATTGACACAGAATTCGTGTGGTGGCTTTATGTGGTGATAAAATCCTCACATATTTGTATTTAGTTGCTCCCCGAATTCAGCCCAGGTATTTAATTAAATTTAATTTAACTTAATTGCAATGGAGCACACGCTCCGGTGGCAATTTCCCTACACACCCAACTTCCCCCTATCTTGCACCCACCTACATTTGCCGTCTACAAATTTTAACTTTAAATTCTTTTAATGTTTTCGGTAAGTTATTCATAATTTTCCTCGGTAGCTCATTCCAATCCCTGACACCCTTACCTAAAAAAGAAAATCTTCCCACACCCTTGTGCCTGAAATCGAGTGCCACCTTGTGGTCATGGTCATCTTTTCATACCTACTGCAATATCTTTCCATGCCTCATCGCCAATATACGCCCTGTACACTCCCATGACTCCCTCAACGAAAACCAGTGGCGTAGCTAGGTCAACAAGGGCCCCGGTACAAAAAATTTATTTTGGGCCCTCAAGCCAGATGGGCGACCTTTTTTTTGCTTTGTGTTGCTGGTAGGGGCACCCAGTGCTGAGGCTGGGGGCCGCTGAGTTGTGCTTGGGGGCCCCCTGAGCGTAGGGGCCTCGGTGCACTGCTCCGCCTAGCTCCATAGTAGCTACACCCCTGACGAAAATCGAAAGAAATTTTGATCATATGTTAAAAAAAGGACAACAATATGCCAGTTCTATTACAAGACGGTCAGGAAGTTGAGGACAGCCGCAACAAGGCTTTCGTATTTAACACCGAATTTAAAAATTCTTTCACTTACGAAAACATGGAAAGCATACCCGCTTTTCCACGGCGTGTAGAGTTTGAGATGGATCTAGTAAAAATTGTTAGTGTAGGTATTATAAAGCAATTAAATCTCCTGAAGTGGGGGAAAGCGCCGGGTCCCGATGGTACAGCAGTAAGGTATTTTCGGAATAAGAAATAGAACCATTTCTGTCAGATATATTCCGTAAATCTTTAGAAGAAAGAAAAACACCTTCTGAGTGGAGAATAGCGCAGTTGGTTCCTGTTTTCAAGAAAGAATATCGGAGAGATCCTAGGAATTATCGACCCATATCTCTAACATCTCATGGCATTAGAATTCTGGAGCACGTCATATGCTCAAACGTTATAAAGTTTCTAGATGGAAACGAGTTACTTGCAGCAAACCAACACGGATTTCAGAAGAACAGATCGTGTGAAACGCAACTGGCCCTATTTTCGAATGACGTAATGAAAGTTATCGATGCAAGTTCACAAGTTGATGCAATTTTCTTGAATTTCTGAAAGCTTTTCACTCTATACCACACAACCGATTTTTAGCGAAGATTCGAGCATACGGTATATTGGATTAGATTTTCGAATGGATATGCGATTTTCTAACTGGTCGGCCACAGTATGTCGTTGTTGACGGGAAAGCCTCCTCTAAGCTAGATGTTACTTCGGGCGTTCCTCAAGGAAGAATAATAGGACCACTTCATTTCATAATTTTTATAAACGATCTCGGTGACAACGTTAATTGCAGGATGCCATTGTTTGGTGATAATGCACTTATCTATAGGGAAGTAAGATTCTCTGTCGATTGATTAGAAATTCAACGCGATTTGGATGTTATTTCCGAATGATGCCGTAAATGGCAGCAGACACTTAACTGCAAAAAGTGTAAGGCAATGAAAATAAGTAACAAAAAGACTCCGTTTGCACGAGTTAACAATTCAGTTGTTGACACGGTTGATTTCCTGAAGTATCTAGGCGTAACAGTACAAAGCAACATGAAATGGGATTTGCACATAATTTCCGTCGTAGGCAAAGCTAATTCTAAACTACGTTTTATAGGTCATATTTTGAGAACTTGTAATGCTCATACAAAGGAAATAGCGTACAAAACACTAGTGCGTCCGCATCTGGAATACTATTGTGCAATTTGGGATCCGTATCGCTAGGGATTGATTGACACGTTAGAGAAAGTAGAGAGTTACAGTCCTTACGTAAGTGTCACAGAGCTGATACGTGGGTTGGGATGGGATTGTTTGGCGGAGAGACGACGTCGTTTTCGTTTGGATTTGTTGGAGAATATGCAAAAATCTTTAATTTACGAGAGCAATGAAATACTTCTTCCGCCAACCTATTTAGGTCGCAAGACAGGAGGGATAAGATTAGAGAAATATGATGCCGTACTGATATTTCTAGGTATTCTTTCTTTCCTCGTTCTGTTCGGGATTGGAATACACAGAATTAGGATTGGTCCTTACACCCTCTGCCACCCAATTGCAGAGTATAGATGTAGATGTAGAATAAATTCGTCTGATACTGTTCCAGTTTAACGGAGGAAACTCGGGAATTTACAATTTAAATGAAATATGATGATTGCGTAGATCATTGTATGTTTTATCTTGGTTCTCTGGGTGGAGTGTGTCGATTTACTAAAACTTAATTTGATTAATGCTTGTTAGTTTTATTAAAGAACCCTTTTTATTTATATTAAAATTAATTAATTAGCAGTGTTGTACCGGGTGAGGCATAATATCGAGCGATTTTAAAAAACGCGTGAATCAAGCTGCGTCCGAGAGAGGTGGAGATGATAGCATCAGTTAAACAGCGGCGATATTGCGCTTCCAAACAATTGCGATGTTCCCAGTATATCCCGAAAACTAAGCAAGATATCGAAAAATTTTATTCTTTATTTTCGATTTGTCTCGTCCTGTTACATAAGAATCGATCATTATATTTTACTTTTGCGAAATTTTTCTTCTCCATTTCAACTCAAGACACCTCACTTTTGATACAGTATATCTCTAGAACTAGGTGAGATATCGAAACTTTGTATTCTTTATTTTTCATTTGTCTCGTCTTTTTAAATAAGAATCCATCTTCAAATTTGACTTTGACGAATTTTTTCTTCTGAATTTCAACCAAAACCATTTCACATTTGGGACAGAATATCTCGAAAACTAAGCAGGATTTCAAAAAATTTTATTCTTCTTTTTTTATTTGTCATATCGAGTTACATAATAATCCATCACCAGATTGCGGCGTCATCTTTATCCTAGAGTCCCCTTGAGGTTTTTGTACATATTCCCCGTGTCTGTATGGAAGCGGCCATGCCCCCTCCACTCCGGCCATGCCCCCCCCACTCCTCCTCCGCCCTGCTTCACTTCAATGCGTGGTGAAGGTCTCTTGCGTCGTCTCCACATATTTCCTTCCTCCATTGCGCGAAGCAGCATTCAGTCATAATGGAGCGCTGGACCCCACAGCATCGTGCGTACGTTGTCAAAACGTTTTATCGAAACGATAGTTCGTACTAGCTAGCACGTCGTGCATGCCGCAACCATTTCAACATTAATCGGAATCAGCCAGTGCCATCTGCCTGTGCGATTAAATAGTGGGTTGATAACTTTGAAGAGGCGGCGTCAACGACAAATAAGAAAACTGGGATACCAAAACCTGTGCGCACACCTGAAAACATCGAACGTGTAAGAGTTGCCATTGAGAGAAGCCCTCGTCGCTCAGCTCGCCGGTACAGCGCTACACTTGGGATTTCAAACAGAATGGTAAGAAGAATTTTACAACAAGATTTTCATTTTCACTCCTACAAAATCCAAATGGCTCAGGCCCTTAAGGAAACAGATTATGTGAGCCGAAGCCGGTTCTGCTTAGAACTTTTGGACTTGATTAATCAAGACTAGAACATTGTAAACCGTTTGTGCATGACTGATGAAGCTCACTTCCATCTCTCCGGTTATGTGAACAAGCAGAACTATCGATTTTGGAATGATGGTAATCCTAGAGAACTGCATCAGCAAACCCATTGCACTCCGCAAAAGTTACTGTGTGGTGCGCCATGTCTTCCTTAGGGATCATAGGGAATTACTTTTTTGAAGATAGCCTTGGCAATGCTGTAACAGTGACTTCGCAGAGATACGCAGACATATTGGAAAAAGTTTTTATTCCACAACTTGCATACTACGAAGTGAACGATGAGACGTTTTTCCAGCAACCTCCCACATTGCTCCAGTAAGCATGAATATTGTCAATTGTTTGTTTCCAAATCATGTAAGCTCCAGAAATGGGGATATTGCATGGCCCTCTCGTTCACCGGACCTCACAACATGTGACTTTTTCTTGTGGGGTTATCTGAAAAGCAATGTTTACCAACATAACCCTCCTCGAACAATTGAAGCCCTGAAAAAACGGATCAGATAGGAAATTGTTCAAATCCCACTAGCAATGCTGCGCAATGCGTTGAGTCACTTCAAGGTCCGGCTGGAGGAATGTCTGCGTCTAAACGAACGCTATCTTACCGGAGTTATCTTCAAAAAATAACCGATGTTTTACTATTGCAGAAAATGCTATTTCATGTATTTTATGATTATGATATAAATTTTTTTTTTTACAAAGTGTTTTCATTTACAGCCTTTTAAAAATCGCTCTTTATTATGTCTCACCCTGTATTAATAATTTTCATAATATGTGGCCACACAAGTAAGACACCTCAGTATTTGCAGGTGGATGATGCAGTTATGAGAAGCCTGAAAACGGCAGGCGTGAAGGTATACTCCGGCTACTTTCTTCATTGTTGGGAACTGAGTCCGACTGAGCCCAAGATCGTCACAGCAGTCTTCACCAAGAAGACTCGTGCCGTGTCGATCGAATGCACGGCGCTCTTCTACTTCGGAAAGAAAGGCATCATCAAGCCAACATATGAGGGTAACACCAGCGAAACATAAGATTAAATCTATTTAAATCGTTGAACTGTATAATGAACTTTATGAAATATAAATAGTGATATATGTACTGAGATACAGACGCAAATTCGTTTACCCGACTGTAGTACACTGTACCATCCAAAGACAGATTTAAACAGTACGTGGTGTATATAACACAGTTATGAATTTGTGGCTATGTTATACGTAAGTTCCTATTCATGACGGTAATCGCATGACCCCCGACGTGATTGAGATGCTTGAGCTAGTAGCAGTTGTAAAACAGTAGTGTACATTGACTGAATGGTGTGTTGCTAGTATGACTGTTATGATTTTAGACGCTATGGACATACAAATAAAAACTGTTGTACACAAGAAAGAGCCATAGGCATTTCGTCAGTCTGCATTCTGACTTCAACATGAATGATGAAATGCAGCATGATTATCGGCAGACAGAAGCTTTTAAGAATTAGTAATAGTGCATGGAAGGAGAAAGGTGACATGAACACAAGCTGGCGCTCGATATCATGCATAAGGGAAAGGGAAAATTTTCTTTTGTTGGTAAGGGTGTCAGGGATTCGAACAGATTACCAAGTGAAATATTGAATAATTTACCAAAAATTCTTAAAGACTTTAAAATTAAAATTTGTAAATTGGAAAAGTTTATGGGGGGAAGAATTTAACATCCTACTATATAAAAAGCTAACGTGTGGTCTGCGTGCGTCGTCTATAGCTGATTCTCCTATTGGCTAACGAACGGCCAATCATCAACCACCATATTGCATTCCTTCATTTTGGATTTTGTTTATTTACTACAGTTAGATGCAGAAAGTCGTGTAAGACGAATGGTGTTCGATGTTTATGTTATATTATTTGTATCAGTTATACGCCAAAATTCATGTAAGGAGAAGGGATTCAATATTTACGCTATTTTATCTGTGTCAGTTATAAGCCCTAGGTCAAACCATAACCTAAGATTTTTTCGGCAGACGGTAAGAAACTGTGAAGTGTATTTAAAACTCGGAGAAACATAATGATGTATTGGTCAAATAAATAACAGTTATCCGTTTTCGAAATTATAGTCTACATTTATTTATGCAAAATCCTAACCAAATACTCTGATAATCTAACCAGAGTAACGTATTCATATAACAAACGATATCATTAAAAATGACTAATTGATTTCTCCTTATAAGCTTTTCCAGAATAAATTCTTACTACCATTATATATGATACCATTAGTTTTTGATACATTTGTTAACTATTAAATGAGATTTAATATAAACTTTTGATTAGATTTAAACCATGATTTAAACAGTGAAGGATATGACTATTGTCTCTGACTTACAGTATAAGCGATATGACACTCGAAATGCAACAACGATATTATTGCCGCAAAATAGCAGTGAGCAGAGATATTAGAAATACGGAGAGCAGGGAAAAAAATTAATGCGAGGCAATTATGTGTCACAAAGTTACAATTAGTACGTTCGTTTAAATTTACATATTGCTTTTTATTTATCTACGACAACCAGAAGCAAAAATTCATGTAATGTATGTATGTGTACGTTATATTACCTGTATCAATAATGAGTACTAGGTTAAAACACAGCGTACAATTTTTTTTTTTGTCCGGAGATAAGAAACGATGAAGTTTGTTAAAAACTCGGAGGAAGTTTACTTCCCGTCATTTAAAGTAAAATAATGTAAATAAATCGGTATTACCGGAGATCGCGATTCTGCCAGGAATTGGTGTGGTAAACTGCAAGAATCCACTAGAAATATTTTCCGTAGTACATTTAACTGTATTATGAATGTATTACAACCTAATTTCTGCTTGAAAATAATGGTAGTCTACAGGCTGTATTACAACGGAATCACTGCTTAAAAACAATATGTCTTGCGATTGACTACAGCATTTGAGAGTAGTAGAAGTTATGATTTTCGAAAGCAATATTAATGGAGGGTTGTGGTTGAGTTGACGAGAAAGCCCACCGACACATTTGATTACAGCGTAATTCACTCTGAAATGAGTTTTACAAACCAATTAAACTGCTTTCATATGCGCCAAGTTACTGAAGGTATTAATAAATGCGGGTGAACGTAGTTCGTACCTATCGTGCTGAAGTGTGCCTGGACTAGGAATAAAACTGATATTAAATGGATAGCAAAAGTTTCTGGATTCCTAATTTATTTTTCATTTTATTGGTTTTATACATCCGCCCTCATTAATTCAGTAGAAGTTACTACTGTATTGCTGTGTAGAACATTATCAAATCAAGGCCACTAGCATTATCTAATAACAATCCCGTATAATTAACCAACTGCAAAATAATAATAATAATAATAATAATAAAATGAACTGCCAGAATATGGCGTTCAAACCGTCATTTTTGACGGGCTAGAAGCTAGTTCCAATTATAAAAACAACTTTAAATAATAATTTAAAAAGGGGTAATTAGATGACATGGGGAATTGCCACCGGAGCGTTAGCTTCATCGCAATTGAAATGATTAATAATAATTCTATTTATTTCATTGTATCCTCAAGAATGACAGTCGGGCACTTGGCACGCTATTGTACTGGAAAAAAGTATTTCTGACACCGAAATATTTGAATGTACTATTTCACTATGACATTAATTGATGATTTGATGTTAGAATTTGCTTGAGGCATCTAGCGGCAACCTACAAAACTTCGTGGCTTTACAAATAAATCTGAATAAAAAAGTATCCTTTCGTCTTGTATAGCGTATCATTCATCGTTATGTTTCCATTTAATGTGATTAATTAGAGTGTATTAAATTACAACGGCACCAAAAGGCGTGGCAGAGAACAACATTTTGCATACTTTTACATAGACTACCATTAATCTGTTCATCAATCTACGGGTAGGTCATGTTAAAGTAACAACCGTTAGCACTGTTTTAGGATTCCACGTTACGTAGGCATGTATTTTCTTTTCACTGTTGTTTGAATTTATAAACACAAAAATTGTTATGTCATCAATTATTAATTATCTTTGTAACCAAACCGTTAACGCAAAACAAAAAACAATATCTTCCAAATTTTAAACATCTAATGTGACAGCCTAAGGAAATTGGACATTTTATTTGTTTATTTCGTATCAAAAGTGCTGCTGTTTAGAATATTGAAATGAAATACGATAAAAATTGGAAAACACTGAATAGCAGCAATATTTATTTTACACCCATATTAACTCATTTTTTGCTTTTGCCTTTACGCCTCGTCACGTCGACGTCATGAGAGGCGGGAAAGGAATGGAAAGGTATTGGGCCATGGGCTTTTGAAGGAAGCATCCCGGCATTCACTTTAAGTGATTTAAGGAAACCATGGAAAACCCAAATATCAATCTCCGGACGAGAATTCGAACCGGCGTCCTCCCGAATGCGAAGTCAGAGTGTTAACCGCTCACCCACCACGCTCGGTCATATTAAATCAAAACTTCATAAAGAAATGAAAGATAATTACAATTAGAACAATTCGTCAAATGCTAGCAACATTTCTAAGTAGAAATTACAAATTACACATAGTGAAAAGAAACTCGAAACATGAGCCTCCAGTGAGTATATTCACAAGAACAAGTATTACACACATCTCTATTACCATCAAGTTGTTTAATAGTTTTCTGAACGTTGAATGAAAAACGGCTCGCGAATACTTTAGTATTCCCATAAATTTTATTCATCGTCAAAATATTTTGAATATGTGTAGGACAATCATCTCCTAAACTAATAAAATAACAAACAATACAGAAACGAAGCAAAACCATCTATACGACTAATCATTTGTTTGACGTTGTCAATTTCGACCTTAACATAACAGTTCGGAACGCAACAAGACAAAGGCGCTTTCGGATACTCGTACCTCCCATCACTCAAAAGGTAATCATACAATAATGTGCTTTGACAGATTTGGGAAAGTAGGGATTTGTTTGTTATTAGTTTGTGTTTCAAATTTTTTTTTAACAGTATATAGTACAGAGTGGCGTAGCTATCGGAGTCTAGGCACTAGGCAGTGCCGTGCACCGGGGCGCCCAAACGGAGCTCAGGGAGGCCCTACTGCCAGCAAACCTCAAGATTTGATGGGGCTGGAAAAATGGTCGCCCCTCTGGCCAAAATTGTTTTTGCACCGGGGCCCTCGTTAACCTAGCTATGCCATTGGTAGTGCGCACATCAGAAATCAGTACGATCGTGGACCGTCGATTTGTTGCGTAAAGCTCAATTTCTTGAAAAAAAAAAAAATTGATATTGAAGACGAGAGTGAAATGCTTCTGTGGTTACTGTACCGGTGGAACAGCACAAGGGAAAAAAAAAAGACATCTGTGCTTCTGAATTAATTTTTCCCTAGTAAAATGAAAAATATGAGAACGCTAGTCATAAAAAATGGGATTGCCATATTCTTTGGAAACGATCAGACACTCAGGCTGTATATTACGGTTCTAAAGTACAGATTAAGTTAAAAGTTAAGATAAAGATTCGGTGCTGGATCAATAGAAAAATATTAAATTTGGAGGTCTAAATAGGTGTGTTATAAAAATAATATGAAATCAGGAAATAATTTCAAGAAAAGTAAAAAATTAAATTCGAATTTTCATTGTGTGTATTTAATGTAATGACATATTAAGTGTTTTACATTTGAAAACTAAAGTGTAATGATACAAAAAGGGGAGAAAAATCAATTTCTGATTTATTTTCTTCAGTTGGGGAGCGTGCATAAACCACGTAGCTCCATTTTGGCCTCCTTAAACCCCCTCCCCTCCCCCCACGTAGCCCTACGTGGCTTTTGCCTCTACCCCCCAACGTAGCAATTAGCTTTTTTTCCCTTTTTATTCCAGAAGACATTATGTACTGTTTTCTCTTGTCAGACTATTGTAAATTACATACTGAGATAATTAACTGCTGGAAATAAATATTCACATGCTGTTGTGAGTTCTATTCCTCATTTTAGCTGTGAAAAATGTTATGAAAGGAAAGCTACGTGGCCTGGCTCGGAACCCCCCCTCCCCCCACGTAGCCTAGCGTAGCCTTCCAGCCAACCCCTCCCCCCTCCCCCTGGACCGAGCCACGTAGTTTGTGCTGTGTCGCCGCGCCGCCTTCACGCCGCGACTTCAAAACAGACGAGGCTGACACCGCGCGCGGCAGACGGGGCTGCACGGCATCGCCTGTTTTGCCCCATTCAATTACATTGGAGCATTCGTCGACTCGACCGCCGCGCGAAACGCCTCGTCCGGAGGAATCTCTGTAACCAAACCGTCAGCACAAAACAAGAAAAAAAAAATATCTTACAAATTTTAAATATCTAACATTTCTTTATTTCGTATCAAAAGTGCTGCTAGAATAGCTGGACATGAAAACAGTACCTTCTAACATGAGGAAAATGCAGATGGTCTGAATAGTTCGAAATTAGAGCGCCGTAACTATTTTTTTCACATACAACAAAACAACCGTATGATCGTGTTGTCGTAGAGTAAGTATTTTTATTTTTTTATTTACCACGCTCACTTTCCGTTTAAACAAAAATTCCCATGCCACTCTCCTGCCACGAAAATTTAAGCATTAAAAAGGTAAATGTGTACTTCTCAGTACTAAAGATGACATCTCAGAGGAAATTCACTTAGTATGCGTTGTTAGAATAGAGGTTTTAAACTCTGTGAAGGACACGTAGTATGTCCGACGATGTAGAATTAAGGTATCGTCCACACAGCCGGTAGAGCTGCCGCGCACCCGTCCCCTACCTCCCCTCCCTCTATATCATAAACTATTATTTAGGTAAACTATTATATGATACAATGAATACTTCAAGTTCTGAAGCATGCATAGCCTACTAATATAATTTCTTAAGTGTCTAGTTTTTGTCGTTCTGCTGTTGTAGCTATCAAGAGAGCATGTCTGCTGTTCGACGGTAAGCTTATAATTGACTTCCATTTCCGGACCAACGATCCTTGCATCTTCGCAGCCGGCAAATTAACTAAGTACTCCGATAGATTCTTCGCAGACTCGCATCGCCACTTCGACCCTGTGGAAATTGGAGAGCAGGTAAGACCTCACCTTCCATCTTGGTTAGAAGCATTAAAAAAATATATAAATACGTATTTAATCCAAGGAGCAAAAAATCTTCTTGCACCCTTCGAGGGGAGCAGTGAGATGTTTGTAAAACCATCATTATCTAGAAATACAATCTAATTAACGTCTTTGTAATAGCTAAATGATCTTGTAGTTTTAGAGTAAACTACTTTTCTCTGCAAATATAGGACTACAAGCATCGTTGAAGGTAGATTCTCTTCGGTTGTACTCTATCGAATTCTACTCAAAGAGGCGGTGAAGGAGGTGCGTCCGACGGTATTCCAAATTTTTGATCTACTAACCAATCTCTTCTAAAACAAGTCTTCCGTGAAGTATATTCAGAGTGTGTTCATTTTCTATTGACTATATCTATTTACATAAAGCGTGTAGCGCTATAAATCAAACTTTTTTCCCTTACTTCCTTCCCATATCTGGCTAGAATGACGTGTTTCAAACATTGGGCTTCAGAAAAAATTTCGAAATGTGGAAACGCGATTTATTATCTCTCTTCAGGTGTAAGGTTCTTCTTACACACTTTGCGTCATCATTTATTTTCAGTATGTTTTGTTGTGTTTTATTTTTTCGTACATTAAATCTTCAAAGGCAAAATCATCCTAATTATCAGCTAGGATGAAAAAAATTAGCATTCTAATCTTTCATTCTAAACCGAACCTTGCAATCTCACTAATGTCATACCGGTAGTGTATCTAAATGATGTGTCATTCCCGTAAGAGAACTTGAATCTAATATTACAATATGTGTACAAGTCTTGTAATGAACGGCAGAATGCTTCCGCCTTTACTACATCGAGTTGAATTTGTCGCATCTGCAGCTTTTTGTTGTAATTTACTGTTCACACCGAAATGAAACGGATAAGACGGGCATGTGTGAATTCAAAAGCAGCGAGAATTTCGACAGTAACACGTCTGCATACTGTCTGATAATGCAATCCCGTGCTGTAGAATACACGCCCCTAAATGCTGTTGTGCGGAAACTAACATAAAAAGAAGCAACGCTCGCCCTCCCCATCTTCTTGAACGTACAGGGCTTCAAGATGAGAAATGGTGTGTTCGTTTTCAAAGAGATGGACATGCGTGTAGTTCAACCGGAAAAAATTATGGGCACACATTGTATCGCCATGTTATCACCAGCATGTTGTAGTGTAGTGGTCACCACCGTGGAGAAAAATAATTATTGTTTTCATATTATTAATAATAATTAATTGAGGGTATTTAATTTTAAGAGATAATACAAATATTAAATAACAAGAATCTAGACGCTGTTGGATGTATAGGAAAATTTCACAACATGACATTTGTTTTTGTTTTAAAAGCAGGTTCTATCCACTACCGGCTTGCTAGGCCTGTTGTAGCTTCACCAGAGCCCCATTGGTCGCCATTTTTCAGGGTTCCTGTAGGGCCTTCACAGCTACCGTATCGGTCCCGGGGCACACTAGGTCCCCACTGTACCTCACCCCCACAGGCAATCCCCTGAGGAAGACCAAGAGATGGATGGCTGAAAGGAGTGGAGGAGGGTGTACGGAAGAGAGGAGAGGACTGGAACAGAGTTGTGACAGAGAGGTGGTGGGATGAAAGAAGCAAATGGAGAGGCTTGTGCATAAAACAGACCCGGCCAGAGGCTGGAAACTGTTAAGGATGATGATGATGATGGCATTTGTTTAAATTCAAATGGAAATTACATGTCTAGGCGAATTTATCTTTAATATGAATACATGATTGCACAAAATAACAACTCAGCGCCTAGAGATACAATTAGACGTTGAGTAAAAACAAAAAAAAATGAATTTATTTTTAAATCAAATCTCAAATGATTGAAACACATGGAGGAATTATATGCGAAAGCAATATACATAACAAATTATGACATAAGACATTGACATCAATCATACTGCGACTTTAAACAATGAAAATGAACTTGGGCGCCATGAATGGGACAAATATATGGGAGAAAAATTACGAGAATATACGAAAAGCGTCTTGGAAATGATCTTTCATAACATCTCGTACCGTCGTAGCAAATTATGCTGTTAGATGATTAGGATTTGACTTTGAAAGTTACAGCAGAAACGACTAATTACGGTTCACTATCTAGTTTCATGGAATGCACATACACTGAGCTTGGTGATATAACACTTTACCATAGCAGCTGAAGTCTGGAATCCGGCGGCAGCTGCCATGAAGCTAAGTCCATGTAATGCCCACATCGGCGCTACGGATTTCTACTCCGTGCGGGAGACGAATCAGCATCCAACTTAGAACGCAAGTCAGAATGGCCTACCATCAGAACTCACACAATGAGCTTGTTGCCTCTTCCATCTCCCACGTAAACTTAAGCTCCATCTTCTCCGTCTCGAACGTACATGCTGGACAGAAAATCCACGAATTTTTGTCATGTGTTCTCTGATATTCATTTTGATAGGCTGGACCTTAGGCGTCCTGAGGTCACGTGATACTTCGCTGCCACTTTATTCGCAGTCACACATACTGCTTTGGACCTACGATATTCGTTGGGGAAAGCACGAGCCGATGAACTCGTGTATTCCCGCCAGGTGCAATGACCTGTCGTTGACCACAGTCCTAAAGGGACGCATTCAAGTTTCCAGGAAGCGGAGGCTCAGGTAAAATCAAACTACCCCACTTTCTTCGTTGCTAGTCCCTCGTGGCGATGGTCTGTCCCCGCTGAGTAACGATATCTACAAGTCATCGTGCTTCCCGTCATCTTTTCGTTCGGTGCTATCCTACCAGAAACTTCCTTGTTCTACCTGACTCTCGAATATTCCTTGTTATTCTGTCTGAGGAGTTTCCTTGTAGTTCTTACTCGAGGTACCTCCTCACTCTTTCCTTCTTACCGCTTAGCATACAGTTCCTCGCGGCCTGGTGTTTGGCTTTCTTTCCTGCGCTTGGTCCGTCGGCGGGAGCTGTTTACTCTCTTCGTCCAGTTAGAGGGGCATCCTCCCCTGTCCACCTAGTTACAGGGATCTACCGTGTCAGGGCCTGCACACTGTGCAGTGTCCCGCGCACGTCAGCGCTAGGGTCGAACTGGGAAGTGGATACCTTATTGGTGACAACTAAGCGTCTCTTTTCGACATTCCTGAGATCACCTTAGGAGGGAGGTTAATCTACGGTGATACCTGGTGGCGAATACAACAGTGATGACTGATAGGACATCTGAGCGTCGGAACCATCCAAAGGTGTTGGATGCTTTGTTATGTACCGACTTGTCACCCGATACTGCAGAATCGATTGCAAACCTGCAGTACCAGATGGAGACAGAAATGGAGCAGACCACGACGATGACAATAAACCTGAAAATGGACCAAACAAACACCCTACAAAGTTAAGAACCTTTGCAAGAATCTCGCGGAACCGCGAAGAGGCGTAGTTCGCCACTACAGGCGAGCAAGTCCAAGCTGCTGAGGGCTGACCATCGTGCCAACCCTAAAACAAGCATACCCGTGTCCCGGCTCTCAACATATAAGGGCAATAAGACCACACCGAAGAATGTAAAGGGTGCGGGCAACACTACCACTAAACCAACACCGACCCCATCCTCACAGGGAACAATGGGGAAGATAAGTGGAAACGTAAAACCGGCTGCTGGAAAGAAAACATCCAGCAATCCAGAACTGATGGCAACAAGCAGGACAATTGAAGATCACCAAGTTAACGAGGGCTTCGAGCTTGCACGACGATCGAGCAAGCCTTCTTCATCTGTGTAACATGAAAGTATGGAACTGAGCTACCAGTTCATAGCACTCCAAGAAGACGAATCACCAAGCATCAGAAATTCCTTCATTCCACCCATCGTGGTAGAGTTCCCAGAATCATACAAGAAACTCCACGATTGGGTAAAAAATATCGCGAAAGATCCATTCCATACCAAGACAGCAGGAGGAGATAAGATAAAATTTACCTTCTCAACCATTGAAGATTACAATCATATCACAAAACTCCTAGATGATAAGAAGACACCATATTATACTTTGCCTACCGGGGCAGTAAAGCTGCTAAAGGTAGTGTTCCGAGGCATGCCAAGATCCTTCCCGGTGGCAGACCTCAAAGAAGAGTTGATTTGTATGTGATATGACGTACAGACTGTTGTAAAATTAAGACGCCCAGGTTCGAACATAGCGATGTCGCTGCTTGTTGGTGGTAGTCCCTGATACCCCATAAAACCGCGGGATATTCCAGGTGGAAAGTTTATGTCACCTAAAAATATCGGTTGAGAAACTCCACTCTTCTGCTGGGCCGCCACAGTATTGTAATTGCCAACTATACGGACACGTGGCAAGGCATTGCAAAATGCACCCATTATTTGTGAAATGTGCTGGACCACATGATTCGAACAGTTGTACAGTCCTGAAAAATAGAGACACCGCCAAATGCAGTAACTGCGGCGGAAATCATGTGGCAAGTTTCAAAGGCTGTGCCACATACAAGAGGGCCCGTGATCGTCTCCGTGGTACAAACACCTTCAGCGAATCCACGGACAACAGCAAACAGCAGATACTTGAACAAGCCCAACAGGGAAATGACAACCAGCGGGCTCCCAAAAATAATACTGACAAAACAACACAGCAGAGGAAAAATCCTCGGAAGAGGATCCTAATAGTACCAACCGTCGCACTGACAATCGCTCTTTTACGGCAGCTACTACAGGCGACAAGGTCGCAGAAGATACTACCACTCCTGCAGAAACGACGCATCAGCCCCCTGAAACCAGCAATCTACAATCGCGACATGTCGCAGAGAAGAAAAATAACTTCTATGCCAACAGACAAGCTCATAATCAAGCATCTGTAAATAACATGGACAGGCTTTGCGGCATGCTTGAAAGCATGATGAGCATGCTGCTCACCCTGGTCCAGAAGATGGATTCTCTGACTAGCAGCATACAATCCAACATTATGCAGGCTCCGGCCAACATCACATGCAGTTGCCAACACCATAATGGATAGACGACCTACTATAAAGAACCTAAAATATAGTGTGTGGAACGCCGATCGCATTTTTTACCAACTAGTAGAATTCCGGCAATTTCTTAATGAACAAGATATAGATGTGTCATGTGTGCCTTGTCTGTGAATCCCACCGAAAGCTGGGTCTCCGTGCTCCGGTAGCGAATTATTGCTGTTATCGGCGCGACCATCCCACTGCTAGGGGCGGAGTCGCTGTTTATATTAAGAGAGGCATCCCGCACTACCAGATCGCTGTCCCTCCAATGCAAATCATCGAAGCTGTTGGAGTGGCGGTGGACACAGTTGGTGGAAAGCTGACGGTAGTGGCAGCATATTGATCCCCATCTAGACAGTTTGTCGAAGCTGACCTCATCACACTGGCCACTATGCGGGGCAAGGTGCTAATAGGCGGTGACCTAAACGCTAAACACGCGGATTGGAACAGTCGGTTGCGAAATCTGGCTTATGTCATCATGAGGAGACTTGCAAACCGACATAATATGTGCGTGTGGGGCCCTGAAGAGCCGACGCACTTCCCTTGGAGAGGTGCGAGCCCCGACGTCCTAGATGTGGTGATAATTAAGGGTCTCACAGGTTTTATCTCTGTGACTACTATAAATTTTCTTTCCTCGGACCATTGCCCGATGCTAGCTGAGATCGATGTGGAACGTGGCGTGAACAGCAACCAGACCACCTCGACTTCCGCATCACCAACTAGGAAAGGTATCGGGAATCCATCTCTGCTGCCATTTCTAACCTGAGGGAGGAAGAAGTGCACGTAGCCCTCAGAACATTTGAGGAGATAGTGAGGGAAGCGTTATCGGAATCCACTCCCCTCCAACGCCGAAGATCAGCGCTGATACAACAACTTCCGCCACACCACTTAGCAGCCATCAAAAACAAGAATAGGGTAGCAAAAGACTGGTGCCTCACCAGTAACCCTGTTACGAGAAGACTTTTAAATAAGCTACAGAGAGAGCTTCAGGTGGCTCTAAGCGAATACAGAAATACGGCCTGGGATGCCCGGATTCTGCACTCAAACCGGAAGACGAGTCCCTATGATCTCAGACGCGTAAGTTCACCCGCCCCTCCATGGTGAGAATGGGCTAGTCTATCAGTCAGAGGCTAAAGCTAATGCCCTGGCTGCTAGTTTTCGAGCGTAATTTCCGCCCATCGGATGTCGACGTAGATCACCGAGTAATAAGAGCTGCTCGCAGACGTCTTCGTGTCTTCCTTCAAGCAGACGATGCAGACGAACAAATCGAGGCTATCTCTCCCCAGGAAGTGGTCAGCTGCCTCAGATGACTTAGACCAAACATGGCTCCTGCCCATGATGGTATAGGAAATCTGTGCCTCAAGAACTTGCTTCCAACAGCCGCTGAATATCTCGCCAGGCTATTGAACAAAATACTACACACTAAGACGTATCCGAGAATGCGGAAGTTGTGGCAGTCCATAAAAATGTAAAGAACCCTATCTTCCCACAACATTACCGGCCGATAAGCCTTCTGCCCTCGGTCAGCAAGATATTTGAACGCTTATTGCTAAAACGAATCAACACCTATATTGAAGCTAACAATATCCTACCAAATCATCAATTTGGATTCATACGTGGCCACTCCACGACCCAACAGGTACTACAGATAGTGGAGACGGCGACTCGTGCCTTTCTGCAGCGTGAGTATTGCGCTGTGGTGTCGTTGGATATAGCACGTGCCTTCCACTCAGTATGGCACACTGGACTGCTCCTGAAACTATATGAGCTGGGGTTTTCAGGACCGATGGTCAAACTAATAAGGTCCTACCTGATTGGCAGAACATTCCAAGTTCGAGTTGAGGGAAAGGTGTCTAACAGGCGAAGAATTCTGGCCGGAGTCCCCCAGGGGTCTGTGCTTGGCCCCACGCTGTATACATTGTACATGTCATATGTACCCACCGTGGACCGTATTCTGACAGCTACTTATGCAGATGATACTGCTTATATAACCAGCAGTCAAAGCCGTGCTATTGCCACTTGGAGACTCCAAGAAATATTATAGCAGACTGAGGCTTGGGCCAGAAGATGCCATATAGAGATCAACGCCACCAAGACCCAAGTCATAATGATCACACGAAAGTATGGTCCACGCAACGGTAACCCACAAGCACCACTGCTGAAACTAAATAACGAAGACATACCGTGGAAGACGACAGTTCTTTGTCTAGGGGTCCTTCTTGACTCGAAACTCACATGGCGTCCACACATCACTGATGTACTTAACAGAGCCAATCGAAGAGTACATGAGATATATCCATTGCTCAATCAGAACAGTGCACTTCCACCGCCACTGGGGGTGAAATTATATCTCACCCTGGTCAGGCCGCTGATAGAATACGCCTGCCCTGTCTGGGGATATGCGGTGCATAAACACATCAAACGACTACAGGGAATACAAAACAAAGCGTTGAAACGTGCACTGCACCTGCCTTGGCGCTTCCCTGCAAAAGCCCTACACAGAGCCACCGGCGTTCCGACTATCCAAGAAAGATTTAAGACGCTCGCACAAGCATTCTATCGGAAAGCAGAAACAAGCATAAACCCAATGATCTCTAGGCCGTTACGAAGTCATGCCAGGACGGCACAAGAGGCCAATCCAACTTACCATGTGAAAACAAACAATAAAAATTGGGTACTATACAAACAAGCCAAAAAAAAAGACAAACCACCAGATAAGTACAGCCCCACCAAAGAACGTGGAGTAAATGTCGTAAGACAAAAACTCCTCAATATACAGCCTGAAAAAGAATAGGCAGCGAATGGCACCCGTCGTCGTGCTTCTCGTCGACACGTTCTAGCAAAGCTAGCACAGAATTCAATATTCACACCAAACAAAACGCTTTTCATCAATTGCATACTCTTATTATTATTATTTTGTTGTCATTAATCTTTCAACTGGCTTGATGCAACTCTCCATCCCTTCCTATCTTATGCTAACTTCTTAAACTCTACATATCCATTAAAACCCACTTCCTCAATTATCTGCTTCATATATTCTAAACTCTGTCTTCCTCTACAGTTCTTACCTTCGACTGTTCCCTCCACCAGCAAATTAACCAATCCATGCCCTAAAATATAACCTAACAGCCTGTCTCTTCTTTCTCTAAGCTTCTTCCACAAACTTCTTTCCTTATCGATCATTTCCAAAACTCGTTCATTTCTTACTTTGTTTGTCCGCCTAATTTTCAGCATTCTTCTGTAGGACCACATTTAAAATGCTTCAATTTTCCTTTTTCCCGGTATTCCTAAAGTCAATGATTCGCTACCATAAAGTGCTATGCTCCACACATAGAGTTTTAAAAAGTTTTCTAATTCCTATATCAATATTCAAATCTAAAAGATTTCTCTTTTTCATGTAGGCTCTTTTTGCTAGTGCTATTCTGCTTTTAACATCATTCCTGCTTCGGCCGTCAGTTGTAATTTTGCTTCCCAAGTAACAGAATTCACTTGCTTCTCCAATTGCATTCGACCATATTTCTATATTTCTTCTTCTTCTTCTGGTCCCTATCCGTTCCGAATGTCGGCAACCATCTTGGCAGTCTCGTCTCTGGTGGCTGATGCTCGGATTAACTCCGTAGTTGTCTTGGAGGTCCATATTCTTAGATTTTTTAACCAAGAAGTTCTTCTTCTACCAGCACTTCTCTTTCCTGGTATTTTTTCCTGGAGAACAGATTGCAGGAATTCATAGCGGCTATTATTCCTCATGATGTGGCCAAGGTACTGAAACTTCCGTGTTTTTATGAGTAGGTATAAAAGGCCGGAGTGAGCCCACACAAAAGAATTTGATACATTGTATCATTCTATTGTTCTCCCCCTCCCACCTGTCAATCATTTTCACACCTCTATTGTTCTCCCCCTCCCACCTGTCAATCATTTTCACACCTATTGTTCTCTCCCCCCTCCCACTTGACTAACCACTTGACTTGAGGGCCACTTGACTAACCACTTGACTTGAGGGCCACTTGACTAACCTCAGTTACACCCCTATTGTCCTTGACCACGCCCCCTTTTCCTCCCCTCCCCCCTCCCCCCCCCCCTCTCCTACACTAACCCCAGCTTCACCACCCTAGTACCAGCTGTCGATTCTATTGCTCTTTTGCCAGCCCATATTCGCCTGGAGTGACTTGAGTAAAAACAAGAAAATAGATGCTCAGACGGGGGTTCGAACCAGAGCCAACCTCAGCTTCACCACCCTAGTACCAGCTGTCGATTCTATTGCTCTTTTGCCAGCCCATATTCGCCTGGAGTGATTTGAGTAAAACGAGAAAATGGATGCTCAGAAGGGGGTTCGAACCAGAGCCAACCTCAGCTTCACCACCCTAGTACCAGCTGTCGATTCTATTGCTCTTTTGCCAGCCCATATTCGCCTGGAGTGATTTGAGTAAAACGAGCAAATGGATGCTCAGACGGGGGTTCGAACCAGAGCCCTCCTAAATGCGCAGTCATTGCGTGCCAGTATGGCGTTACACCTCTTTGTCATTAGAGTCGCGGAAAACGGCGGCCTGGGGTGAATCTGAATATGAATGCTCAGACGGGGATTCGAACCAGCGATCGTTGTTTGACGGCATTCAATGGACGGGAATAAGCAATATACTTTATATTGAGCGCTTAATAAAATGCGATTTAAACCATCTTTAAACATACGACGAACGAGAATATGTATGCTCAGACGGGATTCGAACCAGCGATCGTTGTTTGACGGCATTCAATGGACGGGAATAAGCAATATACTTTATATTGAGCGCTTAATAAAATGCGATTTAAACCATCTTTAAACATACGACGAACGAGAATATGTATGCTCAGACGGGATTCGAACCAGCGATCGTTGTTTGACGGCATTCAATGGACGGGAATAAGCAATATACTTTATATTGAGCGCTTAATAAAATGCGATTTAAACCATCTTTAAACATACGACGAACGAGAATATGTATGCTCAGACGGGATTCGAACCAGCGATCGTTGTTTGACGGCATTCAATGGACGGGAATAAGCAATATACTTTATATTGAGCGCTTAATAAAATGCGATTTAAACCATCTTTAAACATACGACGAACGAGAATATGTATGCTCAGACGGGATTCGAACCAGCGATCGTTGTTTGACGGCATTCAATGGACGGGAATAAGCAATATACTTTATATTGAGCGCTTAATAAAATGCGATTTAAACCATCTTTAAACATACGACGAACGAGAATATGTATGCTCAGACGGGATTCGAACCAGCGATCGTTGTTTGACGGCATTCAATGGACGGGAATAAGCAATATACTTTATATTGAGCGCTTAATAAAATGCGATTTAAACCAATGAGGTTTCTTTCTTAAGTTAGGAATTAATGTCTTTAAACATACGACGAAAACACATTTCTGAAAACTCATTTAACGTAATATTAAGCACGTCATTTCTACCCCAATCACACTAAGTACGATGATAAAATTTATACAGCGTTGATTGAAAAAACCTGAGCTTTCTATTTACCTAAAAATACTTTAAAAAAAAAACAATATTTCCGATAGCTGATAACAAATTTCGCTCGTTGAGCCAGAGGTTGCTGCCCTAAAGAGGGGTCGAGTCTAACACAATGCTCCCTTTTGTTATCGCCACTCGACCGCGCCAGCTGCTCAGCCTGTAACTCAACTTCATTTCGCGTAATATTAAGCTTTTAATTTATACTCTTTACATAACGCAAGAAAAAAAATGTTTATATCGTGATAATTCTATGAAAATAACTTTTCCAATTAAACTTTAATATTTTTTAAAAAACTTGTACTTCCGATAGCTGATCTTAAATTTGGGCTTCTGAGCCACGCTTTGTATTGCTGTGGGGGGGTGAGGTTTCTATAGCGTATGCGGCGTTACTGCGTGGGGTCCAAAAAAATACGAGTACCAATACTCTCAACCCTTTACACTAACGGTCACAGCTTCAGTTGAATAAAAAGTATTGTTGAATTGATATGTCAAGCGATCTACTCTAAAAAAAAGTACCCTATTGTATGAAGCATGCGGACTTTTCGTTTATTAATTCTACATTTAATACTCCAACACTACACGCAGTTTGAGTTGAGAGGGGTTTCTATTCACAGCCCACTTCCGGACGTCACCTCGATCGTGACTGCGTGTATTGTTGAATTGATATGTCAAACGATCCACTCTAAAAAAGTTCCCTAATGTATGAAGCATGCGGTCCTTGCGTTTATTCATTCCACATTTAATACTCCAACACTACACGCAGTTTGATTTGAGAGACTATTCACAGCCCACTTATGGACGTCATCTCGATCGTGACTGCGTGTATTGTTGAATTGATATGTCAAACGATCCACTCTAAAAAAGTTCCCCAATGTATGAAGCATGCGGTCCTTGCGTTTATTCATTCCACATTTAATACTCCAACACTACACACAGTTCGAGTTGAGAGGGGTTTCTATTCATAGTAATGTAATGTGAGGAACTATGGTATATTGTTAGATCAACTACCCACTTCTGGACATCATCTTAATCATTATTGTTCAATGTCAAGTGATCTTACTAACCGTCATCCACACAGATGTGAAGCAGCTGACCCTTCTATTGTTCTTTTGTTAGACCACTCCTAACCCCATGAAGCCGCGCGCAGCGCGCAACGGTCATTGCTTGTACGACTGGTCTGAACATGCTCACGCCTGCCCCGTCGAGATGTATAAGAAGCCTGCGTCAGCCATGCCAGAATCACTTCTGCTCCGCAGTTCGACGAGTAAGGTTGTCTCTCTCTCGCTCTTCTGAATTCCAGTAACCATGTCCGAAGATCTCTTCAACTACGAAGGTAAGCTCAATCACACTTGTGTGAAATTTTCTAAAATAGCATAAAATATATTTTCATCTTAAATGTATACTATATATTATGTTTTCTTCCACAGATATGGCGGCACTTTTAGAGTTAAGCCAACTTGATGATTATGGTATGAATTTTTTAGTGATTGCTCATTATACAGTTAGGTGTTGCTAGTTTTGCCGCTATATCATTGGTTTATTTTCTTTTTGCAGGAATTGATGAACTTCTAAATATTGAAACCAATGAACTAATTGGTGGTAAGCATTTTAATTTTTTTAACTTGTAATTTTTTTTTTTATAAAGTTATATATTTTTTCTATTTCATTTTTTTTTTCTGTCTGCAGAATGTGGTGATTTCGAAATTTTCAGTTTTGAAGGTATGTCAGTCATAGAAGTTGTATATTTATCTGTTTTTTAATGTTGTTCCATGTTTATTTTGTTACTGATATACTCTTTTTTTATGTTTCAGATATGGAAGCGACTTCTAGTCAGCAGCGTAATAAACGCGATGGGACTCCATTACTGTCTAACTCCAAACGACAACGACCAACTTCTAATGGTAAGTGCAAATTTTTTTTTTTCATATTACATAATTTTGTTTTTCGTGCATATTACTAAATATTTTTTTTTTATTCTGTTTCAGATTCATCACAGTGGAGCTTAGATGGTCATGCGCCGTCATTTCAAAGCTTACCATCATCCAGTGCACCACCGACACCATCATCACAGGGATGGATAATACCGG
>CM061920.1:92906586-93009261 GCA_031002005.1 Vandiemenella viatica
CATCCTCACAGGGAACAATGGGGAAGATAAGTGGAAACGTAAAACCGGCTGCTGGAAAGAAAACATCCAGCAATCCAGAACTGATGGCAACAAGCAGGACAATTGAAGATCACCAAGTTAACGAGGGCTTCGAGCTTGCACGACGATCGAGCAAGCCTTCTTCATCTGTGTAACATGAAAGTATGGAACTGAGCTACCAGTTCATAGCACTCCAAGAAGACGAATCACCAAGCATCAGAAATTCCTTCATTCCACCCATCGTGGTAGAGTTCCCAGAATCATACAAGAAACTCCACGATTGGGTAAAAATATCGCGAAAGATCCATTCCATACCAAGACAGCAGGAGGAGATAAGATAAAATTTACCTTCTCAACCATTGAAGATTACAATCATATCACAAAACTCCTAGATGATAAGAAGACACCATATTATACTTTCCCTACCGGGGCAGTAAAGCTGCTAAAGGTAGTGTTCCGAGGCATGCCAAGATCCTTCCCGGTGGCAGACCTCAAAGAAGAGTTGATTTGTATGTGATATGACGTACAGACTGTTGTAAATTAAGACGCCCAGGTTCGAACATAGAGATGTCGCTGCTTGTTGGTGGTAGTCCCTGATACCCACAAAACCGCGGGATATTCCAGGTGGAAAGTTTATGTCACCTAAAAATATCGGTTGAGAAACTCCACTCTTCTGCTGGGCCGCCACAGTATTGTAATTGCCAACTATACGGACACGTGGCAAGGCATTGCAAAATGCACCCATTGTGTGTGAAATGTGCTGGACCACATGATTCGAACAGTTGTACAGTCCTGAAAAATAGAGACACCGCCAAATGCAGTAACTGCGGCGGAAATCATGTGGCAAGTTTCAAAGGCTGTGCCACATACAAGAGGGCCCGTGATCGTCTCCGTGGTACAAACACCTCCAGCGAATCCACGGACAACAGCAAACAGCAGATACTTGAACAAGCCCAACAGGGAAATGACAACCAGCGGGCTCCCAAAAATAATACTGACAAAACAACACAGCAGAGGAAAAATCCTCGGAAGAGGATCCTAATAGTACCAACCGTCGCACTGACAATCGCTCTTTTACGGCAGCTACTACAGGCGACAAGGTCGCAGAAGATACTACCACTCCTGCAGAAACGACGCATCAGCCCCTGAAACCAGCAATCTACAATCGCGACATGTCGCAGAAAGAAAAATAACTTCTATGCCAACAGACAAGCTCATAATCAAGCATCTGTAATAACATGGACAGGCTTTGCGGCATGCTTGAAAGCATGATGAGCATGCTGCTCACCCTGGTCCAGAAGATGGATTCTCTGACTAGCAGCATACAATCCAACATTATGCAGGCTCCGGCCAACATCACATGCAGTTGCCAACACCATAATGGATAGACGACTACTATAAAGAACCTAAAATATAGTGTGTGGAACGCCGATCGCATTTTTTACCAACTAGTAGAATTCCGGCAATTTCTTAATGAACAAGATATAGATGTGTCATGTGTGCCTTGTCTGTGAATCCCACCGAAAGCTGGGTCTCCGTGCTCCGGTAGCGAATTATTGCTGTTATCGGCGCGACCATCCCACTGCTAGGGGCGGAGTCGCTGTTTATATTAAGAGAGGCATCCCGCACTACCAGATCGCTGTCCCTCCAATGCAAATCATCGAAGCTGTTGGAGTGGCGGTGGACACAGTTGGTGGAAAGCTGACGGTAGTGGCAGCATATTGATCCCCATCTAGACAGTTTGTCGAAGCTGACCTCATCACACTGGCCACTATGCGGGGCAAGGTGCTAATAGGCGGTGACCTAAACGCTAAACACGCGGATTGGAACAGTCGGTTGCGAAATCTGGCTTATGTCATCATGAGGAGACTTGCAAACCGACATAATATGTGCGTGTGGGGCCCTGAAGAGCCGACGCACTTCCCTTGGAGAGGTGCGAGCCCCGACGTCCTAGATGTGGTGATAATTAAGGGTCTCACAGGTTTTATCTCTGTGACTACTATAAATTTTCTTTCCTCGGACCATTGCCCGATGCTAGCTGAGATCGATGTGGAACGTGGCGTGAACAGCAACCAGACCACCTCGACTTCCGCATCACCAACTAGGAAAGGTATCGGGAATCCATCTCTGCTGCCATTTCTAACCTGAGGGAGGAAGAAGTGCACGTAGCCCTCAGAACATTTGAGGAGATAGTGAGGGAAGCGTTATCGGAATCCACTCCCCTCCAACGCCGAAGATCAGCGCTGATACAACAACTTCCGCCACACCACTTAGCAGCCATCAAAAACAAGAATAGGGTAGCAAAAGACTGGTGCCTCACCAGTAACCCTGTTACGAGAAGACTTTTAAATAAGCTACAGAGAGAGCTTCAGGTGGCTCTAAGCGAATACAGAAATACGGCCTGGGATGCCCGGATTCTGCACTCAAACCGGAAGACGAGTCCCTATGATCTCAGACGCGTAAGTTCACCCGCCCCTCCATGGTGAGAATGGGCTAGTCTATCAGTCAGAGGCTAAAGCTAATGCCCTGGCTGCTAGTTTCGAGCGTAATTTCCGCCCATCGGATGTCGACGTAGATCACCGAGTAATAAGAGCTGCTCGCAGACGTCTTCGTGTCTTCCTTCAAGCAGACGATGCGATGCAGACGAACAAATCGAGGCTATCTCTCCCCAGGAAGTGGTCAGCTGCCTCAGATGACTTAGACCAAACATGGCTCCTGCCATGATGGTATAGGAAATCTGTGCCTCAAGAACTTGCTTCCAACAGCCGCTGAATATCTCGCCAGGCTATTGAACAAAATACTACACACTAAGACGTATCCGAAGCATGCGGAAGTTGTGGCAGTCCATAAAATGTAAAGAACCCTATCTTCCCACAACATTACCGGCCGATAAGCCTTCTGCCCTCGGTCAGCAAGATATTTGAACGCTTATTGCTAAAACGAATCAACACCTATATTGAAGCTAACAATATCCTACCAAATCATCAATTTGGATTCATACGTGGCCACTCCACGACCCAACAGGTACTACAGATAGTGGAGACGGCGACTCGTGCCTTTCTGCAGCGTGAGTATTGCGCTGTGGTGTCGTTGGATATAGCACGTGCCTTCCACTCAGTATGGCACACTGGACTGCTCCTGAAACTATATGAGCTGGGGTTTTCAGGACCGATGGTCAAACTAATAAGGTCCTACCTGATTGGCAGAACATTCCAAGTTCGAGTTGAGGGAAAGGTGTCTAACAGGCGAAGAATTCTGGCCGGAGTCCCCCAGGGGTCTGTGCTTGGCCCCACGCTGTATACATTGTACATGTCATATGTACCCACCGTGGACCGTATTCTGACAGCTACTTATGCAGATGATACTGCTTATATAACCAGCAGTCAAAGCCGTGCTATTGCCACTTGGAGACTCCAAGAAATATTATAGCAGACTGAGGCTTGGGCCAGAAGATGCCATATAGAGATCAACGCCACCAAGACCCAAGTCATAATGATCACACGAAAGTATGGTCCACGCAACGGTAACCCACAAGCACCACTGCTGAAACTAAATAACGAAGACATACCGTGGAAGACGACAGTTCTTTGTCTGGGGTCCTTCTTGACTCGAAACTCACATGGCGTCCACACATCACTGATGTACTTAACAGAGCCAATCGAAGAGTACATGAGATATATCCATTGCTCAATCAGAACAGTGCACTTCCACCGCCACTGGGGTGAAATTATATCTCACCCTGGTCAGGCCGCTGATAGAATACGCCTGCCCTGTCTGGGGATATGCGGTGCATAAACACATCAAACGACTACAGGGAATACAAAACAAAGCGTTGAAACGTGCACTGCACCTGCCTTGGCGCTTCCCTGCAAAAGCCCTACACAGAGCCACCGGCGTTCCGACTATCCAAGAAAGATTTAAGACGCTCGCACAAGCATTCTATCGGAAAGCAGAAACAAGCATAAACCCAATGATCTCTAGGCCGTTACGAAGTCATGCCAGGACGGCACAAGAGGCCAATCCACTTACCATGTGAAAACAAACAATAAAAATTGGGTACTATACAAACAAGCCAAAAAAAAGACAAACCACCAGATAAGTACAGCCCCACCAAAGAACGTGGAGTAAATGTCGTAAGACAAAAACTCCTCAATATACAGCCTGAAAAAGAATAGGCAGCGAATGGCACCCGTCGTCGTGCTTCTCGTCGACACGTTCTAGCAAAGCTAGCACAGAATTCAATATTCACACCAAACAAAACGCTTTTCATCAATTGCATACTCTTATTATTATTATTTTGTTGTCATTAATCTTTCAACTGGCTTGATGCAACTCTCCATCCCTTCCTATCTTATGCTAACTTCTTAAACTCTACATATCCATTAAAACCCACTTCCTCAATTATCTGCTTCATATATTCTAAACTCTGTCTTCCTCTACAGTTCTTACCTTCGACTGTTCCCTCCACCAGCAAATTAACCAATCCAACTTGCCCTAAAATATAACCTAACAGCCTGTCTCTTCTTTCTCTAAGCTTCTTCCACAACTTCTTTCCTTATCGATCATTTCCAAAACTCGTTCATTTCTTACTTTGTTTGTCCGCCTAATTTTCAGCATTCTTCTGTAGGACCACATTTAAAATGCTTCAATTTTCCTTTTTCCCGGTATTCCTAAAGTCAATGATTCGCTACCATAAAGTGCTATGCTCCACACATAGAGTTTTAAAAAGTTTTCTAATTCCTATATCAATATTCAAATCTAAAAGATTTCTCTTTTTCATGTAGGCTCTTTTTGCTAGTGCTATTCTGCTTTTAACATCATTCCTGCTTCGGCCGTCAGTTGTAATTTTGCTTCCCAAGTAACAGAATTCACTTGCTTCTCCAATTGCATTCGACCATATTTCTATATTTCTTCTTCTTCTTCTGGTCCCTATCCGTTCCGAATGTCGGCAACCATCTTGGCAGTCTCGTCTCTGTGGCTGATGCTCGGATTAACTCCGTAGTTGTCTTGGAGGTCCATATTCTTAGATTTTTTAACCAAGAAGTTCTTCTTCTACCAGCACTTCTCTTTCCTGGTATTTTTTCCTGGAGAACAGATTGCAGGAATTCATAGCGGCTATTATTCCTCATGATGTGGCCAAGGTACTGAAACTTCCGTGTTTTTTTGTGGTCGTAGTATTTCCATGTCTTTTTTTCATTTTGCGGAGAACTTCAGCATTTGTGGTGTGGTCTATCCATGGTATTCTCAACAGTCCTTCGATACAGCCACATTTCAAAAGATTCTAGCCTTTTACTGATAGTTTCTGTTAATGTCCACGTTTCAACGCCATACAGGAGGACAGAGAACACATAGCAGCGCAGGAGTCACATCTTCGTGGTAATTGATAAATTACGACTTTTAAAAAGGTTATTCATTTTATTGAAAGTAGCCCTGGCTTTATTAATATGTGACTTTTATTTCATCAGATGGATCCCATTGGCTGTTTACTGTGGTGCCAAGATACATATACCTTGATACACATTCATGATCTTCTGGTTAATAATGATATGGCATTGGGAGTTGTTTTTTGCCAATGGACATTACTTTTGTCTTATTTATACTAATGTCAAGTCCGTATCCGTGGCTGCATTGTGATACTCTATCTATAAGATATTGTAAGCTTTCTTGACTGTCAGCAAACCGACTGTGTCATCTGCGTAGCAAATAATTTTTTATCCAGTTTCCATTCAACAGCACTCCCATCTCCACATCACTCAACGCCTCCCTAAAGATATACTTCTCGAGTAGATATTAAATACTGTAATAAGGGGGACAGAATACAACCTTGTCTTACACACGAAGAATTTTTACTTCATCCGTATTTTCTCCCTTCAGTCTCACATGAGCAGAACTGGTTCCAGTACAGGTTAACAATAATTCTGAGGTCCTTTATCATCCAAGCCAATACTTTTAAAATTTCTATCATTTTCTGATGCTTTACGCTGTCAAAGGCCTTCTGATAATCGTGTTCCAACTGCATTTCTGAATCCAAGCTGTGTAGGTGATACATATTCTTCACAGAGCTTATATATCCTTCGATGAATAACCTTCAGAAAAAGTTTTAATACGTGGCTCATAAGGCTGATCGTTTCTGTAGTCACCACATGACTTAGCTCCGTGTTTTTTTGGTAGTGTAATAAACTCTGATCTGAGCCAATCTTGAGGAATTCTGCCAGAGTTGTAGATGTCATTGAACACTGAGGTCAACCACTTTGTACTATCTTCATCAAGCAGTTTAAGAAATTCTGCATTTATCTTGTCAGGGACTGGGGTTTTATCATCTTTAATTCCTTTTATTGCAACTTGTACTTCAGTCAGTAAAATGCTTGGACCTGTTTCACATTCAAACTGTGGAGGTACCGGACAGCTATCTGAAAACAGTTGTTTTATGTGTCTCTTCCATGCATCTCTTGATATATTGAGTATCAACAATGACGTTTCTCTCATTGTCCACTAGTTTATTCGCTGTATTAGGTCTACATCTGCCTGTACCTCTCTAACTTTTCTGTGAATATTGAAATTGTCATTTTTTGATTGTAGAGCCTCTATTTCAGCACATTTCATCTGTATTTCATTTTCTTTAGCTTCTCTTATTTAATTTCTTATCATCTTATTGATGTTTTTATACTAATCAGGATTACTTTTTACAATCCTTCTTCTCTCCATCATGCCCAAAATCTCATCTGACATCCATGTCTTCCTTTTGGCCAAATCTGATTTCAAGTGTTCGTCTTTAACCTATACTATCGAATTCAGTTTTTTCAATTTTTTTTCTTCTGTTTGTAAGTTACAAGACATGTTTTTCAGTTCATTATTGAAATGTTCCTCAACCTGTCTTCTTATGGAGGGCTCTCTTAATTTCCGAAAGTCAGTATTCATAACCGTCTTTTTTTGTAACTTTCTTCATCCTAACTTTGAAGACACTGACTAATGTTGATCAGAGTGAATGTCAGCTCCGGGGTAGGTTTTCACTGAAGTACAGCTGTTCCTGTATCTTTTGTTGACTAGGATGTAATCAATCTGATTTCTGATGGTGTTTTCCGGTGAATCTCTGGGATATCTCTAGGTGTACAGGCGTCTAGGTGGTAGTTTGAAAAGGTATTAGTTATTACATATCCCTGTTCTCCTGCAAACGTACTAAGTTGTTCCCCTCTTTCGTTTCTTTCACCAAGTCCATAAGGGCATATAAAATCCCCCTCACTTCCTCTTCCAACTTTGGAATTGAAGTCTCCCATTAATATAGTGAGATCTTTCCTTAGTAACTTCTTCAATACTTCCGTTATTTGGGGATATAACTTTGCTACTTCTTCATCAGTCTCATCTGTGGTTGGGGCATACACCTGGATTATATTCATCCGTGTTGGTCTGGCATTTATTTGTAGTAACAAGACTCTCTCCGAAATTGGGACAAAATTAGTGACACTCTCAACAATCTGTTTACATATTATGAGTCCTATGTCAAACTGAAACTGACCATTGGACGTACCTGAAAAGTACACTCGATATTTATTGATGTCACAAAAACCTGAACCTGGCCACCGCATTTCACTGATTCCTAAGATCTTGATCTCCATTCTCTCCATTTCCTGAATGGCATTGTTAATTTTTCCAGCCTGTGCCATGGTTCTTACATTCCATGTGTTTATCCTTACATTAGCTTTTGTTGAAAATTTACTTCTCACA
Source organism: Vandiemenella viatica (assembly GCA_031002005.1). Classification (NCBI taxonomy): domain Eukaryota; kingdom Metazoa; phylum Arthropoda; class Insecta; order Orthoptera; family Morabidae; genus Vandiemenella; species Vandiemenella viatica. The sequence continues at coordinate 92,914,327 of CM061920.1, forward strand.
GTGGTGTCCAATATTGTCCCCCCCCCCCCTTTCCCCGGAGATCTGAATGGGGGACTTGAAGCTCCGAAAAATTTAGTTTTGAACCACAGCCATGATGTGTTACAAGAGAATCCAATGGACCTTTAATGCACTAGTTTCTCATTTCTTTCTGCATCCTCATGCCGTTGGACCACTTGTGGCTCATTCGCCTTCTGGAGCGATTTCTCACTCTAATGGCAAGAGAGTGCCCTACCTTCCACCACTGGGTGAAAGGGGTCTCCTTATCCCGGGAGATATTCGGTCCCTTCATGCGTTTGGCCACTTGTCTATGTAAAACATAGACAAACGCTGCCCCCCTCTCTACCACGTGGAGGTGAATCTTCTTTGAATCTAGAGTCATGATGGCATTACCTAGATTCTCCAGTACTTTTAGAGAGGATTTTTATATTTAATCTACTAGTATTGGTATCATTTCAGCTAAATTTCATCACTTTTGTCTTGCTTTGATTTATATTCAATCCAAAATCATCCTTCAGTATTTTGTTCATGCAATTCAGTAACTTCTCCATATCCTCAGCCCTTTCTGCTAACAAGACAATGAAATCAGCAAATCGTAGCATATTGATTTTTTATCCCTAATCACTTATGCCACATGGCAATTATTCTTTTACTTTCTTTATTGCTTCCTCTACATACAAGTTGAATATTAACTGGGACAGACTACGCCCTTTTTGACTGATACTTGTCTCTCAGTTTATAAAGTATTCTGCTATCTCAACACCTGACTTCTTTAAAATTTTGAGTATCATGTCCCACCTAACATTATCAAAAGCTTTTTCTAAATCAACAAATGCCATAAAAGTATCTTTGTTTTTCGTGATCCGCCCTTCAAGTATTAATCTTAAAGCCAGAATTGCTTCACTTGGACCACGATTTTTCCTAAACCCAAACTGATCGTCACCTTCTATGTCTTCTACTACCCTTTCCATTCTTCTGTATATTATTCTGGTCAGTAATTTTGAATCATGTGATGTTAGACTATTGGTGCGATAATTCTCACATTTGTTGGCTTGTGCTTTTTTCGGAAGTGTGAAGATTATCTATACTATTATAAATCTGTAAGCAAGCTGCGTTTGTAGTGAGGCTTGATCTCTAATAACTCAAAAACTACCCATCAATTGCATGGTGTTTCCAAATTTTTAAAGCTAATGTTGCGGATCAACATCTGCAGAAGTAGCTAACGACTAATATGTACCATGGGAAGAAGCAAGTCAGTAAAAAACTTCAGAAATGTGAAACTGTAGACCACAGATAATTATACACATTCAGACGGTCACTCCTTTCATAAAGAGACCTGACAAAATATAGTATTTCCTTTTTTTTTTTTTTTTTTTTTTTTTTTTTTTTTTTTTTTTTTTTTTTTTTTTTTTTTTTTTTTTACTTCTGCGATTCATTTTTCTGGACCGCAGTACTTCAAAATAAAAAGAATACGTGAATCAAGTATAATCAGCATTTACTTGAATCGTAACAGGTCTGTTGAATTACTAATATTGAAGACATGTATTGTCTTTGGTAGACTGTTATACAGTTTGTCTCTGGAACAAAATTGCTAAGTGAACGCTGTACAATACAGCCACAATAAGCCAATACTTAATACGAAATTCAGTTTTTTCTCGAAGAGCGATGTCTGAAAACAGCTATTATAAATATCAGCAAGTAATAAAACATACTTCTTTCATAATGACTTGTGCGGAATTGCACATATTTGGAAGTACTTTATTCGATTAATATGTCTCGTGGCTATAACGTGCAAATATAACTAGCCATCCGAAAATTCAGGTACATGCGACTCAAATAATTACATAGAAAATAAGGATATATTGAAAGAAACTCAAATAAAAAATTTTCATATCCTAATGCTACACCGCGTAAATTATAAAGCTAAAAGCATCGTCCCTTTAGCCTATAACAAAGCATATCAAGGTTGCATTTCAATCGATTTACAACTTGCGATAATTTTTATCCTAATGCTACACCGCGTAAATTATAAAGCTAAAAGCATCGTCCCTTTGGCCTATAACAAAGCTTATCATATCAGCTGTCAGGTTGCATTTCAATCGATTTACAACTTGCGATAATTTTGCCACTCAGAAATAATTGCTTGAGTTACATGCACATTAGTACCGTGATCCATTTGGACATTTTTGAATTAATTATATCTGACTGAAATAATGACAATAATGATACGTCGATTTGAAACCAAGATTAACTCCAATTCACTTAATTTTTTATTTTAAAGCAGGAATAATTGATGGTGTATCATCATAAAATAAAAACCAATATCCAAACAGCAAAAAATAAATAAATCAGAAAAATTGAGATGCTGTGATTATTGGTAACGAATTTTATTTCAAATATAACTAGGCATCCTAAAATTCTATTCTACACCGCGTAAATTTTAAAACTAAACCCGTTATGCCTGATGCTAACAAAACGAGTCAATTGTCATCTGGTCCAGGCTGTTGTTTCGCCAGGTACTTACATGCGACTGAAATAATTACATAGAAAATACGGCTATATTGAAAGAAACTTAAATTAAAAATGTTTCATATCCTAATGCTACATCACGTAGATTATAAAGCTGCAGGCATCGTCTCTTAGGCCTATAACAAAGCATCATATCAGCTGTCAGGTTGCATTTCAAGCGATTCACAACTTGCCATAATGTTGCCACTCAGAAATAGTTGTTTCAGTTACATCACGTTACTACATAAACTGTACCATGATCACATCTCGACATTTTTGGATTAATTATATCTGACTTAAATAATGACAGTAATGATACGACGATTTGAAATCAAAAGTAGCTCCAATTCACGTAAATTTCTATTTTAAAGCAGGAATAATTGATGGTGTATCAACATAAAATAAAACCAATATCCAAACAATAAAAAATAAAAAACAACAAAAAATAAATAAATCAGAAAATTGAGATGCTGTGATTATTGGTAACGAATTTTTATATTTCAGCACACTTCCAAGAGGACTAATTCGTAGATTACTGCTATATTTACATAAATTTATGGCACCGCGGTTATGTTGCAATCCTCGGTATCCACATTTAAAAATAAACTTTTTTTAGTTAAGTATCATGGAAACAATATTTTTCATTATATCCACTTCTGGTGAAATCATTGCACAAAAAAATCATTGACGCCGTTATTTTAACAGGATGTGGACGAGGAGAAGAAGTATTCCTTCCACGAATACCATTGGTTCCTTCAAACTTCCCGTTCAAATTTAAGCGCCTACAATTTCCCGTAACGTTATGTTTTGCCATGACAATTAACAAGTCTCAGGGACAGACACTAGGAACCGTAGGCATAGATCTTCGGACACCATGTTTCTCGCACGGCCAGCTATACGTTGCTTGCTCCAGGGTGAGTGGCAGATCACGCCTGTACATATGTACAATGAACAATCAGACCAGAAACGTGGTCTATACAGAGGCATTACAATGAGTGACCTACGAAGTATGCTGAAGATAGTATATTATTTCTCTTAAGCATTGCTTTATTTACTTATAACGCAAAAATAAAACCCTTCTAAACAATAAATGTTTATACTTCGCACAATAATTACAACCACGAATTACTACTGTTAATTTTTCAGGAACCTTTTCTACTATTGAATCAATTGCATCACGTTAAAATATGAATAAAACAACTCTCTGACATCAGTATGAAAACCGAACCTAACGTATTAATCGAAACAAAACGAACTATTCAGAATACATTAACAGTTCATGCCTTTCCACGTTAATGTCTGATAAGAGAATAAAATCGGTAAATAATTTCTACACCTGCCAAGGCATGCGCGCGTGAAGCAGCGGGCAAATGCTAGTATTATTATTAAAATCAGTTGGAATTTCTTCTGTTTCATAACTTTTTAATATCAGTTTGAATAATCTTTCAATTCCTTCTTCTCCTAGGGATTTAAGAAGTTCTTCAGGGATCTCGTCAATTCCAACGACCTTATTGTCTTTCAGTTCATTCAGAGCTCTATTAAATTCTGTCCTCAAAACAGTATCTCTTAAGTCATCAATGTTGACATCGCCTTCTATTTTCATTACGCTATTATTCAAGTCGTCCCCATCATAAAGTTTCTCAATGCATTCCTTCCATCGGTTAGCTCTATCGTCTGAGCTTAAAAGGGGTTTTCCATCGGCAGGTTCACACCTCTTTTCTTCATTTCTCCAAAATTCTGTTTGAGCTTCCTATATGCAACATCTACTTTACCTACGAACATTTACTTTTCTACTTCTTCACACTTTTCTTCTATCCATTTTTTTCGCTTTCTTGCATTTCCTGTTTATTTTATTTCTAAATTGCCTGTATTGCTCTCTTCCTGCTCTTCATGAGCATTTTTGTACCTTCTCCTCTGATCCATCAGTTCCAAAATTTCTTCTGTGATTCAAGGTTTTCGCCTTTCGGGCAGCTTGTTCCCTAAAGCCTAATATTTCTTTCATTATTTTGGTCTTTAATGCATTCCATTCATCCTCGGTTGATCTCCTTTCAGACTTACTTCTTAGACCAAAGTCTACCATTTCTGCAAATTTTCTCTCATACTAGATTGTTTCGGTTTATTCACTTCCAGTCTTTTCTGCTTATACTGCTTCCTTATTCACTTGAATTTCAGCTTGCTCTTCATTACTATCAAATTATCGTCAGAGTCTATGTCTGCTCCTGGGTACGCTTTACGGTCTGGAACTTGATTCATCAATCTCTGTTTGACCATGATATAATTGTCGCGTTCCTGTTCTCTTAAAATTCATGGAGACGCGTCCACAGACTATACCAGAAGCGCTTAGCTAACTTCCAATGGTATGAAGGAGTATCTACCGTACAGAAAGTACAGAAAGTATATTTAGAACCCTTTCATAGAAAGGAACAATAAGATAGATACATAGAGGTTCTACTATATACATAGAAAAGTACTATGGCCCAGTAGATGAAGATACAGATGCTTACAGTGTTAGAGCAGAGCAGAGCAGAGAGCGGAGGCAGTGGCGAGGCTTGCGACATCCGCTGACCGACCAAGTTCGACCAATCACTGTCTTGTGGCCTCCAATATATACGCAATTACTGCTGATGTGACCCACTAACGCCACAGTTGCCTCAACATTGCCTCACCTCCGCCGATATTGCTAGTAAACCAGGCATGGCACGCGACATAATCTAGCTGATATCTATCTGGATCCCCAGGTCGTTTACAGGAATATATCTTTCTTGCATGGTTCTTAAACAGTGCGTTTGCCACTACTAGCTTATATCTTTCACAAAATTCTAACAACCTGCTTCCTCGCTCATTTCTTTCTCCTAGACCAAAACTTCCTACAGTATTCCCCTCTTTTCCTTCTCCCACTATAGCATTCCAATCACCCATGATTATTAGATTTTCCTCCCCCTTCACATATTGGATTAATTCTTCACTTTAGATGTATATTTTCTCTATTTCTTCGTCATCTTCCTGTGACGTTGGCATATACACTTGTACTAATGTGGTTGGGGTGGGCTTAGTTTCTAACCTCATCAAAATAATCTTGTCACTAAACTATTCATAATAACTCACCCGTTTCCCTACTCTCTTATTCATTACAAATCCTAAACCAGTGACCCATTGACAGCTTGTGTGCTAATTATCCTGTGTTCCCCACACCAGAAATCCTGTGCATCCTTCCATTTAATCTCGCTAATCCCAACAACATCTAACTTAAGTTGTTCCATCTCCATTTTTAGGTTTTCTAACCTACCTGCCCTATTCAGACTCCTGACATTCCACGCTCCGACTTGTAGAATGTTTCTATCCATTCTGATGACTCCTCCCTGAGCAGACCCCACCCAGAGATCCGATTGGGGGACTATTTTACCTCCAGAATATTTTACCCAGGAAGAAGCCATCATGATATATATAATTTGAGAGGGTTAGATGTCCTCGGGATACCCTATGGGTCTTTAATGCAGTGGTTTCCCGTTTCCTTCTGCATCCCCATGCCGTTGATCATTTCTGATTCATCCGCCTTTAGGGGCCGTTTCCAACCCCAAGGGCAAGAGGGTGCCCTGAAACACTCCCCACTCTTCCGCGTTACTTTCGGAGGCCGTTGGCAAGCAGTGAGTGACTCCTTATACTGGGAATCATTCAGTCGCCAGAGCCTCGTCCGTGAAAACAGGGTGCACCACGTGAAGGACAGGTTAACATTTGGTTGGAAGAGACTAGTTTAGTCTCTCCCCAACCCTTACACCCTCTTAGTAAAATAAGATGAATATTTACACTATCGTCACATCATTTCTTCCAGCCTTGGATAAGGAATGAAATTATATAAAGAAAGAAATGATCACCCAAGATTTTGCATACAATTAATCTAATACACGTTCAGTAAAAATAATAATAAAAATGCCATGGAATGTGATGTGAAGTGTCACATTACAATGAGGAGTTAATGATCTAATGGTTAGATGACTGACAAAATATGATCATAATATACTCAGGAACGCTACTGGTGTAATCTTCAGCATACTGTGTACTATTCTACATGCGACAGCCACTCGGGATGATGCAATTGCATACATGAAAAGAACGGAGAAGATTGTCCCAGAAGTTTGCTACAACACTGAACATTTGGGATGTTCACCTCTACAGGAACTCAAGAAAAATAATTTGATTAAATTTGTAAAGGACCATGATTTTATAATATAAAATGAGCTCTTATATATCAATTAGATCGGGATAATACTACATCAAACATATTCAGGATTACTTTACGATTACTATCATCAAATATAAACAAATTTTTTATATGCAAAAACCTCCACTCTTAACAGTTCATAGTCCAGTGATGAATTAGGACGTCTCACAAATATTGTAAATACGAACAGAAATTAGATTGTGTGCTTGAGCACAGGAAATAACACAAAATACTTAATCAGAAAGTGTAGTATGTTGCGTCTTGGATGGGATCACGTCTTCTTAATTTTCACGTCATCAGTCATCGCAGGCTGACCGTCGAGCAAGTAGTGCCATGTTGATTCACAGAAGAAGACTCCTCCGGCAGGATCCATATTGCGGGAGAAATATGTAGTTTTCATCCCTACACAATTTTGCATGTTACGGTGTAGTTGCTAAGTGGATCAGATACCTGTTGAAGACAGCAGAGTCAGCTGTCGAAACGTCGTCTTTTTACACCACCATTCGGCGGGACACCCGAGAAGATTTGGTTGGAAGTGAATCTAGTCAGAGTAGTGCTAAATAACTCAGACACTGGGTCAAACATCTAGATCAACTTCATAATAAAGTTTTATTTCGTTGTGTCCAACTTTTTCAAGTATGATAAGTGGAGAAAAATTGTCTATCACAAACTGTTGAGTAATAAGACGCATTCAGTTGGTATCTTGACGCGAAATATATCATCCGAGGAGCTGTCGCTGCACACTGATCTGGAGGGAGAAGAGACATGACATCATATAAGGGGTGGAAAATCTGTCTGTCACTGGCCGTGGGAGGAGGAGAGGTGGACGGGAAAACTTGGTGTTTTCCATGAGGTCATCGGTTCGGGGCGAGAAAACATAAACCGTTATATGAAATTGCTCGTAAACATCATGTCCAGAATTAATTTAAAAAAAGAGATAAAAGCTAGGGCAAACCGAATTTTATATGCATTAAAGCGTAAGTTGCTGGTAGGCGGTCATAAATATTCCTGTTACTTGTGTTTCGGGAAAAGCCATTATCTGTCACATCAAGAGACGCTTTATCTCGGTATTAAATTACGTGTCGGTAATACTGTAATTATAAACCCTCAAACTGTAATAAATTACATTGCTTTGTTGTTTTACGTCGTGCAGCTATACCACTTATATTAAGAAACCATATTTTGGCACAACATGTGGTTAATCTAAATAATTAAAAACAGAAAATACTGAATGTACCAGAGCCTGAAACAAAACAATTTCACTATAACAATATACATCTCAGGATCAAACAACCTACTGAAGAAATAATGTAATATTAGTTTAATAAATGTCAGTCACAAATTGGCACATCAAATGAAAAAAATTACAGATAGAGGGAGAGAGAGAAAACCGTTTCTTTTAATTGATTTTTGTCTTTAACAATACCAAATTTTTATTACAGCTTATTGATTCTTACATGATTATTGATCATTCTTGGTATACTAATCCTAATTTTCTAAAATTAAGACATTTGTCCTGTTTAACAGTAAAGAAGGGAGAAAACTTTTTGATTCTATATGCAAGGACTCAGATTTTTAACAGGGTTTTCAATAAGCTTTTCTTGAGTTATGAGTATTTCCTTAATTGTCTCATTACTACGAAAAATACAAAGTTATTCAGTGTATGTTATCATTAGATTCAGGTGTTCACAACACAACACCCGAACGAGACAACGATGATTTACGTATTTGGCGGTAATTTCCACACACATCAAATTTATACACATTTTTAATTTAAAGTATTACACTGTTGACATATGTATTATTCATAACCTCGCTGAATAACTTCTTTCAGTCCTTGTCAATAGACAGAAGCCTTTACACTCTTGAGCTTCAAATCGATATCAAGTTTTGGGTCATGGCCCACCCTTCCCTTCATCCAATTCGCCAACATATTGTTTATTCCCATACTACTATTGCTCACTCTTGTCTTCCATGTGATCTGAGGTAATTTTCACACAAAAATCTCTTTTGCATCTCCTCTGGCTAGTGTATTTGATCCATAATAAGGATACTGATCTATTTCACCAGCCTCAAGCAACGGTTTTTACTAAGAACCTGCAGCCCAGGTCTCTGGTACATACTCCAATCATCCTGTCTACTTTGAAACTATTCACTATCACCTTCCAAACGGGTCCTGCCCAAATGTGTTTATTATTATTTGATTTGCCAAGATATTTTCGTTTTATGCCTTCAACCAGCAATTTTCTTCCCGACACATACATAACTTTTGCATTTAATACTATGTACTACTTTTTCCATTTATATTCATTTCCAACTAGATGCCCGGCCCAATTCCTTGAAGCTTGCCACATTATACGGCATTATTTTATCTACAAACAACCTGACAACTGATAGTAAAGCAGCTACACAATTATTAATTAAAGTCATTTTCGTTATTCTTAATTTTTTTTTTTGGAGTGCATGCCAAGGTGCCAGTTTCCCTACACATATACTTTACTTTAACCACTCCCAAACACGGTTACTGATTTGTAAACAAATTTCTTTTTACGAAAATAATTCTCACGTTGCATATTATTAAACTATCCATCACGTTCCTTGTCACTTAAGTCAAATTAATCAATATAGTGTTCTAAATTCTATTTGTCTCCCCTCTTTTATGAATCGGTACTGCAACTCTACAGACTAAACTTAAAAAAACGATTATGCTATCTTCTATCCGTAATATTATCAGTACCAGCCGACTTTTGCTTCTTAACCTACCCAACTCCGCACGTAATGAATTCTGATGTTCTATTCTACTCATTTTGCATGACAGTCTCTAGTAGGAGGATTTTTTTCAGGTTGCGATGGAACTGCTATCGAAGCTGCCGTGCAACTTGGAGAGTGGCAACGACAAGTTCTCTAGCGAGGAGGAGGCGTTGTTGTCGTGGCGCTGGGAGCGGCCGGTGATGATGTACGCGCGGCTGCCGGGGGGAGCTCACTACCTGCACGTGCGCTGCCCCGAGAAGGAGGAGCCCCGCGAGATCGACGTCGCCTCAGTCAACTACGTCAGTATGCTCTCCTGATACCACTGCAAACGCATTCCGTCCGAACCATATTCGTCCGAGTAACGCCCGATTTACGGCCGACCAGTCCATTACAGCCGAATTACAACCAACTATACTGCCGTTCAGCCAGTGTCGCTTCGTCGCGAAGTGAAACGGCTATATTTTTAAATTAAATTAAATTGCAATGGAAAGCATGCTCCAGTGGCAATTTCCCTAAACACCCGTCTTTCCCCTTTTCTGCATCCACCTACATTTACCCTTTACAAATTTTAACTTGAAATTCTTTCAACGTTTTTGGCAAATTATTCATGATTTCTCTTGGTAACTTAATCCAATCCCTAACATCCTTACCTAAAAAAGAGAATCTTCCTACACACTTGTGCCTGAAATCGAGTGCCAGCTAGTGGTCATGGTCATAGTATCCCTTCCATGCATTACTTTCAATTCTTACACCGATATCTTTCCATGCCTCATCACCAATAGACGCCTTGTACACTCCCATGACCCTCTTCACCCTCCTTCTGTCTTCCAATGAGTCCCATTCCAACTCTTTTATTATATGTTACTGATCGCGTCCTGCGATAATTTCCAGAAACAAATCTAGCAGTCCTTCTTTGCATCTTCTCCAACTCCTGTATTTGATACTCAAAATGTGCGTCCCATACTACACTACCATATTCAAGCAATGGTCTGACCAAAGTTTTGTAACCCAATTCCTTTACTTCTCTCGTACATCCCCTCATCACCCTCTCCAACAAATGCAGAATTTTGAAACCTTTTCCTACCACCTGTCCAATGTGATCATCCCAGTTAAGCTTGGTTTGCCGGCCTCGGTAGCGTAGGGGCTAGAGTGCTAGCTCCGAGTACCGAAGGTCGCCGGCTCGAGTCCGGCCGAGGGCATGGGTGTTTAGTGTTATGTCTGTGAATGTTTTGTCCGTGTTGTAGTGTCCTTGTGTCAATACTTGATAGCAACAAATCACATTGAGCTGGCTGTATGGCCTAGTAGCCAAATGCCATCAAAAAAAAAAAAAAAAGCTTGCTATCAAATGTAATGCCAAGGTATTTACATTTCAAGTCTTCAATCAGCAATTCTTTCCCCACCTTATAATCATAATAAACCTTTAGTTTTTTTATTTGTGTATCTAATAAGCTGACTCTTCTTTGCATGTATATTCATCCCATGTTTACCAACCTGACTAGATATCCTGTCCAGATCACACTGCAACTGTTTACAGTCCTCTATAGTTTAGATCCTTTGGTACAGCAGTATGTAATCTGCAAACAATCTAATTTATGATAGTAAACAATCAACACAATTATTCATTTTTACTCCCATTTCTTTTGATATTGCATTTCCTACCCAAACTTTCTGTTTTCTACCTTTTAAAAATTCTTCTACCAAGCAAACCACTTTCTCATCCACCCCATTTGTTTTTACCTTACGTACTACCATTTTATGGCTCACTCTGGAAAAAAACCGTTGAAACATCTAGTGCTACACTATCAATTTGGCCTCCCTTGTCCATTTCATCCGAAATATCTTGCGTATATCCCACCAACTGAGATTCACATGAATATCCTTACCTAAAGCCATTTTGCCTACTTGAAAACCACTTGCACTCCTCACATATATTTCTGATGTGGTTGCATATCAATCTGTCCATTAAGCTATTGGCCTATAATTTTCGACTCTATTTCTCACCCCTCCTTTACGTACCGGCACTACTATCGCACTTTTCCGATCCTCTTGTAAGCAGCATGGATACTGATTTATACTTCGTAGAAGAAAGACCGATGTATTATATGTAATTGAATGCAATATTTAAAGAAATATGTTGCCAGCAATCGAACTTATAAATTCCCAACTAAATCAATCTGAATTCCAAAAGTAAACCTAATCATTAGTCACATTTTACTGATGATAGTATCTAAACGGTGCTACAATAAGAGCACAAGATTTGAATTTTAAATAACAAAGTACTGAAGTATTTACTGATTTATAAATCAGAAGAAACTTCAATAATTTTTGGAATTATGTTTCGAACAACTCATCAGGCAAATGGTCGCCATGGCTTTGGTGGCGCACATGTACTCTTCTGGCAAAATTTTCAATAACGATTTTGCATAAATGTCATAGTATTTTATTGATGCAGGATTCAGTTATGGCCTTTAATGCTTGGGTGGTTTTGGGATTCTGGGCGTAAACCTGAGGTTTCAGAATACCTTTTTTTTTTAAAAAAAAAAAAAAAAAAAAAAAAAAAAAAAAACCGAGAGATGATATGACCAGGAAAAGACTTGTGCAAGGCTGTCAATGTTCCACTTGCGGTACGGCATATGAAACCATTCTTCGGGAACGACATGTCTTCAAGAGCAATATCTTCAAATTGGCCCATAAAAAAACTGGGTTATCATGTCAAGATAATGTTTTCGATTTATCGTTAATGCATTACTTGCCTTGCTTTCAAAGAACAATTGTTCCCTGATTCCATCATTCCACAATGCACACGTTGCAGTAATTTTATCTGCTAATGAAGCCATCGAAGTGCACATGGTCTTCGTCGCTGAAGTTGATTTTTCCACAAAATCGGTATTCACTCTCTGTTGTTCAGTGATGCAGTTGGTGAATTTTCTTTGCTGTGTATGGTTAGTTTGCATAAGTTCCTGAGTCAATTTGATTTTTAAAATCATTGAGGTTTAAACCTTCTGTGAGAAAACGATGAAGAGTGGCTGTGGAAATGTCCAGTTCTTGTGCGCGACGACTAATCAAGGTCCATGGATTCTAGGCCATACTCTCGCGAACTGCCTTTACGCTTTCTCTTAAACGACCACTACGATCTGGTGTCGTGTGTTGTACATCAACAACTGAATTTTCGAATTTTTCAATTATTTTTTTCCACAGCTGATAAATTTCGAACATTATTTCTACTGATCGCGGCAGCGAAACTGTCACCATTTTGACAGTTTAACTGCAAAGACGTGTTGTTGTATCGTGTAGTGATCCATGTTAACTAATTCTTGTCTGTCTCCAATTTTTACCGAGCGTGGTGGTGTAACGGATAGCGTTCTGGCCTCGCATTCGGGAGGACGGCGGTTCGAATCCCCGTCCGGGCATCCAGATTTGGGTTTTCCAAATCACTCCAGGCAAATGCCGGGATGCTTCCTTCAAAAGGCCATGGCAGAATTCCTTCCCATTCCTTGCCCCCCTCCCCCCATCCTTTCCCGTCTCTAAAGACCTCGCTGTTAAGAGACCAGTTAAAAAAAAAAAGTCTCCAATTATCGGCCAAAATAACGAGCAATTCAAATCATGCACTATCATTGGAACATCCATCATAATTTATTAAAACAATGGATGATGATTTGCTATTAGCAATGTTTTAATTATTTTACTTACCCCCTACTCCTAATTCCTTAGCAACTATAAACCAAGGTCTCCTTGGCTCGTCGCGTTGATATCTCTTACATCGTGTATTCCACAGTGACTTATTCTCATTTATAAGCCTTAAACGTTTTTCAGTACCCATAATAAATAATGCTTACTGTATAACAATTTAGTCAAGATATAAAAAAAAATTAAGATTTAACTGTTAGAAGAGTTGCAGATGTTGAAAATTCGGTCTAATCCTATGGTCCGTCATTCGACCGTATACAGCAGAGTAGGTCGTGTCCAGTGGACGCATAACAATACTCATACCTGTTTGGGGATTATTCGGTCATACTCGGCCGTTCAGGGCCGACCAATCGGTCGGACGAATTCTGTTCCAGTGAATGACCGCCTTTAGTACCCGTCCCGTTGGCTCATGTGGTTACCTCACCTTTTGGTGTCCGGTACCTGACGTGGGATTAGCTGGTTTGAGTTCTAGCGGTGAAAGAAAGTTTCGTCATAAGGACTTGGCCGGCAGGGTAAGAGAGTGGTGCACAGTTCCTAATTACCAGATTGTGCACCAAGGTCCTGGGTCATACGACAATACTGATAATGATTCGCTCGTTCGATGGAGACATTAAGCATGGTGGCACCCTTTATGTTCTTCGAAAAAGTAGTCTTGAATTCGTTGAAATCGGGTTTCACACTCTCCCTTATGTCATCTATACAATACAAAACCACACTCTACAGGTAACAACAGTCAACTTGGTCGTTAACATACATACTTCAACTTTAATTCGTTAGCAAATAAAAGCCATTCAACAATGAACATACGCACAAAATCATTAACACAAAACAGTAACGCGGCCGAGGAATGCAAGGAAAAACCTTTCAGTTAAATTTCTCAGTAAAAAGCTGCTATGGAGGGGCAAATCCCTCCAGGGGCTGTACACCCTGAGATAATCATCAATGCATTAGCTGAGAAAGTTTTGTAATAGTAAAAAACGATTTATTGATTGCTTTTGAGTTGCCTGAAGCTGTTTTGTCTGTCGTCTAGTCTTCAAAAGCTAATAAATCCATTGTTAATAAACGATTTTTCAACACTAGTACGTTCAGTAACCAGGAAGATCTAAATAAAGGATAATGTAACCTCTTAGGAAAGATGTTTTGTCTGTTCACAAGCGCTCTATCTGACCTGCTCAGAGAAGTCCTCAGCCAATTGTTTACGAGCCTCTTTTTAACCGACTTCAAAAGGATGAGCATCTCCGTTTGACCCGTATGGTTTTTTATTTCTTTATTATGCGTGTTCACCTATTACTCCGACACTAGCGAATTCCATCCATCCTTTTCTAGGTGAAAGGATGCCGTCAAAATAATCTCATTTAAATTTAAATCTGTCCAGTAATTATTATATAAATTAAAAGTAGGAAATTTCTATTTATATAAAACGATTATTTTTTATTTGAAAGATGATACTCCGGAAATTTGATTTCACTTATTCCAGTAAGCCTACTTGTTTATAAATGCCAGGGGGAAAAAAAAAAGATTTTTTATGGATGTATACTGTTTACGCCGAAAATACGAGGCTGATTTCTGCGATTCTTTCGTTGGATGAAAGCCGATGCACTACCATTTAACCCAAAAAAGTGATAAAAATTGTTTTAAAAAAAATTAACAAAAACAACAGAAAATTATTTTAATACATGGACACGAGCTGAGTGTCGCAGCTCAGTGGATAAGCTATGTGCCTTCAGAATTCAAGCTGGTCTCTTAAATAGTGTTGTTAATCAGTATTGTTTATAAAACAGCCGCAGATTGTTACATTTCTAAAGTAAATATTTTGATTATTATAATCCATTTAATGTGCTGTTTCTTTAAGGCAGATCGACTAGGTTATTATAGATTGACTGTATCAGGGAGCGCACTTAATTAAAGTAGGAACAAGTCTGAGTACCAACAGAGCCATTTAAATTAATGTATTTATTTTATGCTAACTGTTGCCCGTAACATCGTACACTAGGTTACGAGATGAATTCGGGTCTTCTGCGGAGTTAGTCGCAAGGGACACTTTTACCTCATTATTTCCAGTCAGCTCATAGTCAAATTCAAGCAAAGGCAGTGAGAAATCAAAAGGATTCACGACTCTTAGAGATGATATTAATTTGCAGTCAAAATGAAACTTATCCTGTTACCCGCTTGACCACGTGCTTTACATTAATCGAAACCCAATCAAAAACCGAGCAGTAGTTTTTGCGTGACTCGTGTTCAACAGAAAATGGACACTAATTTGTGGATACTTTTTTGTTAAATTTATCAGTTTCTGGACGTTACATCAAAAGGAAAACGCGCTCTGTTTCATTTCACAGATTATGGACTGCTAATTACTAGAAATTCCATTAATGCCGACCAGTAATTTTTAGTGAATCACATCCAACAAAAAACTGATACTAACTTGTGGGCAATTTTATCTTAAATTTCTCAGCTTCTCGAAGTCATATAAAAACGGAACATACCCCATTTTATCCCCGAGATGGCTGTCCGTTGTTGGAAACTCCATCAAAATCCGAAAAGTTGTTTTTGAATAAATCCATACAGACAGGGAAACGCATTAAAAAAAAAAGCTGATTCATTCTTTCAGGCTTATTACTAATGTGCCAAACATTTTAATATCTTAAATGTATAGACTTTTTCCCGATTAAAGTTTTATTATTATAATATATAGATCATGAGACGTAACGCTAATACCGCCTTCCACGACAGTGAACAAAATATTTTACTCAGTTAAATACGATTTCATCTACATTCAAGCTCACAGTATCTCTCAATAACATTTATTCTCTCTTAACAAGAAAGTCACTGTCCTAAACTTTTACAGTAAACCACACATACACATTCCAGTTTATCAACTAATATTAAACATGAAAGATTCGATTTACATCACCTACGAGTACGAGTCAGAGATTGACTTACTTAGTCTTTTATATGAAGTAATGGCTGCGGCTGCGTCGTCTTAATAACTGCCTCCATATATTTAAATTCGATGTGACCAAACAAATTCGATGTGACCAAAACAGAATCCTTTTGTCCCCGGTGGAGTTTTATAACTACCAAGTTATTCGGACCTCACATGTGCCCGCAAATCATGGCTTTCTTCCGCAGTTCAGATAACTCAGGTGTTACCAACCCAACATTTCGACTCTTGGAGATACACCAGAAACATCTATACAGTGTCAGCTGTACACGAGAACCTTCAGAGAAATGGATTGATTTCTGCCTCTAGCAGTTTGTAAATTATTGTCAAGAGGTTGGCTTATAACTTATAAGTAGTCCTCCGGAATCGCGAGACTATGGTATCTAGACGAGTTTGCTTTATGGGTCAACTAAACTGCCCTCCCTCATATCCCCCATCAAATAATCTTTCTCTCTCCCTATTGCGTTAAATATTCTCACATCTCCCTTGCCACATCATTCAGTCTGATAAAATATTTTTCAATTAATCACCTTGAATGCTTTTAATTAGCTCGCTAACAATAGTGTACTTGTTTTCACTAACTTAAGTTGATATTACAAACTCTAGGAAAGCAAATGGGCACCCTACCTCCTACATAATTGCTTAGGGTAAGTTCACATTGCAACCAACTTTGACAGATTTTTCACTTTGTCGAATACGACCGATTTCGGCATGATCGACCTACTCTGCTGAACTTTGCTTAACTCTACCAACTTCCACCACCGACAAAATAATTTTTTCTTTGGCCGAACTCGCTAGTCTCGTAACATTACACCATCTATATTTTTATGGTCCCTGCCTCTTTAGGAGCTATAAATGATTTCACTACTTTCGCTATTTGCTTTTGCTCCACTTACTTTTTGCGTTCTGAATCGCCATGGACTTTGAATTGTTGGTCACGTTGGTGCAAGGGAGGATACATCGTCAAAATTTATCATAGCAGGGATATTAGATAAAACTATGGATCCACAGACAAAGAAAACTGGCAGTCATGGCACATATTCAACAAATTTTGATGAAAGAGAGAAACCCAAATTCAAGGTCACTAAAACTTCATCTTCAACGTTTTCGCCACAGTGTACAATCTTGGCACAAAAAAAAAAAAAAAAAAAAAAAAAAAAAAAAAAAAAAAAAAAAAACCATACACATGAATTCATTTGATGTGCGTTCATATTCAGCCGCATGGAAACAAGGGTACGGCCAGTCTTGGGTGTTTTCACGCCAAATTTGTGCGTGAAATACCGTCGAAAATATGAATTACATTGAACAATGTTGGACCGGCCAGACGACGTGATTTTCAGGCAGCGGGATTTGGGAAAGGCGCGTGTTCAAGGTCGCCCGCAGCAGTATGCGCCCCGGCCCATTCAACAGCGGGATTTCACGCTGTAGTGAGTGGCTTACCTTAATGTTACTGCGAGATTTTCTTCTGCACTAACACATTCCATGAACCTTGTGTTTCTTTTTGATATAGCATTTTTCACTGTAGACAGGAGCAGTTCAAATGAGGGAACAGACATCCTGTAGTACTCGAAACCTTTATGCGGTTTTGTTTTAATTTTGTATGTAGGAGCACAAATTTTCCCTTCGTTGACCTGTCGCTCAGTATGGGATGGACCCAGTACTTTCTCCTTCCACGACGACGGCGACGCACAGCTATTAGCGCGGCTCATAATCCAATTACTGCATTCTTATGACTTACTGAAATTCTGTTCATAATTTCGAGACCAGTCAAGTTGGCAAGCAGAAGATGACTGAACCTTTCTAGCGGGAAAAACTGCTGGTGTGTTGCAGTCGCGGGATAGGATAGGCGTGTTTTCCATGCGTGGGAAGAACACACCAGTGTGACAGTATCTGCAGGATTTCCAGTTAGCGTTGAATACCTTTTTATTAAAATAGCTGATATTAGTGGCACGGATTTATCTGAAGAGCAGCAGTAATATTTTTGATATTCGGTCGCAAATCACAACGGTTTTCCTGGTTCAATCAATTCCTCTGTTGTGTTAAAATTTCGTTCGCGTGCTTAAAACCAGCTCCAACCACGAAAATAAGAAATGTTCGGCCTCTGCTCTGAGTTTGAGGTATTTAGTAGCAATATGAACATTGCTCCAAAATTCAATGAGGTTTCTAGTTTTTAACAAAGCTTTAACTTCGAGATCTACATATATTTCAATCAGCTCATCTTCTAATCCGTATTTCGAATTTTTATTGGAATATTTCAATTTTTTCCTTATACAGTTTAACTGACGCTCTTTCGTATTAATCGACTCTCTTTCGACTTTCGTGTATTAATCGACCCCTGGAGAACTGTTATCGAACCTTTGGGGACACCTGTCCTAGATCGAATGTGTTGCGCCTCAGCGAACTGAGCACCACTGGTGGGTCTAAATCCGGCTGTGGTGATTAAAAATTT
Organism: Vandiemenella viatica; assembly: GCA_031002005.1. Taxonomy (NCBI): domain Eukaryota; kingdom Metazoa; phylum Arthropoda; class Insecta; order Orthoptera; family Morabidae; genus Vandiemenella; species Vandiemenella viatica. The sequence continues at coordinate 92,932,882 of CM061920.1, forward strand.
AAAAATATTCGCCTCAAAAATTACGTATTTGACGAAGAGAACAACAGAAAACACCACAGCTTAAGATTTAAACTATTCTCGAACAGATGACGGGCGGCACTTCATTATTTTTAGTGTCCTCAATTATTGTAGTTTTTTCTTTACGTCTCTGAAATGTGAAACCTGAACGGATATTTAGCAAATCATTTGCAACAATAACCAAGAACAATTGATCACAGATAAAAAATAAAAAATGAGAAACTTTTCCATTGACAGGTACTGTAATAAGTACGTTATCTAGGGAGGTGTTATCATCAATGTTAGACCGAAAAAAATCAAACTTTTCAGGAATTAGGAGAATCGCTCTACATAAGAAGCTAAATGGGGCCAAGGAAACTTCTAACATCCATTTTTTTTTTCCTAAAAAAATATAGTATCCAATAATTTTCCAAATTTGGTACTCCTAAGAGAGAGAATCCAAATTAATATAAATAGTGAATAAATATACTGTATATACCCTTAACAAACATCAAATGAAAATGCTTGCAGATAGCATTCACAAACTAATGTGGGGTTTAGGCTAAAAAAATTCAAATGTTACAAAAAATCGAAAATTTTCTCATTTTTCCAAATTTGTGTTTATTTTTGGCTAAAACAGAGTAACTAATAGATACATCTCATGGTCTAAACTCAAAAGCAAATCAGTTATAACATATCCAAAAATTTTAGAAATTTTAATATGGTGTTCCGCAGACTAAGAGGAGCAGAAATATATGTACAAGAATACGTCTAACAAAAACAGTGCTGGATTGGAACACAAGAAATCCCAGAGACCGAGAGGAATACCACCACACTAAGATTGGATGATCTAGGAATTTTCCGAGCCGGGGCAAAAACTGAGATTGCCGCCCCTTCTAACATTACTTTGCGGCCTCCATTTTCAAAAATAAAAGGTCGCCGCAAAATAATTTGTCACGCTTTTAAAAAAAAAAAAAAAAAAAAAAAAAAAAAAAAAAAAAAAAAAAAAAAAAACACGATTTTGCTGCCCGAGGTAAGCGTTCCAGTTTGCCCCCCCTCCCCTCCTAGATCCGACACTACAAACCAGTGGAACTAGGACATACGCAACGTATCAAGAGTTAAATGGCACTGAATGGCCAAAGTCCACACTACCTGGAAAAGATGTTCAAGTTCTATCAGAACTCAGAATCATTTAACGTTTGAACAGGCTGAAGATGATCTCTAACTTAAAAAATAATTGAGTTTTGTCAAATCCGAAAATATTGTAATTTTTCAACTCGCGAAACGGATTTTTAAAAACAATCACTACTAATTTACCAGAGAACACCAAAAAAATAAAAAAAGTAATTAGAAAGATAGCAGGTCAACATTTATATTCTTTATAGGATTGTCCTTATCCTTAATCAGAGAATCACAGGCAACTACACATTGCAGTATTTAATTATACAAAGCTTTCCGTTGATTACAAAGATTACATGGGCACCTTGACCAGTGTTTCTAACACAAACAATCACGAAAACATCTGAACATAATCGGTGCAAGATTAAAAGGTAAATTCTAATCCTATTATATAAAACGCTAACGTGGCGTCTGCGTGCGTCGTCTATAACTGCTACACGTATTGGATACAGAACGGTCACGTGACAACCGTCACTCGCCAATCAACAGCCACCATATTGCATTCCTTCCTTCATGTTGCATTTTTTTTATTTACTACAGTTAGATGCAGAAACTCGTGTAAGGAGAATGGTGTTTGATGTTTATGTTATATTATTTGTATCAGTTATACACCAAAATTCATGTAAGGAGAAGGGATTCAATATTTACGCTATTTTATCTGTGTCAGTTATAAGCCCTAGGTTAAACCATAACCTAAGATTTTTTCGGCAGACGGTAAGAAACAGTGAAGTGTATTTAAAACTCGGAGATACGTAATGATGTATTGGTCAAATAAATAACAGTTATCCGTTTTCGAACTTATAGTCTACGTGATCTTAAGTAAAATGCATTTATTTATGCAAAATCCTAACCAAATACTCTGATAATCTAACCAAAGTAACGTATTCATATAACAAAAGATATCATTAAAAATGACTAATTCGTTTCTCCTTATAAGTTTTCCAGAATAAATTCTTACTACCATTATATATGATACCATTAGTTTTTGATACATGTGTTAACTATAAAATGAGATTTAATATAAACTTTTGATTTGATTTAAACAGTCAAGGATATGACTATTTACAGTATAAGCGATATGACACTCGGAATACAACAACGATATTATTGCCGCAAAAGAGCAATGAGTAGAGATATTAGAACTACGGAGAGCAGGGAAAAATTTAATGCGAGGCAATTATTTGTCACAAAGTTATAATTAGTACATTCGTTTAAATGTACGAATTGCTTTTTATTTATCTACGACAACCAGATGTAAAAATTCATGTAAGGAGAAGGATATTGTATGTGTACGTTATATTACCTGTATCAATAATGAGTACTAGGTTAAAACACAACCCAAGTTTTTTTTTTTTTCTTATTTTGCCAGAGATAAGAAACGATGAAGTTTAATAAAAACTTAGAGGAAGTTTACACAAAATGTACGAATCACGAAATATATCATTAAGATAAATGGTAGTTATCCGTTTTTGATATTATACTTCCCGTCATTTAAAGTAAAATAATGTAAATAAATCGGTATTACTGGAGATCGCGATTCTGCAAGGAATTGCTGTGGTAAAATGGAAGAATCCTGTAGAAATATTTTCCGTATTACATTTAACTGTATTATGCCCGTCCAGGATGTATTACAACCTAATTTCTGCATGAAAATAATGTTAGTCTACAGGCTGTATTACAACGGAATCACTGCTTAAAAACAATAAGTCTTGCGATTGACTACAGCATTTGAGAGTAGTAGAAGTTATGATTTTCGAAAGCAATATTAATGGAGGGTTGTGGTTAAGTTGACCAGAAAGCCCACCGACACATTTGATTACGGCGTAATTCACTCTGAAATGGGTTTTACAAACCAAATTAAACTGCTTTCTTATGCGCCAAGTTACTGAAGGTATTAATAAATGCGGGTGAACGTAGTTCGTACCTATCGTGCTGAAGTGTGCCTGGACTAGAAATAAAACTGATATTACATGGATAGCAAAAGTTTCTGGATTCCTAATTTATTTTTCATTTTATTGGTTCTGTACATCCGCCCTCATTAATTCAGTAGAAGTTACAACTGTATTGCTGTGTAGAACATTATCAAATCAAGGCCATTAGCATTATCTAATAACAATCCCGTACAATTAACCATCTGCAAAATAATAATAAAATGAACTGCCAGAATATGGCGTTCAAACCGTCATTTTTGACGGGCTAGAAGCTAGTGATTGTAATAAAGTTATTGTTTTCAGTAGCTGTGAGCCTCGACTAGCTAACTTAAAACAGTCAGTGAGCATGCTGCACCGCTATTAATAATACAGGCAGGGGCCGTCTACAATTTACAAAATTAATCGGCACAGGGAGTTTTCTGGGCGAAGCACACGAGATTACAGTTGTCGCGATAACATCCAAAAGTTCATTACCAGCGTGTAGCGGTTCAGTAAGCCAGCTCCTGCAGCTGCACGCAGAGGTTGCGTTCTCTCAACACTTTAATACTGGGTCCAGATAGGTGGCATACACTTCACTCATAACCACAGTTGGTGTCACACACTGTAGGCGATATCACCGCGCTGCCGGCGTAGGCACGTGGTCCCCAGCTGGTGAGCGGACCCTCAGCGAACGGATACACGACCGTGACCAACGTAAGTCCCACTCACAGTGTCCTGTCGTCCAGTGGGCGTGAGGTCCCGGCGAGAGGCGGGAGTCCCTTTCGGCACTCGTGTCGACCCCCGTCATGGAACATCCGATACATGTGTGTTAGCAACGTGGATCGGGAGACTGCCCTCTGTTGGCAACTCACTTAAATCTAGAACAGTGCTAAACCTTCGGTCGTCCTAATTGGCGGGAAAGGAGTTGCGAGCGGAAATCTATTACATGAGGTCTTCCTTGCATTTCTTCCTGCGGCCATAATGGCGCCCTATGCAAATGTGCTGACAGTTATTCAGCATAAAATTTTAGTGAGAATAGAGTGTCGGAGAGAGTATTTTGGAAAATTCAAAATACAAATCATATATAGCAAATCCTAAATTCTTCAAAATTTTGGTATGTTGTTCGCCTAAGTTCAAAAGAAAATGATATTTAAAAAATTCTGAAATCTCTTAGTAGACATTGATATGTCTTGGGGGAGAATATTTAGAAAAATCGAATATGTATGGAAAAATTTAAAAAAGATAAAAAGATAAAACAAGCCCAAAATTTTAAGCCATAATTCTACAGGAGTCCGGCGTTTAAGCCAAACGTGAAAATGGAGCACAGAGACTCAAAGTATTAGATGACCTGATGCATATGGTGTTTTTCGGAACCATGGGTCGAAGTGGGATGTAGGAAATTTTCAATCCTCGGGACTTCAACAGTGCATTGAATTCAAGACGCTGCTGGGCATGTGTTAAGGCAGAGATAGGACCTACGTGGAATTTGGACCAGGATCTAAGTGTTGAGGATCCATCGCAGGAAATCAGACTAGACTCCTACGGCGTGGGAAACCGTAATTACTTGATAGAGCGTGTAGTTACGCAAATGTGTCTTAGAGAAATCCTTTGCTCTGTATTATGCGAAACGACATGACTTTTCTAGGCTCTGTTAATTAAGTAGCCCGCTGAGGACGATTGTAGGCCCCAAAATATCGCCTCGCACTGTTTTGCGCTACTGTCTCGCTTCAAGATGTAATAATTCAAGGTATTTGGCTTTTTCTTAAACCATTACGATCAACCAATGCACAATAATAGCGATTTATTTACACACAGCTTAATTAATACACTGTTTTTCACAGTCTTAAAACCAGATATAAAATACTGACGGTCTGCACAAACATTCCAATACATCCACCATGCGCCACTATTATCACTCTCTTTCCACCATTACCATTCTTATTCTCGCGCCTTCTCAGCTAGTAGGCTTCTTCGCTCATATAGTCTTACCAACCTCAAAAAAACATATAAAAAATACTTGAAATTAACCCAGGTTCTAAACATCCAACTAAATTGTGTGGCATTCTTCAATTACTACATTTATTCATTATTTACAAACTTATTTGCATTATTATTCATTGGCTGGCTTGGGAATCACTCATGCCCCCACCTTAGAGCAAATTACCAAATTTTTTGTTATTTGTTGTAAAATCCAATAATGTCATCAGTTCCACCAGACATTGCTTCATTAAACACGTTTTCACATAGTGTATTGGGACCATTGCTGTTCATAATTCTAATGAGTAACTGTGTTGATGGATTACGGAGTCTAGGTATTTTGCAGATGATATAATGGTATACAATAGGATCAAAACAGGCGAAGGGTGACCTGGATGGAGTATCTAAATGGGTTGGTCTGCATGGAATGAAGATAAATGCCAATAAAAGTCATAAACTTATTAGGTACACAGTTAAAAAACAAAATTTTAATTATGCTTATGGGGTGGGGTCAGAATTGCTTGTTGAAAGTTTGAAGTGTAAATATCTTGGCATAACGTTTCATAACAAAATCAATTGGGCAGAGCACATTGGGCAAATGGTAGGGTAAAGGTTACAAAATACTTAATTTACTGGAGAGGTGATGAGAGGATGTACCAGAGAAGCTAGGGAATTGGGTTACAAAACTTTGGTCAGACCATTGGTCGGGTATGGTGGTGTAGTTTGGGACCCACATTTTGGTTATCAAAGGTGTGCAAAGAAGAGCAGCTAGATTTGTTTGTGGAAATTATCGCAGGACCCAGTCAGTAACCGAGATAAGGGAGCTGGGTTGGGACTCATTGGAGGAAGGGAGGAGGGTGAAGAGAGTGCTGGGAATGTACAGGGCATATGTTGGTGATAGAGCTTGGACGGATATTGGTCAAAGAATTTGATAGTGCATAAAAGAGGAAAGGCTACCATGACCACAAGCTCGTGCTCGATTTCATGCATAAAGGAGTTGGAAAATTTTCTTTTGTTGGTAAGGGTGTCTGGGATTGGAACAAATTACCAAGTGTAGTGATGAATAATTTTCCAAAAACACTTAAGGAATTAAGAATTAAAATTTTTAAAACATAATAGTTAATGGCGAGGAATTTAACATTCCAATTATAAAAGAAAACTTAAAAAAATATATATGTATGTAAAAAAGGGGTAAATGGATGACTGGGGGAATTGCCACCAGAGTGTTAGCTCCATCGCAATTAAAACTTAATAATCATTAGTACACCATTGTCCTTTCACATGCTTCAAATATAACACACTGTCTCTGTCAGTCTATACTAACCATATTGTGCACTTATCTATACCAAGTTACAAAAGATAACTCATTGTTTCAGTTAATCTATACTTCAGGTAAGCTTCAATATGTAGTTCAAATTTCTTTCCAGAATTAGGGTAAACCAAACAATAAACATTTTTGTGGTTTCCCGTCCACCATAAACGGCCTATGATAAATTTCAAAACATTTTGTTATCTCAGTATTTACTTCACATGATCTTTCTGGTGTCTTCACCAGAACTAAATTATTAAGACTAAATTCAATGGGTTTGCGCCCTCGGTCATGTATTTTACTTCTTTCCTCCGCTTTTTGCTTCATCCTCTCTTTCTCTTGGTTAAATGCATCCTTCCTGGACTTATCTTGTCCCGTTGGAAAAATGACTAACTCTTGCTTCCTTATTTTACATGAGGAAAAATGGGGTGTAACCATTACTTTCACTCAGCACACTATTTATTACAGCCTCAAAATCAGTTACATAATTTATCCATGCAGTATGCTTGTTGCTACAACACGTCCGGATATCGACCAATTTCTCTCATGGCCCTTTCAACTGGGTTACTTGCAGGATGGTATGCTGATATCCTAATATGTTTAACTTTATTTTCCTCCATATATTGAGCCCACAGTCAAGATGTAAATTGGCTACCATTGTTCGATCACTTTCGGGAATCCCACATTCTTAAAATAATCTTTTTTCCATCTTGCCTGTAGCCTTTTCTACTGCATAAAACCGCACAAACTTTGAGAACACATCCAACATTACAAAAATGTAGGCAAATCTGACTCTAGATTTAGGTAGAGGTCCATACAAATCTATAGCCACCAACTTTAACACATTCTCTGGCAATATGTTCTGCATTAAGCCATTTAATTTAATTTAATTGCAATGGAGCACAGGCTCCGGTGGCAATTTCCCTACACACCCATCTTCCCCCTATGACACCGATCACAGCTGGCAACTGTTTGGGCCACTGTTCTCTTTATATTATCAAATAGCAATATCTCCTTAAATTTGCGGGTGCACTTAGCCGCTCCATAGTGACAGTAGCTTAAATGTACATATTCTATTATCACATCCACGTATTTCGTTGGCCAGCATATTTTCCAGTCATCTAACAATTCATCCGTTCTCCTAAATAGGATTCCTTCGTGGATGTTACAGAACTTTGGTAATTTTGTACTTCTCATATCTCCTAGATTTTTCTTTATTAGCTTCAAACACTCATCTTTATTTTACCTTCTCCTCACATTTTTGAAAATTTCCTTGAACGTTTTTTTATACGTCACTCCCTTCATATTGAACATCTTAATCGCTTTCCAAGACCCGATATAGTCATCCAGGTTGCTAGTTCGTAACGTAAGCCGTGATAGTGCGTCGGAAACTTTATTGTCACTTGCCTTTCAACTTCAAGTCGAACTGTTGCAAAAACAAAATCCATGGGGTCAAACGACTATTTATGAGTATGCATTCCCGCATGAAGGTCAACGCTTTGTGGTCTGTAAACACAATTGTCTTGTGCCCCCATTAGTAATACTTGTATTTTCCAAATCCCCACACAATAGCCAGAGATTCCATAGGATCGTTCATGTTTATTTAGCACACAGCTAGCAAATGGAATTGATCAGGTTTCTTCTTTCCCATTAACACTCACTAATTGGAATAAATGAACTCCTAGACCATAATCAGAACTATAAATTCCCAGGCAAAAAGGTAACCTCAGATCCAGATGATATAAAATTTCACTGCTTTCCAACTCATGCTTCAACTTTTCGAAAGCCTGCTGATCCTGCTCTGTCTATAGCCAAATTGCATTTTTCTTTCCTTACTCTGCCAAATGAGGATCATTGAACGACTGATCTGACACAAATTTTCAGTAGAAACCGCATAACCCAAAGAATGACTTCAACTGTTTTTTTGTTATTTGTAACTGGAAATTCTACAATTGCCTTGATCTTCTCAGAGTCTGGTTGTATTCCCGCTAAATCTACTTGATGTCCAAAAACTTTATTTCTTTCTTCACAACTTTACACTTTGACAATTTCAAGTCATGCCGCCTCTTTATAAAGCTGCCAATACTTCTTCCAAAGACTTCACAAGTACTTCACAAGTGATGGTACTTATCAGTATATCATCAACATAAATGGCTAGTTCGCTCAACAAATATTCTCCCAATACTTGATCCAAGGCTCCTATAAACACGGAGACAGAAATATTCAGTCCGAAAGGAACCACCTTATATTGGTAATTCACCTCCAAATAGAAACGCGGTGTACTCTCTCTATTCCGTTGCTAATGGAACCTGCCAATATCCATCGGTCATGTCCAAACTTGTCACGTATCACACACTATGGAATCTCTGCAATATTTCTTCAAGACTTTCCGGGTGATCAGTTTCTCTATCTACGATCTTGTTTAATGTTCAAACGTCCAATACTAATCTCACTGATACAACTTTCTTACCAACTACTATCAACGAATTATTGTATTGGCTACTACTCCAGTCGATGATGCCCCGGCGAATCATTTTATCGATTTCCTGTTCCAAGGCATTCTTCTTCGCAAACTGTATTGGGTAAGGTTTCACAAAAAACGGTGTATAAGGCTTTATCTTTAAATGGCATTCATAATCTTTTACTATACAAGAACAATCAGAAAATACATATTGCCTCAAAATTCTTTTCAAATCTTCCTTTTGTTTCCCTGTTTCTCCACTCATCAACATCCAATATACTGTTCAACTCCACCATACATCTTTCTCTTCTTCTTCCATTTCTATAGCTCCTGCTTCTGTCACAACTTCGTATAATGCTCGTATTTTTACATCTCTCTCCAAATTCTTGGTCGTTACTAATCCGCTACATTTTTCCAGGCTTCCATTTGTCCTTTGTGACAATCAATTAAAGCCCTAAATTTGCTAAACCAAGAATACAGATGATACTAAGGTCAGGTACCACGAAGCAAGTGTGCTCCATTGTAACTCCATTTATTTCCAATTCTAACAAAATCTGTATTTTTACTCCTTTAATCAATTTTCCTGTAGCGCCAATAACCTTGTGCACCGGAATTTCTGTGATTTTATTGTCTTTAACTATACGAGCATATAATGTGTGGGATATGGCCGTCAACTCGCAGTCAGTCTCAGCCAACGCTTCACCTTTCAGCCCAAATAAAAAAATAAAAATTCCGTGTGGTCAGAATAACCTGGGGACAGGGTTTCCATTGGCTGCGCGTTCCGCCTCCTTAACTTAACCTGGAAAACCTACTGGGTACATAGGACCTACAGTTTAACGTGGAATCCGAACAACGGAAGCGTTCTAGCCTAATTCACATTACACAGCAAGTTGTGCGAGAGGTGAAGGCCGGGTTAAGGGTTTATGAAAATCCCCACCGAGAGAGGGATTCGAATTGGGACCTTTCGCTCCCCAATCAGACACCTTGACCACTGAGCCACCAGAACACTCTAACCCAAATAATTTTACCGCAAATACTCGATGCTTCACTTCTTCCTCTCCCTCGTTCAATTTCTCTTCTTGCAATTGGTCTTTTTCAATTTCTCCATGAGACCAATCCAACAGCTCCATTCTACTTCCATCGTTTAGATACAATCGTCGTAAGTGTACATTTATGTTGCTACGGTGGATATCATCATCCGTGCTCTATTCACGATCATTTCCTTTTATTCTCTCTCCTCGTCCCTCACGATCAAACAGACAATTTACTTCTTCAGATTCGTCGTCTTTTACAGGCAAGTTTATAGAAGTTGTTCCCTAAAACTTGCATATTTGCTCGCTCTGGCATTATACTTTCTTCACCATTTCCAGCGCAGTGTTTTCTCGCAAGAAAAAATCTTATCGCTTCTTCTTCTTCATTGCTTAATATTCCAGTTTCCTCTTTTTAACAATCGTTGTCATCTTCGTTACTACTATCCGTCGCTACACAATTTCAAATTCTCTCTTTCTTCACTGTCATCAGTGCCATTGCTATCCACTGTCAATCTCTCGAACTCTTTTTCTTCAATTTATCTTGGTGTATGCTCGTCTCTGTATAATTTTCGGTCTTTTCACAACACTTCTCTTGGTTGTCGTAGTTCTCCACGTCGATTTTAGCCAACCTTCCTACTTCTCCTTTCTACCAACTATATTCGCAACTCCTCGGGACGGTCTGTGGCTCCTTCTCGTCTAAAACCTTAAGACACTCCCACTACCTGCGCGGTTCTTCTTTTTTTAAATTTTGTGCATCCTCTCTGATAGTTTATTCCTCATAAGTAGGCATCAAGACATTGCAGCTCATACTCTGCATTTCTCTTTCATCGGTCTTCTCCTGTATAGTCTCTATTCCATTTTAACTGTCATCATCCTTCAGAAAGGTCCTGCTTTTTTGTTCCTTCGGTCCTGTTTCTATTATTTCCGCTACTGTTCTGAACGCCCCAGTTGCGGCACCGAGTTTCCCATCGCTCTTCCTGAATCATGATACCTTCCATCTTCCCTTCTGTTCGTCTGACCATTATTGTGATGCACCCATTGGTGATTTTGTCGCCTGCCTCTTATTCCCTCCTTTCATTACCAGCGTAGTTCCTGTTGAATTGTTCTTCTCTGTTGTTTCGCGACACCCGGCCTCTATCTCTTTCAAAATCTCCCATAGTGGCATCTGATTTGACATATTATTGTTTCGATGGTCATTTCTTCTTTCATCCCTTGAATCATGTTCAATAGTGCTGCTCCATCGATCCAGTCTTTCCACAGCTTCAAGGCAATCGTCTATATTACTCCATTGGTTTACTATTAACTTCTACTGCACTGTTCTGGGCAGTTTTTTTTTTTACGCCTCATTAACGGCTAACCATGGCTTTTTTGAATGAAGCATCCCGCCATTCGTCTGGAGTAATTTGGGGAAACCGTGGAAAACCCAAATCTGGATGCCCGGACGGGGATTCGAACCCGCGTCCTCCCGAATGTGAGGCCAGAACGTTAACCGTTCACCCACCACGCTCGGTTTTTGACCACTAGTGTTTGTGTGTGGCAGTAGCCTCGAGTGTCCCATCTTGCACTATGGTGGTTGAAAGTGGTCGACATACGGCATTTTCATATTTCAACCAAAGTGTTCAAGAATATACTAGAATGTTCTTCGGTAGGACGCGGGTTCGAATCCGCGTCCGGCCATCCAGATTTAGTTTTTCCATTGTTTCCCCAGATTACTCTAGGTGAATTTCGGGATGGTTCCTTAAAAAGGCCATGCATGAATTCCTTCCCGTTCCTTTGCTCTAGTCCTTTCCCACTTCTAATGACCTCGACGTCGACGAGGCATAAAGAAACAAGAGAAAAAAAGAATAGAATGTTCTTGAATGAACTAGTATGTTCTAGAATACGATACATTTTCAGCTGCTAACAAATATCAATAATTTATATGCAGTATATTTTGGGCGTGAACTGATTTTGACGGAACGTTCACTGGCGCGTTGCTGATTTGGCAGGGAGAACGTAGGCTACTTTTTATCCTGGAAATACTTAATGTTCCGTGCAAAAAACAGAGACCTTCAAAATTCTTGACAAACACGAACGAAGTCGTGAGCACCAGCTAGTTTTATGCCGTACATATCTGAAATCATAATTACGGCACAACGGAAATAATTGTTCAAATATCAGATAGTTAAACGAGATACACTCTCTGTTAGATACATACACCGAGACCGGTGATTGCGCGGTGATCCTGTAGATCGCCATTCCGGAGAACGCTGTTTCAAATCCACGCCCAGCTATCCATTAATCCAGCTATCCATGGTTTCCCGAAATCATTCCATTCTTCAAAAATCAGTGGTCAAATTCCTTCCCGTTCCTTACCTCCATCCTCTCCTGCTTCTAATGACCTTGACGTGGTCTAGGCGTAAAGCCAGCAGAGAAGACCTCTTAGATATACTTCCTTGACGATCTATCAATTTCCTTTGCGGAACGCGGTGTATAAGCGTTTACGCTAGGTGTTGGTGAGCAGGTTAGTTCAATCTTCGGTCCATTAATTCCAGTTTCGCGTAATAAGTCTGTAATGGCTGCATATAATTCTCTCTCGGTTCTAATGATCTTATCGACGATGACCCGTCAAAACTTAAAGCAACAAAGAGAATACAAATCCATAATTTGCTCCCAATTTCATATTTTGTGAGTAACAGTTTAAATTATTGATCTAAGCACTTTGCGTGTTTATAGTTTTTAATCAGACTGTAGCATTATAAATGACTACAAATGCATCGCGTTGCAGTATCATCTATGATATTTATTTATTTTTCAACTGGAGAATATGCCAAAATAAATTGTTGCCTTATACAATTTTTAATTTTATAGGGTACTGACTTAGTGACTGGCAGCTGTTCAGATACAGAGAAAGGATACTTCAAACTACACCTTGGAGAGTACAAATTTGTGAAGACTATTACCTGTTATTCAAAGAAGGTAATTCAAATCCTGGAATTTGTTTACATCTGCAATGAATTACATATAACTGCTTGGCATCTTTTTACTTTGGCAGGAGATAGACACAGACAATCTGTTATGTCTGTATGGTAAACACGAGCGACTGCTCAACAACTTGGTGTACCGGTTCGAACACAAGCGTATCGACAACCTGTTCGAGTACTTCAGGCAACCATGGTGTTATGGCATCTACCACGATCACTTCGACGACATACACGAGCACAATATAACAGACATTTCTTCGATACAGGTGACATACAATACAGTGTTACTAAGAATTAATCAAACGCTTAGAAAGGAGCCATAAACTTATCCACATGCTTCCATTTTCAGGGATTTTCGGGGAAAGCGGTCATTGAGGAGATCGGAAGGTTCTTAAAGAATACCGGTTGGAAAGCGGTAAGTTTATAATTAATCCTTTTTGTCACCTTGATTTAATTGCTGCCGCTTAAAAGTTTTTCTTTAATTGCGGAAATCAGAAAATCTTCAGCCTTCGTTCGAAATTATCACAAGCACACTTTTGGTGATAGAAGGCTCCTGCCAATTGGTCCGCCAAGCACAAGATTGCTCTCTTCATACAGGCTGATCTTTTGCATTATACTGTAGTTCCCACAATGCTAAGTTTTGGAATCCGCAATATTCGTAATCTTGCAATTTCATCCCTGTTTTCGTAATACTTCCGTTAAAAACCCTTTGGATAAAATGCAGGTAGAGGCCGTAAATCAGCCAGATCGGATACAGGGATCAGGACCTTTCATTTCTTTACTATTTTTATAAACCTTGTCTGTCCGCGAAAATCTGTATTTACGCATTCTAACTGCTGTCAAACCAATCAGAAATTCTACAAATTTTGCAGAGTGAACCCCATGGATAATATACACGTCCAGTTTCTAACTACCCAGATCAAGACCTTTGATCATTTTACTATCTCCATAAGCCATGTCTGTTTGCCCAAATTTGTCTTTACCCATTTTACGTTCAGACTATACAGAACACTTCAAATTTTTCACAGTGAACTCTTAGGGTCAAATTCAGTTCCAGTACGTATTTCGGCCAGATCAGGTCTTGCAGTCATAGTCTTTGACTCTTTACTAGATTGTGCGTTCGCGCAAAATCTCTGTTTTTATTTATTCTATCACCATTCAAGCTAAACATAAATTCTTCACATTTTGTAAAGAGAACCCAAAGAATAAAACACATGTCCAGTTCGTATTTCAGCAAGGTCGCCTAACACAATCATAACCTTTGAACCTTCTATTTTATGTTGTGTAATCTCCGTCTGCGCAAAACGTCTATCTTTATTGCCTCTAAGGCTCTTCTTCTTTACTGTATAATGCGTAATTCTAATCTACGTGAAATCTCTTTGTGCGTTGTAACTCCCTTCAAACTCAACATAAATCCTTCGAATTTTACAATGTAAACATGAAGGACGAAACACAGATCAAGTTCGTATTTCAGTCAGATTGGCTAACATGGTCATGACCATTGCCACGTTTACGGTATAGTGCTTAGACTCTGTCCACGCACATCTTCTGTCTTCAAAATGCTTTCAAACTCAAAAAATTATCAATTCTTGCACAGCGAATTTTTTAAAGGGTGAAACACAAATCAAGTTCGTACTTCGAGTTCGGATCAAGTAATTACAAAGTTTGAACCTTTTACTATACATATAGGCTGTGTCTGCCCACACAAATCTATTTTTACGTATTCCTTCTACATTCAAATTCAATCGAAATTTTTCAAATTTTGAATAGTGAACCCAAATGATATTCGTATTTTATACAGATCGGCTCACATGATAACAAGCTTTTATCCTTTTACTATGTATTGCATACTCTTTGTATTTATTACTTCATGTTCTTTCTAACTACACCGAAATTCTTCAAATTTAAGTTAATCCTTAGAGCAAAATAACGGCCACGTTTATGCTTCAGCCAGATCGGGTCGAGCTGTCACGACCTCTAACCTTAAAAACAGGAACCCAAAACACTGTCACGGGCTTAATAAAAATCCAGCACCAACTCAACTTAATGTGGATGTGATTTTAACAGTAAATTAAATTTAAACTTTGTGGTATATGTTATTTTATTAACTAAATAAATAAGTTGTTTATATTTTGATTGCTGTAGGTAGTGTTACTGATATATATCGTACACTTTTATTTTGTGTGAAATATAACATTTATTTATTCCATTAGTAGACCCATTAAATCATTAAAACAATAATCTGCTAGTAACAAAACAAATAATTATAAGTAAATAACTGATTATTGTTGTTTAGGACTACATTAGTTAGAAATCTAAGTTTGGTATTCAATCCGAATGTTGGCTTGGCCCTCCGGAAGGTAGGGTGACCAGTTGCTTTCCTCCTTACTTAACCTAAGCCGGTAATCGTACCGTGTAAATGGGACCTACTGTTTAACGTGGAATCCGAATAACGGAAGAGTTCTAGCGTACTTCACATAACTCAGCAAGCTATGGCACAGGTGAAAGTCGGGTTAGGGGCCTTTCAAAATATCAACTGAGATAAGGGTTTCGGACAGAGACCTTTCGATCTCCAGTCAGACGCTTTAACCACTAAGCCGGTGGGCCGCTCTAACTATATTAGTATCGGTCCTTAAAATTAGATTGTAGATTTGATTTTGAAATCGTATGCGTAAGTTATAATTATTTACTAGTTGTGTTGTAAATATAACATTTTCTTATTTAAATATTTCTAAAATATTAAAATATCAACTTTTAATAAAAATCATAAAAAGTATTTTTATATACCTAATAACTACGGCAAGTTCATAGAGGAGTAAACCCTTAAACTATTATTAAATATGAGAAAAAGGTTAAATGCATAATATAAATTTTATTAGATAACCCTGTCAAATTTAAGAGTATTGTTTTTAATTCTTAAGGTCTGTTTAGACGTTAGAAGGAATTAGAAGTACTTGGAAAAATCATGCCTGGCAAGTCTGGTGACGAAACAGGTTCGTGGGGAATGGTGTGGTATGAAGTGAGTGTAAGAAGTGGTTTCATCTGGTAAGTAGTGGAGAAGGATCACGGGAACTAAATGAAGCTATCTCATGGCTTTGCCTGTTTTGTATAAGGGATAAGAAAGTGTCAGAGCAGGATGAAAAGTTCTGGTAGATGAACGAAACGATCAAGAAGTTGTGCGAAAGGATTATAGTCCCCCATGCTCAGCCTATAGAGGCGGAAAGAAGAAATGGTAGGTTTAGTGGGGAGGGTGAGAAGGATGGTTGGGAGCCGATTTGAGGTCTTAGGAGAAATACTGTTAACAATATAAAGAAGCCAAATACTTCAGAAATTGTTATGAGAAATAAGTTTGATCTGTCACTATAGTCAAGAGAGGAAGAGTCTCATGTAGATGCTGGTAAGGTGCAGCAGGGCTTCAGGAATAGGGACGATCTATGAAAAAATGGGAAGAAAAGGTTTCCGATGCTAGGTTAGTCGTCATGAGAGATCATACAGGATCAGTTAGGCAAAAATTACTAGGTAACAAGTGGTTTTTTTTTTTTTTTTAAATATAGTGCACCATTAGAAAAGATAATTGAGCATATATATACATTTTGTCTGGAGTCTACTAAGAAGAGCAATGACGGTGGGAGATGAGGGGAATAATAGTGTTAACCGGCCACAGTTAACCACGCTGTGAGGCGGGTAAACGTGGAAAAAGCATTAGTTCTATCTTGGGGGTTGAGCCTGTGGGTCCTATTGGTAACTGACGTTTCACTAAGCATGGCCTACACATAAATAGAAGGAGCAACGGTGTACTTTCTGAGATGTTAGCTGAAGCTGTCAGGGAGCCCACTTGCAGTTATCATGGCGTCAGGACTGTGCCGTTTTTAGGCTAGAGACTACTGGTGAGGGCATTAAATTAGCTGACCAAAAGGAAAATGAAAACAAATTTGCGATGGAAAAATCATAAATGCTAAAGAAATAAGATAAGCTGATGAAATAATTAGAGATTGAAACTGGGAAGGTGGAGGTAATTGCTGAAAAAATCGTAAAGCCATTTACAAATCATTTTCTTCAGAACTCTAGGAGTGTAATGAACAACTTTGGTAACTACATACAGATACACAAACCACAAGTAGTTTTAGGGAGTAGAATCTTAGTTAAAAGAAGAGGTTTTCCCCGATGTTAATAGAGTGTACTGCAGAGACAGTTAAGCAGTTACTGAAGGGGAATTCATACTGGTTAGCAAAGACTATTATAGTTTTCTCGTATTCATACATCATAGCCAACGGTTGCTAGGTGTAGACTTCTCGGTTGATAAATAGTGGAAAATGAGTCTTTTGGAGATAAAATAAAACATAAAGTTCAGAGGTGATCGCACAATAGTCATTATTCGTAGGAATTTAAATTTACCAAGTGTCAAGAAGTAAGATTACTGACACAATGCAACAGCGATTTACAAATAGCTTAGTAAGTGAAGGAGGATTCACCAAAGTCGTAGATTAGAGCACGTGGGGACCTAGCATGTCGGATATATTCCTAATTAAGCGTTATGGAGTCTCATGAAACTGAAGGAATAAATCATCATGAAGCACCTCTAATTCAAATTAAAAGATTCAATAAACTAGTACCTAAAACTGAAGGTTGTAATAGCTGCAGTTATAAAAATGCAGATATTTGAAAACTGAAGAGATATTTCAAATGAAGGCTCTGTCTCTGAAATATGTTCATGCACGTAGTCGCTTCGAGTTGTGAATTTAAATTATAAAATAGTAAATTTTGCTGTAATATTAATTTAAAACATTTTAATGTGTTAATGAAGTTTTTATTCGCGCAAAAATTTGCTACTTGTGATTTAGTGAACTGAGCTGTGTTTACATTTGTACGTTGTTTACATGTTTGAACATCTCAGATTTTCGTTAACAAGCGTAAATATCGTTTAAATTTTATTTTGTTCTTGGTGTTCATATTATTAGTGCTCTACTCGATCGGCGGTGTTAAGTGTATTTAGTTACTGATTTGCGAAGTCTTTAGCTAAAGTTTACTAGTGAGTTAATTTAGCAGTCTTTTTGTAAGTTTAAATTAAACAAATTTTTCTCTAGCATTCTGTACTTTATTTTGTTAGCTGTTTTTAGTAATTGATAGTAATCATGAGTTAAGATTATGTTAACTGCAGGGAAAGCGTAAGTGCGATGTTGAAGGAGTTAGGTTGGGAAGACCTGGAACACCGAAGGCCTTGCTCTCGACGGAAGCTAATTGAAAAATTCACGACAGACGTATTTCGGAATGACAGCCAGCAAATATTGCTACCAACAACATTCATATCTCGAAATGACCGCGAAAATAAGATAAAAGAAATCAGGGCCCTTTCTGTACTCATTTTTCCCACGAGCGATTAGGGAATGGAATAGAAAGGATTTACCGGGCGAGTAAACTTAAAATCCGACAGGAGTAGCTTTCGATAAAGCAATCCAGCCATCCTGATCTGGGTTTTCCCAGATCACTCCACGCGAATGCGGGGATGGTTCCTCACAATAGCCCTTCGGCGCCTCCTGCCATATCCCTTATATTCCTTCCAAACCATAACCCTTTTCGATAGGTGCAATGCACCCTCCGCCACACACTTTTAGTGAATCGCGGAGTAATAATAATAATAAATAATATTAGTAAGGGCGGGATTTTTTTTGCGAAGTGTTTGAAAGACGGTCTATTTGGAAAACTGTAGTGGCGTCGTCGAAATTGGTGCAATAGAGGAGTCTCTCCGTGGTTGTGTAAAGATTGCATTAAAAATAGTAAGATATTATAACAGCACATAAGGATTATTGCCCTTGAGGAAGGATTTTGATAGGCTGTGTTGGGAGGGAATCAGAGATGGCTGGGAACTGAAAACACGGGGCAAGCAAAATAAGACGGGCTTCTGATTCTTTTGTTGTTGGAGTGAAAAATAGGTTTTACCTGTTTCCAGAGTCAGTAGCTCTAGGTGTAGGGAAAAGGCAGAGGAAACCTTGTGGAGATAGATCTATTAGACATGGGTTAAGTAAAAACAAAGTCTAGCGGCTAGGTAGTAGGATGGAAGAGGTGTAGGCCCATTGGTGCAGGAAAAATTAGGATCAGATTTCCGTTTCTTGAATATATTTAAACCAAGTGCTTCTCCTGATCAGGTGGTAGAGGATATAGCTTCCTCGTAAAAGGATCTCACAGATCAGGATATTGGAAGGTGTGGGAAATAGTGCAGACAGCTGTTATACCTGTAGTATTGGAGATGACCTACATAAAATACCAAATACAACGTACCACACTCTGGTAAGTATGATGCCGGTCCTAAGACGTGATGATAGGCCACAGATGAACTCTTCTGTGAGGCGAGTAAATCTGGAGCTGAAATGACTTCTTATGTCTGCTATCAGTTCTGGCAAGAGCCTACTAACTGTAGATGCTATTGGTAGGTGGGTATATATTAGGTATGGCCTACACACACTTCAATAGTAGAGGGAAGGAGGTTCCTTCAGATTTATTTTATTTATTTCGTGTCAAAAACACTGCTTTTACAATTGTTAGAAACAGTATTAACAGAAAGATCAACACTAACGAAGTTCATTTAATGGATGACCAAAAGTCAGCATCTTGAATGGCATTGTCACCTGCGTGAAGGAGGTCTGGCAGAGTGCAGGTTGATAGGTACTGCCGGCAGTTTTATAAATGCTGAGTGTCTGTTCTGCCCCAGACTCAAACGCAGTATCTGGATCTTCAAGATAATGCCATCTTGCCAGGTTACTTTGGTCCTGCCCACTCCACTTCTTAGCCGATTTAGCGCTCTCCAGGTCTTCTAGTTAATATTGACAACTTGTGGTAGTGCCTCTACAGTAGGTACCCACTAATTCACATGAGTCATTCTTGCTCGCCACAGACTGAGCCGGGCAACTTTGGGCGGTACATCTAATGCAGTTGTCGTCTTAAGGAAGATTTTCCTAGATTTTCAGCCTTTGTCTAGGTAGCTGATGCCCAAATAAGGGATGAGCAGCGTTTTGATTAGCCTTGTTTCTTTCTGACATTGCAGGTACGTTCCGTCTTATATCAGGGGGAGCGATTCCTGCCAGACCATGTAGTTTATCAATCAGCGTGGCTCTGAGGCAACCCGTTAGAATTCTGCAGGTTTCATGCAAAGCTACGTCTACTTGTTTGGCATAAGCAGACTTGCAACAAACGGGACAGGCATATTCTGCAGCAGAATAACACAAAGCAAGAGCTGCTGTTCTGAGCACTGCGGGATGTGCACCCCATACGCTTCATGTAAGTTTCCGCAGAATATTGTTGCGGGGTGGAACTTTGCCTTTTGTATTTAAGCAGCGTTTTTGTAAGTAAGGGAGCGATCTAGTGGAACGCCGACATATCATATATATTATTTCTATAAGGTATTTTTTTGTCACAAGCCTATATCTTCCTTCATACTTAACCGAAATCAATGAATGAGGTGTCATTTTAAAGCTTATGGTCTCCACTTTGGTTGAATCGTATTTTAAGCAAGAAAGTTTTCGGAATTCGACCCTTAAAGGGCAAAAATGTAAATTTTTCTAAAATGCTGTTTTCTGTGTTACGAGTCAGTTATCTCCCTGGATACCTATCTGAAACCGTTTTATGAAGTATCGTTTTAAAGATTAAGATCTCCGCTTTAGTGACGTCATATATTAAGCCAGAAAGTTTTTGGAATTTGACCCTTAAAGGGCAAAAGTATCAATATTTTTGCAATGCGTTTTTGTGTCACGAGCGATTTATCTCCCTTCATATCTAACCGATATAGATAAATGAGGTATCATATTAAAGAATAAGGTCTCCGCCATGGTAACATTATATTTTAAGAAAGGAATTTTTCGTAATTCGACCCTTATAGGGCAAAAATGTCACTTTTTCTAAAATGCATTTTTTGTATCTCGAGCAATTTATCTCCCTGGATATATAACCAAAATCGATAAATGAGGTAGGATTATGAGGAGTAATGTCTCAGCTTTGTGACATCATATTTTAAGAAAGAATGTTTTTGGAATTCAACCCTTAAAGGAAAAAAGTATACATTTTTCTATTACAGATTTTTGTGTCACGGGCGATTTATCTCCCTTGATATCTAACCGATATAGATAAATGAGGTATCATATTAAATAATAAGGTCTCCGCCGTGGTAACATTATATTTTAACAAAGGAGTTTTTCGTAATTCGACCCTTAAAAGGCAAAAATATCAATTTTTCTAAAATGCGTTTTTTTGTATCTCGAGCCATTTATCTCCCTGGATATCTAACCAAAATCGATAAATGAAGTAGGAATATAAGAAGTAATGAATCAGCTTTGTGAAATCATATTTTAAGAAAGAATGTTTTTGGAATTCAACCGTTAAAGGAAAAAAGTATAAATTTTTCTATAACCGATTTTTGTGTCACGAGCGATTTATTTCCCTTGATATCTAACCGATATAGATAAATGAGGTATCATATTAAAGAATAAGGTCTCCGCCGTAGTAACATTATATTTTAACAAAGGAATTTTTCGTAATTCGACCCTTAAAAGGCAAAAATGTCAATTTTTCTAAAATGCGTTTTTTGTATCTCGAGCCATTTATCTCCCTGGATATCTAACAAAAATCGATAAATGAAGTAGGAATATAAGAAGTAATGAATCAGCTTTGTGAAATCATATTTTAAGAAAGAATGTTTTTGGAATTCAACCGTTAAAGGAAAAAAGTATAAATTTTTCTATAACCGATTTTTGTGTCACGAGCGATTTATCTCCCTTGATATCTAACCGATATAGATAAATGAGGTATCATATTAAAGAATAAGGTCTCCACCGTGGTAACATTATATTTTAAGAAAGGAATTTTTCGTAATTCGACCCATAAAAGGCAAAAAAGTCAATTATTCTAAAATGCGTTTTTTTGTGTCTCGAGCCACTTATCTCCCTTCATATCTATCCAAAATCGATAAATCAAGTACGATTGTGAGGAATAATGTCTCAGCTTTACTGACATCATTTTTTAAGAAAGAAGTGTTTGGAATTCACCTATTAAAGGGAAAAAGTATAAATTGTTCTACAACGTATTTTTGTGTCACGAGCCTTATATTTCCCTTGATATCTAATCGATATAGATAAATGACATATCATATTAAAGACTAAGGTTTCCGCCGTGGTAACATTATATTCTAAGAAAGGAATTTTTCGTAATTCGACCCATAAGGCGCAAAAATGTCAATATTTCTAAAATTCGTTTTTTGTGTTTCGAGCCATTTATCTCCATGGATTTCTAACCAAAATCGATAAATGAAGTAGGAGTATGAAGAGTAATGACTGAACTTGGTGACATTATATTCAACCTCATTATTCATCGCATTTTATTCGCGAAATTTTCGCACGGGTAGTCTAGTTTTGGATTAAAAGAATGACCTAGTTCTACGCCCTCCCATCTGACTTTCAGTTTCCTTTTGGCATGTCTGTTTCGTAAATGGAAGGCGCATAGTTGAGTTTTGAATGGATTGGGTTTCTGCTGATTGTCATCATAGTAAGTGGTGAAAGATTGTAAACCATTACTTAAATGCTCATCCACTGTTCCCAAATCTTTGGCTTGCATTGCTAGTACTAAATCATCTGCATAGATAAAACTTCGAGTCATTGGCGGCTGGGGTTGATCATTAATGTAAACGTAGAATAATGTTGGCGCCAGGCCTCTTCCTTGGGGCAGCCCATTTTTTTGTGCTCTCCACCGACTTTTATAGCCCTGAAATTCGACATAAAACCTTCGGTTCTGAAGTAAAATTTTGATTATTTCAGTAAACTCAAAATCATTTGTAATATTACATAGTTTATGCTACAGGATGTATGCTGTGTCATACGCTGTAGAGAGATCTACAAAAGCCACTTCTGTGATCAACCCTAGCTCAAAACCATCCTCAATGTGCTGAGTCAGGTTGAGGACTTGTGCGATGCAGTTATTGTTAGGTCTGAAACCCGCTTTCTGGTGAATAAGTTTCGGTTTGATTTTTGAGCTCAGTCGATTAAGCAGCATCCTTTCAAATATCTTGTAGAGGTGACATAACAGAGAAATAGGGCGACAGTTTTTGGCAATAATAATCTTTTATATTAGATTGCTGACTGTTTAATTGGAGTCAGTGCTTCTCATGAAAGGATTCCTTAGTTAATTTTGTTAGGGCAGTTACTTTTTTATATTAAAGTTTTTGGCAGAGAAATATTAACAGAACATAGTTTAAGCAGTAATGAGTTCTTAGAGACCAAAATTTTTAAAAAATATTAATCTACCACATGAAAATTTCAAAGAGTTATCAAACAAAGTGGATGAATTGCTAGTTTATATACATGAATTGAATGATTTCAATGCTTGTCTGAATACCATATAAATACTGGAATAGGGTGTCAAATATAACAGATTTTAATTTAGCTTTTCATGACTGTAGAACTTTCTTTGAGAAAGGAGAAGTTGTCATTTATATTAGGAATGGTTATAGTTTTGATCATATAAACATCAGCAAGTATTTAAAAAAAAAAAAAGGAAGTTATGTTGCCTCTAGGAACAGTCACAATGTTAATATTCAAAACACATTACAAGCAGTACTGCAAAATACTGAAAAAAGTTATTAAAGAATAAGATTAATGACTCTGATAATAAAATTAAGACAATTTGCAATATTGTAAAAATTAAACAGGGAAGAATAATCAGGGCAGTACAGCCATTTATACCAAACAATATTCAGTAGAACTCAATTTTCCAATTGCTGACATATTTTAAAAACTTTTTTTTTTGTCTGTTTCTGATAAGTTGTCTATCAGTAGCTCAATTACATGCAGTATGGATTTTGTTAAAACTTGGCAATATGTATGTAAATTTAGACACTGCAGAAGAAATAAGAAAAGTTATCATGTCTATTAAGAGCAAATACTAGAGTGGTTATGATGGGTTTTCCAGCAGATTAATTAAAATGTGATTCGCAGAATTGAGTACTATACTAACTAAGTTATCTGTTTAATATATCTTTACTTGAGTGTACCATTCCAGAAAGGCCTAAGTGTTCTGTAACTAAGCCACCCTACAAAATGGGTAATAAGTCAGATGTATCAAATTACTATTTAATTTCATGTCTCTACTCATAGGAACAAAGTGGTCAGGATCCAAAAGTGAATAATAAGAATTATGTGTGGGACTAGCAGAACTTAATGCAAAGAGCTATTCAATAAGTTAGGGATTTTAACATTGGTGACTGAGTCACCAATGTTAAAATGTTCTTTCTAATCACAAATTAAACTCTGTTTTAAACAAATAGTGAAATGAACAATTACAACACAAAAAGCAAAACTGATCTTCACAGGTATTACAAGCCATTGTCATATTCAGGGATACATATCTTCAATAAGCTTTCAGCACATCTTAAATGTGTAGTTGGTGACAAGATTAAACTCAGGAAAAGACTGAAGGAATTTTTGACAACCCCTTCTACTCCAAACAAGAATTTATTACTAATTTATCTACAAAATAATTGCCAGTAGTTTGTATAAATATAGTTGATTATTAATGTATATATTATGCTGTGACTGTATATCTTCTGCTGTATTTATTTATTTGGTTATGCAATAGTTTACAGGCCAATCAGTTTGACATCAGTGGTAGGTAAATTAATGGAAAGATTGATATGCAACCACATCAGAAATGTATGTGAGGAACGTAAGTGGTTTTCAAGCAGGCAACATGGTTTCAGGCAAGGATATTCATGCGAATCTCAGTTGGTGGGATATATGCAAGATATTTCAGATGAAATTGACAAGGGAGGCCAAATTGATAGTGTAGCACTAGATCTGTCTAAGGCGTTTGACAGAGTAAGCCATAAAATGGTAGTAAATAAGGTAAACACCATTGGACAGTAGCATCTTTGGTTGTTTACAGTGACAACAGAATCGTATAGCGCTCCGTAAAAAAATATTTTTTTATTAGTTCGATCGCCACATTGGCAGTTAGTTTTTACTTGTTCAGTGTTTAAAAAAACTGCTTCTTATTTCTGTGTCTTTTTATCCGCTGTGTGCGAGGCATTTTTACTGAAAATGCCCCGTCAAGGTATCAGGAAGAACACCGTAAAATTTGCATTTGAAAAAAAAACCAGGTATGTGCAACCAACAGCCTTAGAGGTACACATATGGCTCAAAAATGATATTGGTATCAAGACAGAGCATGTAGCAGCGATACAGTTGGATACAGAGGAGTACTGTGTATATGTAAAACTGCAAGAACAGTCTATATTTGAGAAAATTCTAGATCAGTATGGAGGCCATCGCGACTTTATTCATCGCGATGGTACAAAAAGCAAGGTAAGTGTCACTAATGCTGGTGAAAATGTGAAAACAGTTAGGATACTGAATGTGCCACCGGAAATTGAAAATGAGGACATATCAGAAGCATTGCGTACTTATGGAGACATAAAATCAATAATGAGTGAAAAATGGGCCCCAACTTACCCTATACAGGGATATAATGGTATCCGTTCTGTGGAAATGGTAGTCAAAAAGGATATCCCTTCGCACATAATTATTGAAGGTTTCAAGGCACACATAATATATAGTGGTCAACTTCCTACATGTCACATATGCAATTTGAGCGGACATTTGAAGCAAAATTGCCCGAGACGTGTGTTTGTTTTGACAAATAACTTGAAACAGCGTAAAAGAGCAGAAGATCTTGATCGCAATGAAAATTTAGCTGTGATATCTCCGGATATTAATGATAATCTTCAGGAAGCGCTAAATAATGAAAAAAAATTTCCTCCACTTCCGACATGCAGTGCTATTCCCCCTAAAACCAGGGAGATTGGATTGGGGCAAAAACGACAGCGGGGTGTTTCTGATACAGATTCTGATAATGAATACCCCGCATCCTCAAACCCCATGAAACAAAAATTGACCACCCAAGGAAATGCTGAGGTAATTCATAATGACAAAACAGATATAGATTATTCAATATCTACGGCCACGACAGAACAAAAAATTGTGAGTTGTGACATAGGGGAAAATGCGATGCAGCTGGAGACATTAGCTATACATGAGGTTTCAATGGAAGAAAAGGGAAAACCGCAGCATCACTTATCAGATAGAGAAAATAATCATAAAAAACCCCAAACACCGGGGACCTCAGAAATGATGAGGAATCATATACTTGTGCTGACAAAACGGACACTGGTTCTGTGGCAATATTACCCACACAAGACAAAATTACCAGAAGGAGAAACAAGAAGAAACCGCAACCAAATCTTAGTGCAGCACGTAATACGAAAATAAGTGTGGTAGGTGCTATAAAAGAATTGCAGCCAATTGAAACCAGCACTCCCTCCCATAACAATGAATAGAGTTTGTAGGTTTCTTTCGCTGAATCTTGCAGCCATAAAGAGCAACATAAAATGGGCTATTCTAGAACAAATGCTAGTTGATAATGATGTTGACGTAGTTTTCTTGCAAGAAGTTTCCAGGAGTAATTACAATTTTGTTCATCCTTATAATCAGTATTTCAACGTTGGACCACACGAAAGGGGCACAGCGATTTTAACTCGTCCCGGCCTCGAGCTAACTGAAGTTCAGTACGACCCGGAAGGGCGAATTACCTCCGGTTTACTCCATACCACTCTGTTAATTAATATCTATGCACCTTCAGGTAGTCAAAATGAGAAACTCCGAAACATATTTTATCAAGAATCCTTATTACCGTTTATAAATCCTAGCGCAAACAATATTATTCTAGGAGGAGACTTTAACTGTGTACTGCATCCGTATGACAAAACGGGTCTGTTTCGCAATGCATGGGGACTGCAATCTACAATCCAGAGACTACATTTGAAAGACGTTACTGATATGATGAAAGTAGTAAAGCCACCATTCACATATATATCGCAAAATGCTTCTTCCAGGTTAGATAGGTTCTATACCAGTATCGGATTAGCAGGTCACTTAACGTCCTTTGATACTATTCCCGTTAGCTTTTCTGATCACTCTGCAGTACTAGTCACGGTCACAGGATTCCCAAGGACTAAAGTGTTCGGAAGAGGCTTTTGGAAGTTAAATACCTCTCTCCTACAAGACCCACAAATAAAAGAAAATTTCAAACATACATGGAATACATGTAAAGAGAAGCGGAAAAAACACCCGAATACACAACACTGGTGGAATGAAACAGCGAAACCTACAATCAAAAAATTTTTCAAGTATCACTCTTATCAGCTGGCAAATGAAATCAGAAATACGAAAGAGTTCTACTATAGAGTATTGCAAGAGCTGAACGGAAAAGCCAATGCAGGAGAACAGGTAGTGCAAGATATAAAGCAAGTGAAAGAGAAACTCTTAGATATTCAAATGAAAATTGTACAGAATAAACTTATTTCAACGAGGTATAATGCAAAAATTCATGGTGAGAAAGCAAGTATCTACCAGTGTGGCCAAGAGCGCAACAATAGGAAGAAACGATTTATACAACAGGTGTATGATGAGCAAAAAAATAAAGCTATATCCACAAAAGAAATACTTGATGTGTTTACAAAATATTTTTCTGAACTCTATAAACCATGCCAAATAGATGATGTTTCTGCAAATGAAGTACTTGCAACATGCCACAAGTCCGTGTCAACAGAAACTGCTGAAATGCTTACCGGGGATATAACTAATGACGAAATTGAGAGAGTTGTCAGGAATCTACCAAACAACAGAAGTCCTGGAGAAGATGGAATTCCCTATGAATTTTATAAGACTTACTGGGATATAATTGGAACAGAGGTATGCGAAGTGATTAAGCAAAGCACAGATGCCAACGCAAGATCAGTTGATTTTGGTAGGGGTATTATAGTTCTCATTCCCAAAAGAGAGAAAGCGGCAAGTGTAAATGAATACAGACCTATCACATTACTGCCAGCAGATCAAAAAATAAGTGAAAAGGTCATAGCAAACAGACTCAGAACAGCAATCGTGGAAGTCATTGGCTTCGGACAAACTTGTGCCAATCGAGATTTAAACATCACAGACGGATTAGGGCTCTTAAGGAATATTGTTATGTTATCGGATCAAATGTCCAGTACCAACAGGGCGCTGTTAAATCTTGATTTTGATAAAGCCTTTGATCGAATAAGCCATGATTTCTTGTTTAAAACAATGTTTCATTTTGGTTTTCCAATTCAATTCATTGAGCTAATAAAGCTTTTTGTAGTCAACACGAAGTCTAAAGTAATGGTAAATGGCTTCTTTGGAAATTGCATCAACATAGGAAGATCAGTAAAGCAAGGGAGTCCTCTGGCCATGATGCTATTCAGCTTAGCAATAGAGCCGTTTATAAGATCTGTAGAACGGAATGTGATGGGAGTAACAATAGCTGCACACAGGTTGTCAGTTATTGCCTACGCTGACGATGTAACTGTTATTATCAACAATGAACATGATATTGAGAACACAATTAAACTATTAAAATGTTATGAAAAAGCCTCCGGAGCAAAAATAAACAAAATGAAATCGAAATTTCTGCCACTTTCAGGCTCAGCTGCCTCGGTCACGAAATCATTGTTTGATACTTGCAATGAAATTAAAATATTAGGCATCCTTTTTAAAGCAAATATTCAGGAAATGATACAAAAAAATTGGGACCAAATTGTAAATAAAGTTATTGGAACATTACTGGCCTTTAAAGAACGAAAACTAAATTTAATACAAAAAATTCAAATCACTAATATATTCGTTTTGGCACGGGTTTGGTATGTGGCACAGGTACTGCCATTACCAAACAAGCACATGGCTATGATACGAATGTATGTCGGAGAATTCATTTGGGACAGATCTAAGTGGAGGGTAGCTCGGGAACAGTTGTACTTGCCAAGATCAGAGGGTGGACTTGGCCTGCAATCAGTTCTTCTAAAGTCAAATGCACTTTTTATTAGCAGAACAATAAAAACTTTAAATAGCAAATATCACATTCTAAAATATGCATTTACAACTGCATGGAACACCAACAACAGTACTTATCGACAGTCACCGCTCTTTAAGAAAAGCCATAACACCCTCAAAGAAATTTTCAAAAAAACTGAAGAAATCACGAAAGTAACGACAAAAATAATATATCAGGCGCTTTCACTTAAGGTTCAAAAGAAACCGGCAATTGAAGCAAAAATTAACCTACACTGGAAAACTGTTTGGAAAAATATTAGCCTACCTGTTCTATCCACTGATCAAAAAGCAAACATATACAAACTGGTCAATGATTTATATCCTTATAAAAGGAAACTCTACGAACTGGGAATCACAGAAAATGACCGGTGTAATATTTGTAATCAGACTGATGTTAGAGACCATCTCTTCACATCCTGCACTGTCTCAAGATCCATATGGAAATGGGTGCGTGCAAAATTAAACAAAATATCCAGTGGGGATTTACATACCTTAACGGACACAAGACTTCTCAGATGTGATTTCAAACTGTTCCCAACCGTCAAAACCCAAGCTGTTGTCTGGATGATTACACATTTTGTAACTTACATAACAATGGAGCAGAATCACACACTCGAAAAATTTAAAAATACCCTCAGAATCGACAGATGGAGATTGAAAACTGGAAACTACATTGATAAATATTATGGCCCATATTTGTATGCTCTCGTTTAACATTACAGCACTACAAATATGGAGCACCATGAACTGTTTGATGAAATATGACGGCGACCAAGTAAAATGCAAAACTGTTTCGGAAATCGCGGCTTTGAAGCAAACTTCTACTAAAACCTCATTATAACATGGTAAAAGCCTTTGGCTGAATTCGCAGTTCCGTTCTTCCTTTGTTGAGTTTTGGCGCGGTTATAATGGATGCAAGCTGAGTGAAGATCTCTGATTGTAATAGACTCTTTGGCAGTAAGAAAGTATCTGTAGAGATTAATTTGACAGTTTTTCACTGTAAAATATGTAAAATGGTAAAATGTAAAATTTAAAATAGTAAAAAATAAAGATCTGAGAAAAAAAAAATTGGAGTGGATAAGAAAGTCATTTGCTGGGTAGAAGAATTTTTAAAAGGTAGAAAACAGAAAGTTAGGGTAGGAAATGTAGTATCAAAAGAAGTTGAAGTAAAAATGGGTGTGCCACAGGGTAGCATATTGGGACCATTGCTATTCATTATTCTAATGAATAATTGTGTTGATTGTTTACTATCTGAAATTAGATTGTTTGCAGATGACATAATGCTGTATAAAAGAATCAAAACGATAGAGGATTGTAAACAGTTGCAGGGTGATCTTGACAGGATATCTAATTGGGTTGGTAAACATGGAATGAAGATAAATGCTAAGAAGAGTCAGCTTATTAGATACACAAATAAAAAACAAAAGGTTAATTATGAATATAAGGTGGGGAAAGAATTGCTTGCTGAAGACTTGAAATGTAAATATCTTGGCATTACTTTTGATAACAAACTTAACTGGGCAGGACACATTGGACAGGTAGTAGGAAAAGGTTTCAAAGTTCTGCACTTGTTGGAGAGAGTGATGAGGGGATGTACGAGAGAAGTCAAGGAATTGGGTTACAAAACTTTGGTCAGACCATTGCTCGAATATGGTAGTGTAGTATGGGACCCTCATTTTACTTATCAAATACAGGAGTTGGAGAGGGTGCAAAGAAGGGCTGCTAGATTTGTTTCTGGAAATTATCGCAGAATGCAATCAGTGACGGATATGATAAAGGAGCTGGAATGGGATTCATTGCAAGACAGGAGGAGAGTGTACAGGGCATATACTGGCGATGAGGCATGGAAAGATATTGCAATAGGTATGAAAAGTAGTGCATGGAAGGGAAAAGATGACCATGTCCACAAGCTGGCACTCGATTTCAGGCACAAGGGTGTAGGAAGATTCTCTTTTTTAGGTAAGGGTGTCAGGGATTGGAATGAGTTACCAAGAGAAATGAAGAATAATTTACCGAAAACTTTGAAAGAATTTAAAGATAAAATTTGTAGAGGGCAAATGTAGGTAGGTGCAGGATAGGGGGAAGATGGGTGTGTAGGGAAATTGCCACCGGAGCCTGTTCTCCATTGCAATTAAATTAAATTAAATCTAACACCTTTCCATATCCTACAGAGCCAGTCTCTCATATTGGTATCAATGGAAAATGAATGTATTGTATTTTATTGCATTTATTGTATTAAATTGTACTGTATTGAAATGATAATTATTGTTAGAGGCCCCTTAAATAGGGAGCTGGAATTAACGTCAAGCTTCTCATTCAAATTTTGAATCGATAGGATTGATAAAGAGTGATATCCCATGAAAATATGACTTTATATTGAATTTATTTTACAAATACATTTCTATAAATCAATACAGGACAGTAAGTGGGCGCAACAGTGAGAACAGGACAAATGAACCTATTACCCAAGACACATAATTTAAGTCTAGAAGAATTACCCACACTGAATATGCAGGCATACTGTCTTTACTTTGAAAAGGTTCATAAGACAGGCTTCAACAATTGGAGGCCTGCGGACTGTGAAGTCGGTATAGCAAGAGACTATCTCAGAAAACACTGAATTCAAATGCTTCTAATACTATGGCGTGGTAAGTGGTGGGCTGTTTTACGGGTAGCCGGAGAGTTAGTTACCTTACAATGCGATGTCGATTGTAGATCACATTATCGTCTGTGGATAGTGTCGCGACGTAAGTTGCGGAGTCGGGATGACGTCAGAAGAGCTCCAGGTGGTGGGTGACGCAGCTGGTGTTGACACGTGGACGTGTGAGTCCTAGGCGGCCGGCTCGGTAAAGCGCATCTACCTCGGCGAATGGTGCCCGTGGAGATTGCACCAACACCTGCTCGTCTACGGAATATCCGCCCACCATTCTCTTCCCTCGTGGCAGGTAAACCGTATTTTTAGCTCTGTTCTTAATAGCCCCACCATTCGCCCACCTAGTCCTCACTTACGCGTAGCGAGAACTGACCATTAGTGTCTCTTATCAGATGATCTCCGGGACTACCGGCTCGCGGCTTCCCTACTAAGCAGTTTGTGGTGGAAGTCTATCAACACAGTATCATTAAATGGAAAGAAAGTTTAAGTAAAATGGAATCACCATGGGAACAGTTCAAGAATATAATAATAATGGCAGAAGAAATGTTTAATAAAAAATAAGGAATAGTACGCAGCCTACTTATTATAAAAGGGGAATTACGAGGTTAATGAAATTGGTAGGCAGAGAACACAACAGAGTAAGGGGACGTCAAGGGAGTAGAGGATATTTGAAAAAACTTAATACGGAATTAGTAGCTGCAAAGAATGAAACTAAAGATAGGTTTATGAAGAATATTGTCAGTGCAGAAGGATCGGCCTATCTATCCTGACGGGAGGCTTCAGAGACTCCTAGGCGCAGGGCCCCCCTGTACGGCGCGAGGCCCCCCAGAAGGAGCAAGCCTGTAGCATTTGCTAACTCCTGCTACGTGGTTATCCGGTACTGTTATGGATTATGATTCTAGATGGGAAGGACTAAATCAGAGAACGAACTTGTTGCCACAGTTAGAAATGAGTAAACAATTTGAAATTCATCCTGAGGATATCATGAAGGAGATAAGAATTCTGAAAAAGCATAAAGGAACTTATTTTACAAATGATTTACAGATAGCAGTATACAACATTGTACATTTGTACCTTATCTTGGAGTATTATTTAGATTGATTCTAAATTTATGGAAGGTAGCTAGTGGTGATTGATGTTTATATTCAGATGCCGCATGAGAAGAAGAAGGAGATACAGGAGTGGTACAGCCGGTCGCACTTGCGCCAGGTGGTGGAGACACGAGTGCTGACGTTTCTGCGCCGCCGCGAGAATTCGTTGCCAATGTACGCCGTACGAAAAGTGCTGCGACACATAGCGTACACGGCCGCCACCAGCCCTTTGCTCAACAAGCATATATATCACTGCGAATAATTCTTTCTCCATTAGGAAATAACGTCCAAATTGTGTAAGTTTCTGGAATTAAAATAAAAAATACAAAACTAAGCCGGTTTATCTCTTTTCTTTAGTAAAATATAATAATCCCAATCTACAATAGAAACTTACAGCATTACCCGAGTAACACCACTGAAATTACAAGTTTGTCTTATACAGTCAGCTGCTTATGTTAGTTTCTACAGTAGAGAATTCTGATGATAAAAAGCGAATTCCACGAAACTTGTTAAATTAAATAAATGATAACCTTTGAATAGCACATACTATTTCTACGTACATTGTTTATTTGTTCCAGTTACATATCTCACAGCCTACAGAGCAAAATTTATCTACACATGGAATTGAATATAATTTTGAAAACGTTATGGATATTTAGAAAGGAATGCTGTTTCTCCTCAATTATAGTGCTAGATGTCAGCGAAGAATAAAACTTGGACTTCTGAATAACGAATGTTTGTAAGAACTGATCAATCGACATATTGATAACTATCACCGTATATTATCATAATATATATCACTGCGAATAATTCTATCACCATTAGGAAATAACTTCCAAATTGTGTAATCATTTTATAACATTTTCATAATATGTCTATATCCGAATCTTTTTCATGTTCGTTTAATTGGAACCTAATAGTGTTTGCGATCATGGATAGTTCAAACTGTTTACTTGAAATCCTGAGACAGTAACTAACGTTTCAAAATCTGACATAAAGCGATAGACGGAAATGAAACGATGAGCTAAAACATTTGCAGTGCTATAGAATTACATTCAATTGTCTAATAAATAATAAATATGTCGAAACATATCAAAATCTTTATTATTGCAAATTTCCAGTGATGATGGGGTCAGGACTGTGCCTTTTTTAGGTTAAGGCCTGCTGGTGAAGGGACAAAAATAGATTATCAAAGTGATACTGATTGCAGATTCACGATGGGAAAAGTCACAGATGTTAAAGAAATAGATGAAGTGGCTGAAACAATAACTGACTGGGGTAAAACAGGGAAGGAGGAGATAAATGCTGAAAATGTAAAGTCAGTAGTAAGGGTGTTAATGGTAAATTGTAAAAGTATAATGAACAAAGTAATCGAATTTGCAAACTTAATAGTGATACACGAACCACAAGTAATAATTGGGGTAGAGAGTCGGTTAAAGGAAGAAGTACTAGACAGTGAGATTTTCCCTGATGGTTACAGAGTGTACCACAGAGAGAGTGGAGCAATTAGTGGAGGAGTTTTTATATTAGCTAGCAAAAACTACCACAGTTCACTGGCGTTCATAGATCAAGACCATGAGTTACTTGGGATAGATTTCTGGGGTAATAACAAAGAAAAAATCAGAGTGTTGGCTGTTTACCGCAGTGGAAGAATGACAGAAGAAGATGAGGCTCCTGGGGAGAAATTAAATTCATTCATTCATTTCAGAGGCGAGAATAAAATGATCATCATTGGTGGGGATTTAAATTTACCAGGTATAAAATGGGTCCCCCAAGGAAATAATGTAAATAACACAAAGGAACAAAGATTTACAAATATCTTAATAATGGATGGAGGATTTACACAAGGGGTTGAGCAAAACACTAGTGGACAAAATATTATGGATATATTTCTAATTAATCCCGATGAAAAACCTTGTGGGGTGTCAAGTAACTGAAAGAATAAGTGATCATGACCTAGTTCTGATGGATATTAGAGGATTCAGTAAACCAGCAGCCAAAATTGAAGGGGGAAATTGGTACAATTACAAAAAGGCACAGGTTTCAAATTTGAAGAGATATTTCAGAGAACAATTCAGCAAGTGGAAAGAAGGCACAAGTACAGTAGAGTCAAGGTGGAAAGAGTTCATGGAGATAATAAGAATGAGGGAAGAAAAATTTATTCCAAAACAGAAAATAAAGAGAAGTAGATAACCCATGTACTATGATAGGGAAGTGAGGAGGTTACAGAGGTTGGTAAGAAGAGAACATAACAGAGTTAAGAGATAGTAGGGTAGTAGGGAATATTTAAAACAACTAAACAATGACTTAATAACAGCAAAGAAAGTGGCTAAAGATGGGTATATAAAGAGTATTGTCAGCGCAGGAGGACCAATGGCTGATGCATCTAGAAATTTCTATGGCTATATCAGGAAAATGAGGGTAAGGGAGGGAGTAGAGATGCTTATAGATAAGGAATGAGACGAAGTTACTGAGGTTTTGAAAAAGGCGGAGATTTTAAGTAACTGGTTTAGTGAAAGCATTAGGAACAATGAATCAGAAACAGGAGGGTCTAATTCGGAGAACGAGGTTAACAAAAAAATTAGAAATGATGATAGTAAAAAATTTGAAATTCATCCTGAGGAAATCATGAAGGAAATAAGAAAGCTGGAAAGACGTAAAGGGGCTGGTGTAGATAATATTACTACAGATTTCTTAAAGATAGCCGGATATGACATTGTACCTTATCTTGATATATTATTTAAATTGAGTCTTGATACCTGCTGCCTACCACAGGACTGGAAAAGTGCAATAGTAGTACTGGTACATAAAGTAGGGGTGAGAAATAGAGTTGAGAATTACAGGCCAATCAGTTTGACATCAGTGGTAGGTCAATTAATGGAAAGATTGATATGCAACCACATCAGAAATATATGTGAGGAACGTAAGTGGTTTTCAAGCAGGCAACATGGGTTCAGGCAAGGATATTCATGCAAATCTCAGTTGGTTGGATATATGCAAGATATTTCAGATGAAATGGACAAGGGAGGCCAAATTTATAGTGTAGCACTAGATCTGTCATAGGCGTTTGACAGAGTGAGCAATAAAAAAGTAGTAAATAAGGTAAAAACTATTGGAGTGGATGAAAAAAGTGATTTGCTGGGTAGAAAATTTTTTAATAGATAGAAAACAGAAAGTTAGGGCAGGAAATATAGTATCAAAAGAAGTGGAAGTAAAAATGGGAGTGCCGCAGGGTAGCGTATTGGGACCATTGCTATTCATTATTCATAATTGTGTTAGCTAGAGTGGTGGTGTAACGGTTAGCGTTCTGCCCTCGCATTCGGAAGGACGGCGGTTCGAATCCCCATCCGAGCATCCTGATTTTGGTTTTCCAAGGTTTCCCAAATCACTCCAGGCAAATGTCGGGATGCTTCCCTCTAAAGGCCATTGCCGAATTCCTTCCCATTCCTTGCCCCTCATCCTTTCCTCGCTGTTAAGAGACGTTAAGCAGTTAAAAAAAATTGTTTTGATTGTTTATTATCTGAAATTAGATTGTTTGCAGATGACATAATGCTATATAAAAGAATCAAAACGATAGAGGATTGTAAACTGTTGCAGGGCATCTGTACAGGATATCTAGATGGGTTCGTAAACATGGGAAGAAGAGTCAGATTATTAGATACACAAATAAAAAACAAAAGGTTAATTATCAATATAAGGTGGGGAAAGATATGCTTGCTGAAGACTTGAAATGTAAATAACTTGGCATTACATTTGATAACAAGCTTAACTCCGCAGGACACATTGAACAGGTGGTACGAAAAGGTTTCAAAATTCTGCACTTGTAGAGAGTGATGAGAGGTAAGTAATTACTTCACCGAACTTAACTCGTATCCGTAAACACCAGGAGTCAAATATGCAGTCTCATGGATCTCACTGTTCGTGTTTGCGATTAACACATTACTTTGATTAAGAACTAGCTGTTACCCGCGACTTCGTACGCGTGGACTTGGAGTTTCAATTCCAGAATTGGATATAGAAAACTGTTAGTAACGTAAGATTTGTCCCAAACAACACCGAGTCGACATAATATGATGGAAAGCCATGATTATATCATCCTATCATCTAATCTGTCTCATGAAGAGAATCAATTTACAACATATTTAAAAACAGAAAAGTAAGCGAAGGTGCGGGGATGTGTGTGTGTGTGTGTGGAGGGGGGGGGGGGTTAACTGATGGCAGCTTTATTTCAGCTTGGTTTTTTCTTCTTTATTCAACATGAGCATCTGAATCATATAATCTAATAGCAGCACATTGTCATCTAGACCTGCACCTTAGGCCAGGTTTACGTCCGTAAGGCATGTCAAAAATGAAGACAAATTGGTGCCAGAAACTTTTATACAGACACAAATGAATAGTACAGTGCAGAGCAAATTGACTTCTATTACTAATAATAAATCAAACACTAACAGATTGCGTGACTGAGCAACCAACGTAACATTACAGACTAACACACGAATCTGTCTGTCTTTCATCATTCGATAAGTTCTTAAAATTTCGTGACTAAAACTGTTATTCATGCCGAAAAAATGTCCTGTGTCCTTCCTACACTATTTCATTGTTAAATTCCATCAATATTGATATAGCCATTTAGTCGTCAAAACGTAACAAAAAGACAGAAACTTACTTCCACATTTATAATATAATAGCTGGTACCCACAACTTCGTTCGTGATTGTAAAGTATTCATATTGACAGCTGTAGACATCTAACCACCATAGTGCACGATGGGAGACTCGATACTATTACCACACACAAATACCAATCTTCTGCGCTATGTAGTTCCGGCAGCAAAGTAAAATTTACGGATACACACAAGTCTTTGGATGAAATACGAAAATATTCATGATCGACCAATTTCGAACCCCATATCTCACACACTCCCACAGTTACCGAATTTCGGCCAACGTTGTGATCGATGGGTGACTCTGTGTTACTACCACACAAAAACGCCGGTAATTTGCGATTGATAGTTTTCACTTAAAAGTGATACAACGTGACACATGCGTCTTTGGCAGAAATATGAAATTGCCGCAGGTCGACCATTTTATCCCCCATTTCTCCCACACCCCCATAGCTACCGACATCTAACAACCATAGTGCACTACATGAGATACAATTCTACTACCATACACAAACACCAATGCTCTATGCTATGTAGTTGTGGCAGAAAAGTGACATATGCGGAGACAGTCGAAATTACGAAAATATCCTTGGTCGGCCACTTACAACCACCATATCTACCACAGTACCACAGTTTCTGAAATTCGGCCGCTGTTGTGATCGAAAGGTGACTCTGTGCTACTACTACACACAAACGCCAGTTATCTGTGATCTATAGTTTTCGCTGAAAAGTGATACACCATGACACTTTTGTCTTTGGCAGAAGTATGAAATTGCCACAGGTCGATCACTTTCAACCCCCATATCTCCCACACCCCCATAGCTACCGACATCTAACAACCATAGTGCACTACATGAGATACGATTCTACTACCAAACACAAACACCAATGCTCTATGCTATGTAGTTGTGGCAGAAAAGTGACATATGCGGAGACAGTCGAAATACGAAAATATCCTTGGTCGGCCACTTACAACCACCATATCTACCACAGTAACACAGTTTCTGAAATTCGGCCGCTGTTGTGATCGAAAGGTGACTCTGTGCTACTACTACACACAAACGCCAGTTATCTGTGATCTATAGTTTTCGCTGAAAAGTGATACACCATGACACTTTTGTCTTTGGCAGAAGTATGAAATTGCCACAGGTCGATCACTTTCAACCCCCATATCTCCCACACCCCCATAGCTACCGACATCTAACAACCATAGTGCACTACATGAGATACGATTCTACTACCAAACACAAACACCAATGCTCTATGCTATGTAGTTGTGGCAGAAAAGTGACATATGCGGAGACAGTCGAAATACGAAAATATCCTTGGTCGGCCACTTACAACCACCATATCTACCACAGTAACACAGTTTCTGAAATTCGGCCGCTGTTGTGATCGAAAGGTGACTCTGTGCTACTACTACACACAAACGCCAGTTATCTGTGATCTATAGTTTTCGCTGAAAAGTGATACACCATGACACTTTTGTCTTTGGCAGAAGTATGAAATTGCCACAGGTCGATCACTTTCAACCCCCATATCTCCCACACCCCCATAGCTACCGACATCTAACAACCATAGTGCACTACATGAGATACGATTCTACTACCAAACACAAACACCAATGCTCTATGCTATGTAGTTGTGGCAGAAAAGTGACATATGCGGAGACAGTCGAAATACGAAAATATCCTTGGTCGGCCACTTACAACCACCATATCTACCACAGTACCACAGTTTCTGAAATTCGGCCGCTGTTGTGATCGAAAGGTGACTCTGTGCTACTACTACACACAAACGCCAGTTATCTGTGATCTATAGTTTTCGCTGAAAAGTGATACACCATGACACTTTTGTCTTTGGCAGAAGTATGAAATTGCCACAGGTCGATCACTTTCAACCCCCATATCTCCCACACCCCCATAGCTACCGACATCTAACAACCATAGTGCACTACATGAGATACGATTCTACTACCAAACACAAACACCAATGCTTCTATGCTATGTAGTTGTGGCAGAAAAGTGACATATGCGGAGACAGTCGAAATACGAAAATATCCTTGGTCGGCCACTTACAACCACCATATCTACCACAGTAACACAGTTTCTGAAATTCGGCCGCTGTTGTGATCGAAAGGTGACTCTGTGCTACTACTACACACAAACGCCAGTTATCTGTGATCTATAGTTTTCGCTGAAAAGTGATACACCATGACACTTTTGTCTTTGGCAGAAGTATGAAATTGCCACAGGTCGATCACTTTCAACCCCCATATCTCCCACACCCCCATAGCTACCGACATCTAACAACCATAGTGCACTACATGAGATACGATTCTACTACCAAACACAAACACCAATGCTCTATGCTATGTAGTTGTGGCAGAAAAGTGACATATGCGGAGACAGTCGAAATACGAAAATATCCTTGGTCGGCCACTTACAACCACCATATCTACCACAGTACCACAGTTTCTGAAATCGGCCGCTGTTGTGATCGAAAGGTGACTCTGTGCTACTACTACACACAAACGCCAGTTATCTGTGATCTATAGTTTTCGCTGAAAAGTGATACACCATGACACTTTTGTCTTTGGCAGAAGTATGAAATTGCCACAGGTCGATCACTTTCAACCCCCATATCTCCCACACCCCCATAGCTACCGACATCTAACAACCATAGTGCACTACATGAGATACGATTCTACTACCAAACACAAACACCAATGCTCTATGCTATGTAGTTGTGGCAGAAAAGTGACATATGCGGAGACAGTCGAAATACGAAAATATCCTTGGTCGGCCACTTACAACCACCATATCTACCACAGTACCACAGTTTCTGAAATTCGGCCGCTGTTGTGATCGAAAGGTGACTCTGTGCTACTACTACACACAAACACCAGTTATCTGTGATCTATAGTTTTCGCTGAAAAGTGATACACCATGACACTTTTGTCTTTGGCAGAAGTATGAAATTGCCACAGGTCGACCACTTTCAACCCCCATATCTCCCACACCCCCATAGCTACCGACATCTAACAACCATAGTGCACGACTAGGAAAGACGATTCTACTACCACACACAAATACCAAAGGTCTATGTTATGTAGTTGTGGCAGGAAAGAGAAGTATACGGAGATACGAATTTTTGGTCGAAATATGAAAACGCCCTGCACTGACCAACTTTAATCATTATATCTCCCACATCCCCACAGCTATCGGCATTCGGCCGAACGTTGTGCACGACAGGAAACTCCATGCTACTTCCACCAACAAACATCAGTGATCTGTGCAAGGTCGTGGTTGCTGAAAAGTGAAATATAGGAAAAAACACGTCTATTTTTATATATTATAAGAATTACAAGATCCATATCACAGGAATATACTGTATCAACTAATATATGAAGGGGACGTGTCATAAACTTTGTGACATCACGTGCAAATAATACGAAATGGAATGCAAGTACTCGACGGACGAATAAACCTTCAGAACTAATTTTTGAAACACGCTAATGAGAAAGAAGTGAAAACACATGGACCCATTTATTTTTCCTTACATACTCAAACTAGGTTTAAATCCAAACAATAACAGATCGTGAAAACGTACATTCACACATTACTAATAATTTTATTGTAGATCTTAAAATTGGTATTGAATCAAGTATTTTAGATAGAGTCATACAAGTCAAAATAGCACACGAATGTAATAACATCATGGAAAAAAAATTGCTTTACAATCGAATGTTTATGATAAAGAGCAGAAAGTAGTTAGAACTATCAATCGTAAACTTAGCGAAAACAAAGCTTTAATAACCAAAGGCGATAAAGGTAATACAATAATTGTCGCGTATACAGATGAATATATAAACAAAACTGTAAAATTTTTTGAGGAAAATAACATCGTAGAGATAAGTCACGATCCCACCGCAGACCTACAAAAAGAAATTCGGGAAAGCTTGGCCAACACAGAACACTTGTTCAGGAAATTTCAGAAGAAATGGCTAATTAATATGAACCCGAAACCCCCTGTTCTACGAAGTCAATTCAAAATACATAAAAAACGATCATCCAATTCGCCCCATAGTCAATGGAATAGGAAGTGCGCACCATTTACTTGCCAAATGCCTCCACCGTAAAATTAAAGAATGTTTCGTATTTGAAAACAACTACTCGGTTAAAAATAGCGCTGAGTTAGTTAATAATATAAAATCCATCAAATGCACACCATCGAGTAGACTAATCTCATTCGATATAATAAGCTTATACACAAATGTACCCATTGATGCAACCATAAAGATCGTCGAAGAAAACTTGATAAAA
Source organism: Vandiemenella viatica (assembly GCA_031002005.1). Taxonomy (NCBI): domain Eukaryota; kingdom Metazoa; phylum Arthropoda; class Insecta; order Orthoptera; family Morabidae; genus Vandiemenella; species Vandiemenella viatica. The sequence goes on from CM061920.1 coordinate 92,974,378, forward strand.
CACAAGAAATTGACCGATGAACAAAGAGTAGAACTAATAAATTTTTTACATACGGTACTAAGATACAACTACTTTACCTTTAACGAGAAATTTTATATGCAGTCACGCGGCTTAGCAATGGGTAACCCCCTAGCTGGTATCCTAGCAGATATTTTTATGAATGCATTGGAAATTAATTTTTTTTAATTCCCATTCAGAATTACTTAATAATATAAGATTTTATGCTCGATATGTTGATGACATAATTATCATATTCGATGGAGATGATCATGAATTAGAAATGTTATACGACACATTCAACGGTTTTCATGAAACGATTCGGTTCACTAAAGAAGTCCAAAATAAAAAATCTGAGCTGAATTTCCTTGACCTTAAATTGTCAATAGCAGACAGCTACATTAACTTCGACATATATCGTAAACCCAAGTATTCAGATAATATCATCCGTGCTGATTCAAATCATCCACAATCCCATAAAGTAGCATTTTTCCGTTCCGCTATTAATCGGGCACTGACAACTCCTCTGTCGCATAACGACCTACTAAAGGAAATAAATATAATAAAAACAATTGCAGTTAATAATGGATACGATCCACATTTAGTAGATGCTTTTGTTAGTAAAAAAACTATGAAAAATTGCTCTACATTACAAACAAATAGATCCCTTCTTAGAAAAGAAGAACACAGTAAGTTCATTTCGATCCCCTTTTTAGGGAACGTATCATATAGAATAAAGCGCTTACTAGAGAAGAAATATGACTGCAAAATAACATTTGCCGCGAGCAATTCTTTAAAGAAAAACCTCATACACAATCTCAAGACAGTTGACGACCCATTCTCTAATTCTGGAATCTATAAAATTAGTTGCAATAATTGTTCCAAATATTATATAGGTCAAACAGGCAGAGCAGTTAAAACAAGATATATAGAGCATTTATTAAGTAAGAATGGCAACAACATACGTAACTCTACATTTGCTGAACACTTACACAAGACAAACCATGTCCCCAGAGCTTTAAAAGACACCATAATTTTGCATAAAGAGGTCAAAGGACGTAAAATGGACTTATTTGAAGAACTAGAAATTTTTAAACATTTAGAAAAAAATGACAATAATATGTTAAACGATCAGTTGCAACTCGCGAACAGACGATTCTTTGAAGGCTTCAGACCTATACTTATTAACAAGTAATCGATGTTATTCTCCTCAGAAAACCTATAAAAAAAATGGCTTGTTGTTACATTTAAGCGATATAAAATATTATATAGTTATGTAAAACATGTACTTGTTACCAAGTCTAACACAATGTATTCGATTTTAAATCTTATTCTAATTATCGATAGTTAAGTTCACGAAATCGATCCTTGTTTGTGTGAATGCGCCCGCATGTAGCGCCTCCTATAAAGTCTTCCTAGTAGAATGTTTACAACAGATTAGTCAGTTGACGCAGTGTGCTTGGTACAAGCACATGTTCATCTCCGCCCATTAGGTACGGTAAATATTGTATTTTGATGGTTTTTATCTTGATTTTAATATGACATAAGGGATTATACCTTGAAAATGACAAGAGTTTTTACTCTCTTTTATAGCATGATAGTAGGTGCTTCTGAAGAAGACCAGCTTATGTTGGTCGAAACCGGTAAAGACTATTAGAATTATCGATGCAACTGGTTGGCTGTACTGTACATCTGTTCAACATTACTAATAAGTGTATGTACTGTTCCACATCCCCGAGATTATTCTCACATGGGATCAAAGTGAACATATCTATCCATCACAACTTGAAAACTGACGCTGACTGCTCGATGGCGACCAAACAGTTACGATAGCGACAGATAACCGAATAGAGGAAAGGCGCACGGTACTACATACAGCTTGCTCCCGTCTTGTTATTGAAAACAAGCAATATGATACAAGCAAAAATCAACTATCAAACCTATTATTATCAGTGTCAAGAATGTAAGTATAAAGTGATCAGAATATTGAAATTATTAACATTATGTTGAGAATCAAGAAATAATTGAATCCACAACCAGTTCAAATGGGGTTAGTCAGAAACGGCATGGCAGGAAAACTGCTCGGAATGTATAAGACTCTTGTGAATGAGAGATGAGTTTCAATGGATATTGATAGAAGAGTTAGGATGGTAAATGGAAGAGATGATCATGATAACAAACTAGTACTTAATTTCAGGAGTGAAGAAGTGGGAAAATTTTCTTTCATATTTAATTGATGAGGGATTGAAATAAAACACGGAGGGAAACGCTGCACAGTTTACCTGAAACGGTGAAAGGATTTAAAATTTATGAAATCCGAAAGTAGGTGATTTATGAAATTGCCACCGGGGCAAAACCAATGTGTAAGGGTCCATCCATAAATTACGTCACACCTTGAGGGGGAGGGAGGGGTTCAACAAAGTGACATCGTGGAGGGGGAGGGGACGTGTCATAAACTTTGTGACATTACGTGCAATATTTGTATTACTTTTTTGGCTCTTATTGCCTCAGTGTCGAGGCATACTTATTTCAACGATCATGTGGCATCTGTGAACTATATTTTTCATCATACAAAACCACTAACCAACGTAAGCAATTACATGAGAGGCAACTAGAGGTTTTCCCCATCATGAAGATTCGTCCACAAAGCATTGCCGCTAGACGAAACAGGGAAGTTCTTTGCTTATTAAACGATGACGATGCTTTATGGTTGGATGAAGATGATGTTGACACATCGAATGTTCCGAACACTATCGAAATCAAGAAAGAAGTGACTATTATGCCAATAATAAACAGTATCAAGGAATGGGTTCAAAATCCATGGACACACGATGACTCAATTTTGGATCATTAATTCGATTTTTATGTTTTTTTATATATATTTTCTTAAATGTTTGATTTATTGTTGATATGATTTTTTAACTGGAAATACATAAATAATTTTGGAAGTGCTGTTTTAATTTATAAATTTAAAATTGCAAAATATGTGACGTCACACCAGGGGAGGGGGAAGTCCCAAAAATGTGACAATCATTAAAATCATTAAATTCGTGTGACGTAATTTATGGATGGCCCCTAATTTCTGACGCGTGAATTTGTTCCCTTGAGTTTTGTTGCAAAAGTGTATTATATTAATTATTATTACCTGGAGTTGCAAAATCCTGTGTCGGCCTATTCCGGTATACTCTTACGACGTTTTACGTCCCCAACGGACAGACGACTTTGCATCAACAGAGTCGTATACCGTTTCTCCATACACACTGCGGAGTGGTTTGGGTTTCAAACCAGTAGTTTTAGTATATAATCGGTTAAGGGATTGGGCACCAATCACTTCCTCTACACCAACTACCATTGATGAACGTTGTTAGATGGTTCGTGGTTTAATTAATATGATAAATAGCCAGTGGGGAAGGGTGGCCACCTCTCGCCGCGCCCGCCTGGGCAGGTTCACCCAAAATTTGTCTTTGATGAGCAGCTATTAACAAATGACTTTTGGCCAAACTTTGCCAAGAGCTCAGTTCCAGCCACCAGCTATACCGATGGCACATTAAAAATCAAGTATGTGTGGTGAGCACTGAGGTGTATTGTAAAGACATGCTATCGTCTGCCTTTCATGTACCACCTTAGTGTGGACGTCCCTTTCCTGCAGTTACTTGTATGTATGTGGTAACTTATGAAATTGTGGTATATGTGTGTGTACGTGTTCCTGTGTGTTTATGTGTGTAATTATGGTGGTAGGAGTCTACTTGACATTTTTCCATCAGTGGCCTCCTATGTAGATGTAATCATTTGGGTATGATGAGCACCGAGGTTTGTGGCAAAGAAATGAAATATTTCGCACATGCTGTAGCTATTCAGTCTGGACCTAGGGTGTTCAGTCCTTTTCCTCCAGTTACGTGTATGTGTGTGGTGATGTATGGTAACTGTGTGTACGCATGGACATGTGAGTGTGTGTCTTTCTATGTGGTTGTGTGTCTATCCCGATAGGATTCTACTCGACTTTGAGATTTCACAATGACTGGCTACCTATGTGTTGGTGTAATTAATTGATAATGTGATAAGTACTGAGGTGTATGGCAAAAACATGTCATCCATTGCACACACTCTAACGTCTGTCTGATGGTTTTTTTTGGTCAGTTATGTTTGTGTGTGAGACCTAGTATAAGTATGGGAAGTTATGATATTTGTGTGATGACCAATGTGCCTACTGATACTCGTGGTACGTCGGACAAATATTACTGAACAGCAGAAAAGGCTTGTGGCGTGGGATAGAGGTGGTGCTGATCATGTGAACAGCTTTGTACATTTTACCAACGATACTGAATGGCAGAGAGGTCTGTAGTGTGAGTTAAATGATATGATTTTGATGTGAGGAGTTTGTTACTTGGTACACATGTTAATGATGATTTTTTCTTTTTTTATGTCAGTCTTGAACCATGGGGGTTCTGTCCCACTTTTTCTTTGCCACGATTGGGCTGGTTGTTGTGTTGAGCTCGCTGTAGGCATGGATATATGTGTCTGTGTGCGCCTTTCTCTGTGTCTGTATGCGTAAGCATGGTGATACCTTCCTTAAACTCATTTATCTGGATGTATGAATTGCTGTTCCTCCCATATGCTTGTGCTTGTGTGGAGACGTATGGGTTTGTGGGCGAGACCTAGTATGAATATGGAGGTTATGATATCCGTCTGATAGACAAGTGTCTATTGTAACTCATGGTACCTGGGTCACATGTTACTAAATACAGAAAGGATTGCGTTGTGGGAGAGATGTGGCTGTGATTTCAAACTTCACACATCCCGTAACTCTTGAGTTTGGATCTAGCATGATCAGTCTCTTTCCTCCAGTTATGTGTGGTGATGAATGGAACTGTGTGAATGCATTGACATTTGAGAGTGTGTGTGTGTGTGTGTCTTTCTATGATTTTTGGCCAGTCATGGGTGTTCTGTTCCTCTTTTTCGTTGCCATGATTGGGCTAGTTGTTGAGTCGAGATCGCTGTAGGCATGGAAATGCACGCGTTTATGCGTCTCTATCTCTGTGGGTTTTTTTTTTTACGTAAATGTGGTGATACCTTCCTTTATCTCGTTTGTCTGGACGTATGATGTGCTGTTCCTGCACTTATACTTGTGTGAGGTGGCATTTGGATTTGTGGGTGAGACCTAGCATGAATATGGGAGTTATGATATCTGTCTGATGACCAAGTGTCTACTGCTACTCGTGGTACATGGGGGCACATGTTGCTGAATGGCAGAAAAAGCTTAGGTGTGGGATAGACGTGTTGGTGTTGATGTGAACAGTTTTGTACCTAGCACACATGATAATGGATGGTAGTGAGGTCTGTAGTGTGAAATAAATGATATGATGTTGATGTGAAGAGTATGGTGCCTGGAACATATGTTACTGATGATTTTTGGTCAGTTATGAGCCATGGGGTTCTACCCCACTTTTTCGTCGTCATGATTGGGCTGGTTGTTGTGTCTAGCTCGCTGAAGGCATGGAAATGTGAGTGTTTGTGCGTCTCTCTCTGTGTCTGTATGTGTAAATATGGTGATACCTTCTATAAACACGTCTGTCTGGACGAATAATTTTGCTGTCCCTCAACTTATGTTTGTTTGTGCTAGTGTATTGAGATGTATGGATTTGTGGGTGAGATCTGATAGTCAGGTGTCTATTGTAACTCATGGTACCTGCGTCACTTTTTTACTGAATGGTAGAAAGGGTTGCGGTGTGGGAGAGACGTGTTGATGGTAAATGTAATCAACTGGGGCGCGATGAACACTATTTATGGTATAAACACTTAGGTTTATGGTGAAAACATGCCATCTTTTGCACACCTTCTATCTCACCAGGCTGATGATATGTAGGGAGACTTCTGTTTTTCAGCCAGTCATGAGGCAAGAGAGTACTACACCACTTTTTTTGTTTCCATGATTGGTACCGGTAGGTGTGCTGAACTCTCTGTAGTCTTGGACATGTGTGTCTGCGTCTCTCTTTGTGCTGTAAGCGTAAGTAACTCGTCTGTCTGATGATTTTTGTAACGATAGTTCTGTCCAGTTAATCAGTTGTAACGACAATTCTGCCCACTTCATCGTTTTCATGATGCTTGCTGTTAGTTCTGTTGACCTCACTGTATGCATGTACAAGTGTGTGCGTGTGTCATTCCTCTGTGGATTTGAGTCTAAAATATATGGTTATAGAATTATCAACGTGTGCTTCTAACCATTGTTTCAGGGATTAGGCAATCTCCCATTTCGATGTGCTCTTTACAGTTTACTGCCGTTTGTGTTGGCATGTGAATTTTGATTCTCACTACATAAAAATCATTTAACAGAGAGGGGTGATGTACCATAGAAGCGAAGGACTTGGGTACAAACCCACAGTCAGACCATTGCTTGTGTGGTGTAGTATGGAGTCCATATTTTTTGTACATAAAACGCAAGGTGCAAAGGAGGGCAGTTAGATTTATCTGTGTAAAATATTCAGTAAGTGACATAATAAAGGAGCTGGGGCTGGGATGTCATTGGAAGATAGGAAGAGTGTTGAGTGGCTGTAGGTGGCGTATAATGCTGTTAGAATGGATATTGGTGGAATAATTCTGAGTGGTGTATGAAGCCTAAGTTGACCATGACCACAATCTCGCATTAGACTTTAGGTGATGAGGCCTGAGTGGATAAAATATCTAAACACCCACTTTGACCTAACAATTTACGACAGTTCAAATGTGAGCACTATCTTAGGCGTAATAGAACCTATGGTGACGTTTTGGATACTTGTCGATGTGTGGGGATCTTCTATAAAAATGTGGGTTATGATGTCTGTTTGATGACCAAGAAACTATCAGTGAGCTAAGAGCATTATGGTAACTTTATCGTGGTTACTTGAACAAAGCATGCAATTACAAACAAATGTCAGACTTGGTCCTGAATCCGAAGGTTGGCGTTAGATGGGAACATTTTAAGCCGAATGGAGAACTCCCCAGGGTCCTGATTTATTGAAAAATAAATTCCTGGAAAAGGGGAGAATTTCCCTGAAAACTGTAGTAGAACCACCTTAAATGAACATTTTGATACCTGGCTACTGATTAGCAGAAGACTTTGCGAATTTTGAATTTTTGGTTTACTTTAACGAACGAACAGAAGGTAACCCTGTCTGTAACTGATCAGGGGTTGGATTGGGAAACATTGGAAACAGAAGGTGGTTTGAGGAAGTGCTGTGGGTATGTTGGCGATGAGGCTAGGGGTGGATCTTGGTGAAAGAATTAGGAATAGAATATCAGTAGAAGCTGACACTGGATTTCTTCTATAAGGGAGTATCTCCACCTTGGTCACAGGCGATGGTCTCAGGCATGTTCAGTGCTTAGCACTGCCTTAGCGTGACTCGATTATTATCACATAGGACTGGCGTACTTCGATTCGACAGGGGTGAAATTAGTAAGATTAACAGACGTATTTCGTCCCCCTGATTTATTGAAAAATAATTTCCTGGAAAAGGGGAGAATTTCCCTGAAAACTGTAGTAGAACCACCTTAAATGAACATTTTGGTACCTGGCTACTGATTAGCAGAAGACTTTGCGAATTTTGAATTTTTGGTTTACTTTAACGAACGAACAGAAGGTAACCCTGTCTGTAACTGATCAGGGGTTGGATTGGGAAACATTGGAAAACAGAAGGTGGTTTGAGGAAGTGCTGTGGGTATGTTGGCGATGAGGCTAGGGGTGGATCTTGGTGAAAGAATTAGGAATAGAATATCAGTAGAAGCTGACACTGGATTTCTTCTATAAGGGAGTATCTCCACCTTGGTCACAGGCGATGGTCTCAGGCATGTTCAGTGCTTAGCACTGCCTTAGCGTGACTCGATTATTATCACATAGGACTGGCGTACTTCGATTCGACAGGGGTGAAATTAGTAAGATTAACAGACGTATTTCGTCCCCCTGATTTATTGAAAAATAATTTCCTGGAAAAGGGGAGAATTTCCCTGAAAACTGTAGTAGAACCACCTTAAATGAACATTTTGGTACCTGGCTACTGATTAGCAGAAGACTTTGCGAATTTGAATTTTTGGTTTACTTTAACGAACGAACAGAAGGTAACCCTGTCTGTAACTGATCAGGGGTTGGATTGGGAAACATTGGAAAACAGAAGGTGGTTTGAGGAAGTGCTGTGGGTATGTTGGCGATGAGGCTAGGGGTGGATCTTGGTGAAAGAATTAGGAATAGAATATCAGTAGAAGCTGACACTGGATTTCTTCTATAAGGGAGTATCTCCACCTTGGTCACAGGCGATGGTCTCAGGCATGTTCAGTGCTTAGCACTGCCTTAGCGTGACTCGATTATTATCACATAGGACTGGCGTACTTCGATTCGACAGGGGTGAAATTAGTAAGATTAACAGACGTATTTCGTCCCCCTGATTTATTGAAAAATAATTTCCTGGAAAAAGGGAGAATTTCCCTGGAAAACTGTAGTAGAACCACCTTAAATGAACATTTTGGTACCTGGCTACTGATTAGCAGAAGACTTTGCGAAAGCACTGCCTTAGCGTGACTCGATTGTTATCACATAGGACTGGCGTACTTCGATTCGACAGGGGTGAAATTAGTAAGATTAACAGACGGTATTTCGTTCCTGGAACATACGTCTGTGCTGTAAAATACAGTTAAAGGTGGGTATATCTCTCTGTTTCTAGTCAATCACTGATGTGTCACAAGGGATTGATTGGAATTTTAGACAAAATACAGCTAAGGACACTCAATTTGTGATTGCTTACGAAAGCATAACAGAATTGATACATAGATTGGTATGGATAGACAGACGACAAAGGTTTCACCTTGGTGGCAACAATTACGAGTGTAATGAAATATTTTATACCAATTGTGGTATTGCTATAATTTATCACAATAATTTATTTTTTTTTAACTTTTAAACGTCTCTCTAACAACGTGGTCTTTAGAGACGGGGAAAGGATGGGGAGCAAGGAATGGGAAGGAATTCGGCCATGTCCTTTTGAAGGAAGCATCCCGGCATTCACAAACTGGATTTCACATCTGCAACTTTGCATTAGGCAATGATATTCATGTGAATATAATTTAGTGGGCATATTTCAGATAAAATAGGTAGGAAAGTTAATGCCATAGCAATAGGATAGAAATGCACAAAGTTCATCGAGGTTGTAGGAAATCACTTCTTTGAATTTAAAACATTAGTTGGATTCTCGCTTTGTTTCATTGCATATAATTTAATAAATTAAAATAATGGCAGTGTGACAGAAATTCCCGAGTTATCATTAACGATTAATTATATTGGAATCCCACCGTACTGACCCTTATTTCCTCTTGTTATTCGAACAGAGTTATTTTTTGTGCAAAGCACCCTCTGCCAATTTCGAATATCAGAACTGAATTGTATAGACGTGAATTTGACCTATGCCAAGACTTTCCATGGTTCATTATCACGTTTTAAACGTAAAAGTTACACTTTCACATGATCTATTTTTTTAATTAAATACAAAGACTCGAGCAGTTTTTCTGGTCACCCAGAATGAAAACAAAATTTTCGATTTTCGTTTTGAAAACACGAGTGATTGGGCTACCATAAATGTTTCCTAGATTTGTACTACGAAAACTGACATATAATAATTATTCTCATCTCGTAATAATTTCTTCTTGAACCGAAGTGAATGCTGAAATATTTCTATGTATCCTGCTGGGGCGGTTTCGCAGTGCAATGGGCATATGGCGCAACCTGAATTCCTTATCGATAGCAGGACACCTGAACAAATACACACCAAATTCGCTGCAAGCCTGAGACTCTGAACAAAATTCTGCAATCACACGAACGCTGTGTTGGACGCCCTACTTTCTTTGTCCGCCAGCCAGACACCCAGCTATGCTTTCATAATGGCGAATGAATAATGTGCTTCCCTTGGAGCCATTTCGTAACCTGTCGGACTCCCGGTCAAACACGCGAGTGACTTCGCAAACATCGAAATATTTCACGCATATTGGTACACCCGCTCCATCTAGCGACAAATGTCTTCTGCCGTGTGCTGACCTCTAGCGACAGTTATGCAAGTTATCGCACATGTCGCAACAGGGTCTCGGCGGCCGAGCAAGTACGTACATGTCGACACCTGTGCAAATACGCCTTAGGGTAGGGTTTTCCCCCGCAAGACAAGGATAGAAGATTTCGTGGCGAAGTGGAATATCTCTGGCCGGCGCATGCGCAGATGAAGTTTCTTGTGGCATCGGCTGTTCGGTGGAGACACCTGGTGGCAGGATGTGTGTATATACATCGAAATATTTCACGCATATTGGGACACCCCCCGCCATCTAGCGCCAAGTACCTATCACGCTCTGCCGTGTGCTGACCCCTATGCGACAGTTATGCAAGTTATCGCGCATGTCGCAACAGGGTCTCGGCGGCCGAGCAAGTATGTACATATCGACACCTGTGCAAATACGCCTTAGAGTAGGGTTTTCCCCCGCAAGAAAAGGATAGAAGATTTCGTGGCGAAGTGGAATATCTCTGGCCGGTGCATGCGCAGATGAAGTTTCTTGTGGCATCGGCTGTTCGGTGGAGACACCTGGTGGCAGGATGTGTGTATATGCTACATTGCAACATTTGTGCAGCTGGAATATTTACATCACATAGGACACAATCGTAAATAATATCGCTGATTTCAGAGTAACATTGTTGGAGATAAGTGAAATAACAGCTAGAATAAAGACTAAATAACAGTGCGGCCGGTCAAAGAACTAACGGCCCCGCCATCTTGGTCGGCCGGCCCGCCATCTTGGACGGCCAAAGAACTAACGTGCAGCCATCTTGTGACGTCACGCGGACGAGTGGAGTCTCTTACGGGGCCGGCTTAAGATCTTTTGTCCCAGAATCGGCCTTGTACATCTACTCTCTTGCATAGTTCCGTCCTTAAACATATTAAATGGTATTTACATAAATTCTTTCATAAACAAAGTCTATTTACTGTGATTAACAGAAATTGGAAAACAAACATACAAGATCATATTCAATGAAGCCGAACACAAGAACCATAAAATATTTGATAAAATTGATAAAACGAGAGTTCTTATTGCAATGCAATCACCAGGAATCCGCCTCGACAACACTGTCTGCATTTCAAAGATGATGGCTACGTCTCCAAGATCACTGAGCCACTGATTAAACTATCTACTAATTTCAGTCGATAAAGTGACTCAACGAAAATTGTTTTTGTCACCATATCATCATAAAAAATATTCCGTAATTTTCTTTATTGTTACCCTCTCACCACGAATTGCCCGTCCGGGCATCCAGATTTGGGTTTTCCATGGTTTCGCCAAATAACTCCACGCGAATGCCGGGATGCTTCCGTCAAAAGGGACTTGGCCGAATTCTTTCCCGTTCTTTGCCCCCAGTCCTTGCTAGAGTATCACTATTTAAAAATGTTCTACAGTCAACCACAGCCAGTCAACTGCGATCTTCAATGTGGAAGAAACGGCATTATTCTGTGTTTTGCTATAGAATTTTGTGTCATAGCTTTTTAATGTAGTATGATCAAGATATTCGACTTTTACGAAATGATTCAGATCCAGGTTAGTGACAAAATCGGATTATTTTTATCTGGTGATTTTCTTTAACAGGAGCAGTGTCTGTGTTATATGCGTGCAATATATTGGTAACTATTCAGCTTTCAGACAATTCTACTGACTTTTTGTAATGCAAGCACAGTGGCTGTAATCTTTATCAGCCACTGCTGCTCATAACTTTTTTAGGCAATTGACGAACAACATTTGTACCGTTGGAGCAGCAAGGCACATTTATATTCTCCGTCCTAACCACACTTCAAGCAGTCGTCATCCAGAAACGTTAAAACAAAGCTTTAATTTGTCTACTGAAAACAGAAAAGTAATAGGCGTCCACAGTTAGTTCAGCTGACTGTATGGTATTTTTATTTTTTCTACAAGAAATCGTATATATTATTCGGCATGGAATTTCGTTTATCTAACAGTAAATATGCATTTCAATCAGGTTACACGTTCCGTATCTCGTGTACAAATGTTTGAAGGTGAAAGCAAGTGAAAACTTTAGGAAATTTCTGAAGTTGAATTTTTGTACGTAGTTGAATTAGTTGATGACATTTCGGTTATCTGGTCCATTTTACCTTGTGTTCGTGGTTCAGTTCATACTGTCCAGAATTCAGTTCTTTGATTTTTTTTTCTGGCAAACTTTCTCTATACTGAAATGGACTTCAGTTAACAGGTGTTTAAAAGGGTTAACAATAATTTCACTGTAAATGAATTCAATTTTTCTCGGCGTTGTTTATTTATAAACGTTTCTCGGGAAACAAACCGAGTAATATTATTATTGATGCATAATATTTCGGCAAAATGTTGTGCATCAATAATAATATTACTCGGTTTGTTTCCCGCGAAACATTTATAAATAATTTCACTATGAGGTTTGCATCGCTTTAAGTAAATAAAGATTTTTTGAGAATGAAAAATTAATTTTTTTGATCAATCGAGTTTTCTTTTAAGATGGAAGTATGGTACCAAAATGTTGGTATGTAAACAAATACAGACTGTACGTAATTATTTTAAATAGTAATTCAAACTTTCCTTTTCGGAACGTAAAAATGAAGAAATATTTCTCACAATTAATTCATACCTAATGAAAGCGCGTACAGTAATTACATTTTTGTTCTTTTACTATCATTACTGTGCTGCCAAACCGATATAGTATCATTCATCAATTATGTGCCAAGAACGTATGTGTCCATAAATTTTTTAAGTCAGAATCTTTCATTGATCTTATTAGGGCGGGCGACACTAGCCGACAATTTTTAGATTTTTGTGGTAAACGTTTTGAAAAACTACGTCTAGACGTGAAAATGAACATAAATTACCTTGCCCTAATAATTCAATATTATCTCTACAAGAGTCATCAATCATTATTTTTGCAAGAAATTGTAATCATTTTTATTATCTTCTTTAGCATATATATATATATATATATATATATAATGCCATGAGGGATAATGGTTCGCTTTGAAAATTATTTTCATTCAACTTACGAAAATAGTGGTTGTGTTCCGATTCCACTGACAAATAAATTTTGTAAAATGCTGAATGTTATTTGATAAAGAAAAAAAATTCCCATTACAATTAACTCCCGCAATCACAATTCAAAAAGCTCAAGATTTAACATTGGATAAAATTACTGTAGATATTGGAGGGGAAAAAAAACTTCTGTTAGTTTAACATATATTGGGTTATAGAGATTAAAGGCTTTAGAAAGCCAAGCATTAAAGATAAGATTTTCTTATGACAGATCTAGTAATATTAAAAATTCGAGTATGTTAAAATGTAGAAAACAGGAAGAAACTTGAATAAGAAATTGTGTATCTGATTAAAAACAAATTAAATAAATTGATATTTTAAATATTTAAAAATTGTGTCTTATTATAAACATGCCTAATTTTTTTTCAACAACATAAAAACACCGATTTTGATGATAGTTCGTGAAGTTTTCAATATTAAAATCCTTATGATTATTATTTAATTTCTTTAATTGTATATAATATTTTTATTACAAAACTTCGCGAGCCACCACAAAGCTGTGCTTTTAGCTAGTAAATATCTATAGACCACCAGATGGGAAATTTTCAACTTTCCTTACCCAATTGGAATCATTACTAAATAATGTGACTACACCCAATAAAACATTAGTGCTTTGTGGTGATTTCAATATTAACTTCCTCCAAGACAGTAGTGAGAAATTTGATTTTTGTAATATGGTCAAATCCTTCAACTTAATACCAATACTAACCAGGATATCAAACTACCATAATACTCATCTTGGCCAGGTGTTTGTTACAGAGACAAGTCTCTTCTCAAAAGGGAAAGTAATAAGTATGGGCTACAGTGACCATGAAGCGCAACTCATATCGCTGAAGATATAAAAAAGTAAAAACACAAATTGTAAAAATATTTTTTATCGGAGAAATTTTTGTGACGAAATTTTTGGCAGAAAGAACTAGTAAAAACTGGGTTACCACTGGCATAAAAATATCGGGAGAAAGAAACAGCTTTTTACAGAATTACTGTAAACTAAACCAAGTAAACGAAATTTTTCAAACTATGTTAAAAACTATAAAAAAAATTATAAAAGAGTAATTCGTCAAGCAAAACTTATGGCAAATGATAATTGTATAAAAGCCTCTTCCAACAAAACCAAAGCAATGTGGCATATTATTAGACAACAAATTGAAAGTGCAAAAACTGAAAGAAAGAACATCAAATCATGTACAGATAATTCAATAATTAGTGACCCCAAAGTTATAGCTGAAGAATTCAATAAATATTTTACTTATTTGGCTGAAAAATTAATTAAAACGAACTGCAATAAGCAAACTAAAGATGTTCCTAGTCTTTCCATAATATCTAGTTGCACAATGTATCTAACTGAAACAAACCCTTATGAAATTAAAAAAATCATAATGACATTAAAAAATAGTTATTCATGTAGACTAGATGAGGTCCCTGATTTCATATTGAAAACCTGTGCTAATTATGTAGCTGCCCCTCTGGCAAAAATTTTTAACATATCTGTACAAACTGGAACTTTTCCTGAAGTACTCAAAACTGCAATAGTGACGCCACTGTTAAAAAAAGGTCCTTCTGACCAGTTGACAAATTATAGGCCTGCGTCCTAATTAAGTGTTTTTTTAAAAACTATTACAAAAACTCTTCCTTGACAGACTTCTTAAGTTTATCAATAAATATGCACCACCTTCTACCCAGCAGCATGGATTCAGGAAAAATAAATCTATTCATACAGCAATCTTTGAATTCTTAAATTCTGTTTTAAAAGGAAATGACATGGCTACAGGTATTTTCATAGACCTATCAAAGACATTTGATGTAACAGATCATGGTATACTATTAACTAAACTGGAAAAAATGGGGATAAGAGGGAATGCAAAAAACTGGATAAAATCTTACCTTGAAAACCGTAAACAAAGAGTGTCTGTTGACTATGAAACAACATACCAGAAAAATTGTACAATGGAAAAATTTACCTCAGATGAACAGTTTGTTAAGTATGGTGTACCCCAAGGTTCGGTGTTAGCACCTGTTTTGTTTATAATTTATATAGTTGATCTCACTAGGAATATTGATCCAAAAGATGCAGTTCAGTTTGCAAATGACACAAAAATTAAAAATTTAGAATTAACTGCAAATAAAACTATTAGTGAGTTGAAAAACTGGTTTGACGCAAATAATCTAATCTTGAATGAGGAGAAAACAGTGTGTTTGAATTTTTGTCTACCTTATTCTGCTAACAAAAAGAATATTCAAGTAAACATAAGTGAGAAAGTTCTAAAAAATGTAAATGAAACCAAATTCTTGGGATTATGGATACAACAGAACATGAAATGGGATGTTGATATAAGCAAATTAGCTAAACGACTGTCTACAGTGTGTTATGGACTGAGAATCCATAGGGATACCACTAGTATTAGTACAGTAATTCAAGTATACTACACTCATTTCCATTCGCTGGTCAGATGTGGAATTATTTTCTGGGGTAGCTCATCACAAAGCACTGATATATTTAGGATGCAGAAAAGAGCAGTGAGAACTATATGTCACCTAAAAAGACTAGAATCGTGTAGAACACATTTCATAAACCTCGCCATTCTAAATGTTCCACGTCTGTACATCTATGAAATAGTTCTTTTCGCAAGAGAGTACCTAAATTAATAAAAAAAAAAATGATAAGGATCATAATTACCTCACTAGAGGACATTCAGACATCCACTAAAAGTTTTGCCGGACTACTACATATCAAAAAAGTATTTTAAATTCGGGAATAACACTCTATAATAAAATACCAGAATAAGTAAAAATTGCTTCCTGTAGCTCCTTTAAAATAAAACTAAAGGCATTTCTAGTGAGGTACAGTTTTTACTCTATTTGTAAATATATGGGCTCATAAAAAGTGGGTTTTAGGATTTCTTCAAATTTTGTTTCATCAAATATTGTATTGTTATATTCTCTTCATGTACACTTGTTTTGTCATTGTATTATCATTCATGTATATAAGTCCCATCATCTCATAATAATATGTAACATCTAATCATCAAAATGACTTATGTCAAATGTGGACCTGTACTATAAATGGACTAAATGGATCAATAAAAAATCTAATCTAATCTCTAAAAACTGTTACTTTAAAACTGTCTCTCTGTTTCGGATGTTCGCGTTATATAAGCTTTATTGAAATTTCTAGAACACTACAAAGGATTCCGACAGATATTTCTCGAACATTAACAATACTTAAACAATTGAAACATATTAAAAACTATAAGAATTAATACATAATCATTTACAATCATTACAAAATGGTCAGAAATGGAAATTAAAGATACTTAAACACAAAATTATCCACAGAAATAATTTAAAACTGTAGCAAATTGTCCTTTAGACATCGTATCTTGCATTAATACTTAGAATTACAAACATTTAAGCAATTCTCTTGCATAGTTCTGTCCTTAAACATATTAAGTGGTATTTACATAAATTCTTTTCATAAAGAAAGTCTATTTACTGTGATTAACAGAAAATTGAAAAACAAACATACAATATCATATTAAACGAAACTCTAGCTTACTACAAATGCTTCATAAAATACAATTCCATTTAAGTTTAGGTTTGAGGGCTGTTACAACGTGTCTTTCACTACCGTGGCTCAAAACAGCAAATCTTATGCCAAGCACCAGCCGCCACCAAAAGACCGCAATGACTTGAAGTGTGTAGGTAACTATTATTATGAAGTGAATAATTATATTATAATACTGCCAGGTGGTGGAAGAAGTGAAAGCCAACCAACACTGTATATTTTCGTTGTCCGTCTGGTACACGGCTGAGAGAACTATTTGGTCGTAGACAACTGCGCACAAACTATGAGGCTAGCAGTGCCATAGAACGGATTCAGAGACTAGGTAACAGAATACCTCCTGAACTTGATTTTTTCATTGACAGTGTTGCCGTTTTCAAGCGAGTACTCATACGTGAATGGAGTCAGCAATGATGGGCTTAGTCACGGTCTATTATTCCCTGTAATAATTTGTATTTTTGTGTAGTTTTATGTTGAGTCTTATTATTAGTTTTAGAATAATTAATAATTTTCTTCTGTGTAATTGTTTTTCTATTTTTAGTAATATAAAACTATAATTGCTATTTTTTGTTATCTTCTTGTTTTCACTGTAACTAATTTGTTCACAAATAGTGGTAATTGTGTTTACTAAGTAGCTATCATAAGATATATCAATGTAAAATGGTTTTTCCATTGGAATAAATAAATAAATAAATACTAGCCCCAAAATAATTTTTTTCTGTTGTATAGCTAAACAGAATTGTTATAAAATAAAGTTGAATGTAATTCCTCGTCCCTTGCGCTGTAGCAAAACAGATGTCAGTTCGGTCCAGATTGTGTTTCAGCCTAACCAGAAACTCCGGTGATATTGCTCCTAGAAAATAATAGCTGCAATCATACTGAATTTATACGTTCTCTGTATCGCATGTTAATGTTATCATGCATCGCGGAATAAACTTGATTCAAAAATCTTCACAAGATCTTATATGTTTATATTTTGTTATTTGTGATGCAAATCAATGTCTTAACGGCTTAAATAATGATCCCAGTAATATGAAGTCAGTGAAAACGAAAGTTACTAAAATAAATCTTAACTACGGTACTTACCTTAAGTCATGTAATATTAGTTTGAATTGTGGCGTAGGGCGCATAGATAGCGTTCAATTTGGAACTAATTTCATTCAAATCAAATAATCTTTTCAGTAAAAAGTAGCATATAATAATTAATATGCCTATTTAAACGAAACACATAATTTTCTTTAAGTGTTCTGGCAATACATTTATTGGCAGTTGCTTAACTAAATAGAAGTGTTGCAAAATAAAGTTCAATGTAATTTCTCGTGACTTGCGCATTACCAAAAACTTTCAGTTGTCATCCTGGTCCAGGTAGCATGTCAACCTAACCACAAACTACGCTAAAATTGCAGCCAGAAAAACAATACTTCAATCACAAGCATATTCATAAATGGTGATTTAAACTTGATCAAAAATCATCACTGGATCTGACAGCTTCCTTTTTTTAATATTCGTGATTCATATCGATGCTACAACAATGTTTGAATGGCTGACAGTTACATGCGGCTAAAGTGTGGCATCACTAAAAGCAACGGAAATTAAAAATAAATCTTAATAACTTACTTCATTCCCTGTAATATTAGTTTTAATTGTAGTATGTGCTGTATATATCACGACCAATGTGGAACTCCTTTAGTTAAAACGAAGTAATGTTTTAAGTAACAAAACACACTACAACAATTTAAATTACTTTTTAAAAAATCTTATGTCCTCCGCTTTAAGGGGTTTAATGGAGTGTTCTGACAATTCATTTCTCTACGGTTGCCTAAATAAATAGAATTGTTGGTATAGAATGTTCTTTTCTATTTGAACACATATTGTTATTCTTATAAATAAAAATTAAGGTCCGACCGAAACAGGATTTTCAGCCGAAACCGAAACCGAATCTTCGGCCCCGGTCTCAGTTTCGGCTGAAACCAAAGTTATGTAGACATTTTACAATTTCTATTGTATGCTGAAATACAGACAGTTAATTCGTGTTAAATGAAAGAAGGAACAATAATTGAAGTATGTGACAAGAATTATTCTTTACTTATATAATATTAACAATATAACATGAACAAAAATAATAAACATGTTAAAGAATTATTCTTGTAAGCAAACTTTGTCAAAAATCAACACCTAAGTTAGATATAAAGTACAGACTCATTATTAATTGATTATTTTTAATTGTGTTCACAATATTCTTAACATTAATTTATTATTTTAAGTAATAAAAAATTAATCACCAAGTGTAACATGCAAGATGTCAATAAATAATTCATTCACTGAGATTTTGTATGTAGCTCATGGTGATTATGTAATTATCAATCTTAACAACGAAAAAAGATATAGAATTAGCTATCTATCAAGCTCAACAAAGATTAAAATAATTAATTAGCATGATAATAAAGTACTTAATTTAAAAAAAAAAACACTTATATAACTGAAAGAAAAAAAAGGAATATTATTATTAGATTACTAATTAATTTTAGAATTCGTATTTAAAAATTCTTATGTTGTACGCTAAGATAGCAGTTTTTCAACATTTTCACCAAGCAGATTACTCCGACGATCTGCGTATATTTGTCCATCAGCACTAAACAGCAGCTCGCTTGGAACACTGGTTGGCGGAGCAGAAAGATACCTTCAGACAGCTTTTTTCGGGGTAGGATATGGACTGCTGTTCCAATAACAATATATGTCGGCATTGCATTGCAATAATGGCTCCGACAGATAAGACTGAATTCTTTCTTTCAGCACAAGTATTTGATCTTCATATCCAGTTATCTCCATCTGATTAGAAATACTATTGTGTGTATCCCAAAGACCCTTCCCTCCCAATCACCTCTCTTAATTTTCGGACCAACATCTTTCCGTCTTCATCACCAGTATAAGCTTTGTACACTCCCATGACTCTCTTTACCCTCCTTCTATCCTCCAATGAATCCCACTCCAGCTCCTTTATCAAATTAGTTACTGATTGTGTTCTGCGATAATTAATTTTTTTAATTTAATTTATTTAATTTCAATGGAGCACAGGCTCCGGTGGCAATTTCCCTACACTCCCATCTTCCCCCTATCCTGCACTAGTGTAGAAAAAAACTGTTTTTTTTTCTGACTGGAAAAAAAAACATGAAAAAACATGAAAAAAACTGTGAAAAAGACACGGTTTTTTCTGGTATACGTTTTTTTTCATAACTACTAAATCTCAAACCCGTAAGGCATTTATCATTTAATATGACTGTTTTAGAGCTTATACCAAGTACTTATCATAATTTTTAAATCTACTATATTTTTCTGGTTCAGTAGGGGAAAAAACCGAAAATATTGGCAACATGACTGAAGTTTTCCTTTACGAATGGGGACTTCCCGGAGAGGCTCGATTGCGCGAGAAGGGATCCCCGTTCCCCGTTGTTTGGGTTGATACTCGCTATTCTATTTGAACCAGTGCTGCCAGCCCTATGAATTTATCTGTAGACCTACGGATCTGTTTAAAGAATTAGGAATTTTAAATTTATCTATGGTTTTTTGCCTCTTTTTATTACTTATTGTGCTTTCCTTATATTCGTATACTTGTCAGTGGCGTAGTAAGGTCAACAAGGGCCCCGGTGCAAAAAAAAATATTTATTTTGGGCCCTCAGGCCAGATGGGCGACCTTTTTCTTTGCTTTGTGTTGCCGGTAGGGGCCCCGTGAGCTGAGGCTGGGGCCCTCTGAGCAGTGGTTGGAGGCCCCCTGGAGCAGTGAGGGGGCTCTTTGTGTCTCAGGGGACCCCTTAGACGACGGGGTAGAGCTAGTGAAGGCCCGTGGCCCCTCTAAACTGCGCTTGCGGCCACCCTCAGGTATGCTTTGGGGCCTCCTGAGATATGCATAGAGGGCCCGCTGCACTGCACCGCCTAGCCCCATTGTAGCTACACCCCTGATACTTAAACTCTCAGCGTATAGTGATACTGAGTCATTAAATTGTCAGTAATTATGAATTGTTCCTTGCAACATTTGGCTTAAACCAACGATTGAAAAGAAATAAAGCTCCTATTTTGTATGATAATAAATTTAAATTCAAACTTAAAAGACCGTAATACAGAACTATCCGTGCAGTATTTATGCACAGTGTGTACTTTGCTCATAATTTAAAACTTCAATCTCAAAATCTTTTGAGTACAATTAAAGAACAACCAGTAAAAGGAAATATAACTATTTCTGAATTTATGGTTCAAGAGGAGACAGAAGAAAAAACAGAAAATTCCGACACCGACTGAACTAGTGTTGGTAGTGCTGATACTAGTGAATGTGGTACTGACATAGAGGATGAATAAAGTTATGTTACCTACATAGATACATTTATGAATCATTATGTAAGACATTATATGATTCATTAAGCTGTAAAACACACATGTAAAATGCAAGTTCCGCAAATAAAATTATAATTTATCAAATATATTGTTTTCTGAAAAAAAAACAAGGGTGCTAGTTTTTTTCATGTTTTTCATGCTGAAAAAAAAAAACATTATTTTTTTTTCAATTTGCAACACTATCCTGCCCCGACCAACATTTTCCCTCCACAAATTTTTTCTTTAAACTCTTTCAACGTTTTCGGTAAGTTATTCATCATTTCTCTTGGTAACTCATTCCAATCCCTGACACCCTTACCTAAAAAAGAGAATCTTCCCACACCCTTGTGCCTGAAATTGAGTGGCAGCTTGTGGTCATGGTCATCCTTTCCCTTCCATGCACTACTACCTACTCCAATATCTTTCCATGCCTCATCGCCAGTACGCCCTGTACACTCCCATGAGCTTCCTCATCCTCCCCGTCTTGCAATGAATCCCATTTCCACTCCTTTATCATATCCGTCACTGAATGCATTCTGCGATAATTTCCCGAAACAAATCTAGCAGCCCTTTTTTGCACCCTCTCCAACTCCTGTATTTGATATGTAAAATGAGGGTACCTTACAACTCTACCATATTCGAGCAATAGTCTGACCAAAGTTTTGTAACCTAACTCCCTCACTTCTCTCGCACATCCCCTCATCACTCTCTCCAACAAGTGCAGAATTTTGAAACCTTTTCCTACCACGTGTCCAATATGTCCTGCCCAAATAAGCTTGTTATCAAATGTAATGCCAAGATATTTACACTTCAAGTCTTCAGCAAGCAATTCTTACCTCACCTTATATTCATAATTAACCTTTTGTTTTTTATTTGTGTATCTAATAAGCTGACTCTTCTTTGCATTTATCTTCATCCCATGTTTACCAACCCAACTAGATATCCTGTCCAGATCACCCTGCAACTGTTTACAATGCTCTATCGTGTTGATCCTTTTATATAGCATTATGTAATCTGCAATCAATCTAATTTCAGGTAGTAAACAATCAACACTATTATTCATTAGAATAATGAATAGCAATGGTCCCAATATGCTACCCTGTGGAACTATCATTTTTACTTCTACATCCTTTGATACTACATTTCCTACCTTAACTTTCTGTTTTCTACCATTTAAAAATTCTTCTACCCAGCAAACCACTTTCTCATCCACTACAATAGTTATTACCTTATTTACTACCATTTTATTGCTCACTCTGTCAAACGCCTTTGACAGATCATGTGCTACACTATCAATTTGGCCTCCCTTGTCCATTTCATCTGAAATATCTTGCATATATCCAACCAACTGAAATTTGCATGAATATCCTTCCCATGTTTACCGAACCATCTAGATATCCTGTACAGATGCCCTGCAACAGTTTACAATCCTCTATCGTTTTGATTCTTTTATATAGCATTATGTCATCTGCAAACAATCTAATTTCAGATAATAAACAATCAAAACAATTTTTTTTAACTGCTTAACGTCTCTTAACAGCGAGGAAAGGATGAGGGGCAAGGAATGGGAAGGAATTCGGCAATGGCCTTTAGAGGGAAGCATCCCGACATTTGCCTGGAGTGATTTGGGAAACCTTGGAAAACCAAAATCAGGATGCTCGGATGGGGATTCGAACCGCCGTCCTTCCGAATGCGAGGGCAGAACGCTAACCGTTACACCACCACTCTAGCTAACACAATTATGAATAATGAATAGCAATGGTCCCAATACGATACCCTGTGGCACTCCCATTTTTACTTCCACTTCTTTTGATACTACATTTCCTGCACTATCTTTCTGTTTTCTATCTTTTATAAAATTTTATACCCAGCAAATCACTTTTTCATCCACTCCAATAGTTTTTACCTTATTTACTACTTTTTTATTGCTCACTCTCTCAAACGCCTATGACAGATCTAGTGCTACACTATCAATTTGGCCTCCCTTGTCCATTTCATCTGAAATATCTTGCATATATCCAACCAACTGAGATTTGCATGAATATCCTTGCCTGAACCCATGTTGCCTGCTTGAAAACCACTTACGTTCCTCACATATATTTCTGATGTGGTTGCATATCAATCTTTCCATTAATTGACCTACCACTGATGTCAAACTGATTGGCCTGTAATTCTCAACTCTATTTCTCACCCCTACTTTATGTACCAGTACTACTATTGCACTTTTCCAGTCCTGTGGTAGGCAGGAGGTATCCAGACTCAATTTAAATAATATATCAAGATAATTTACAATGTCATATCCGGCTATCTTTAAGAAATCTGTAGTAATATTATCTACACCAGCCCCTTTATGTCTTTCCAGCTTTCTTATTTCCTTCATGATTTCCTCAGGATGAATTTCAAATTTTTTACTATCTTCATTTCTAATTTTGTTGTTAAGCTCGTTCTCCAAATTAGACCCTCCAGTTTCTGATTCATTATCCCTAATGCTTTCACTAAACCAGTTACTTAAAATATCGGCCTTTTCAAATAGTAAGTAACTTCTTCTCCATCCTTATCTAAAAGTGTCTCTACACCCTCCCTTCCCCTCAGTTTCCTGATATAGCCATAGAAATTTCTAGATGCATAAGTCAATGGTCCTCCTGCACTGCTGCACCGACAATACTCTTCACAAACCCATCTTTATCCATTTTCTTTGCTGTTATTAAGCCCTTGTTTAGTTGCTTTAAATAATCCCTACTACCCTGCTGTCTCTTAACTCTGTTATGTTCTCTTCTTACCAACTTCTTTAACTTCCTCACTACCCTAATATTGTATATAGGTTCTCTACTTCTCTTTATTTTCTGCCTTGTAATAAATTTTTCTTCTCCCTTTCTTATTATCTCCTTGAACTCTTCCCACCTTGACTCTACTGTACTTGTGCTTTCATTCCATTTGCTGAATTGTTCTCTGAAATATCTCTTCAAATTTGAAACCTGTGCCTTTTTATAATTATACCTATTTCCCCCTTCAATTTTGGCTGCTGGTTTACTGAATCCTCTAATATCCATCAGAACTAGGTCATGATCACTTATTCTTTCAGTTACTTGACAACCCACAAGGTTTTTCATCGGGATTAATTAGAAATATATCCAAAATATTTTGTCCACTAGTGTTTTGCTCAACCCCTTGTGTAAATCCTCCATCCATTATTAAGATATTTGTAAATCTTTGTTCCTTTGTGTTATTTACATTATTTCCTTGGGGAACCCATTTTATACCTGGTAAATTTAAATCCCCACCAATGATGATCATTTTATTCTCGCCTCTGAAATGAATGAATGAATTTAATTTCTCCCCAGGAGCCTCATCTTCTTCTGTCATTCTTCCACTGCGGTAAACAGCCAACACTCTGATTTTTTCTTTGTTATTACCCCAGAAATCTATCCCAAGTAACTCATGGTCTTGATCTATGAACGCCAGTGAACTGTGGTAGTTTTTGCTAGCTAATATAAAAACTCCTCCACTAATTGCTCCACTCTCTCTGTGGTACACTCTGTAACCATCAGGAAAAACCTCACTGTCTAGTACTTCTTCCTTTAACCAACTCTCTACCCCAGTTATTACTTGTTGTTCGTGTATCACTATTAAGTTTGCAAATTCGATTACTTTGTTCAATATACTTTTACAATTTACCATTAACACCCTTACTACTGGCTTTACATTTTCAGCATTTATCTGCTCCTTCCCAGTTTTACCCCAGTCAGTTATTGTTTCAGCCACTTCTTCTATTTCTTTAACATCTGTGACTTTTCCCATCGTGAATCTGCAATCAGTATCACTTGGATAATCTAGTTTTGTCGTTTCACCAGCAGCCCCTAACCTAAAAAAAGGCACAGTCCTGACCCCATCACCACTGTAAATGGGCTCCCTCAGTGATTTAGCTAACAACTCAGAAAGTACTCCCGTTCCCCTTCTATTTAGGTGTAGGCCATGCTTAGTGAAACCCACCTACCAATGGTGTTCATAGCCACAACCCCCAACACAGAACTAATGCCTTTCCCAAATAGCACTTCCATTTTCAAATTAACCCGCCTCACAGCATAGTTCAATTGTGGCCGGTCATGGTGACTTAGGACCTGTATGAGCTCCATCCCTGGTATGCTGTGCCTCCTTCACCACATTTCTCAAGGTTACTCTCTACACTATAATTCGCGTTTCTATCAATACTATTTCCCACACCTCCCACTATCACTACTCTATTGTCCTTAGTGAAACTCCTACAAAGTGAACCTATATCCTCTATCACCTGACCTAATGTTGCACTAGGTTTGAAAAAACTTGTGACCTGGTATCCTGTACCTAACTGATCCTGCAGAAGAGGGCCTACACCTCTCCCATGGATACTACCTAGCAGCAGAACCCTTTTACCCATTCTTGCCCTGCATGCCCTTATTCCTAAAGGTCTGTTGCATCTTACCTACTCCTACATCTACATGAGGCTCTTCTCCTCCTGACTCTGGTAACAGGTCAAACCTATTTTTTCCCACAATTACTGAAGTGTCTGGCTTGTTCATCCTGTTAACCATGTTTCTCCTACGATCTGTTACCAGCTCCCACCCATCCTTCTCAACTTCCTCCAACCCACTGTCTCTACTTTCTGCCTCTACAGCTTGAGCCGCAACAAGCTCAGACCCCACAGGCTGTGCCTGTGCATTCTGAACCTCCACAGGCTGGACTTTCACACGCTGAGCCTCCATAGGCTGAGCCCCCACAGGCTGAAACTCCACAGGCACGGCCATCACAGGCCACGCCAGCAGAGGCTGAGCCTCCACAGGACGAGCCTCAAAAACCCTGATACTTTTACACAACTACCTATTCGTTTCGCCCATCTCTCATATCCTATCATCCCTAAGACAAAGTGGACAAAACCATGGGAGAGCCTCATTTATTTCTTCCGTTTCTTCTTGCCCAAATGCCCTGTGAAACCACTTCTTTCCACACCAACTACAACCCATCCCCTTCGCAACGTACCTACGACTGGCGCCACAGTTTCCAGTCATGATTTTCCCAAATACTTCAACCATCTTCTGAACAAACCTTAAATGTATTTTATAAAGTAGTCTAATAAGGTTTATACTATATTGTTTAACGTTTTTTGCTATACTCGACTAACTGTTGAATTGTTATATACATTTAATTTGATTGAAGTTTTATGAATAATGACTAGGTAACTAAACTACTTAAGAACCAATGAATAAAACTTAAGCTAATGAATTTCGAAACAAACTTAAGATGGAAGGTCTATACTGTTTAGTGCTAATGTGGATAACAACTAATTTGTTATTTATGAAAGTTTTATATATATATCTATATATCTTAGACGGCAATTAAACACAATTAAATTTCAGGAAGAACATGTTAATTATTAGAACTAGAAGATTCTCCTTTTCTTGCTTTATAGTTGGAGCCTGGCAAGATCAGTTCTACAGGAACTGAGGGAACGTTTTCTTCGCTGCTAGACAGTAGAGGGTCGTCTTTGCACTCCGCCAAAGAAGATATTATTTCTGTCATTGAAACATCCATTTCATCAGAATTTAGATATTTCGATTTATATCTTGGGTCCAATATGGAAAAATCTTGCCATCTAAATTTCATTCATTCACCATCTCTGTAAAATTTTGCTCAATGTATTTACTGGTATGATCCTATTCCAGTACGCATGCACACAATATAACTTTTAGGCTTTGATGATTTACGATGAAATGAGCTGTAAAGCTGAGAAGAGAACATGTTTTACATGAATTGGTCCAGATATCAGTGGTAGCACTCACCCACTCGCTTTTTGCTGTTAAAATCTTTATTTTGGACTCAGCTTTCTCGTAAGTTTGCGGCATCAGCGATGTTCTAAAATATTTTTCAGATTTCATCCGATATTTGTGAACTGCGTGTGGATAGGTGAAATTGAGTCTTCAGAATGCTTCGCCCTCCACCAAAGCATAAGGCAGCATGTCCACACTTATGGCGTCCATTATTGCTTTAACAATCCTTTTTGAAATTTCATAATCATCAGGCCATTGTACAATGCTTAGATTTAGAAGTCTAAAAACTGCCAAATCGGATTTTTTATCTTTTTGTGGCAGTTTCACCTGAAAGAAAATAGTGTAAGATAAATAAATAATACCTCATATGGTAGAATCACATAAAATAAAACTACTGTAATAAGGTAATTATGAAATTCATTCAAATCAATTTAAATTCCATTTCGAAATAAAATTTACACGTGTAAGGGGTCGTCAAGGGGTCGAGGAGAAAATTTAATACGCACAAGCTATACGCGCTCTCCCACGATTAAAATCAATTAAGAGAAGGTCACACACAGTTAAATTACAGCAGGTAGTTGTTTGGGTGGTTAAAATTAAAATACATGTATAAAGAGTAATCCTAAAAACAAATGTATTTAAGTAATATGTGAATCAAACGTAACCTCTGTTTACTTTTACATAATTTTCATCATACATTAAGGCTCATATACAAGTCAATAAAATTGCGAGACGTATTACGCGAGTTGATCTCACTGTTCGAGCAAGCAAGTCAGAGAGCACACCACAGACACTTTTGAATTGTTGCACCACTAGGTTTTCGTGCAGTGTAAACATTCAGTTTGCCGAAACTTTTTTCGACACTTCCAGAAATAAAACGTCAGAAGAAAAAAAAAGTCATTGGCTAAAAGTGAAATACTTGCTTTAACTTCGGAGTGGGAAGTTTTACCAAACCTGTGGGATGTAAATAGTAATTCGTATCGTAACCGAATTAAAAAGCAAAGTGCTCTACAGAAACTGGCTGCCATATTTAACACCAATATTAATGGGTAAGCAGAAAAATTCACAACTTGAAAACACAGTTTAATTCAGAAGTAAAGGAAAGTTAAATCCAAAAAAAGGCGGTGATGAAGCAGACAATACGTATCAAAGTACGCAGTAAAGTCTATGTCCTGCTGTGATTCAGATCCTCTAACTATAGATCCTGTAGTGAGTGTTTATGAGGTTTGAACAAAAATTTTAACTGAAATAACTTGTTTATTTTTACTACCTTTTCCATTAATTTGTATCCTGCACATTATTTTCCGAAACAGGTACATGGGAAAGTGATACGAATCCCTGCAAGAATTGTGAATACTAAATATTGGTGTAATATTTTACTTTTACTAAATTACACGTTTTGTTGCATCTTATCTTGTCTACCACCTCCACCTAGAAACCTCAGGGTGACACAAAGCTTTTATCTTGCCATAATAGACTGCCGCATGTTAGTTTCTTTCTAGATCATTGATCCTTCTAATTCCAGCAAGTAGTCAAAATCCTATGCCGTCATTCACAGCAACTCGTCAATTTGTCGAAAATCCTGTAACCTTAACTCAGATAATAACGTCTGATAAACACCCAGCTCACCCCTTCGTAATATCCACTCTCTTGTCAAAACCCTCCTTTTCCTTCTCATTTATTGTTTCGATAGAAGTAATGGAACTTTAAAATCAACAGAAAACAAATTTCTTCTGATTGACATGTTTTACTTCCTAGTATTGCTTCTCAATTGTTGCGGCATTTAGACAAGGCGACACCTACACAAGTGTCCCGTGTAAACACGTCTGATATTTTTTCTATTTTTTCTAAAAGTAGAATTGACACTTCGCTCAGTAGAAAGTGTTCTTCAATAATTTGCACCAGTTATTGTCTCAGTGTAAAAAGAAAAGCAAGTTAATATAAGATATGGCTTCCAAAAATCCCTCTCCCCTTTCCCACCCTCTTAATGTTTACACTAACCCACACTTAGTATCCAATTTTGATTGAACTTTGAACACGTATACATTTTAAAATAAACAGAAAAATACTGCAGATATTAGTTTTACAAAAACCCAATCCCTCTCCCCTTTTCCACCCCTTTATTATTATAAATGTTCTTAATACAAAGCTACAGTTCTTATCCAATTTTCACACGTATACTTTAAAACAAACAGAAAAATATTGTTTACTTACAGTTTGCCAAAGCCCAACCCCACGCCCTACCCCTTTACTCCTCCCCTATTAATTTCCAGTGACCTTTATTGAAACCCACATTTTTTGTCTGATTTTGATAGAACATTGCAATTGTATACTTAAAAACAAAGAGAAAAATGCAGTTTACTTTTGGTTTTAAACAACCAATTTCTCTCCCCCTTTACCCCAAACACCTAATTTTTGTCAATCTTTCATATAGATATCCACAGTTTTTATACGATATCGATGGAACTTTGAACACGCAAACTATAAAACAGACAGAAAAATATGGGCTATATTTAGATTGCAAGGACCGAAACCCTCTTCTTCTTTACCTAATCTCGAAAACGGTGGGGAAAGTAGACAAAGTAGATATCAATATTATTAAAGTACACATTATCTCCTGTTTAACAACACTGGACAGATTACAATCGGACAATTGCTGACCAAGAAATTTGAACCTGAATTTTAAGAATTATTTAATTGTTTTTGACAGCACACAAATCTACAGTTTTTATTTGATATTGAAAGAAGTTTGCACACATGTGCTTTAAAATAAGTGAAAATGATGTGTATATTTAGTTTACAAAACTGCACCCACTCTCCCGTTTCACCCCTCTTAAGACTGATTTACACTTGCAACTTTTCTGTGTTTAACATATATCTCCAAAACAAACTCAGATTTTTTTATATGCTGATAAACTTGAAATTGAATGAAACACTAATTAAAATGTATACATAAATATGTAATTTATACTAAATACAAGCTTTCAATTGCATTCGTTTAATCTATATGTGTAGTCAAGTCTAGCAATAGAGAAGCATTGCCGGGTTAGCTAGTATGTATACTAATATTATGAATGCGAAAGTAACTCTGTCTGTTTGTTACGTTTCTTGGGCTAAACGGCTGATCCGATCGTGATGAAATTTGATAAAGAAATGTTATTTGACATTACGATGGACACAGGATACTATTTTCTGTATAGATAAAACATATTGTAAATTAATTATGAAAACTATGTGAACTGTGACAGACAGACTCATAATATATATAAGTCTCTGTAATTCGAAACGACAATGAAGTCTGGTAGCGAAATGAATAAGGCGCTTGCTTCTTAAGAAATTTCCAGTGAGGCTTCTGGTTCAAACCCTGTTGGAAGAAAAAAAAATTAAGAATTGTTTTTCATAGTTTGAGCCAAGCCTACGATTTTGTAGTAGGCCTAAGTATACCATGTTGAAATATAATTCCCATAAATTCAGGGCTGGAATGCGTGGAAAATCGTAGGCGGTAGAAGAGTGCCTTAAGCGTTTACTTTATTCACGGTATACTGGTTCCACAGGCAGTTTGTGTGTGATCTAAACTAATAATGTTAAATATGCGAAAGTAAGTTTCCGTCTTTTTGTTACATTTTGACGACTCTATATGTACACCGATGACAAGGAATTAACTTAGTATCTGCAGGAAGGAAATAGGATACTTTTTACCGGTATGAATAACAGTTTTAATCATGAGACAGGTTCGTCGCTAAAATGATATATCGATGACATTCCAGTCATATTAGCCGACTTGGTGTTGTTTAGGACGAATCTTAGGTAACTTTCAGCTTTCTATATCCATTTCTAGCAATCAAATTCTAAGTCCACGCGTACGAAGTCGCGGGTAACAGCTTGACTATTATATAAAAATCAATGTCTGTCTGTCTGTCTGTCTATCTGTGCTCCTAAACCGTTCGTCCGATTATGGTAAAACTTTGGTGAGTTGTAGAGTGCGTGTCCGGGGTGGTTCCTAAGAAATAAAATTTACAAAAAACTACCCCCTCTTCCCATAACACCCCATAATTTAAAAACCTTCAGATTTTATCTGATTTTGATGGAAATTTAAACTCATATACTTTAAACCAAACAGAAAAATACTGCCTACATTTGGTTTCCAAAAACGCATCCCCTTTCCCCCTTCCCACCCCTTAACTTTTACATAAACCCTAACTTTTTATCAGATTTCGATGGAACTTTGCACGCTTATACTATTAATAAAATAGAAAAATACCATAGAGGTTAATTTTAAAAAACCCAATCCCTCTCACCCTTTCTACCTCAAAACCACCCCCTCTTCCCCCTTGCACCCCATAATTTAAAAAACCCACAAATTTTATCCGATTTTGATGGAAATTGGCACAGACATACTTTAAAACAAACTGAAAAATACAGTCTACATATGGTAAAAAAAAAAAAAAAAAAAAAAAAAAAAAACCTCTATCCTTTACCACCCCCTTATTGAATGTACTATTCTTTGTATCTTCTCAATGCGCTACTAAACCGTTCATCCGATTACGGTAAAACTTTTGTGATTTGTCAAGTGTGAATCCGGCTTGGTTCCTAAGAAATAAAATTTCCAAAAAACCTCCTCATCCTTCCCATAACACCCCATAATTTAAATACCAACAGATTTTATCCGATTTTGATGGAAATGTGAACACATATACTTTAAAACAAACAGAAAAATACTGCCTACATTTGGTTTCCAAAAACGCATCCCCTTCCCCCCTTCCCATCCCTTAACTTTTACACAAACCCACACTTTTGATCAGAAATCGAAGGAATTTTACACGCACATACCATCAAAAAAATAGAAAAATACTGTAGAAATTAGTTTTACAAAATCTCAACCCCACTCACACGTTCTACCCCAAAACCACCCCCCATCCCCCTAGCACCCCACAATTTAAAAAACATACAGATTTTACCCGATTTTCATGGAATTAACACAGATATACTTAAAAACAAACAGAAAAATACTGTCTACATATGGTTTCAAAAAACACATCCCCTCTCCCTTTTCCCATCCCCTTAATGAATGTACTTTTCTTTGTATCATCTCTATGAGCTACTAAACCGTTCATCCAATTACAGTAAAACTTTTGTGATTTGTCAAGTGTGAATCCGGCTTGGTTCCTAAGAAATAAAATTTCCTAAAAACCACCTCCTCTTCCCCATAAAAACCCATAATTTAAATACCAACAGATTTTATCCGATTTTGATGGAAATGTGAACACATATACTTTAAAACAAACAGAAAAATACTGCCTACATTTGGTTTCCAAAAACGCATCCCCTTCCCCCCTTCCCATCCCTTAACTTTTACACAAACCCACACTTTTGATCAGAAATTGAAGGAATTTTACACGCACATACCATCAAAAAAATAGAAAAATACTGTAGAAATTAGTTTTACAAAATCTCAACCCCACTCACACGTTCTACCCCAAAACCACCCCCCATCCCCCTAGCACCCCACAATTTAAAAAACATACAGATTTTACACGATTTTCATGGAATTAACACAGATATACTTAAAAACAAACAGAAAAATACTGTCTACATATGGTTTCAAAAAACACATCCCCTCTCCCTTTTCCCATCCCCTTAATGAATGTACTTTTCTTTGTATCATCTCTATGAGCTACTAAACCGTTCATCCAATTACAGTAAAACTTTTGTGATTTGTCAAGTGTGAATCCGGCTTGGTTCCTAAGAAATAAAATTTCCTAAAAACCACCTCCTCTTCCCCATAAACCCCATAATTTAAAAACCTACAGATTTTATCCGATTTTGATGGAAATGTGAATACATATACTTTAAAACAAACAGAAAAATACTACCTACATTTGGTTTCCAAAAACGCTTCCCCTTCCACCCATCCCACCCCTTAGCTTTTACATAAACCCACACTTTTTATCAGATTTCGAAGGAAGTTTGCACGCACATACCATTAAAAAAATAGAAAAATACTGTAGAAATTAGTTTCACAAAATCTCATCCCCTCTCACCCGTTCTACCCCAAAACCATCCCCTCATCCCCCTAGTACCCAATGATTTAAAAAACACACAGATTTTATCCGATTTTGATGGAAATTGGCACAGATATACTTTAAAACAAACAGGAAAATACTGTCTACATATGGTAAAAAAAAAACAACCCATCGCCCCTTTCCCACCCACTTAATGAATGTACTATTCTTAATATCTTCTATATGCGCTACTAAACCGTTCATCCGATTACGGTAAAACTTTTGTGATTTCTCAAGTGTAAGTCCGGTTGGTTCCTAAGAAATAAAATTTCCAAAAAACCACCTCATCCTCCCAATAACACCCCATAATTTAAAAACCTATAGATTTTATCCGATTTTGATGGAAATGTGAACACATATACTTTAAAGCAAACAGAAAAATACTGCCTACATTTGGTTTCCAAAAACGCATCCCCTTTCTCCCTTCCCACCCCCTAAACTCTTATACAAACCTACACTTTTTATCAGATTTCGAAGGACTTTTGCACGCACATACCATTAAAAAAATAGAAAAATACTGTAGAAATTAGTTTTACAAAAACTCAACCCCTCTCACCCATTCTACCCCAAAACCACCCCCTCATCCCGCTAGCACCCCATAATTTAAAAAACACACAGATTTTATCCGATTTTAATGGAAATTGGCACACATTTACCTTAAAACAAACAGAAAAATACTGTCTACATATGGTTTCCAAAAACACAACCCCTCTCCCCATTCCCACCCCCTTAATGAATATACCTTTCTTTGCATATCCTCTATGCGCTACTAAACCGTTCATCCGATTATGGTAAAACTTTGGTGAGTTGTCGAGCGGGCATCCGAGATGGTTCCTAAGAAATAAAATTTCCAAAAAACCACCCCTCTTTCCCATGACACCCCATAATTTAAAAATACCTTCAGATTTTATCCGATTTTGATGGAAATGTGAACACATATACTTTAAAGCAAACAGAAAAATACTGCCTACATTTGGTTTCCAAAAACGCATCCCCTTTCTCCCTTCCCACCCCCTAACTCTTACACAAACCTACACTTTTTATCAGATTTCGAAGGACTTTTGCACGCACATACCATTAAAAAAATAGAAAAATACTGTAGAAATTAGTTTTACAAAAACTCAACCCCTCTCACCCGTTTTACCCCAAAACCACCCCCTCATCCCGCTAGCACCCCATAATTTAAAAAACACACAGATTTAATCCGATTTTGATGGAAATGTGAACACATATACTTTAAAACAAACAGAAAAATACTGACTACATTTGGTTTCCAAAAATACATCCCCTTCCCCCATTCCCATCCTTTAACTTTTACACAAACCCACACTTTTTATCAGATTTCGAAGGAATTTTGCAGGCACATACCATTAAAAAATAGAAAAATACTGTAGAAATTAATTTTACAAAAACTCAACCCCTCTCACCCGTTCTACCCCAAAACCACCCCCTCATCCCGCTAGCACCCCACAATTTAAAAAACACACAGATTTTATCCGATTTTGAAGGAAATTGGCACACATTTACTTTAAAACAAACAGAAAAATACTGTTTACATATGGTTTCCAAAAACACAACCCCTCTCCCCCTTCCCACCCCCTTAATGAATATACCTTTCTTTGCATATCCTCTATGCGCTACTAAACCGTTCATCCGATTATGGTAAAACTTTGGTGAGTTGTCGAGTGGGCATCCGAGATGGTTCCTAAGAAATAAAATTTCCAAAAAACCACCCCTCTTTCCCATGACACCCCATAATTTAAAAATACCTTCAGATTTTTTCCAATTTTAATGGAAATTTGAACACATATACTTTAAAACAAACAGAAAAATACAACCTACATTTGGTTTCCAAAAACACATCCCCTTTCCCCCTCCCCACCCTTTTATTTTTACACAAACCCACACTTTTTACCAGATTTCGAAGGAACTTTGCATGCATGTACTATCAAAAAAAAATGATAAATGCTGTAGACATTA
This sequence comes from Vandiemenella viatica, assembly GCA_031002005.1. NCBI lineage: Eukaryota > Metazoa > Arthropoda > Insecta > Orthoptera > Morabidae > Vandiemenella > Vandiemenella viatica. Next base: position 93,009,261 of record CM061920.1, read on the forward strand.
G